>CM064503.1:59938222-60680722 GCA_032716605.1 Paralithodes platypus | reverse complement strand
GGGGCGAAAGTTCTTAAAATCGCCAAACTAATGGGGCGAACGTCTTTATAATATCAAAAGCAATGGGGCTAACCATGTGGGAGAAAGGGGTCAAGAAAAAAATCCCTCAAGTGGAAATCTCCCCTTAAGGCAATGTGTGAAATTACCATGAACTGTCAAGAAGAATACTTTCGAAGGAAGATTTATTGCAAATGTTAGTTCAGTGTGTGATAACGCCCAGAATGTCATTACATTCTGGCAACTATTAGACGATTTTATTCAGCTTAGGAAGGACGTCTACACATTAATAGGTCACCAGTACCGAATGGGAAAATTACCAGAAGTGGAGAGGAGGGTGTGGGTTATTGGTACAGTAGGCCAAATAAGTCATGTCTCCGCTGTCATTACGTTTTGATCGCTGTGTGCAGTATCAATGTCTGTCAGATGTTGAATAGGGTGTGTAAAGCTTGGAATATGTATGTATATCTCACTCGAAAGATGGATTAGTGCTTAGATAGTGCCGATACCAATTATTGATCAAAATGTTCTTAGTGCCTCGACATTAATTATTTGGTAGACCAGAAATCACGACCCCAACCTCTAATAACGTCAAAGGAACTGGAGTAATCGAGCTACCATTTAGACCATTTGGGATGAGTCAGCCAGGGAGGAAGTGTGGCAAATTGCAGCCCATTTGTTCTAGCCCTTTTTGAGTTACAGAGGATATGGTTCACAATTTCTGGCCTACCTTTAACGAATGGACTTATAGTTAAGCCGCTGTCACATGAGCGTTTTTTCCGTTCATTTTCTATGAGCAAGTTTTTTCTCGGGACTTTTTCACACTGGTATCGGCAATTAGACTGAGGTTAGATTATGTTAGGCGGCTGAATTTTGATAAACTGTAATTTATGAAGCTTCCAGACCATAATTGCCAGTCAAATTTGCTCGAAAAAGGGCTCGTGTGACTCTGACTGTGTTGGTGGTGTAATGGTTTTGATGCTTATGTTCTGGGTGTGGTGTCCCGAGTTCGAATCCCCGGGAAGACCATATGCTTTCTTTAGTTTATTCAAGTGCATTGAGGTTTGTAATTGACGATTAATGTTAAGAACGAGGTGTTACTTTATTGGTAGCAGAATTGGTTGATTGGTAGACTCCGGTAGATATTTTGGTTGATAGAATTCACCGCCACCATTCCCTTACCATAGCTATTATATTGTTGATACTGTCATTTTAAGGGGGGATGGTCTATTTATTTGCTAATTTATTTATATATATTTTTTTCTTCCCCATACCTCCATCAAGCTTAAAAACATCCCCATTATTTTGTACATTTTTCGGTAGAAAAATGTTCCGGTCGAAGGCCGGTTCCTCTTACAATTACCTACAGGGGCGCTATCGCTCGCCAGGAACAAATCGACACCTAATTGGCACGAAATTTCCTAATATTAACAAAGAAATGTGATGAAAGTTCTTAAAATCGCCAAACTAATCGGTCGAACTTCTTAAAATCTGAAAACTAATGGGACTAAACATGAGGGAGAAGGTGGGTGGGGGGGGGGGGGGAGGGGGTGGAGGGGGGGGGGCAGAAAGATGGCCTATCTCCCCTTAAGTAATGGGAAATTGTAATCAGGATAACCAGCCACAGGATATTGATTCAGGAACAAAACTTGATATGCAGGAGCTTTGAGTACAGTAACCAAATATGAGTTGTGATGACAATGTATATATCTTTAGAGTCTATCTTCCTTAACCCATGAACGGCGAGCGTCCTCAATTGAGTCTGTAGTGAGTGAAGGCGAGCGTCCTCATATGAGCCAAGGCCTAAAAAAAAACTTTTAAAAGGCCAAAGTAGCACTTTAAAAAAAAAAAATTGTTTTTAAGTGCGATATTTCCCTTCCATACCTCATATCACTCCTCCACATTTGTCAAAATCCCCTCCTTCAATTATCACCTATTTTCCCTCTTTTTCCCTTATTTATTGGTTATTTTCGTGCCAACATCTCCAAGCCGGTTCTATGGTGTGATCATGTGACTAGCGAGTGTGTTGCGTAAGGGAGAGTGTGAGTGAGTGACTCAGCCAGGCTTCAGGCCTTGCAAGGGGAAGGTGTACGTGCCGCCTGCCTCAGATTTCATGAATGACTGGTCGGCAATAATTCGTGATTTTGACCATTTAAACACTATTCCCACTTGTTTTATTGTTTTTACATGTTACTATCTTCATATTAAACGTAAAATAGACTCATATGAATAAGTAATAACGATATTTATCGTAAAATGACGATTTTAGGCAGGAAAGAGGCCTAATATCGTCGCCCAGTTACATGGTGTCCACTATATACAGCTCGCGCTTTAGAGGTTAAAGGTGGTGGTGCATGGGTTGAGATAAACATGGAATAATAATCGCCAATTTTTTTTTTTTTTTTTCTATATTCCAACTTACTTCCTCTCGGGCATAGGCTGAGAGCCTTAACATTCACCGCTTTACAATGAACAGTGAAGCCTGTGAGGTCTTGTTCCAGTCTAGGGAGTGAGACATGTGAAGCACGTAGAGTACAATGAGCACCTGCCATCTTGCCTTCACATGAGGCACGGTGCTCACTCATGGCCCGGAACGACCCCATCTCTGAAGCCACCTCGTTCCCGTGCTTCACTGTCTCACCCCCTACACTCGGACTCTCACACTTGCACACACACAACGCCACCTGTTGAGCAGATAACTCACCTACACATAATTATCTTGCAAAATTCATTGGCACTGAAATAATTATTAACAATGGTATAAAGAATGTTGTGGATTGTCTACACCGGACCTTTGACATCATAAGAGTGTAAGCTAGGCCACCATACAGTTCAGGATGAGGATACCCTTGTGACGTCACAGGTCCGATATAGAAGATCCACAAAATCCTTTATACCATTGTTAATAATTATTTCAGTGCCATTGCATTTTGCAAGATAGTTATGTGCAGGTTGGCGATTATTATTCCATGTTTATCTCAACACATGCACCACCATCTTTAACCCCTTCTGTACCAGCGGCGTCTTTTAAACTTTATTCTGGCTAATATTAGAAAATTTTAGTCAGTTGAAAAAGGTCCTGCAACAATTAACAGGCTTCGAACTATCTCCCTTAACCCTTTTTACTATCACAGGTCCTTTTTAGACTGCACACAATCATCAAAATATAGCTAGAATAAATGAACAAGACGTCGCTGGTAGTACTGATACAGAAGGGGTTAAGTAGGAAGTATAGAGCCCTTTATAACTGATCTTGACATCTTGAAATCTGATGCTTAAGTGTCTCCATTAACCTCTTCTGTACCGGCTACGTATTTTTAAAATTAACATGGCTATATTTAGAGGGTTCTGTGCAGTTTAAAAAGGATTTGTGGTAGTGAAAAGGGTTAAGTGAGATAGTTTGAAGCCTCTTGATTGCTGGAGGCTCATTTTAAACTGAATACAATCGTCTAATAGTAGCCAGAATAAGATTAAAATAAACATCGCCGGTACAGAAGGGGTTAAAATCTCTTCACCCCAAATCTCACGTTGACTTCCGCCGACATGACGTAATGCAACGTGACTCAAGGGGAGGCAGTTGGTTTTTCAAGTCCTCCTCCTCTTTCATGTTTAGCCCTATTAATTATGAGATTTCAAAACATTTGTCCCATTAGTTTGGCGATTTTCAGACCTTTTGCCCCATTTCTTTGCCAATATTAAGACCTTTCGTGCCATGTAGGTGTCGATTTTGTTCTTGGTGAGCGATAACGAGCCTGTATTTGAAGAGGAGTCGGCCTTCGGCCGGGAAATTTTTCTACCGAAAAATTTACAAATTTATATCGAAAGGGGGTCTTGTTGATTTTTTTTAAAGCTTGATAGAGGTTTAGAGAGCAAACTAAACCCCCTCCTTAAATCATTGAGCCAAACCAGTAAATTATGCTGCACAATACCGTCTGAGCTCCCTTAATTAAGATTGCTGTAGCCTATAGCGTTCCCAGAGTGTTGGGACTTGTATCAACTAAATCAAGTTTAAAAACAACAAAATACAGCAATAAACTGGACGGACTACGTGGTATGAGGGGCACAGGGGAAGTACAGCTAACGGCCGTGTACAGTATGTGTATGTGGGGTGTGTATGTGTATGTGGGGTGTGTAAAGTACGTACATGTGTGCATTATATACGATTACATGTACACCAGGGTTACCAAATCAAGTCTGTTAGATAGTAAATAAATGCCGAAAAAGAAACTAGAATAACGCCACAATCTCTCTCTAAAATGACTGAAATCTACCGACTGGCGCTAGAATACATGTAGCTAGATGTAAACATTTGCCTCCAGATCAAAATAAATACCTCTACATCAACAAGCGGGAAAGTAGCTAAATTGGCAACACTAATGCACAGTATGTTGATATACTGTATGTGCGTCCGTGTGTATGTTGGGCTTGATGTAGGCCTATGTGTATTATGTATGTATGGATATACATATGCCTATGTATATGAGTGCATAATGTCTGGTGTGTGTGTGTTTGTATGCACGTGTAAGAGAGAGTGTGTGTGTGTATGTATGTGTAAGAGAGAGAGAGAGTGTGTGTAAGAGAGAGAGAGTGTGTGTGTGTGAATGTACGTATAAGAGTGTGTTTGTGTAAGAGAGAGAGAGAGAGAGTGAGTGTGAGTATGTGTAAGAGAGTGTATATGTGTGTGTGTGTGTGTGTGTACTAGTGTGTACGAGTGTCAATATCAGAGGTTCTGGGGGTGTGTCTGGCCTCAAACTTCCGGTCACCCTCATTTACAAGGGCGACCAGTACCTTCCCCCTCTCTGATCCTCTCTATACACTTTCCTTTACTTTTCTATTTGTCTTCCTTTTACCCTATTTAACTTTCCACCCTCTACACCTCTCTCTCATTGTACCTTCCCCCTCTCCTCTTCTCTTCTCTCATCACATTTTCCTTTACGTGTATATTTTGTCTTCCCTGTACCCTATTTCACTTTACTTTTCCACTGTCCTACCTCTCTTCTCAATTTACCTTCCCCCTCTCCTTTCCTCTTCTTTCAGCACATTACCTTTACTTTTATATTTGTCTTCCCTCTACCCTATTTAACTTTTCTGATATTCACTCTCTTCTTATGTATTCCAGTTTCTTCTTTATCATTTTACCTTCCCTCTCTCTCTCCTCTCTACACAGTTTCCTTTACTTTTATATTTTTCTTCCCTTTATCCTATTTATATTTGTTTCTCCACTTTCTTCTCTCTCTTCTTCGTATTCCAGTTTCCACCCTCTATACCTCTATCTCAATTTACCATCCCCCTCTCTCCTCTCTTCTTCTTTCATCAAAATTTGTCCTGTTTTTTTTGTTCTACTTGTTTTCCCTTTACCTATTATCTAACTATGTTTTCCAATTTCTCTACTATCGTTTTGGTATTCCAGTTTCTTCTTTCTCAAGTTTCCTTCCCCCTCTCCTCTTCTTTCAACATATTTTTTTTTCTTTTGTCTGATTTTCCCTTTATCCTATTTATATTTGCTTCCTCATTTTCTTCCTTCTCTTCTTCGTATTCCAGTTTCTTCTCTCTCATTTACCTTCCCCATCTCTCCTCTCCTTCCCTTTATCCTATATATACTTGCTTCTCCACGTTCTTCCCTCTCTTCGTATTCCAGTTTCTTCTCTCTCTCTCATTTACCTTCCCCATCTCTCCTCTCCTTCCCTTTATCCTATATACTTGCTTCTCCACGTTCTTCCCTCTCTTCGTATTCCAGTTTCTTCTCTCTCATTTACCTTCCCCATCTCTCCTCTCCTTCCCTTTATCCTATATATACTTGCTTCTCCACGTTCTTCCCTCTCTTCGTATTCCAGTTTCTTCTCTCTCATTTACCTTCCCCATCTCTCCTCTCCTTCCCTTTATCCTATATATACTTGCTTCTCCACGTTCTTCCCTCTCTTCGTATTCCAGTTTCTTCTCTCTCTCATTTACCTTCCCCATCTCTCCTCTCCTTCCCTTTATCCTATATATACTTGCTTCTCCACGTTCTTCCCTCTCTCTTCGTATTCCAGTTTCTTCTCTCTCATTTACCTTCCCCATCTCTCCTCTCCTTCCCTTTATCCTATATATACTTGCTTCTCCACGTTCTTCCCTCTCTTCGTATTCCAGTTTCTTCTCTCTCATTACCTTCCCCATCTCTCCTCTCCTTCCCTTTATCCTATATATACTTGCTTCTCCACGTTCTTCCCTCTCTTCGTATTCCAGTTTCTTCTCTCTCATTTACCTTCCCCATCTCTCCTCTCCTTCCCTTTATCCTATATATACTTGCTTCTCCACGTTCTTCCCTCTCTTCGTATTCCAGTTTCTTCTCTCTCATTTACCTTCCCCATCTCTCCTCTCCTTCCCTTTATCCTATATATACTTGCTTCTCCACGTTCTCCCTCTCTTCGTATTCCAGTTTCTTCTCTCTCATTTACCTTCCCCATCTCTCCTCTCCTTCCCTTTATCCTATATATACTTGCTTCTCCACGTTCTTCCCTCTCTTCGTATTCCAGTTTCTTCTCTCTCATTTACCTTCCCCATCTCTCCTCTCCTTCCCTTTATCCTATATATACTTGCTTCTCCCACGTTCTTCCCTCTCTTCGTATTCCAGTTTCTTCTCTCTCATTTACCTTCCCCATCTCTCCTCTCCTTCCTTCCTTTATCCTATATATACTTGCTTCTCCACGTTCTTCCCTCTCTTCGTATTCCAGTTTCTTCTCTCTCTCATTTACCTTCCCCATCTCTCCTCTCCTTCCCTTTATCCTATATATACTTGCTTCTCCACGTTCTTCCCTCTCTTCGTATTCCAGTTTCTTCTCTCTCATTTACCTTCCCCATCTCTCCTCGTCCTTCCCTTTATCCTATATATACTTGCTCTCCACGTCTTCCCTCTCTTCGTATTCCAGTTTCTTCTCTCTCATTTACCTTCCCCATCTCTCCTCTCCTTCCCTTTATCCTATATACTTGCTTCTCCACGTTCTTCCCTCTCTTCGTATTCCAGTTTCTTCTCTCTCATTTACCTTCCCCATCTCTCCTCTCCTTCCCTTTATCCTATATATACTTGCTTCTCCACGTTCTTCCCTCTCTTCGTATTCCAGTTTCTTCTCTCTCATTTACCTTCCCCATCTCTCCTCCTTCCCTTTATCCTATATATACTTGCTTCTCCACGTTCTTCCCTTCCCTCTTCGTATTCCAGTTTCCTCTCTTTCATTTTACCTTCCCCATCTCTCCTCTCCTTCCCTTTATCCTATATATACTTGCTTCTCCACGTTCTTCCCTCTCTTCGTATTCCAGTTTCTTCTCTCTCATTTTACCTTCCCCATCTCTCCTCTCCTTCCCTTTATCCTATATATACTTGCTTCTCCACGTTCTTCCCTCTCTTCGTTTTCCAGTTTCTTCTCTCTCATTTTACCTTCCCCATCTCTCCTCTTCTTCACTTTAACCTATATATACTTGGTTCTCCACGTTCTTCCCTCTCTTCGTATTCCAGTTTCTTCTCTCTCATTTTACCTTCCCCATCTCTCCTCTCCTTCCCTTTATCCTATATATACTTGCTTCTCCACGTTCTTCCCTCTCTTCGTATTCCAGTTTCTTCTCTCTCATTTACCTTCCCCATCTCTCCTCTCCTTCCCTTTATCCTATATATACTTGCTTCTCCACGTTCTTCCCTCTCTTCGTATTCCAGTTTCTTCTCTCTCATTTACCTTCCCCATCTCTCCTCTCCTTCCCTTTATCCTATATATACTTGCTTCTCCACGTTCTTCCTCTTCGTATTCCAGTTTCTCTCTCATTTACCTTCCCCATCTCTCCTCTCCTTCCCTTTATCCTATATATACTTGCTTCTCCACGTTCTTCCCTCTCTTCGTATTCCAGTTTCTTCTCTCTCATTTACCTTCCCCATCTCTCCTCTCCTTCCCTTTATCCTATATATACTGCTTCTCCACGTTCTTCCCTCTCTTCGTATTCCAGTTTTCACTCTCATTTACCTTCCCCATCTCTCCTCTCCTTCCCTTTATCCTATATATACTTGCTTCTCCACGTTCTTCCCTCTCTTCGTATTCCAGTTTCTTCTCTCTCATTTACCTTCCCCATCTCTCCTCTCCTTCCCTTTATCCTATATATACTTGCTTCTCCACGTTCTTCCCTCTCTTCGTATTCCAGTTTCTTCTCTCTCATTTACCTTCCCCATCTCTCGTCTCCTTCCCTTTATCCTATATATACTTGCTTCTCCACGTTCTTCCCTCTCTTCGTATTCCAGTTTCTTCTCTCTCATTTTACCTTCCCCATCTCTCCTCTCCTCTACTTTCATCACACTTTTCCCTTTTTTTCTACTTGTCCTCCAGTTTCCACCCTCTACACTTCCCTCTCACTTGAGGGATATATTTATTGACCCCTTTCTCCCTCATGTTTATCCCCATTGCTTTTGAGATTTTAAGACGTTCACCCCATTACTTTGGCGATTTTAAGATCTTTCTCCCCATTTCTGTCAATTTTCAGACTTTTGTGCCATTTAGGTGTCCGTTTTTTTCCTGTCGTGCGATAGCGAGTCTGTAATTTTGAGGAATCGGCCTTCGGCCGGGACATTTATCTACAGAAAAATGTACAAATTTATCTTGAAAGGGGGTTCAAGGGGGTGTAATTTTAAGCTTGATGGCGGTCATGGGAACAAACTAAAATCCTCCCCTAAAACTCCACCCTCTCTTCTCTTTCCTCCCCTGTCAGCATACATTCGATCCCCTAAATATTCTCCTTTCTCTCATATGGTTTCCTTATAATTTTCCCTTCCTCTCTTCCTTCATACGTCTACTATCCCTCCTTCTTTCTCCTCCTCCTCTTTCTTCTTCTTCTTCTTCTTTTTCTTCTTCTTCTTCTTCTTCTTCTTCTGCTCACACACTTTCCAAATTTATTTTAAACACACATAACAAAGCCACTCCAACAGCTTCCTCTCTCTCCAACACCCCTTCTCCCCTCTCTACACTCTTCAGAAAAATAAGAAAAGTAGAATGTAGATACGAGGTGCCGTTGTAAAGGCTTATCCCTCACTACTTCATCTGATCTGATCTGACTACGCTTTTTACTGCCATTCCACGTTCACATCTTGTTGTTGTTGTTGTTCCCCAAGCTGCCTGGCCGAACAGCCCCAAGGCCCCGAGCAAGGCCAAGGCCATAACCAAGCGCCCCAACAGAACCCTCCCTGCCGACCACAATAAAGCCTGGGTGACCGAAGCCACTCCATGGCGGGGAGCTGAGGAGGGTGCGGAAACGCCCAGGAAACCAAAGCCCCACCCAGGGCCCTGTGCCCCTCAGCAATTATGAAGAGAAAGTTGAGGGGCAAAGGAAAAAAGTGATGCTTTAGCTTCCAATCTTGGTAGATTGGGAGGTCAATCCACGGAAGAGACGCCGTCACTTGAGATCTAGAAAATATATAAGTAAAAGGAACAGTCAGAGTAAGCTATGGGTATGGTAGAGATCGCTCAGCTCTCACTCTGATAGACCAGCCCATCACCACTCACATCTTGTTCTATTATCTTATCTGTCTGCTGTCGATCCACTTTCCCCCTTCAATCCCGTCCGTCTCTCTATTTAAGGGGAGATGGGTCGTTTTTCTGGTCCCCCTTCTTCCTCATGTTTAGCCCCATTAGTTTTCAGATTATAAGACGTTCAACCCATTAGCTTGGCGATTTCAGGACCTTTCATCCCATTTCTTTGTCAATATGAAGACTTTTCGTGCCATTTAGGTGTCGATTTTTTCCTGCCGAGCGATAGCGAGCCTGTAATTTAAGAGGAACCGGGCCTCGGCCGGGACATGTACAAATATATCTTGAAGGGGGATCCTGGTGTGGTATATCTTGAAGGGGGATCCTGGTGTGGTATATCTTGAAGGGGGATCCTGGTGTGGTATATCTTGAAGGGGGATCCTGGTGTGGTATATCTTGAAGGGGGATCCTGGTGTGGTATATCTTGAAGGGGGATCCTGGTGTGGTATATCTTGAAGGGGGATCCTGGTGTGGTATATCTTGAAGGGGGATCCTGGTGTGGTATATCTTGAAGGGGGATCCTGGTGTGGTATTTAAGGGGGATCCTGGTGTGGTATTTAAGGGGGATCCTGGTGTGGTATTTAAGGGGGATCCTGGTGTGGTATTTAAGGGGGATCCTGGTGTGGTATTTAAGGGGGAACCTGGTGTGGTATTTAAGGGGGATCCTGGTGTGGTATTTAAGGGGGATCCTGGTGTGGTATTTAAGGGGGATCCTGGTGTGGTATTTTTAAGGCGAGTTTTTTTGTGTGATTCCTAGACTTCCATCAAGCGTGAAATTACACCCCCTTGACCCCCCTATCAAGTTAAATTTGTAAATTTTTCGCTAGAAAAATGTTCCGGCCGAAGGCCGTATCCTCTTAAATTACAGGCTCGCTATCGCTCGCCAGGACAAAATAGACACCTAAATGGCACGAATGGTCTTAAAAGTTACATGAATGGGGTGAAAGTTGTTAAAATCCCTAAACTAATGGGGCGAACGTCTTAAAATCTCAAAAGCAATGGGGCTAAACATGAGGGAGAAAGGGGTACAGAAAAAAATCCTTCAAGTGGCAATCTGCCCTTAAGTTTGATGGATGTCTAGGAAGGATTATCACGCTTGCCTATGTTATGCTACTTTACTTCGTCTCTAATGCCTTCCCATATTCATTATCACGCTTGCCTATGTTATGCTACTTTACTTCGTCTCTAATGCCTTCCCATATTCATTATCACGCTTGCCTATGTTATGCTACTTTACTTCGTCTCTAATGCCTTCCCATATTCATTATCACGCTTGCCTATGTTATGCTACTTTACTTCGTCTCTAATGCCTTCCCATATTCATTATCACGCTTGCCTATGTTATGCTACTTTACTTCGTCTCTAATGCCTTCCCATATTCATTATCACGCTTGCCTATGTTATGCTACTTTACTTCGTCTCTAATGCCTTCCCATATTCATTATCACGCTTGCCTATGTTATGCTACTTACTTCGTCTCTAATGCCTTCCCATATTCATTATCACGCTTGCCTATGTTATGCTACTTACTTCGTCTCGAATGCCTTCCCATATTCATTATCACGCTTGCCTATGTTATGCTACTTTACTTCGTCTCTAATGCCTTCCCATATTCATTATCACGCTTGCCTATGTTATGCTACTTACTTCGTCTCTAATGCCTTCCCATATTCATTATCACGCTTGCCTATGTTATGCTACTTTACTTCGTCTAATGCCTTCCCATATTCATTATCACGCTTGCCTATGTATGCTACTTTACTTCGTCTCTAATGCCTTCCCATATTCATTATCACGCTTGCCTATGTTATGCTACTTTACTTCGTCTCTAATGCCTTCCCATATTCATTATCACGCTTGCCTATGTTATGCTACTTTACTTCGTCTCTAATGCCTTCCCATATTCATTATCACGCTTGCCTATGTTATGCTACTTTACTTCGTCTCTAATGCTTCCAGATTCATTATCACGCTTGCCTATGTTATGCTACTTTACTTCGTCTCTAATGCCTTCCCATATTCATTATCACGCTTGCCTATGTTATTACTTTACTTCGTCTCTAATGCCTTCCCATATTCATTATCACGCTTGCCTATGTTATGCTACTTTACTTCGTCTCTAATGCCTTCCCATATTCATTATCACGCTTGCCTATGTTATGCTACTTTACTTCGTCTCTAATGCCTTCCCATATTCATTATCACGCTTGCCTATGTTATGCTACTTTACTTCGTCTCTAATGCCTTCCCATATTCATTATCACGCTTGCCTATGTTATGCTACTTTACTTCGTCTCTAATGCCTTCCCATATTCATTTCCCGTATTCCACCTTGCACCGTTTACCTCTCCAGCTAATTCAGTACCTGGGACGTCATTTTGTATCATATTCTGGCCACCATTACACGATTTTATTCAGCTTAGGAAGGACCCCTGGCACCAATAAGGCTTCGATGTATCTCAGCCAAAGCCTCTTAACGGCCACGGATCCTTCCTAAGCTGCATAATATCGTCAAAATGTAGCTATAATAAGGTATAACACACGTCGCTGGTACTCAGAGGGCTAGTCATTTTGTCATACATCTCTACTGTTATTCTTGTTTCCTTTCTCTATGTATACTTCTATTCTGTATTGCTCTACTTCATTTTCCGTTCGTTATACAAAAGAAGAATATACAGATACATAGAAAGTTAATCCACTTGAATGATTCCTCTATATAATAATGGATAGCAATGCCCTCAATAACTGTTATGGCCAAATTCAACGTAGCTGAACTAATCTGGGGATTTTGACAAAATTGAACCGAGTATAAGTTTTAAAATAATCTAGATTATAACCTATTTTTGTTGTTTGGATTAATTTGCATAATATTTTCAGAAATCGAAATGCCATTTTACATTTTATTCTGGCTATATTTAGAGGATTTATAGGATATGTCGTGGTACAATGGGTTAAGTAAGCCTGTGAATTGCTGGAGGCCTTTTTTAAACTCAATAAAATCATCCTGTAGTAGCAAAAATATAAATTTTAAGAGACGTCGCCGGTACAGGAGTTTATTTTCCATTTCTCATCATTCTCTTTCACCTCTTTTTTTTTTATAAATAATTCCCTTTTCTATTATTGTTACTCGTTTTGGTTTGTATTCACATTGTCCCTGTTCCCTTTTTATTTGACTTCTCACGTTTCTGTTTGCACCCTTCTCATTTTCAGATCTACAGTATTGTCTTTACTCCACCCTTGTTATTGTACACTCCTCCCCCCCTTCTCTCTCTCTCTCTCTCTCTCTCTCTCTCTATATATATATATATATATATATATATATATATATATATATATATATATATATACAGTATATATATATATATATATATATATATATATATATATATATATATATATATATATATATATATATACGGTATATATATATACCCGTACGGTATATATATATACCGGTACGGTATATATATATATACTGTATATACGGTATATATATATATATATATATATATATATATATATATATATATATATATATATATATATATATATATATATATATATATATATATATATATATATATACACAATCCCGTCCTTACTCTGTACAACTCTCCAACTCAAGGGTGGAACGATACTCCCAGTCTTTCTTTTATTCAACAGGTGAGCTCTGGAACTCTATCCCTTAATCCATCTTTCCCTCATCCTATGGCTTAAATTGCTTCAAGCTTCGTGTGTCCAGACATTTTGGTTCGAACATTCCTTGATTTTGGCCCTGTCACTTTCAACTCTGGAGGAGGCACTCGTTACAGGCAGCTTTTCCATTTGTCTCTCTCATCCACATAGAAAAAAAAATACATATATATATATATATATATATATATATATATATACAGTATATATATATATATATATATATATATATATATATATATATATATATATATATATATATATATATATATAATTATATACCCCACCTACTATGGGTTCCACAATTACATGGGTCGCTATCGCTCACCAGGAATAAAAAGACACCTAAATGGTAGGAAAGGTCTTGCTATTGATAAAGATATGGAACGAAAGGTCTAAAAATCGACAAACTAATGGGGCAAACGTGTTATAATCTTAAAAAACGAATGTGGCTAAATATGAGGGAGAAGGGGTCCAGAAATAGCAACTACCTCCCCCTTAAGTGTTTTAATTGCATTTGCCACTTCCGGGCAATGCGTTTTTTGTTTTCCCCCCCCCCCCTAAAAAAAAAACAACAACACACAGAGAACCACTTAAATCTAAATGTGTTTTCTAGCCCAGGTGAATTCGACACCTGAATGAGGCGAAGCATCTTGCCATCATCGAACTAATGGGGCGAAACGATATATAATAGATAGAATAAACAAAGAAGCCGACGCCGGTACAGAAAGGGGTTAAACATACTATATAGCCAAAGTTGAAATACTGGAGGCAGGACACAACCTTTAAGGGGAGATTTGCCGTTTATTTGGTCTATTAATTCATATATCTTAATAAATAAAGGTCAATGTTTGTCTGTTTGTCAGTTACCCGACTACCCGACCTTTGTTACTAAACTCCTCCCACAGTTTTGGTGCCAGGTGGGAGTGTGGGGCACCGTTGGAAAGCCCAGGCTTTGGAGATGGTTTTAGGCGAGTTTAGTGGAAATCAGAGACACTTTTGTTTAATAAAATTTTCGGCAGAACTTATGTAGTATACGGGAGCGAAAAAATGCGAAAAAATTGCCGTTTGGGGCAGAAGGAGGCCTCCGATCGAAAAGATGTATGGAACGAAAGTTGTTCGCAGTCCCCCAAAATGGGGGTACGGATGAGGTCAGATCCAAAATCGGAGGTCATTTAGCGGCCGAAATCGAGGTCGCCGTTTAATGAGGCACAGGGAGGTCGAGGCCGGTGATTATGGTAGTAGTATTGTGATGATTGTGGTAGTAGTGATTGATGATGGTGATTATGGTAGTAGTAGTGGTGGTAGTAGTGATGGTGATTATGGTGATTACCCGGGCAACGCCGGGTACCCCTCCTAGTTCTTATATATTTCTTAGTTTCTTCGCTAGACCTCCATCAGCCTTAGAAGAACACCCTCTAGACCCCCCTTTTAAGATAAATTTGTAAATTTTTCGGTAGAAAAATGTCCCGGCCAAAGGCCGGTTCCTCTTAAAATTTTAGGCTCGCTTTCGCACGCCAGAAAACAAATCGACTCCTAAATGGCACGAAAGGTCTAAAATTTGACAACAAAATGTGGTGAAAGGTGTTATAATCGCCAAATTAATGGACCGAACGTCTTTTAATCTAAACAACAAATGGGGCTTAACACGAGGGAGAAAGGGGACCATAACAACGACCCATCTCCCCTTAAAAGTGACTGTGCAGTATTTAGTGTGTGGATGAGTCACTTAATTGTATTTAGTTGGGCATTTCCATGTTGACACTGGGTGGAGAGTAACACGAAGAGAAACCTTATGATATCTGACTCTAGTGTTTGTCTGTGTGTGTGTGTGTGTGTGTGTGTGTGTGTGTGTGTGTGTGTGTGTGTGTGTGTGTGTGTGTGTGTGTGTGTGTGTGTGTGTGTGTGTGTGTGTGTTGGCGGCAGTTGAAATAATCTAAACAAACTCCTTTTCTGCTTCAAGTTATATAATCTTAACCAAAGCTGTATACAGAACTACAAGTGTTATCTAGTAGAAATTAAGAGGACCATCATCATACAAACAGGGTTAATGATACATCCGTCGCTTTTCATGGTAATTATGACTCAGAGATGGCTTGAGCGTGACCATGGGAGCCAGTGTCTTGTAGTTTGGTGCTTTGGAAGTTAATGGGGGTAGTCATTACTCATTAGTCTTTGATCGATGATGTGTTTTTTTTTTTTTTTATAGTTTCCTCGCCATCAAGCTTTACAAAAAAAAAAAAAAAAAAAAAAAATCCTTTCAAGATACATTAGTGCATTTTTCGGTAGAAAAATGTTCCGGACGGCCGAAGCCGATTCCTCCTAGAATTATAGGCTCATTATCGTTGGCCAGGTAAAACAAATCGACACCTAAATGGCATGAAAGGTCTTTATATTGACAAAGAAATAGGACAAAAGGTCTGAAAATTGCCAAACTAATGAACGTCTTAAAATCTCAAAGCTAATGGAGCTAAACATGAGGGAGAAAAAACAACTACCTCCCCCTTAACGTGTGTAATACAAGGATGGCGTCACCCCCCCCCCCCCTCCCAGGAGCTGGACTGAACGACATTGTGGAAGCCTTCGAAGATACCACAAAGGATGCAAATGAAAATACCCTTTTTGTCATCCATGCTGGTTCAAATGACGTCATGCGCACCAGATCCGAAGAGTTGATGGAGAAATATCGCAAGATGATCCAGCACTACAAAAACAAGTCAAGGAATATCATCATCTCAGGCATTCTCCCCAAGATCGACGCACCTGACAAATTCTACGACAAGGCCTTCAGCACAAATAGCCGTCTAAAATATTTGTGTCTGAGGGAAGAAGTTAAATTCATCAACCTCTGGGACAACTTCTACAACCAGCCTACTCTGTTCCGCAAGGATGGCACTCATCTAAACCCTGTGGGTTCAGCACGCATGGGTCGTCTCCTACACGAAGCAGTCCGCAGCCATGGATAAAAAAATGCCATCCGAGAAGAAGCAGCAGTGACATAAATCATCCCACGCCAAGCAAAAAACAGAGGCAACCGAGGACCACCAGCGATAAGGACCGAAGACAGCGAGGACCGAGGACAGCCATGAACATAAATGTAGATCCGACAAGAACCAAAAATATTATTAAAGAGCGTTCCGTGAGTTCTAAAATAACAAATTTAAAGGTTTTCTATGCAAACGCTCGTAGCATACGCAATACATTTTCAGATTTAGAGGAGCTTGTGTTTACAGAAAATTATGATGTGATTGGCATAACAGAATCTTGGCTCAATACAGAAGATAGAGACTTTTTAGCAGAGTATTCACTTCCCGGTTATGTAATGTTTGAGAAAAGCCGAATAAATCGAAATGGAGGTGGCGTTTTACTTTATATCAAAGAAATTCTTAACCCTACCCTCTTGTCAAAACCTCAAATTGTGAACGTCGACACATCTTTTGTGCTAATAAAGAATAATAAAGGTACAAAAATAATACTTGCGTTAATATACAGACCTCCAGCTCAATCAGTGCAAACTGACCGAGAAATTTACGAACAAATTGCAGATGTAAGTAACTCACAAGATACCGTAATTTTTGGCGACTTTAATTTACCTGTGACCAAGTGGGGCGATACTCTTACTTCACACTCCGGACATGACTTGTATACGAACTTGCAAGAGAGTTCGCTTTATCAATTTGTTCGAACGCCGACCCGTGGTAATAACGTTCTTGACATTGTACTTGCAACAAAAGAAGAATTGATAGAGAATTTGAATGTTGGTGATGAATTCAGTAACAGCGACCATCGTACGATAACTTTCACTTTAAAGTTTACTAGTAACGAACCAAATAGTAGCATCGAAAAAGTCCCTAATTTCAAGAAAGCAAACTTCCATAAACTTAGAGCTATGTTTAAAGAAACTGACTGGAGCTTTTTAATTAACAATAATGACATAAATACATCTTGGAAGCTTTTCGAAACCACTTACCTAAAAGCAGTGCAAGACTGCATACCATCGAAAATACGGCGTCCAGGCCATAATAATAAGCCCAAATGGTGGAATAAAGATGTTTCAAACTGCCTGCTTGCTAAAAAAATTGCTAATGATAGATTAAAATCCTCACAAAATGACGAAGAACGGGTGAAATTTGTAGAGCTACGACGCAAAGCCAAAAAGTTAATTAAGCAAAGTAAAAAGACCTTAGAGTTACATATTGCGAATCAAAGTAAAACAAACCCGAAAGAATTCTATAGTTATATCAGAAAGAAAAAAGTAGTTACTTCAACTGTTGTACCGTTAGTCGATGAAAATGGAGAATACACCAAAGACGATGTACAAATGAGTAATGCCCTCAATACCTTCTTTACATCAGTTTTTACAACAGAAGACCTCAGTGATATCCCTACACCATCGCCGATTCAGATTGATAATTCAGATGTTCTAAGCAATATCACCGTTACAGAGAGAGAAGTATTGAATTGTTTAGATAAACTCCAGGTAAATAAAACACCTGGACCTGATACAATCTCGCCTAGAGTTCTAAAGGAAGCTAAGGATGAGCTCTCCAAACCACTGACATTACTATTCAATAAATCCTTGCAGTCTGGAACTATGCCTGATCAGTGGAAGCTAGCCAACATAACACCGATATTAAAAAAAGGCAGCAAATCCCTACCCAGTAACTATCGTCCAATTAGCTTAACCTCAGTTGTATGTAAAATGCTAGAAACGGTCATACGAGACAGACTCGTAAATCACTTAGAGGAAAATAACATACTTAAAGATACTCAACACGGCTTTGGTAAAAAACGTTCTTATTTAACAAACCTCTTAGACTTCTTCCACGATATCCTCAACCTCTACGATGACAGTAAAGCTGTAGATATTATATACCTTGATTTTCAAAAGGCCTTTGACAAAGTTCCCCACAAACGTGTACTGCTAAAACTAAAAGCGCATGAAATACAAGACGGTGTGTTGAAATGGATAGAAAATTGGCTCAGCAACAGAAAGCAAAGAGTAGTCATAAACGGTAAGGCATCTAAATGGACCAATGTAAGTAGCGGGGTACCCCAGGGATCGGTACTAGGACCAATTCTCTTTCTAATTTACATCAACGACATAGCTGAGGGTCTCACCTGTACAATCTCAAAATTTGCTGACGATACAAAAATTGCAAATAGCGTACTCTCAAAAGAACAAGTTGACGATATGCAACACAATCTAGATAAATTGTCATGTTGGGCCCAAATTTGGCAAATGAGTTTCAATGCGGATAAATGTAAAGTACTACATATCGGATACCTAAATGAGAAAGCAAACTATTCGATGAATGGCACTCAGCTTAAGAATGTAAACAGAGAAACCGATCTGGGAGTAACAATATCGAGTAACCTAAAACCGAGTCAACAATGTTCAGAAGTTGTTAAGAAGGCAAACAAAATAATTGGCTTTATAGGCAGGTCATTTGAGCATAAATCCAAAGAAGTTATCCTAACCCTTTACAATTCCTTAGTCCGCCCTCTTCTGGAATACTGCGTTCAATCCTGGTGCCCTTATTACCAAAAAGATATAAACAAGCTAGAACGAGTTCAACGTAGAGTTACCAAAATGATACCTAGCCTAAAGAACAAGCCATACGAAGAGCGTCTTAGAGAATTAAATCTATTTCCTTTAACTCAGCGCAGATTAAGAGGTGACTTAATTCAAGTGTTCAAAATCATCAAAGGCATCGACAATATGAACTGTAGTAAGTACTTCACTATCGACCAATCTAAGTACACGCAGGGAAACGGTTGCAAAATTATTGGTAAATCTTTTAATTCACACGAATCTAAGAATTTCTTCTTCAATCGAGTTGTCAACTTGTGGAATGGGCTTCCCCGAGACGTTATAGACTGCAGCACCGTTGATTCATTTAAACTCCGCTTAGACAAATATCTCGCATCAAACCCGCGACTGACTGCGTTTGTAAATGAATAACTTTATTTTATCCCCCCCTCAGTTACTAACCCATCTGTCCCCTACTAACTTCCTAATCCTGCCACGGACATTAGTTCCAGGGCAGTAGTTCCCTTTCCAATGTTCCCTTACCCACTCTAAACCACTGTTTGGACACTTGATCCTCAGTGTTTTGGAGGACAAGCAGCCTAGAAGGTTCACTAGACCTGTTGTTGCTTGATTTCCTTTGTACTTTGTACTCCCCCCGCGCGCGCGCTGTTTCGCCTCAATAATTTATAAATTTGAAAACGTTTCAACCCATTGGTTTGCCGATTAAAAATACGTGTCGTGTCATTCGGTGGAGGGAAGGTGTGGTGGAGTGGTCTTGTTACTGGATTACCAGTCCAGGTCCCGGGTTCAAATTTCGATGTGTCAATGGGAAGATATGATTGGGATGAAATTTGTGTTGTACTTAGTTTCAGTGTATCACCACAAATCCCACGGATACGCCATACAAATACCCTTACTGTTTCCAATAAATTAGCATTGTATGAATATTTCCATATTCAAAATAGGTATCGTAGCCTTGTAGGTCTACGAAGGTAAGACCACGATCAAGCCAGTTGCTACACTGGAACTGTCTTGGTGTCTTTCTCGCCATCTGAAATAAGGCCTCCTGATATCACCGTGTTGAACGGTTGAATCTACAGAAAGCTATTAGCCTAGGCGGAGGTAGAATTGAAACATAGACAAACAATCAGGTGTTGATTTGTGTTTGTTTGGTGAGTAAAGCAAACCTGCAATTTAGGATAAACAGTCTTTGGCCGGGACATTTTTGTTCCGAACAATGTATCAATTTAACTGAAAGGGGGGTAGAGAGTTTAAATGGGGTTCAGGGGGCAAACTAGGAAAAAACAACAGCTAAACATTTGCAAAAATAATAGAAACTCAATACGAATAATTGTAGTAGTAATAATAATAATAATAATATAAATAATAACAATAATAATAATAACTAGCAGGGGTACCCGGCGTTGCCCGGGTTTAAATTCTACCATAATCACCACCACTACTACTACCTTAATCACCATCATCAATCATTACTACCACAATCATCACAATACTACTACTACCATAATCACCGGCCTCGACCTCCCTGTGCCTCATTAAACGGCGACCTCGATTTCGGCCGCTAAATGACCTCCGATTTTGGATCTGACCTCATCCGTACCCCCATTTTGGGGAGCTGCGAACAACTTTCGTTCCATACACCTTTTCGATCGGAGGCCCCCTTCTGCCCCAAACGGCAATTTTTTTTTTTTTCAATTTCGGCCTCGAAACGACCTCCAATCGTGGCCTCGCCCCCTCTATAACCTGACCCAGGTCAATTTACACCCACATGCAAAGTTTCAGCTCCCCAGGTCCAAAACTGAGGCCGCCTATTAAGAACACACAGACAGACAGACACACGAACTGATTAAATAATATACTGTAGATAACTAGCAGGGGTACCCGGCGTTGCCCGGGTTTAAATTCTACTACCATAATCACCATCATCAATCACTACTACCACAATCATCACAATACTACTACTACCATAATCACCGGCCTCGACCTCCCTGTGCCTCATTAAATGGCGACCTCGATTTCGGCCGCTAAATGACCTCCGATTTTGGATCTGACCTCATCGGTACCCCCATTTTGGGGGGCTGCGAACAACTTTCGTTTTATACACCTTTTCGATCGGAGGCCTCCTTCTGCCCCAAACGGCCATTTTTTCAAATATATATATATTTGTTTTCAATTTCGGCCTCGAAACGACCTCCGATCGTGGCCTCGCCCCTCTATGACCTGACCCAGGTCAATTGACACCCATATGCAAAGTTTCAGCTCCCCAGGTCCAAAACTGCGGCCGCCTATTAAGAACACACACACAGACAATCGAAAATATTATATAGATGATAATAATAATACTGTAATACAAATACTACTACTACTACTACTACTACTACAACTACTAATAACAATTATAATAATATCAAATGATAATAAAATGAGCTATAATATCACTCCAAAATGTTGGATTAACTAGTATTAAAACAGTCACATGCTTAAGATGGCCACAACTAAACTGGCTAAAGACCAAAATTTCCAGTCTCATAAAGGCAGACATACCAAATCATAAATTCTTAATAACAAATCTCACATTTTAAGGTATTAATAACTTTAAAAATTAGTTATAAATACTTTATAATTTAATTAAAAAAAAATGCTGTATTGTTTTGAGAATGCTACACTTTTCTAAGGATAAATGTAAGTAATTTGTATAAGAAATGGCAATGTTGTTTTCGTGACGTTGCCAAATGGATTGACCTGACCTAGGGTACCAGTGTGCCCGAGAAGTGTCACATTCATATGATTATAGAAAACGGTGGCCGTTTCTTGTTTACCCTCAAACGTGGCAGATGCGCCTTTATCTGATGCGCCAGGCAGATAACACCCGAGCGGCCTTCATAAATTAGATGGAGTATAGACCAACTAGATCTACTCTAACGTAAGCGAGCCTAACCTAGCTTGATTTAACCTATTCTAACCTGACCTAGCCTTGGCCCTTTAGGTTGTGGTCGTCTAGGAGTGTGGCTGTTTTGACCTGTTTCTATCTATCTTTCTACCGCCAGACGCCTTGATCCTATGAGTCCACTTTTTTGGACTCGTATTCTAAGTTCTTAACCCTTATTGTAAGATACATATTATGTACAAGCGTAGTACAGTGGTAGTGCGGGAGTCTGGTATGCCTACTGATCCAAGTTCGAAACCCCGCCAGACCCAGATATTTTTGGAATGATAAAGTCTCTTCTCACCAAGCATTTCACTTTGGAAGACCCTCTAGAAATAACTGAGATTATATATATCTCAATTAACCTTACTCACAAAATCCTTACTTAAGCTGAATATTATCTTTTAATGATAGCCAGTGTTATGCCACATCTCTACGAGACGTGAGATATTCTGGTTGCTATTCCCGGACTGGGAATGCGCAAGTATCTTCAACTAAGAGCTGCTCGACTGGGCGAGGACTGACCTTATTTCCCCAAATCACCACCCAAAATAACAGGCAACAAACAGAAACACAAAGTAAGGTTACACAGGTTTCTATTCAACACAAGTGGAGGGTCATAGATCAAATAAGCCTAGAGGAAATAATAACTGGGTGTGTAAAATAAGGCAAATATGGTTAGTTATAAATCCTTAAAATCAGAGACAATAAGTCTCAAACACAAGTAAATCGTCCTAAATAGGATAAGCAGAGGATGCACCAATACCTGAATAAATCAAAGCCAAAAGGTGGAGATACTAAGTCAGGTTTTTAAAGTAAAGTTAGTACTGAGAACAAACAATAATGGACAAGAGGACAATCTAAAAAGTATTACACATAGGACAAATGCAAGTTTACATAAATTTAGAAATCACGATACTAGGTCATGGAGATAACAAAGATTTAATACAATGCTAAAAGTAAGTCACACTAGCATAAATTAATAACTGAAAGCAATCATCTCTGCGCTAGAGACATCAACTATCTGGTTATGAACCCTGGTGACTTGAAACGCATACACTCAGGTGTACAGCAAGTGATATAGATTTACGTGTAACCGTGTGTATAGGTAATGGGGCAATCAGATATTTATATCTCCTCTCCTGTGGATCGCGGGAGCCCGGATCTGAGGAAGTATAGATACCAAAGCACGATGTAGGATAGGTGTATTGTGTTTCCCACAAATGGGACAACTGAGGTAAAAAAAGGAAGACAAGAGTACAGCACCCTCTCAAATATTACGTTAAATATATGACAAGATCCTTGGCACACCTGGGTCTAGACCCTCACAACTATCACGTTACCTCTACAAATTGAAAGAAGGCACTTAAAGGAGTTTCTCGGGAGATGAATGGAAGAACAATTTCGGCACTGTCTTTGAACACTGGCTCCGGCTAGAAGGACACACGACACTCAGGAACACAGTATGCGTCACTTAGTTCCTTCTCTCACTCCAGGCTCTATTCTGGTCCGAACAGTTCTAGCATTCGTCTGGTACGGTCATTCGCTCTCCTTTGCTCACGGCTGGCTCTCCCGCACTCATGCACGCTGGCCCCGGGGGAATAGACTGATTCCCCTACTACTCTGGAAGAGCCTAAAGTCTTTCCCGGGGTAGAAGGCAGGTTTGGTGTGATGACTCGTATACCTTCACTTGAATGTTTAACTTTGTTTGTACTATTAGACAAAGTAGAACATGAGAGAGACTGTATAGAGAGTCTAAGGTTGTCCTTGTGAGAAGTCTGGTGTTGATCAGCAATTCCCGAGGGATTCACATGAACAACACTAAGATCTCCTTGTTTTCCAGTCCCCTCAGTTTCTCGATCAGTGCTCAAACCTGACCGATTTGACTGCCCGTTATCCTCTGCACAATAGCAGGGTGAGTCAGGGTGCCCAATTTGAGTATTTTGGTACTTTCCAGAGTCTTGAGTTCCCTTTGGTTTACTCAATACAGCAATTTCTCGATCAGTGCTCAAACCTGATCGATTTGACTGCCCGTTATCCTCTGCACAATAGCAGGGTGAGTCAGAGTGCCCAAATTGAGTATTATGGCAAGCTTCAGAGTGAGTAATTGTCCTTTCTGCCCAGCGTGAGTAGTGTCTCGTTTTTGTGCGTTGTCCCGTGCGTGGTTACTCCGGACGTCAAGGGCACGGTGAACATCTGGATTTTCCCTGAAGCTGTGGGATGAGGTGGAGGTGCGGCAGCTGGTTTCCTGGGTAGATCTTGAGGTTATGATGAGGATGAACTTCGGTGGGCGGCGAGGTCAGGGAGATATTGGAGTTGTTCTGGGGTTTTTGCACTTTCCCAAAGTTTGGAGGCTTTTTGGGAGGTCGTTGTGTGGGGTATTTAGGTTGTTGAGAGGGGGCTGGGTATTTTTCTAGGGACCGTGCTGTAAGGGCACTATTGTTGTTGCAAGGGGATGAGAGGGGGTGTAGTGCAAGTTGGGAAATTGGGGACGAAGTTGTTGAGGCGTCAGTGGTGGTGGTGTCCACGTGTTCCCCGTAATTTGCCTTTTTTCGGGGAGAACGGGAGTGTAGGCTACATCCTGCTTCTTGTTCTTCTTTCGGGTGCACTCATCAGGGCCGGTGTTGTGGGTGGCGTAAGGGCGGTCTAGGTGTAGAAATGGTGTTGGGGTGGCAATATTTCTGTTACCAGGGGGGTTGGTGATTTTGGGAATGGTGAAGTATCCCCTACCTGGTACGTTCTCTCCGTTCTCTCTGGCACTTTCTGGGAGTGCGCGCGCAGTCTGGGGTGGGGGTCCGCCATTTTGGATGCGGTGCCCCTTGCCGCCATGTTGTTGCCCTCTGGTGTTGCTGTTGCTGGCTTCTCTTATGCTAGCAACACGAGCTGGCAGTGTTGACACGACGGCTGATGTGGATCATGTGGTGGAAGGTTAAGGAGGGTGACCTGCTTTTTTTTTCTCCTTCTCTGTCTTTCCCTGGCTTGTATCCATTCGTCCCTATTTAGCCTACTGTTTTAAGACGTTTATCCCCATCCAGGTGTGGGGATCGGTTTTTACACCATACCCGAAAGAGGATTTATGGAGCTCCGATCTTACTCTCAACCATCTGAACAATTTAACCAGCACACCTAAACTTCGTTAAATGTGGAAATAGCCTCACGAAAATATCATGCCCTGGTGGGGGCACGAACTCTCGACCCTTGGGTGTGAGGCAGGCACCTTACCAGTTAGACCAATAGAGATATCCCACTTGGCCTGTTCGGCTCAGGGTATTTCCGCATCCGAGGTCTGTTTAGGCTAGCCTATTTTCACTGACTTTACACTACTTCACCTTGTCCTGTGGGGATCGGTTTTTACACCTTACCCGAAAGAGGATTTATGGAGCTCCGATCTTACTCTCAACCATCTGAACAATTTAACCAGCACACCTAAACTTCGTTAAATTCGGAAATATCCTCACGAAAATATCATGCCCTGGTGGGGGCACGAACTCTCGACCCTTGGGTGTGAGGCAGGCACCTTACCAGTTAGACCAATAGAGATATCCCACTTGGCCTGTTCGGCTCAGGGTATTTCCGCATCCTAGGTCTGTTTAGGCTAGCCTATTTTCACTGACTTTACACTACTTCACCTTCCGGGAAGCGAAAGCTCCGAACAGAGGAACGAACAGAGAGGAACAAGCTTGAGCCGAATCGACCGAGAGTCCGTCAGAGAGATGAACGGGAATGGTGAGTCAACTTCACTGAGCGATGCTACACGCACCTACAAACTGCCCAGTTGGCAACTCGCTTGGGCGGCTGGCAACTCCACAACCCAACCCAATTGAGTCTCACAACACTCCCTGCTCTCTCCTATCTTCTTCCTTGTCCTGTGGGGATCGGTTTTTACACCATACCCGAAAGAGGATTTATGGAGCTCCGATCTTACTCTCAACCATCTGAACAATTTAACCAGCACACCTAAACTTCGTTAAATGCGGAAATAGCCACGCGAAAATATCATGCCCTGGTGGGGGCACGAACTCTCGACCCTTGGGTGTGAGGCAGGCACCTTACCAGTTAGACCAATAGAGATATCCCACTTGGCCTGTTCGGCTCAGGGTATTTCCGCATCCGAGGTCTGTTTAGGCTAGCCTATTTTCACTGACTTTACACAGGTGTCGATTTCTTCCTGGCGAGCGATAGCGAGCCAGCGTTGTATGGAGAAATCCGGCTTCGCCGGAGAAATTTTTCTATAAAAAAATGTAGAAATTTCGCCTGCTTTCAAAAATATTTAATAAATATATGATGGCTCGCTACCGCTCGCCAGGAAAAAATCAACACCTGAATAGGGATAAACGTCTTAAAACAGTAGGCTGAAAGGGACCGAATGGATACAAGCCAAAGAGAGAGGGACAGAAAGAGAAAACAAAACAGGTCAACCCCCTTAAGGACGCCTTTGTTTTTTCTCCTCACACCGCATCTCAGCCAGAATAAATAAAAATGTGTCATGATACTGAAAGGGTTAACCAGAATACGTTGTACATTACGCTTTGGATGGGGTTAAAAAAAAGAGAAAAAAGAAAGAAAAAGGCGCGACCGTGTGTGCGTGTCCCGGGCATAACTAAAGCATTTCCGTGAATTATGAGTTTTAAGAGAGGACAGCTAACACTCCCGCTATTTCCAGGAAAGCGCTTTGTTAACCCTCTCAGCTTTCGAGGTCACGTTTTTACTATGTTCTGACTGATGTTAGACAATTTTACTCAGCTTTGGAAGGACTTCTAGGGGTCTGTAGGGTAAAGTCCATCACCATTAACCTCTTCTGTACCGGCGACGTTTTTTTTTAGTTTTATTCTAGCTATACTTAAACGTTATTATGAAGCTTAGGAAGGATATATGCGGTATCTAAAAGGATTAATTGCGATAGTTTGCAGCCTTTTAATAGCTAGACGTCCTTCCTAAGCTGAATAAAACCGTCAAATATTTGCAATGCTATAATGAAATAGACGTTGCCGGTACGGAAGGGGTTAATTCCCACAAGTTTTTTCTATATAATCTGAATAAAATCGTCTACAAATAGCCAAGGTATGAGGAAGAAATATGTCCGGATAATGAAAGGGGTAAACAGAAACGAGCTTGCTGTGCTGTATGGTGTTATTCAATTGCTCAGTTGACACACACACACACCATATTAAATAGCTTGAGCATTAACCAGACACACACACACACCACAGCCTCCACATGAGAACAAAGACACACAGCTTGACCAGACAATGATGACAACATATTATACGCTGAAGCTATTAAGGTGAAGCAACACACAGGATGCTACAGAGGTCACATACAACACGCACACACACACACGACCGGACATACACACTCACTCAAATAGATAAAGTTAGTCTGTTAAGTAAAAACAAATAAAAATAATAAAACAAAAATAAATAAATAAATAAATAAATAAACACACACACACACACACGAAAGCCTACACATACAAATAAAATATAATGAAACATATCTGTCATACTTGGATATTTAGGCTACTGGGTTTAGCTGGCTTTATTTCGTAGGTTCAATCTTGACTGGGCAAGGAATATACTCATACACAAACACACATACAAACATACAGGGGTTTAAGTACAACACAGAAGGACATTTATAATTATTGTATTATTGTATTGTATTCAAGCGATTTAATAAAAAAGTACACTCGTGGATCAGCAACTTGTCAATTTTGTTTTTCCTGAAAACACATGGGAGGGGTTAGTAATGAAGGGAAAAATTATAAAACCGCTCACCTAGGTTATTTGGGAGTCCTGGGGGGGCGGGGGAAAGTCAAAATTAACATGGGGTGATGGGTAGGCAATATACTGGAAAATCAGTCCCGCACGCGCCCACATGCACACGGCTTGACTTAGGGGGTTGCCAACCATCGGTATTGTTCCGTGGGATCCTAAGGCCCGCAGTACCAGATAATCGTGAGATCCCTTCGACGAAGGACTCTCACGTCGGATTCGCACGTGAAGGTGATACCGCCAGTTGCTTCCTTGTGCGAATCTCTCGTGCGATACCGTCGGACGTAGGGTTGGTAAGCCTGTCAAACTCGCCGCGATGCATTTCTTACGGTTGGTATACCTGAGGAACGTTTTGTTGACAAATTACTGCCTCGGGCAGCCTCACGGAAGATATTGGCCGATCGCGGCGCCGTACGGTAAAGACGTGTTTAGTCTATGCTCCTGGTGTTGTTGATCGTCCCATTCACAGCCCTCGGGCTGTTCAATCTGTACTTTGACATTCTGTGGGCTAACACTTATAGGAATTAGGCCACAGGGGGAGTTGGGCTAGGACAGGTAGCCGACAATATGGAGGAACAGTTGAGTGCCACCATGGAAGATAGTCCCTCATTGGCCCTGAAACGAAGCCTTGAACACGGGACTGAGAGTGATGCCGATAATGACAGGGGAAGTGCGCGGGAATGCGCTGAAAATATCGCGGCATGAAGTAGTGAGTGATGTGAATATGGTCCCTGAAACGGTGGGTGGTGGTGGTGCCAGTGGTGGCCTAAAGGAGAATGGGCCGGTTAGGCCTAGGCCTACCCCAGTGTCAGAAAAGATCACTTATAGCATCACCACTGTGCCCATATCTCGGGTGTTTGACAACTCTGCGAAGGTCACAGTGGCAGTGAATGGGTCTCCATTTGGAGACTTTGTCAAACCTGAGGATATTTGTGTGTTAGGTAAAGGTGAGGCATTAAGTGTCCATCTGGCCATAGACCTAATTGGGGACTCAGTGGCGCCACTTGATACCATTACCGAGTTTGGGGAGTGGACGGTAACATGCAGGGCGTCTATCTCCCCAGAAGACGACAGGTACTGATGGGGCAAGATTGGCCCTGTGCACCCGGACATATCGGACAAGGTCGTCTTGGAGTCGCTACAAGTGATGTCGGGTGCTAGGGGCACCACAGTCCTGGAGGAGGTCACGCGCCTGTCGAAGCGTGGACCCGCTGCCGGTGGGGAGGGGGATGCATCCCAGTCCCAGGTCGATGCCCGGGTAGTCAGGCTACGGTTCAGGGGCCCATTACCTGCCAGGGTGGCCTTGGGACGTGTTTGCTACCAGGTGACGAGGTACTCATTCCGCATGCTGAGGCGCTACAACTGCCACTTTTTTGGCCATGGTACGGTGTCCTGCAGGAATAAGGTACGGTGCCATAATTGCAGTGGCTTTCATGACATACAAAGGGGAGGTCAGGCCTGCAACAACGCACCCAGCTGCTATTTTTGTGGGGGGGCACACAGGGTGACGTCCCGCTCGTGCCCGTTGTTTACACGTGCCATCATTGACCATCATGAGGCCTATAATGCCGGGGAGATGGGCGTGACGGCCCTCAATGGCCTCCTCAGAGGCCTCAATCCTACCCGACGACGAACTGCCCCGTCGGCTCAGGTTACTCTTCTGCCTACCGAATCTACGATGGATCCTCCACCTCCTCGCCGGGCTCCTCGGTCTGCCAGTGGTGCCTCTTCATATGCAGCGGTAGCGGTGGTGGCCCCGTCGTGGCCCTTGAAGAGCCGTAGACCCTTCCTCGTGAGAAGCCTCCTTCACTATCGCAATCTGGGGGTAGGACCACCGTCTCCCTCGCCTGTCCCGTCAGTGTCGCCAGTACCGCCCTGGAGGGATATCTCCTCTGTGGTCAGGACCACATTCCACGGGGGTTTCAAGAAGAATACGGATGCGGGGCAAGCCAGGGTTTACTTTGCGGAGCTGACGGCAACCCGTTATGTGGGGTCCTTCAGTATCTTCACGGACGGTTCGGTACTACCACCATCCTCGGCCACAGCAGCGGTCTACTATGAGGACCTTTCCCTCTGTCAGACGTGGTGACTCGCCGGTCACCCGGTCATAACGGTGGAGCTCTACGCCATCCATCGGGCACTGATCTTCATACGGGCCAATCTCCAGCCGCAAAGGGTGGTTATCTACACGGATTCCCTCTCATCCCTCCATCTCCTCCGGTCGGGCACCCTGTCGTCCAATATAGTGTTGGTCTATGAAATTTTGGGTCTTCTACTACGATATCAGGCTTGGTTGGTTGTGCTCCAGTGGGTTCCGTCACATACCGGTATCCGAGGCAACGAGGTGGCTGACAGGGCGGCGGCGATGGCACACTCTTCGGTGCCCCTGGAGCATCTGGACTGGGATCAGCATACCCATGACGCCATCGTCAGGAGGGCATGTCGAAGCCAGTGGGATCGGGAGCTGCGTCCCCTGCTGCGATTTACTACACTGGGCAGATACCGGGACACCTCGTGCCTGCAGTCTTGGAGTCGCCACCCCCTCCGCAGAGTGGACATGGCTCTAGCGAGGCTGAGTATCGGCCACTCGGCACTGTCCCATTATCTCCATCGCCTGCGTATGGTTGCCAGCCCATCCTGCCGATGGTGTAACCTCCCTGAGACCCCAGAACATCTAGTGGAAGAGTGCCCCAGGTTCTACAGCTATCGGGTGACGTTGCGTGAACGGGTCCGGAGGCTGGATACAGGTGGGGTTGGATTGAGATTGCTCCTGGGTGGTACGGATATCGATGAGGTCAGGAAGCTTGAGCTCTCAAGATGTTTATGCACATATCTCCTGGCCACGGGAATTGTTCATATCCTGTAGTATGAGATCCCACTGACGACTCGTCTTACAGGACCAAGCGAGTGTCTACCACCCGAGCGCCCTTCCAACCCCACAAGAACAAGAAGAAGCCTCACGGAAGTACAGACGGAATCGAATCGTAATAAAGTGATGGTCCCTGGTGTATTATTTACCCAGTTTATTGCATTAGGCTAATCTTATTATTCTGTATTTAGGACATTCTCAATTGACGAAAATAAGGTAGCCTAGGCCCTAGTGATTCCCCAGAGGACCATTGAATTTCTCTAGCCTACTTTCCCTTCAACCACCAATCAATTTTTGAGTTTAGGAATAGCCATGGGGTTGTGGTATGGATTTTCGCTGAATAATTGGGTTGTGCTTGGCTCTCTGGAAAAGTGGCTTGGTTATAATATTAAGCAAGCTTTTCTGTTATATTCAAGCCTAGCCCTGTTCACCTGTTCCAAGTAGATCTATGGCCATAAATCGTGAAATCTAACCTAGCCTATTTCTAACTCAAAAAGGGCCAGAGCTAGGATAGTGGGCTGTAAATTGCCATAGGCGATTCTATCCCCTGGCTTACCCTTCCCAAATGGGAAAGATAAAGCTTTGAGTCCTCCATTTCATAGTAAGGGATGCTTAAATTGGACATATGAGCAATTTTGATGAGAATTTAGCCTAGGCCTATATTGTTTAAGTAATTATCTTGATATATTAAAACTACTGAAAACAGGGTAACCTCAAGAGGTTACCAGGGTTGGATTTTGGACGATGGGTTAGGCATGAGAGGTTAGTGGATTATATAGTTTATAATAACCATGGTAACCTAATAAAACTAATCTATTCTAGCTATCCAAGCGAGGTAACCTCTGACTCTCCGAGTTTTTCCAAAAATTTAGCAGGGAAAGTGTTTGGATCACACAATTGTTCTCATCGGCTTTAGACATCTAGGGATAGTCACCTATCCTAGCCTAATTATAGAAAAAGATTTCATGGCTAAATATTATTTTTTAATCTCCATGGGACTTGCATATTTAATCAACATGTAGCCTACTCTTTAAACAATGCAAAATTGTTGGCAAATTAATATAGCCAAGGTTAGGTTAGCTAATGGGTAAAGCGATTTCCGAGTTAACCTAACCTACAAATTTAGAATAGGCCTATGATAGGTTTCTTGAAGTAGTGTAGCCTAACGATACTCCTTACTTTTGAGTATAGCACTATCCCGTAAATTTCAGAAGCCAGCCGAAGCAAATCGGCTTCTAAAAGTTGGGGGAAGGATGTACGGTAGTATTCAAACGTATCGCCTTCCTTGTTTACACTACTCGCACGCTCCTTTATATTTTGACTGCCGTGGAATACAATAATAGGTTGAACGGGGGCTTTTCCCCCCTAAGCCACCCCATGAATTAATTGTCATCTTATATATTGCCAGCATGGGGTCTGTAAGGTTAGTTACATTAGGTAAGTTAGGCACAGTATAGTATTGTAGCAATCCGATTGTGGGATTGGGTTGAGTTAGTTTAGCTTTATGAAACAGAGTTTCTCAACTGAATATTACCATAGCCTAATACTCACAGATGTTTTTTCTGGAAGAGGCCTAGGCCTGTGGCTCCAGTTCAGTAGCCTGGGTAAGATTAGGAGTAGTGGGCGTACCACTACCAACATATGGCATAACTCCTCTATAAAGCATTAACCTAACCAAACAACCTAACCTAGTATTCATGTAGTACTAGGTTAGGTTAGGTTAATGTTTATAGATGATTTATGCTGTATGTCGGTAGTGGTACGCCCACTACTCCTAATCTTACCGTAGCCTAGTCACCAATTTGACCCTGGCTTCGCCTGTCTCAACTCTTATGTATTCCCTCAAAAACAAATACCTGTATGTATAAGTTCAGAATAGTTAATCCTATACAGATCACTTAGTAGGTACCGAGTACTGTATACTTTATGGGGTTATTTACCACAGCTGCACCAATTTGCCCCAAGTTTTATACTGTACAGTTCTGCTACATGAAAAGTGCCAGGTTTTAATCCAGTACCATTCAGTGCAGCAATATCATAAAGTTTCGGATTTCAAGTTAATAGTAATGTGATCACCCCCTTTGACTAGGCTAATATAGAAAACCATTTATTTTCAATACTTATTCTGCATCAAATTGACAGCTGCCCTGTCTACAGTACTATACGGTACCAAAAACAGAAAGTCTAGTAGGCAGGTTTACTATTATAAATGACTAAATATATGATGCTTGGACAATTATAGGTACTGCATAAAGAATGAACAATATATTTCACATAATTTATTGCAATTCTTACATACCCGGTACATAGGTACCCGTTATATAATATTGTATCATCTAATCACAACTCCTGTTGTATGCTTCCATATGGATAGGTCCTTAAGACAGCTTCATCAGATTTTATTCGCCCAATTAGCCTACTACCCAGGTAAGAAAATTCACGACATTACATTATACTTGCTTGTATTTTTGGCTTGGAATCCTCATTTGGTGACCATTATTATCTATCTATTTGAGGCATAGGCCTATTTCCTGAAATAAGTCTTGCAATTGACGAGGATGAGTGTGAATGGGATATGCCGTGTGTGGGCCAGTCAGCTCTGCAGATTCGTTATCTTATGTTCATTTATGGAAGTATTTCAAGTAGGCCTAGCCCAATCAGGCAGAACATGTTAGTCCCTATTTATAGCCTACTTTAATAGGGTAGGCTGGTTAGGCCTATACTTTTTAATCCAATAGGCCTAGCCTATGTTAAAATAGCCAACAATAGGGTACCTAGGTTAATAAGTCCCAAATATTGAAAGAAAAAGTGGTAAAAATTGAAGAGACCTTGGACAGCCTTTTAACTAGGCCTAGGCTAGGCCTATAATTATTTTATGTTAGGTTAGGTAAAAAGGCTGTCCAAGGTCTCTTCAATTTATACCACTTTTTCTTTCAATATCTGGGACTTGTTAACCTAGGTACCCTATTGTTGGCTATTTAAACATAGGCTAGGCCTATTGGATTAAAAAATATAGGCCTAGCCTACCCTACTAAAGTAAGCTATAAACGGTGGACCCAGCGCGTTTTTCAAAGGCACAAAGAGGCATAGATTACCATAGATTACCAGACACAACCAGACAGAAGCAGACAGCCTCCCGAGATTGTCTGGTAGTCTTTGGTCAGCTCGGCCAAGACCAAAGATTAACGGACTCTGGGGGTGTGGCCACCAGCCGGGAGGCAGGACTCTGGTGACAGTTTCAGCCACTCACAGCCTTCGTTACAAGGCATGATTCAAATGTTAGACAACTGAGGTGAGTGTTGACAGGGGTGAGTGTTGTAAATATTTTATCCTTCATATATTTAAAATTATTATTTCGAATGAATTAAGAGTCCTTTGCATTCCTATGAGTTGAAAAGTAATATTGTTTAATTCCAAAATTTGTCTCTGAATTATGCTTTTTTATTATATATATTTAAAATTTATAGGTCTGCCATGAGCAACTTGCCAGTTTTTCAAAACATAAAAGTTCTATGGTCCACAGTGTCTTTGAAAAATGCGCAGGCCCACACACGGCAGATCATCATCCCATTTACACCTATCCTCGTCAATTGCAAGACTTATTTCAGGAAATATGCCTCAAATAGATAGATAATAATAGTCACCAAATAAGGATTCCAAGCCAAAAATACAAGCAAGTATAATGTAATGTCGTGAATTTCCTTACCTGGGTAGTAATTGGGCGAATAAAATCTGATGAAGCGATCTACAAGTTGTCAAGGCTGGCCGACATAGGCCTCAGGTGAAGGTGCCTGTACAATGGCTCCTGTCAAGTTCAACATCGTCATTGAAGATATATCGAAAGTCTTTGGAAATGTGCTAATTGTAACCCATATTAATATATATTAATAGTTTCGCACATTATGCAATTGATTTGCATTAACACCTTATTGGCGGGCTAGGCGGTCTATTTATATGTACCGCCCAGTGGGGTGTTTTTAGCCAAAATAGGGCTGTTTACATGATCATTTTCATGCCTAAATAAGACCCAGAGCATAAAACAAGCATCTATCCCTGAAAGGGCATAAACAGAGCTTTCCAATGACACCACAACGATCCTTGTATGGCCGTTAGTTTTCTTGCAACAACCGCGCAACACGAGTGCAAAAACCATGTAATTCGGTACTTTCCCCATACATTTCAGTATGTAGCGAGTGTGAGAGGGTGGAGGAGGGTGGGATTCGTGTCAGTAGGCCCGCCGCGGTGGTCTGGAGCAGTCATACGCTCGCTACTCTCCTGCCACCACTTGTCTCTCTCTCTCAGCAACATTATGTGCTGAAATTGCCACACGACCTATGTCGCGCGCCGCCACATAGTCCAAATTTATTTATCTCGACTTATGTTGCGCGCCGCTAGTTAAGGGTTAAAGAATGTCTTCTGTAACCTTTAATTTACGAATTGAAACAATAATACAAATAATAAAATTCAATTAGCAAACGAAGGGATCCGACGACCATCGAAGAGAAGGGAAGGGTCTGTACGCAGCCGGATACCTTACCCTCTACGCATGCGCGAAAATGTAAGCCTCCCTTGGCCCCGCCCACTGCCGAAAATGTACAAATATTATATTATATTAGATTAGATTAACCTAACTTAACCTAACCTAACCCTAATATAATATATAATATAACATAACACAAATAACAAAATAAAAATATAAAAATATACTAAACTTCGAGTGGGATCGAACACTGGATATCTGAATGCCAGGCGGGAACTCTAGTGACTACTACAGAGCGAGCTGGCAGGAACGGTTTGAAGGGTTTATTTAAACGCGGGGAACGGGGGGCGGGGCCAAGGGAGGCTTACATTTTCGCGCATGCGTAGAGGGTAAGGTATCTGGCTGCGTACAGACGCTCCCGAAGAGAAGGGTCGAAGGTCCTCTTCAGATTCCAATAATATTGGACGTAAACGGTCGCGGCGACCGTTTACGAAAGCATTCGCTCAGCCAAACAAATCCCCCAAAATGTTTTTATACTACGAATTTTGAAAGGAAGGATACCTTCGAGGGAAGGGAATGTTTGGTACTGCGGGCCTCCAATACAGATCTGAACCCTTTAGGTGCCATAGTACAAGAGTAATTAAGGCAGACGCAACCGTTGCATTGCTGGTACTGTGGGTTACATACATAGGCGACGCATAATGTGCGTCCCTGGGGTCGAAGGGGTTAAGGTTACAAATATTGAATGGCTTTTGTGGCTAGTTGTACACACAGGAATAATATTTACATAATACACAGAACATGGAAATATATAACCCATTAATGGCACGAGTTATGATACGTTAAGACTGAGTTTTCTCACTTTAAGCAATAAATAATAGGAACACAATAGACAACATACACTCTTAGGATTCTTACTTCTTAAGAGTTCATCATAGGACATGTATCAGTTATAAAAGCATACTCAGGGATTTTTGGCACACAAAACGCAATAGATCACAAAAACACTTCCGGAACGTAATTAGCATGAGTATATAATTATGTAATACAATTAATCACTTGTACAACACCTTTATCAAAGTTTGCACAGGAAACGAATGGTGTCACTGAGGTTGAATTTACGTGTCGGTTTAGTGGGTGTGTATGGTAGCAAAGGTAAAATATTACCATAGCCAATCTCTAATGAGTTTGTCTACAAAATATTGTGCTAATATTCCCTATTTTACTAAATATTCTCTACTACGCTTAGAATACATTTCCCCCGCACATTCCTCTTTCCCCTCATACATGCCTGTCTTCCAGTCATCAGGCACACTTCCCTTCTCCCATGCTAGTTTACACATTTTCCATACCCATTCAATCACTATCTCACCACCATACCTCAGCATTTCTCCACACACTCCATCTATTCCTGATGCTTTCCCCATCTTCACTCTTATCATGGATTCACACACTTCTGACCTCCTGATGCTCACCTCCTCCTCCCCTACTTCTCTTCTTCTCCCTCCCATACCCCATCCAACTATGTGTGCACATAGATAGGTGGGTGGGTGGCGAGCGAAGCGAGCCTGAGCAGCTGGGGGGTCCGGGGGGGGGGGGGGGGGGCGCTGTAAGCCCCCCCCCGGAAAATTTTGAAATTTGAGCAGTTTCTGGGGCCTTTTTGAGGCCTAAAAATTTGTATAAGTAAGAAACATATGACACATAAATATTGATGAGCCTGATACCAGGCATCAGTCAGTAAGTTACAAGGCCAATGGTAATTGTAGGGTATAAAGCCTATGTGCAAAGAATAGTTTTTTCTTCATATACTATCATACTATAGTCCATTCATTATAGGTAGGCCAGAAATTGTGACCCCTAACCTTTGTAATTCGCTAAATGGCTAGAGCAAATGGGTTGTAAATGTCCATACTTTTTGCCTGGCTGACCCTTCCCAAAGGTAGAAATATTAGCCTAATAACTTTGGAAATAATTTAATAAAACCAAGGTTGCAGTTCTTTTAGCCTACTTAACCGCATTGTACCTTTAGGCATATAGCCTATCTGTAGGTAGGCTTAGGCAATATAACATTAAATCATTAAAATAATAATAAACCTGGCCTCAGCTTTATAAAATTATTACTGGAATAGCTTGATTTAGGGCTACTTACACAATGAATGGGTTCAGCTTGGGGTTGGGGGTTATATGGGGTTGATGATGGGCCTGGCAGTGGCACCTCATTCACAACAACACCCACTTGTTTGTGTCTTTCATCAACAGAATCATCATCTTTGGTACACAAAAATTTCCTTATGTCTCCCTGTCCCTGACCCTTTTTATATGTTCTTTTCATCACTCTGCACTGGCTGGTAGCCTGGTAGCGACAACACTCAAAAGTTACAGTCAATTATAATTAGGCCTACTTCTGATTAAGTCATAGATCTGTAAAAACAAAAATGCATAGGTAAAATTAGCATAGTATTAAATTAATGCTCATAATAGCCTAACGTATATACAGGCAATGAATGTGTTCTCGATACATTATAATTAAACCGAAAACGTTACAACACACGGTACACACTGTCACACAAGACACAACTGATACCAGCCACAGCAGGCACTTCTCAACGTAAACAATCCGATTCTCCGAACATTCGAAAATGCATAATATAATATTAATATACCGGTATATTTTTAGACTAAATAATTAAAATAAACCAATTTTAAAGCCCTGCGATTAATATAAATAATATATTATATTATAAATATATAATAAGTCTAATAAAAACAATACATATTGCATTTATATTTCCAATAATTTCAATAAATATAACGGCTCAAGCTTCAAAGAAAACCAAGCTTGGTGAAAATATAGGGGAAACTTACTAATATTACTATTATGATTTGAGTCATAGCCATAGGTTTATGTAAATTGTGAATAAATATTCACATTACATAAACAATTCGTATTTAACCTATATGGATCAATTAATAAAAAGTAGATTGGGGGGGGGGGGGGGGTTGGATGCAGGGCTGGTGAATGTGGTGAACTGGTTATGCATTATTTATTATTTATTTTTATTTATTTTTATTAGGACAAGAGACTGAAACTATGTTATTTATTTTAATTACTTTCGGCAGTTTTGGGGTTTGCATTTTTGGAGGGGCTGAGTCCTTGATTTGGGGGGGCTAAGACCCCCCAGGGGCCCCCCCCCCCCTGGTGACGCCACTGAGACAGTGTGCTGGCGTTTCATTCCTTACGTTCAACAATTCATTGAAGTGCTCCCTCCATCTCTTGCCTCTCGGCTATCACTCGCCCATTCTTATCTTTCACATCCTTACTACTTCCCTTGCTACCCTCCCTAACTTTTTTGACCTCTTTCCAGAATAGTTTCTTACACTTTCCATTTTACACTTAAATTCCTTCCAAATTCCTCATCTACTCTTCTCTTACTTTCCTTCACTACTCTCTTCACCAGTCTCTTTTTCTCCAAGTACCTCTCTCTTTTCTGTCTCTCGAAATTTTCATTCCCTCTACTACCCAACCACTCTCTATATGCTTTCTTCTTACCTTCAACAGCTAGTTTTACCTCTTCAGTTCACCTCCAAGGGGAGGTGTGGCGGAGTGGTCTTGACACTGGACTGGTAATCCAATGGTTCCGGGTTATAATCCCAATGTATCAATGGGAAGATCTTATTGGGATGGAATTTGTGCTGTACCTAGCTAGTATCAGTGCATTACCACAAAGCACCGAAATGCCCCATATTAAAAAAATATTCTACAGGGGGCAATGCCTATAGTGAGTTAATTGCTCAATAGGTGGCATTCTGAGAGTGAGGGTCTGAGTCTTGGGGCTGAGACAGTGAAGCACAAAGGCAATGCAGCTCCAGAGATGGGGCTGCTTCGAGCCGTGAGTGGGCAACCATGCGCCGTGCATCTTGCGGAGGCAAGATGGCAAAGGCTGGTTGCAGCTCTATGTGCGTCTCATGTCTCACTCCCTAGACTGGAACAAGACATCACAGGCTTCACTGTGTTGAGCGGTTGATGTACAGGCTCCCAGCCTGTTGGAATATTAAAAAAATAAAAATAAATGAATAAATAAATAAATAAAAAAATAAATGAATAAATAAATGAAAGATGCTGTACCCTTCACTCCCCTCCCTCTTCTCCGAACCCTACATACCTCCTCACATGCTGCACACATATCTTCCTTAACCCATTCAGTACCAGCGACGGCAGAGAGCCGTCAGTAGATAAATCACTCCCAGTCCCAGCGACGGCAGAGAGCCGTCAGTAATATACGATCCTTGTAACTTCCAGTAGCAGGCAGTCTCTGGTACCACGATGTTTGAGCACTGCTCTAGACCTTGGCAACACTTCTCAGCTAATATCCAAGCCTCTACAGGCTGGGAGAGGCAGTATTCCTCCATCTTTTGAGGTGGGAGGTTGTTATATCTTGCCATTTTGGCCACATTGCTTGGGACTGGGGGGGGGGGGGGGCGACTTTTATGGTAGTACCCTACGGTACAGTAGGGGTTAAACACTTTGCTCACCTCTTCTATTCCCTCCATACCCTCCAAGTCAAACCTACCTGGTCGTCTTTCTACTGCTCTCTTGAACTCTTTCCTGATCTCCTCCTCCTGTAACCTCGCCGGCCTCTTCACCACTCCATCTCCCTCCCGCCTCTCTCTCACCCACTTCTTCTGTATCCTAATTTTAGCTACCACTACATAATGGTCAAACAAACTCCCCCCCCCCCCCCCATACCCCTATATGCCCTAGCATCTACCACATAATTCTTCATTCGTTCATCCACATATATATAATCAATCAGTGACTTTCGTTCCACTGTCCTCTCTCCCTCCTCCACTCCACTTTCCATGTGTAACTGTGTATCATTCAAAACAACACCCAGCACACGATATCACAAACAAATACTGTCATCTCTCCTTCCCTACCCACCCCAGACCAGTTTCCAGTAGCACATCCATACTCATATCACTCGCAGTTCCAGCCAGTCACTCAAAGAGACAACACGCAGCTGCCTGCACGACTTCCCGTAATCCATCCTTCAGAGTCCTCCCTTCCTCGCAAAAGCACAGTCCACACGGCCAGACTGAGATGTGGGCACCATCCAACTCTTCTGAGATATCAGAAGAGACTGGATGACTCCATCGGCAACACCTGTCCCGGATGTAACACAGCATCCCATACTATTAAACACATCATTGAAGACTACATTCCACATAATCACTTACGCCAGCAACTTAATCTACACTCCTTGAGAACCCTGTGGGAAAGCCCGATCTCGGCCATGGCCTTCCTTAGGGACTCGGGGCTGTTCGGCCATGCAACCTAGGGAACGACAACAACAAAAATAACCTCAGGAGTCACTTTACAGTTATATATAATGTATGTAGCGTATATTTCGCATTATACAGTCATAAACGTCTTTTTCACATTGCACAGTAATTATTATGTTCCTTCCAACAACCAACTATACTCCTAAAATCGATCAATGAAATTTACAAACACATGTGGCAGTCCGTGGATTCGAACCCAGGACGCTCACACCGAAAATCAACACTTTATGCATCGCACCACAAAGACAGTTTATATATATATGAAAAGTTTACAAAGTAAGTAAACCGTTATTTACACACAGTGTTTCCAGTTTATTCAAGAGTCACTTTACACTTATATATAATTTATATACCGTTCTATTTCGCATTGCACAGTTGTGTTCACTTAGAAATGTGCGAGGATGTGATAGTCCTCGAAACAGTTCTCAAGACATAGTCCTACATCACACTCTCGACAGTAGTGCCGTGTCTCTTTTCCCCATTCCTCGCCCTGCATTGTCTGTGAACACACAATACACCGTTTGCTGGGTTTGGCCCCGGACCCCCTAGCTGGTCTACCCTACCCTTTATGAGGAGTTGTAATGACTGGGGACCTCCACACAGACGCTGCCCATGGGCCTCCACTGGTTTAAATTCAGACCTGATGACCACCTCCACCCTTCTCTCCCTTGAGGTTGCCCATGAGTTGGCTTATGTGTCCCGGTAGTACATAGCGACAGTTCTTGACCAGGATCTCCACCCTCCCTTTTTCGGTGTTTTGGGTATGTGTGTGTGTTTGTGCTTGGGTGGTCTGATTGCCAGGTGGGGTTTGTGTTTGTGTCTTAGTGGTTAGACCGACAGGTGGGGTCTGTGCCTGTATTTGGTCCAGTGTAGGTGTTTGTGTCTGTGTTTTATTGGTCTGACTATCAGATGGGGTCTGTATTTGTATATGTGTCTGTGGCTGGGTGGTTTGACTGGCAGGGGGGGTCTGTGCTTGCTTCTGTGTCTGTGTTTGCTTCTCTGCTTGTGTCAGTGGTTCGGTGGTCAGATCCAACAGATTGTCAGGTGACGTCTTGGTGGTCTGGATATCACATACGCCCATTATCAATGAATTCTCCATCCATCTCCGGCTCTCCCTCCAGCCGCGCACTTCGTCACTGAATCTTGGGAGTGAGAAATGCTTATACTTATTATAAATATTATTTTATGATATGAAAAGTCAATCAATATATTTTATCACACAAGGTCACGAAGCAAGGAGGGAGGCAGTTGATGAGGTAGATGTTAGAAAGTGAATGGTAGGAAGGTGAGGATTGTTAGGACTTAAAGAGCATAGCTCACCTCTTCAGATGTCCCCAGAATCATAAGTGTTAGTGTGCAGTATACCAATATGTGCAATACCAGGAAGCTGGGTTCCATATATAATTACTTGTAAGTATTTTTGGTTTGTGGTGACCAATTACATCATTAAGTGTCGAAGAGGTACCTATAATATAAAAACATATTACCGCCTTGGAGCCAGGCCACTGAGTGCCATTTTGATTTCCATTCACTTTCAAATGTAGGAGTCGAACAGTCAACACAGATAGACATATTGGCAGTGATAGAAAAGGAGAAACTATACCCTGTTTCATTTCAACTGACGGTAAATTGTAAAGTTCCCATCAAGATTTTCCAGTTATTTTGAAGATTTGTAATGAAACAGGGTGCTAATTATGTAATCTTGGTCTTAGTATAATACAGAGACATAGTAGTTTCATATTTTTCTATTAAGTATTAAGGGATTCAATTTATCGCCAGATGAAAAGAAACAGAGTATAGTACAATAATAGTACTAGCATACAGTTAATACTAAAGAGTGCAGATAATGACGCATTATGGGATACAGTACCAGTACAAGAGTCAACATGACATCTATACTCTAAGTTTGTAAGACCCTACACTATCAAGATACCCTTGAAAAACAGGGCATTTCGGCTGTCAGGGAGGTGGGTGGGATATTATCAGCTGTGTGAGGATGTGGATAAGTATAAAAGTTTCAGGCGGAGGAACAACTGGAGTCATACATAGAATAAATGGTAATTTAGCAGTGAATTGGAGCAGGGGTGTTTGTGGCATATAGATCGTCTATTGAGTATGTCCGTGTTTTCCTAGACCAGCCTTTGTACTGGTGTTGTATCCCGAGGGCAGCCTTGTATGACGTCATCACCCCCCTAAAAATTTAAATATCTTGAATGGAAATGCTATTTTATAGTAAAAATTATAACAAAACAAAACACATGTGCAATGGATAAAAAACACCATCTAAGGAAGAGCACTTTATTGACAACGTTTCGCAGATAGCTTCATCAGGTCACTGACCTGATGAAGCTTTCTGTGAAACGTTGTCAATAAAGTGCTCTTCCTCAGATGGATTTTGTTTTTATCCATTCTGTCTACTTTTCAAGTACCACTCAACATGTGCAATATTTATATAATTAAAATGCTTTGAAGAGTGAAAGTAACAGGAAATGATTTTGGGTGAGCCATGCTCTTTAACCGAAGTTCTTAACTTTTGGGAGAGCAACCTGTGAGAGTAATATTATAGATTATGGGATGGACAAAAGACAGAAATGCATATATGCTTACTAGAAATTGTTTACACCTATTACACCAACAATTTTACTGGGGTTGAATACATACATACATACATACATACAATGGTTTAGCGTAATTTTTCCATTACATACTTGTAACGGCTCAGACGGGGTTGCCTTTCAGTAGTTGGAGTATACTGTAGTAGAATAAAGTCCCGCCACAGCACTGCCCCACAACGTCATCACTGTGGCTGATGTTGGTATAGTGCTAACAGTGCCTCAGCAAGACTCAACAGAGTCCCCCTGCAGCACTTGCACCTGCAGTATCTGCAACCACACCAGCCTTAACAGTGTTACAAAAAGACAGCACCATAACAAGACTACTGTATATTATGCAATTGGACTATAGAACAATAAAGTCCTGCCCCAACACTGCTCCAACATGCAAACACTGTTGCCGACATTAGGTGTGGTGCCAAACAGCACCCAGGCCCCACCAGCCTTGGCAGTGCCATACCAAGACAGTGCTTAGATAAAGACTTTATTGCATAGTAATGGCTGTTGGTCCACAAGTCTATCGCCATCCCCCCTATTAGTCGCCTTGTACGACACGACACGCAGTAGGATGCGTGAGGCATATTCTTGTTTTCCTCCACCATTAGATGAAGGCCCCCTTACCCCCTGGGGGTGTTCTTCTTTACTGGGCAAGAAATGAAACTAACACACGGTGCACATACAGGTATACAGCAATACAGCAGGACAAAATTTGTCCTGCTGTATGCCTGTATTTAATACAACACAGAGTAACATTTAAATGGTAGTTTATGACACGTAAGTGTAATTGTTTTTTTTTTAAATCTATTTCATTATCAATGATGACGAAAAGTGGGTGACCGAACAACTCTAGCAGTCGATAATTTTATCCAGTAGCTCTCAACCACTCCTGACTCAACCCACGAAGGATTACAAAGGAAAAGAAAGCAGCAACATATCTACTGATCCTCTCTAGGGTGCTTGGTGATGTGTAAGGAATGGGTTCCTGTGGGGAAAAATAAATGCAACGTGCATTAAGGGGGAGGTAGTCGCCTTGCTTTGGACCCCCTTTTCCCTTATGTTTAGCATATTAGTTTTAACATTTTAAGATGTTCGTTCCGTTAGTTTGGCGATTTTGATACCCTTTGCCCCATTTCTTTGTCAATATTTAGACCTTTCGTGCCAATATGTCAATGGGAAGATTTTATTGGGATGGAATTTGTGCTGTACCTAGTATCAGTGCATTACCACAGCACACCGAAATGCCAAAAGAAAAATACCCTCATTGTTCCCTGATTAAATAGCATTGTATGAATATTCCCATATTCAAAATATGCTACAGGGGGGCAATGCCTAGTGAGGTAATTGCTCAATAGGTGGCATTCTGAGAGTGAGTGTCCGAGTGTGGGGGATGAGACTGTGAAGCGCAGAGGTGAGGCGGCTTCAGAGATGTAGTTGCTTCGAGCCGTGAAGCTTCGCATGTCTCACTCCCTAGACTGGAGCAAGACCTCATGGGCCTCACCGTGTTCAGCGGTAGAGTGTAAAGGCTATCAGCCTATGCCCGAGAGGAAGTAGTTGGAATATAGAAAAAAAATAAAAAATAAATAAATAGGTGTCGATTTTTCCCTGGTGAGCGTTAGCGAACCTGTAGTTTTAGGGGAAACCGGCCTTTGGCTGGGCTATTTTTGAAAGGGGGTTTAGGGGGTGTTTTTATAAGCTTGATGGAGGTCTAGTTAGGAAACAATAAAACAAATAAATAAATATATAGACCAAAAAACAAGCACTACCCCCTTAATCAGCACAAACGTAATGAGCCTGGTATATGAGGCCATATATTAACCCCTCCGACCCCAGGGACGCACGTTATGCGTCGCCTACATATGTAACCCACAGTACCAGCGACGCAATGTATGTGACCGCCTTAATTACTCTTGTCCTATGGCACCTAGAGGGTTCAGATTTGTATGGGAACTACTTTAGGATCCCACGGAACAATACCGATGGTTGGCAACCCCCCAAGTCCAGCCGCGTGCGTGTGGGTGCGAGCGGGAGTGATAGACCAATATATTGCCTACCCATCACCCCATGTTAATTGTGACTTTCCCCCGCCCTCCAGGACCCCAAAATGACCTAGGTGACCGGTTTTATGTTGTTTTTCCTTCATTACTAACCCATCCCATGTGTTTTCAGGAAAACAAAAAAAATTGACAAATGGCTGGTCCTGGAGTGTACTTTTTCATTAAATCGCTTGGGGTCCAGGGGGTTAACCTATGCAGCATTGGAAAGTTTGGACTCTGTGATGGGATAGATTAGAAGTTTTACCCTTTGAGGATCATGACGCGCTTTGACAGTTTATTCTGGCAATGATTAGACGATTATATTCAGCTTAGGGTGAACTTGTGTGTGCTAAAGAGGTAATTGGTATTTACGTTGGTATTTACCCCCTTGATTCCTAGATATCCTTCCTAAATACCATAAAATCGTCTAATGGTAACACATTTATAATCTCCAAATGCGTCTTAGCTACTCAAGGGGTTAATGTGACATTGGTTTAGTTGGCCTTAGTTCAATTACTACTGGTTGAGATGACATACTAGTTCAGGGGGGATTGGCCTATTTATTTGCTTATTAATTTATCGCCATCTTACCTGACCACAAATATCTTGTGGTAGTTCGTGGCTCCCATGGCCAGGATGTTTCTCAGGGCGTTACGTTGGAACATCTCCAGGGGGCTCTCAGTAAGGTCTGGCTTACCCTCTGGAACATAAGAATAATCTAATATATTATTTTCATTCCCAACACCAAACACCATCCAATGAAATTAATGAAAGCATGAGATCTTCCCGGGATTCGAACCTGGGTTACCACATACAGATCTTAAACACTCTAACCATTACACCATCGAGACAGTTAAAGATTAAGTACACGACTACGATTTTATATCTATATATCAAATACTGGATATCAATCTAATCATGTATTCAAACCCAACTGCACACCGAATAAGCAAATGTAATATAAACTGTATTATTTTATTCTGGCTAACTTTAGACGATTTTCATTCAGCATAGAAAATGTCTCATAATAAAAGATTGAACATGTTTGTATTAATATTATGTATATATTTTTATTATATTTTTTGTGCTAGACGTCACAATTCCCGAGAAAGGGTGGCCATGAACATTAGGCGTTTGTCACGAATCGCTAGGTAAAGTTGCCCGGGCTTGACATCTACCAATAACATTTTGACAGTGCAGGCTCCATCCGCCGACCCTTTGATTAACAGTCGACGTTCTACTGACTATGCCATGGATTTGTGTAATTTTTTGAGTCCAATGATGGCTCATAATCTTGCATTTTAACCAACACTAAATTATTAAAATAAAGTTCAGGATATGCCTCTTGTAGTAGTAAGGGGTTAATACTGCAGACCATGTAATGTTAATCCGAACTTGCCTGGCTATCATTAAAACGATTTTGTGCAATATAGTAGGGACCCGTGGTAGCCTACACTCGGATGACAGAGTCTCTAGTCCATTCATTGATATTCGTGGACTTTACCTATTTCTAATTATGGAAGTATATCTCTGAAAACGAATTTATGAATATAATTGTCTATACATCAACTACAAAACTATAGACAATATTTATTGAAAAGCAAGTTCTATCCAACAATAAATCCTGATAGTTATAACTGTATACAGGAAACACATAGGGAGTACACGAATTCCTATAAGTGGGCTAGAGACAATGGCATCCGAGTGTACCAAGATGTTCATTAAGGTAGCAGTTTTCAATCCTATGCCTCCTAGATAATCCTAAATTGCCTAACATAATGTAACGTCACCACAATAAAATGAAAAGGACGCCACCTTACTGAAAGGATAACAAATATTGCAGGCCATATAACATTAGCGCCAACGAACTTGACAGTAATCTTGACCCCTTAGCTTCTTATAACTCAAAATTAATGAAGGCAATCGGGCTGAAATTCCTCTCATTTGGGAAGAGTCCTTCAGGTAATTGGTGTGGATATTTACAGCCAGTTTGCTCTAGTCCCTTTTGAGTTACGAAGAGGGCAGGGATCAAGATTTTTGTCAAGTTCGTTAGCCTGGAGATTGAGGAGAACCACCACCACCACCACCAACTTCACCCTACTGAATCCGATGGTGTGTTTTTCCTAATCCCCCTGTTTCACCCCATTCAAGTGTCGAATTTTTCTAGGTGAGCTATAGCGAGCCTGCAAATTAGGAGAAACCAGCTTTCAGCTGGGACAATTTTCCACTGATTTTTTTTTTACAAATTTAGCTTGAAGGGGGCTGTGAGTGGTATTTTTGTTTATATGTTTATATATTATTTTTAGCTTGTAGGGGAGGCGTTCTTGATCTATGGTAAACAAAATATATATAATAATAATAATAATAATAATACAAATATTATTACAACAAAAATAGTAAAACAATAATAATAATAATAAGAAAAACAAATAAGAAAAACATATGAAAACATTAAATAATAATAACAAAAAGTAAAAAAAAAAAAAAAATAATAAAAGTTTTCAAAAGTTACCAAGGATGGATGCCTGTAGGTTGAGCAGCTTAGCAGACTCCACCACCACCACCTTTACTCCTTCCTCCTGTTGTAGCACCTTCAGTAGCCACCCGTGCCGGTCTGTCAGGCGCTCATGGACGCGCCTCTTCGGGAGCACCTCATTCAGATCCAACACCTGAAACATGGCCAGATTAGGGGTGACATTCTTAACACACAAAGAGCGGGTGGTGGAGTATATTTGACTGTGCCGCCCAGCTGGGGTTTTACCGTAAACGAGCTTGTTTCCGTGCTCGTTTTCATGCATAAACAAGAGCCAGAGCGTAATACAAGTATGTATCCCTGAAAGGGCGCTAATTCAGCTTTCCAATGACACCAGAACCATCCTTCTATGATCACTGGTTGTCTTGCAACGATCGTGCAACCGAAGGGCAAAATTGGTAAAATACGGTAATTTTCTTACATTATTACGTGTGAAACGAGTGAGAGAGGGTGGAGTACAAAGGAGTACATCTCAGTAGCTCCACGGCCACCATGGCGAGCGGTCATGAGGTAACCTACGCTCCTCCCACAGCTCCGCTCTCTCTCAGAGCACATTAAGTGCTCAAAATTGCACTCGACAAAAGCCGTGACCCGCCACATAGGCCATATTTATTTCACTCGACAATAGCCGGGCGCCGCCAAAGAAGGGTTAAGGAGGGATGGTTCACTTTTTGGTCGATTATTTAATTTATTAATTATTTTGTTCTAGTTTCCTCCCTAGACCTCCATCAAACTTAAAAACACATCAATTAGATCCCCCTTCTAGATTAGTTTGTACAATTTTCGGTAGAAAAAATTCCTGGCCGAAGGCCAATTCCTTCTAAACTTACTGGCTCGCTATCGAGAAAAAATAGACACGAAAAGTTTTAATATTGACAAGGAAATGGCGTGGAAGGTCTTAAAATCTGCAAACTAATGGGGTAAGCAATTTAAAATCTGAAAACTAATGGTGCTGCGAAGGGAAATAATTGTTTAAGGGGGTAGTGCATGTTTTTTGGTCTATATATTTATTTATTTATGTATTTTTGAGCTTCCTCACTAGACCTCCATCAAGCTTCAAAGAACACTCCGTACACCCCCTTTCAAGATATATTTGTACATTTTTCGGTAGAAAAAATTCCCGGTCAAAGGCCGGATCCTTCTTAAATTACAGGATAACTGAATAAGTAGACCCCCAAAACAGCCACTATCCCCTTAAAGGTGAACTCTAGGGATGAAACCTATTCAAACTACAATGTCCATTGGGATCTGCTTGGTTTTAGGTATATGATACTGACAAACTTTCATCAATGTGTCCTAACAATATATAAATATAGCTTATCCAAGTTATTTTATGTGGTGCGAACTGGCGTGTTTACCATGACGTAACTGTAGCCAATGGCGGGAACTCTTGACATGGGAAATGGGTGAATCTGTGATCTTTTTTATGTGAGAAACTCTTATAAATTGTATGCATATTTACAGCTCAACATTTGGCTTCACCACTGTCTGGTCAAGGGACCGCGATATAAAAATTGAACAGAAAACGATACTATCTTTAAGAAATAAGCCTTACAGCCGAACTCCCTAGAGCTCTGTGGGAAAGCCCGACCGTGGCCGTGGCCTTCCTTAGGGACTCAGGGCTGTTCGGCCAGGCAGCTTAGGGAACGACAACAACAACAACAACAACTCCCTAGATTCTGGACCAGGATAAAACACTCACAAACACTGCCTGTATGTTTATTGTTGGCGAGATGGGATTATTTCTTGATGTGCACCACATCTTCAGGACGTTGTTCGATCTTTTGCAGAGCTTGAGTATTGAATTGAAAGATATTAATTACGAAAAACAGACTGGACAGTCCAGGACTGCATGCCCTGTTTACAAACTAGGCTCTCCATACAATGGCGTCACTCCGAGCCGTTGAACTGGTCCAGCTGATCGCCGAGTTGCCAACGACATTATATACTAGCATTTTTTTCTGGAGTTTAATGGAATTATATTGATATTACCCATATACATATTACAGTATATTCATGCCAAGTTATGACCCTGCATTAATCTTCATTTTTTCCTTCATTCCTGTAGTTCACCTTTAAGTGGCCAAACTGGAAGCCAACCTACCATCCACAAAGCACTGAGTTGTTTCTTGAGGAATCGTAGATGAGGACTTCTCTCCACATCGCTAGTGTACAGCAGCAACACCTCCACAGTCTTCCGGCCCCATATGGCTGCAGGGAAACAATAAAATAAAATATGAGAACACATCAAAATAATCACAATTTCATTCAAGGGAGGATGGGTGTATTTATTTAATCATGTATATATTTGTTTATAATTGTTTAAGTTTCCTTCCTAGACCTCCCTAAAGCTTTCAAGAAACATCACCCTTGACCTCCTTCAAGAAACATCACCCTTGACCTCCTTCAAGAAACATCACCCTTGACCTCCTTCAAGAAACATCACCCTTGACCTCCTTCAAGAAACATCACCCTTGACCTCCTTCAAGAAACATCACCCTTGACCTCCTTCAAGAAACATCACCCTTGACCTCCTTCAAGATATTTTTTTATATATTTCGATAGAAAAATTTCCCGGCTTTTTAATTTACAGGCTTGCTGTCGCTCGCCAGGAAAACCCCCCACCTAAATGACACAAAAAGTCTTAATATTGACAAAGATTGGGGCGAAAGATCTTAAAATCGACAAACTAATTGGCTGAACGTCATAAAATCTGAAAACTAATGGGGCTAAACATGAGGGAAAAAGGGGCCAGAAAAACCGGCCCATCTCCCCCTAATTCGTCTTAATAACTCTCCACTTAACTTATAACTTCCCCTTCACTTATAGGGAAACTACAGATACAAACAGAAAATAAATATATATGCTGTAGGGAATGCTTCAACAATCACAATGATGAAAATCCCACTAAAAACGTTCGTCGGATAACATGTTTTGGATGACCATGATAGGCCCCAGTGGCATTTAGTCATCTGTAATTATGTTGTGTTAACGTATGGTTTCATTAATTTATTCAAGTACATTGGGGTTTGTAATGGAAGATTAATGTTAAGAACGGGGGGCAGTACCTGCCTTTTATAGAAGAAGGAACATTAAAAATAATGTTATGGCAGTCAAATTTTAACACAAGGTTAAGCATGTTTTGAAATATGTTTGCCATAACAGGGATCTAAATATATATATAATATCAAGCATATCACAAATTATAATTACTAAATTTTTGTTAATTATTTATCCATTTATCCATCAGGAGGAATTTTATGTAGGACATTAATGAAAGAAGTTATGCATATTTAAAACTAATGATAATTATAATAAAAAAACGAAAGTGAGAAAATGAAACAAAAATAAGATTTATCAATACTTAGAATTAAGTTAGAGCAATTCCCTCCTACAGAAAGATTATATTTTAAATGAGGATGGAAATGACACATGAATCATTAAAATTGGTCCATAAATAGCTGAGCAGATACCTTTTTGATATATGCAATATACTAAAGAATCCGTTTTGAGAAAACGAATGTTAAAGTTTGATACTGCAGGTACTGGTTATTACGGAAATTTCTGTATTATCAAAGTGAATAAGTTTCAATTTTCATCAGAAATTCTTTACCATTATATGATTCATGGGTTGTGTTTTTGGGCATATATTAAGTAAAAAATTGTGATATTTATACAGAAACTTCACAGTTTGTGTACCATACGCGCCACACGTACCTGGCGTCCAGGGTATAAAATCTTGGCTGAAGCATGTGAGTTGTGTCCATTTAAAGCGGGGTAGGACATTAAATAATTGTATGGCAGCCATGATGATCTACGATACGACAGGGAACATGTCAGGTGATTTTTGGGTGTGATTTTCAAAACTGACCTGACAAATCAATTTTATAGTGTATTTAGCGAATGCTCTCCTTAACCCTTCCTACCCGGTCTGCCTTAGGTAAGGACAGCACGAAAGAAGGGCCGCTACCCGGTATGCCTTATCTAAGGCATGAGCTTAATAGCCTAATTAAGTTTGGTCCGAACGCCGTGCGTACGACGTATGTCAACAAACCCAAGCGTTCGTCACCGCACCTCCGAAAACAAGAAGGAGAAGACTCCTCAATGTTATTGTTCTGACGTCATGACGAAATTAGTGTCTAAAAAGCCCCCATATTGGCAACATCTCTGCAATATTGGCTCCACTGAAATCGTCATCACAACTGAACCAGTTGACTTACAGAGCTCTACTCAATGCCAAAATACAGATTGAAAACCGCACTATGATTATAGATGAGTGGGAAAGTTCTAGCAGTGAAAATAAACATAAATATGGTAGCCTAGGCCTAGACGTTTTTCAGCCATATCGCCCGGGTAGGGGCGATCGTCATTGGGTAAGACAGCCCGGGGAGGAAGGATTAAGGGGGGATGGGTGTATTTATTTGCTCATTTATATATTTGTTTTCATAATTTTGTTAGTTTTCTCCCTAGACCTCCATCAAACTTTAAAAAAAACGTCCATTAGATCCCCCTTCTAGTTTAATTTGTACATTTTTTGGTAGAAAAATTTCCCGGCCTTTCTTCCAAAATTACAGGCTCACTATCGTTCGTCAGGAAAACAAATTGACACCTAAATAGCACGAAAGGTCTTAATATTGACAAAAAAATGGGTCGAAAGGTCTTATTAAAATCGCCAAACTAATAGTGTAAACGTCTTAAAATGTCAAAACTAATGGGGCTAAACACGAGGGAGAAAAGGGCCAAGAAAAAAGACCCATCTTCCCTTAATATTATACGGAGAGATACCAATCTCTCTTATTACAGGATGTCTAGTATGACTGCCTATAGTAACCTTGGAGGAAGGATACTAAAGGAGGGAATGTCAGGGCGATAATGTGAAGCCAACCTTCCGCGCTACGACCTTCCAATACCTAAAGAAATATTATTTAAATATAACAGTTTGGGCTACAGAGCACAAATAAATATACAGTATATCTCTAGTACCCCTGCACAGATTCTTGCTATATACAGGGGCACAGTGCGTCCATGTATTGAGTATTGTTGACATGTGTGGGGAGGGTCCTCTCACACAGCACTTCTTGACAAAGTAGAAAAGAAAGCCTTTCGTATCATCAACTCATATCCACTCACTGACCCATTGCAATTTCTCTTTTCACCACAATGTTGCATCGCTCTCGATATTCTAACGCTATTACAATATTCAGTGTTCCTCAGAGCTTCTCTCAGTGTATACCACCTCCTCTACATAGAGTATGCAGCACCTGTCTTGCAACACAATCCCATCCCTACTATGTGTAACTCTCCAATCCGAGAGTGAAATTATACTCCCACACTTTCTTCTATTCAACATCTGAACTCTGGAACTCTCTCCCTGAATCCATCTTCCCCTCATCCTATGACTTGAATTGCTTCAAACTCCGAGTGTCCGGGCATTTTGGCTCGATCATTCCTTGATTTTGGCCCTGTCACTCGTTTAACTCTGGGGGAGGCACTCGTCACAGGCTGTTCTGCCTTTTGTCTCCCTCATCCACATAGAAACAAAAATGTTACCATATTATTATAGCCATTTATTAGTTTTGCCTATAAATGTGAGACATTATGGTCAGTGTTAGTCAAAATCGCCAGTACCTGCCAGTCCAATTTCTCTCCACGCTCGCATAGGGTACGATCTACCTGACTATCCCTCTCCTTATTTATGGGATTTTTAGTTTGTTCCCTACACCTCCATCAAGCTTAAAATTACATTCCCTAGACCCCCTTTCAAGATAATTTTGTACATTTTTCGGTAGAAAACTTTCCCGGCCAAAGGCCGATTCCTCTTAAAATACAGGCTCGCTATTGCTCGCCTGAAAAAATTGAGACCTAAATGGCACGAAAGGTCTTAAAATTGATATAAATGGGGCAAAAGTTCTTAAAATCTCCATATTAATAGAGCAAAAATCTTAAAATCTCAAAAGCAATTAGGCTAAACATGAGGGAGAAAGGGTTCAGAAAAACGACCTACTTGGTACTTACTTTTCACGGTATGGTCCGCAGGGGAGGAGGGCAACCATATCTTCTTTGACAACACCACAAGGACCACCACAATCTCGCCCACTACCACCAACACCACGCCCACACCCACACCAACCTGCCACCTGCCAATTTATATAGATTTACTGACTACACAGACCCTAGGATGCAAGTGAGATGATCAGGACTTAAATCTAATAGAAATAAAGAATAGTGGAACATAAAGCTAGAACAGAAGAAGGCTCTAAAGGTATAAAGCCTTGCTGTGAAAGGTGGTACACATGTTAACCTGGAAAATTTAATAGGCCTCATAATAAGACTCTCCTGATGGATGGCGATAGGCCTCACAGAAGCACAATTTTCTAAGGTATTCAAAAACTCTGTCAAAAGGTGGAATACATATAGAAATTTGGAGACAACTAGGACTTGGTGTCAAAACTCGATATCCAACATCATAATACACTTACAACTCACATACACTAACACACCACACCATTACTCCTCCCTCATCATCGTGGAAGTAGTGGCAGCGCTCAGGGACTGTCCAACAACCCCAAATATATCCTATATCCTATGTAACTATACAAGAGAGGAGGAGGTAATGAGAGGATTGAGAAAAAGCACTGTATAAGCAGTGGAGGAGAGGATGAGTGCATTTTTACTCCTTCCCGCTCTCAGCCTCGACGTTGTTTATCTGAAACTATTCATTGCAAAAATAATCTCTACACAAACTTTTTGGTTTCTAATAATTCTTTACATCTGCCTAGAGCTATGCACAAGTGCCACAAGAATATTGCTTTATGTGGGAGATATAAGAGATATTACGAAAATCCTCTCCTTCCTTCTTTCTCCTTCTCAGTGTTTCCCTTATTCAGATGGAGAGAGGGCATGGCAAGTAAAGAATTATAAGAGTTAATATAAATATAAACAATGTTATACACAGTAGATTACAGCTGGGAAAGGTAGAAACAAGTGGTGTATACCCCTGCACAGTATGTAGAAAAGGGGTGGGCACGAACTCATATCTGCCGCTGCTGGGTACACCACGGGAAGAAGCTCTGCGATAGAATAATGTTACCTCTACCGAGGAAGTAGTCCGAAGTTGAGAAATTTGAATGCATAGTATGCAAAGGTGACCTTGTGTTTAATGACCGGCTTGAGAGTGTTAATTTTGGCAATGAGGCCCTGGAGATGGTGGACAAGTTTTGCAACTTAGGAGATACCATCTCTGCCAGTGGTGGGGCCGAGGCTGCCACTATCGCCAGAATTAAATGTGGCTGGGAAAGTTCAGAAAACTGTTGCAACTGCTTACTATGAGAAGACTCCCTTTCTTCTTGAAGGGAAAAGTGTACGCTTCATGTGTTAGAAGTTCAATGATAATTATATGCTTCAGAACTATGGCCTGGCAAAGCGGATGATAACAAAGGCATGGAACGTAACTAGATCAGAATGGTGAGATGAATGTGTGGGGCCAAACTACAAGACAGGTTAGCTTGAGAAGAGCTGAGGAGACGGTTAGGTATCAAGAGTATCAGTGATGAAATGCGTACTAGTAGGCTTGGATGGTTTGGACATGTGAAGAGGATGGATGAACTACGTTGGTAGAATAGATGCAGGTCCGTGAACGTGGGGATGCTGCACCAAGAGGCAGACCAAGAAAGACGTGGGATCAGAGCTTACGGTCTGATCTTGAATAATAAGCCTGACAAGTGAGGCAGGTCTGAACAGGGCTACCTGAAATAGTTGATAGAACAGAAGATAGGCGTGCTATGGCCCCATCATGTGAGTTTTGGTGGGTCATTGTGGAAAACTAGTTGAATAGTGTAAAGTAGAGTCATCAGAATATGAGTGGATAGGACTAGAGGTACAGTTGAGATCATTAATGAATAATAGAAATAGAACTGTATATAGGACAGAGCCCTGAGGAACACCGAACTTGATAGTTTGAGGAAGTGAGCGATGACCGTCCACAATCGCAGCTATGGAACGGCAAGAAAGGAGATTAGAGATAAAGGCACAGATAGATAAATGGAAGCCGAAGTAGGGTAGCTTGGAAATAAGTGAGTGCCAGACTTCATTGAAGGTTTTCGATATGTCTAGCACAATAGAAAAAGTCTCACCAACATCCCAAAAGGAGGATGACCAAGAAATATTCTAATTAATTCATTTAATAGTAAGGTAAGAAAGGAAATCACCAGTAGAACGGCCCTAATGGAAACCATACTGGTGATCTGACAGAAGATTTTTGGGAAGACAAATGCTTAAGAAATTTTGAATTAGGAATACATTAAAAAACGTTTGATGCAACATATGAGAGCAATTGGAAAAATAGTTGGAGGATTGACATCAGTCATCCTTTTTTGGGACAGATTGAATGGGAGCAAACTTCCAGCAAGAAGGGAAGATGTTAGAGGAAAGACAGAGACACAAGAGTTTGCATAGAAGCTCTGCATTAAACTTATATGGTGGTAAGCACTAAGCACTATCTGGTCCGACTTTTGTGGATTATTATGATATTTTGTTATACTATTATTGAGGATTTAGCTTGTTTTTGCCATTTTCGAGCAATGAATTTTAGTTTGTCCAAAGTCTTCTAAGGTACAAGATCCCTATCGCTCACCCAGAAAAATTCGACACCTGAATGGGGTGCAGCGTCTTATTATCGCCAAACTACTAGAATGAAACGTCTTAAATTCTCCAAACTAATTGAGTGAAACGAGGGTGGTCCAAAAAGATCCCCTTCGGCTCAAATAGGGTTATATACATCCACAGCACTTGCCCCCGATTCAAGGGTTCGCCACGAACGAAACGCCCCCATGCACCTCTGTCGCCAGTCAGTCGACGCCCCTCCTCCCAACCAGCACCGCCTTCATCCATATACTTCTTCACTCAATCCTTCCACCTCTCCTTCGGTCTACCTCTCCCTCTCTGTCCTTCCACTTCACTCTCATACACCCTCTTAGTCATTCTCTCGCTTCCCATACGTTCCATATGGCACAACCATCTCAAGGTGTTCCTTTTCACACTTTCCAGCACATTTACCTCCACACTACACCTCCCTCTTACTTCCTCATTCGTCTGTCTATCCCTCCATGTAACTCCGCACGCACTTCGCAAGTAACTAATTTCCACCCCTCTCACTCTTAGTCTGAGTTTCTCCACCAAAGTCGCTTCCGTAAATCAGTGTCGGGATTACCACACTGTCATGCAAGGACTTCTTCACTTCCATGCTGACCACCCTATTTCTTGTTACTGCTTTCAGCATTCCTACAACCCTCTTTCCCTGTTGCACACTCTCCCGTACTTCTTCATCCATACTCCCATCTTTACTCAGCATACTGCCCAGATACTTAAATGAACTGACAACTGTACAATCGGCTTAATAAGTGATGTCTTGGCACCAATTATGTTTTGATTAATAATTGGTATCAACAATATTTTCACATTATTTCTTCTATTTGTGCGAGATATACCAACATGTTCCTACACTTATCCACCCTATTCAACATCTGACAGACATTAATACAGCCCAGAACGAGCCAAACGTAATGACAGCTGAGCCACGACTTATTAGCGCCACTGTACATTAACTTACCATTTAAAAGAAGGTTGTTTCTCTCTCACTGCTGAAGGTTTTTTAACATCATATTTGATCGTGATAGGATATATTAATGTCGTATTTTCATAGCCATGCAGAATCCACTGAAAATACCAAAAAAAAGGGAAGGTATTATTCTTAGGCCCGTATTCCTAGACAAACTCCATCACTATCGGTTGTAATCATTAGGGTCTTTCTGTATTCCTATAGTCTATTCGCTGTAAGTAGGCGAAAATTCATGACCACTAACCTCTGTAACTAAGAAACAACTAGGGCAATCGAGTTAATATTTCTACCATTTGGGAAGAGTCAGTCAAGGAATAGATGTGGAACTCTACAGACAATTTGCACTAGCCCTTTTTGAGTTACGGAGGATAGAGGTCATGATTTTTCGCCTACTTACAGCGAATAGACTATAGCTATACCCTGTTCATATCCAGCTGATGGCAAATTGAATCCCTTAGCTGCTGTTTTCTTGATACTTAAGGGGGATGACCTGTTTTTGTTCTGTCCTTTTCTATCTTTCTCTGGCTTGTATCCATTTGGTCCCATTCAGCCTACTGTTTTAAGACGTTTATCCCCATCTAGGTGTAAAATTTTTACTGGTGAGCGGTAGCGAGCCAGCATATTTTTTATTTTTGTTTGACAGCAGGCTATATTTGTACATTTTTCGATAGAAAAATTTCTCCGGCGAAGCCGGATTTCTTCATATAATGCTGGCTCGCTATCGCTCGCCAGGAAGAAATTGACACCTACTGCTAGATGGGGATAAACGTCTTAAAATAGTTGCCTGAATGGGGCCGAATGGATACAAACCAATGAAAGAGAGAAAAGGACAGAAATAACAAAAAGCAGGTCACCCCCCTTAATAGATAAATGTGATACTTTTATGTATCTGCATTATATAAATTAAGAAACACCCCGTTCTTAACGTTAATCATCCATTACAAACCCCAATGTACTTGACTAAACTAATGAAAGCATAATTATGGTCCTCCCAGGATTCCAACTCGGGACACCACACCCAGAACATAAGCATCTAAACCATTCCACCACTAACACAGTTATATATAAATGCCAAGTTTTCATGATTAACAACACACTTCGCTTCACAATCTTCGTAATAGCTGAGTAACCAAGATGAAGACATGGCAAATTACTATCAGCTGGAACATTATTACAGTTAACCCCTTCTGTACCGGCGATGTCTTTTATATTTTATTCTACCTTTATCTAGACAATGTTGTGCAGTTTTATTCTACCTTTATCTAGACAATGTTGTGCAGTTTATATTTTATTCTACCTTTATCTAGACAATGTTGTGCAGTTTATATTTTATTCTACCTTTATCTAGACAATGTTGTGCAGTTTTATTCTACCTTTATCTAGACAATGTTGTGCAGTTTATATTTTATTCTACCTTTATCTAGACAATGTTGTGCAGTTTATATTTTATTCTACCTTTATCTAGACAATGTTGTGCAGTTTTATTCTACCTTTATCTAGACAATGTTGTGCAGTTTTAGAAGGATCTGTGGCAGTAAAAATACTTTAGTGAGATAGTTCAAAACCTGTTAATTGCTGAAGGCACTTTTAATTGAATAAAATCGTCTAATAGTAGCCAGAAGAAAGTTACAGAGACATCTCCGGTACGGAAGGGGTTAACTCATTATAATTACAACGACTACTTTAATAAATTAACTGTTTAGGAATACCACAACACTATTTAATTACCACCGAAATTAATGGGGTTTGTCTTGGATTTTTTATTTTTATTTTTTTCTATGTTCCAACTATTCCCTCTCAGGCATAGGATGAGAGCCTGTACATCCAACTGCTCAACACGGTGAATCCCGTGAGTCTTGTTCCAGTCTTGGGAATGAGATATGCGAAGCACTTAGAGCTCCACTCACGGCTCGGAGCATCCCCATCTCTGGAGATGTTTCACCTTCGTGCTTCACTGTCTCATCCCCAAGGCTCGGACCCTCACTCTCAGAACGCCACCTACTGAGCAGTTAACTCACTAGGCATTGCCCCCCTGTAGCATATATTGAATATGGGAATATTCGTACATTGCTATGTAATTAGGGAACAATGAGGGTATTTTTTTGGCCTCCTTAACCTATCATGCAGTTAGGTAGGTCAGGATAGGTTAAGTTAGGTTAGGTTAGTTTAGGTTATATTGATCTCCACTTATCATTTCATAGGTAGAGATCAATATAACCTAACCTAACCTAACCTAACCTAACCTATCCTATCCTGACCTACCTAACCTAACCCAGTTCAGTTAGTAACCAGTCATTTCACAGACTGACTAAAATGTTTAGTCATTTCACGAAATGACTACGTTTCACAGTCTGACTAACATATGTACCGTTTTCACACACATTATACTGTATATAATGCTTTACCAGGATTTGTATTGAGTTTGAATAATACTGTTAGTGGACTATCTATCGAGTATATATATATATATATATCGTGGTCCCGGACCCTAAGAATAGGAGCTATAAATGTGCGTGGATGTAGTACGAATGAGAAACGAGAGGATATTGGAAGGTTATTTGAAAGAAGGAAGTATGATGTGCTTGCACTGAATGAAACAATGATGAAAGGAGAGGGAGAAGTGGATTTTGGAAGCGTGATAGGTAGAAAGTCTGGAGTAGATGAGGGAGTCAGGGGGAAAGAGGGAGTGGCTATTATTGTGAAGGAGGAGTTGAGAGAGTTTATAAAAGAGTGAAAAGAGGTGTCATCAAGGCTAATGTGGGTGTGAATGCGGTTTAAGGGTGAAAGGTGGGTTTTTGTAAGTGCGTATGGACCAGGAAGTGAAAGAGAGTTAGACGAGGTAGAGGGTTACTGGGAGGATTTGAGAGATTGTCTACAACGGTTTGATGAAAATGAAAATGTTATAGTTTTAGGGGACCTAAATGCTAGGTTAGGAAATGAGTCTGTTGAGGGAGTCATCGGTAGTTTTGGTGTGGATGGTGTAAACAAGAGTGGAGAAAGACTGAAAAATGTATGTGAAGAGTGCAGATTGAGTGTAGGTAATACGTTCTTCAAAAAAAGGCGTATACACAAGTACACCTGGCATAGACTTGTGAGGGGAGAGATTGTAGAGAGGGCATTGATGGATTATGTGCTGGTGACAAGGGAAAGATTGTGTAGACTGCTGGATGTGAATGTGATGACAGGTGAGGCGGAGGGTATATCAGATCATTACCTGGTGGAGGGAAAGCTAAGAGTTAAGAGTTACAGGAAAATAAGAGACAAACGTGCAGTAAGAGAGGTAATAAAAGTTAGTGACTTAGAGAAGAGTGCAAAAGAGAGGGAGTACAAGGCAAGACTAAATGAAAAGTGGATGGAAGTGAGAGAGATGGAAGAGAGAGAAGTAGAGGTTGAATGGCAACAGTTTAAGGAAGGAGTGAAAGCAAGTGCAGAGGTAGTATGCGGCAAAAGGAAAGTAGGAGGCAGAGGTATCAGGAAGGGAAGCGAGTGGTGGAATGATACGGTGAGAAAGGCAGTTGAGGAGAAGAGACAGTGTTTTGAGAGGGTTTTACAGGATGGTAGTGTTGAGGTATGGGAGAGGTACAAGGAGAAAAGGAGAGAGGCAAAACGGAAAATTAGAGAAGCGAAAAAAGATGCAAACGAAAGGTGGGGTCAAAGGTTGAGTGAGAATTTTGAAGAACGAAAAAAGATGTTCTGGAAGGAGGTAAATAAAGTAAGGAAAGGAGGACAAAAGAGGGAAGAGTCAGTGAAAGATGCAAATGGAGAATTACTAGTGGAACCAGTTGAAGTGAGGAAAATATATGCCGAGTATTTTGAATCTTTGTTAAATGCGAGAGATTGAAGAGAATCAGTGATTGAAGCAGAGGTGGATGGAGATAGGTTACCCAGGCCACCCAGGTGTGAGGGAATGAATGAAAGGATTGAGGAAAATGAGGTGAAAGAAGCAGTGAAACAAAATAATGAGAGCGGGAAAAGCAGAAGGTTTGGATGGTATTGCTGTGGAGTGTATAAAGAAGGGTGGAGATGTGATAATAGATTGGTTGGTGAGACTTTTCAATGTGTGCTTTGCTGTGTCAATGGTACCAATAGACTGGAAGAGTGCATGTATTGTGCCGTTGTACAAGGGGAAGGGAGATCGGCAGGAGTGTTCAAGTTATAGAGGTATTGGTTTATTGTCAGTGGTTGGAAAGCTGTATGGCAGGGTGTTGATAGAGAGGATAATAAAGTGTACGGAAGTTGCAATAGGAGAAGAACAGTGCGGTTTTAGGAGGGGAAGAGGGTGCGTGGATCAGATGTTTGCAGTAAGACATTTATGCGAGAAGTATTTAGAGAAGCATAAGGAGATATTTTGGGCTTTTATGGACTTGGAAAAAGCGTATGATCGTGTGGACCGTGAAGCAATGTGGAAGGTGTTAAGGATTTATGAAATAGGAGGAAATTTGTTGGAAGCAGTTAAGAATTTTTATGAAGGGAGCAGAGCATGTGTTAGAGTAGGAAATGGTGAGTTGAGTGAATGGTTTGAGGTAAAGGTAGGTTTGCGACAGGGTTGTGTAATGTCACCATGGCTGTTTAATATGTTTATGGATGGTGTGGTGAGGGAGGTGAAAAGGAGAACTATGGGAAGAGGATTGGGTTTAGTAGGAAAGAATGGTAGAAATTGGGAGTTGAATCAGTTGCTGTTCGCTGATGACACAGCATTGGTGGCGGATTCTGAGGAGAAACTGCAGCGGGTAGTCAAAGAGTTTGGTGTGGTTTGTGGAAGGAGGAAACTGAAGGTAAACGTCAATAAAAGTAAAGTAATGGTGTGTAATAGGGGAGAGCATAGGGTGAATCTAGATGTGAGGCTGGATGGGGAAATATTGGAACAAGTAGAGTGTTTTAAATATCTAGGAGGAACGATAAGCAGGAGTGGAGGTATGGAAATGGAGGTAAAACAGAGAGTGTGTGAAGGAAGGAAGGTGTTCGGAGCAATGGGAAGTATGTGGAAGACGAGAAATCTCGGAATGAAAGTAAAAAGTGCACTGTATCAAGGAATTGTTGTGCCAACAGTGATGTATGGGGCTGAGACATGGGCTCTGAAGAAAAAGGAGAAAAGAAAGATGGATGTGATGGAGATGAGCTGCTTGAGGAGTATGTGTGGAGTTACTCGTAGAGACGGATTGAGGAATGAAGAGATACGTAGGAGAGTGGGGCAGCAGGAACATTTGTCAGCCAGAGTGGACAGAAGGGTGCTGAGCTGGTATGGTCATGTTGAACGAATGGGAGATGAAAGGCTTACAAAGAGAATATGTGAGTCAGGTATAAGGGGAGATAGAAGGGCAGGAAGGCCCCCATTGAGATGGAGAGACTGTGAAAGAAAAGCTTTGGATGATAGAGGAATGACTATAGATCAGGCAGGGGAAGTGGTGGTGGACAGGAGTGAATGGAGAATGCTTGTGAATAGTTGAGTGAACACGTGGTCATTTGGAGTAAGGGGTCGGGCGCAAGTTGGACTAGATAATAGTCCATCAGGCGCCTGGCCCGGGGAGACGATTAATATGAAGGGTGCGCCTGGAAGTGTGGTGGGAGGGCTTGCGGCTTTGGCTCCGCTGCATGTCTGCCTGCCGAGATCGGAACCTCTCCGGGTGGTCGGGGGCCGGGGGAGTGCTGGAGCGACCTTGGTGGCCCTAGTCTCTGGGTCTTCTCCTGGGTGACCTAGATGTGTGTGAATTTGTGTTTTTTATCTGTGTTTATTCGTTGTTTTATGTTGTTTTTGTGTTTTCCCTGTTCTTGCTCTGTCTTGAGTCGGCTACCCCCAAAATGGGGATTGGGCCTGAGCATATAGATAGATAGATAGATAGAATAGATAGAATAGATAGAATATATATATATATATATATATATATATATATATATATATATATATATATATATATATATATATATATATATATATAAGTATAACTGCCGTGATGGTGTATATAATGGTTTGAGTATTTAAGATCTGTATGTGGTAACCCAGGTTCGAATCCCGGGTAAAGTAAATGCTTTTTTTTATTTATTTCATTGGGTGGTGTTTGGTGTTGTGAGTGAAATTAATAAATTATATAAATATCCTTCTCACATCCATTATATAATTATAGGCCTACAGTTTTCACACCCATTATATATACCCCTTTCACACCCATTATATATACCCCTTTCACACCCATTATATATATCCCTTTCACACCCATTATACAGTATATATCCCTTTAACACCCATTATATATATCCCTCTCACACCCAATATATATACCCCTCTCACACCTATTATATATACCCCTCTCACACCCATTATATATACCCCTCTCACACCCATTATATATACCCCTTTCACACCCATTATATATATCCCTTTCACACCCATTATATATATCCCTTTAACACCCATTATATATATCCCTCTCACACCCAATATATATACCCCTCTCACACCCATTATATATACCCCTCTCACACCCATTTTATATACCCCTTTCACCCCCACTATATATACCCTTTCACACCCATTATATATACTCCTTTCACACACCCATTATATATACCCCTTTCACACCCATATATATACCCCTTTCACACCCATTATATATACCCCTTTCACACCCATTATATATACTCCTTTCACACCCATTATATATACCCCTTTCACACCCATTATATATACCCCTTTCACACCCATTATATATACCCCTTTCACACCCATTATATATACCCTTTCACACCCATTATATATACCCCTTTCACACCCATTATATATACCCCTTTCACACCCATTATATATACCCCTTTCACACCCATTATATATACCCCTTTCACACCCATTATATATACCCCTTTCACACCCATTATATATACCCCTTTCACACCCATTATATATACCCCTTTCACACCCATTATATATACCCCTTTCACACCCATTATATATACCCCTCTCACACCCATTATATATATCCCTCTCACACCCAATATATATACCCCTCTCACACCCATTATATATACCCCTCTCACACCCATTTTATATACCCCTTTCACACCCATTATATATACTCCTTTCACACCCATTATATATACCCCTTTCACACCCATTATATATACCCCTTTCACACCCATTATATATACCCCTTTCACACCCATTATATATACCCCTTTCACACCCATTATATATACCCCTTTCACACCCATTATATATATCCCTCTCACACCCATTATATATACCCCTTTCACACCCATTATATATACCCCTTTCACACCCATTATATATACCCCTTTCACACCCATTATATATATCCCTTTCACACCCATTATATATACCCCTCTCACACCCATTATATATATATCCCTTTCACACCCATTATATATACCCCTTTCACACCCATTATATATACCCCTTTCACACCCATTATATATATCCCTTTCACACCCATTATATATACCCCTCTCACACCCATTATATATATATATCCCTTTCACACCCATTATATATACCCCTTTCACACCCATTATATATACCCCTTTCACACCCATTATATATACCCCTTTCACACCCATTATATATACCCCTTTCACACCCATTATATATACCCCTTTCACACCCATTATATATACCCCTTTCACACCCATTATATATACCCCTTTCACACCCATTATATATACCCCTTTCACACCCATTATATATACCCCTTTCACACCCATTATATATACCCCTTTCACACCCATTATATATACCCCTTTCACACCCATTATATATACCCCTTTCACACCCATTATATATACCCCTTTCACACCCATTATATATACCCCTCTCACACCCATTATATATACCCCTTTCACACCCATTATATATATCCCTTTCACACCCATTATATATACAGTTCTCACACCCATTATATATATACCCCTCTCACACCCATTATATATACAGTTCTCACACCCATTATAAGCCCTCCATATTTGCCAGTGCCCTTACCTGAAAACAGTACTGCAGCGAACGCTTGAATGGGCCACGGATCTCCAACATCTCACCCTGCACCATATTTTTCTCTGCAAATTTCTGTAAGTACAACCGTCTTCATAACAAGTGTTACATGGCTATGATGATGGCTTGAATACAAGATCTGCATGTGTGAGCTCGCCCATTGTCATATTATCTGGTGTGGGGTATAGGTTAGGTTTGCTTAGTGTTAACCCTTTCAAGATCCAATACGTATTTGTGTTCTGTTTTCTGGTAATTATTAGACGAGTTTATTCAGATTATGAAGGGTATAATTATGGAAGTCAGAGGGTTCATTGAGATAGTCTTTAACCCATTTCAAAGCCACAAATCCTTCCTAAGCTGCATATAATCGTCTAATACTAGCCAAAATAAACTGCTAAAACGCGTCAGTTTTTACCCTTTTAATACCCACAGATCCGTCCTAAACTGCATAAAATCGTCTAATGATAACCAAAATAAACTGCTAAAACGCGTCAGAGCTTCAAAGGGTTAATTTAATACACTGTAATAAATCAAATGTATAACAAAGGTATATACAATCACTGAGTATATATTGTATCAGAGGGGTTTATTACCATCCATTTACTGTTAAGGGGGATGGCTGTATTTATTTGTTAATTTATGTATATTTTTATTATTTTTAATTTCTTCCTTAGACCTCCATCAAGCTTAATTAAAAAAAAAAAAAATCCCCAAGACCCTCCTTCAGGATAGATTTATAATTTTTTTGATAGAAAAATGTCCTGGCCGAAGGCCGTTTCCTCCTAAAATACAGGCTCGCTGACACTCGCCAGGTAAAAATTGAAACCTAAATGACACAAAAAGTCTTAATATTGACAACAAATGGAGCGAAAGATCTTAAAATCGCCAAACTAAGGGGCCGAAAGTCTTAAAATCTGAAAACTTATGGGGCTAAACATGAGGAAGAAGGGGGACCAGAAAAACCAACCTTCCACCCATAAAAATTTAGATTATTTTGGACACTTTAGTTACCCTTTTCATAACCATTTTGTTTTTACTAAGGGGGGATGGGCTTATATATTTCCTCATTAATGTATCTTGTTATCGTTTCTTTTTTAAGCTTCCTCCTCAGATCTCCATCAAGCTTAAAAAAACACCCCCCAAGATCCTCCAAGATAAATTTGTAAAACAAATAATTGTAGAAAAATGTCCTGGCAGAAGACCGGTTTCTCCTAAATTACAGGCTCGCTATCGCTTTCCAGGAAACAATCGACACCTAAATGACACGAAAAGTCTTCATATTGACAACAAAAATGGGTCGAAAAGTCTTAAAATCGCCAAACTAATGGGCCGAACATCTTAGCATCTGAAAACTAATGGGGCTAAACATGAGGAACAAGGGGGACCAGAAAAATGACCCATCTCCCCTTAAAGGTTGTTGCAGTATCTTCAACTCACCTTGCTGTAGTGTCCACATTCCTTGGAGCTGCCCTGTAGAGAGAGACTTGGTTTAATTTAATGACCTTCATTTAACGCCCCACAGAGTGGATGCGGGCAGACAAAAATACATTGCCATACAATAACTGTTCATGATACAATAATTCAATTACAATTTTGCACATAATCAATTGAGAGAGAGAGAGAGAGAGAGAGAGAGAGAGAGAGAGAGAGAGAGATGGAAGAGGGAGAGGAAGGAGAGAGAGGAGACGAGGGGAGGAGAGGAGAGGGAGAGAGGGAGAGGAGAGTACAAAGGAGTACAAAGGAAATCAAGCAACAACAGGTCTAGTGACCCTTCTAGGTTGCTTGTCCTCCAAAACACTGAGGATCAAGTGTCCAAACAGTGGTTTAGAGTGGGTAAGGGAACATTGGAAAGGGAACTACTGCCCTGCCACTAACGTGGCAGGACTAGGAAGTTAGTAGGGGACATATGGGTTAGTAACTGAGGGGAGGATAAAGTTATTCATTTACAAACGCAGTCAGTCGCGGGTTTGATGCAAGATATTTGTCTAGGCGGAATTTAAATGAATCAACGGTGCTGCAGTCTATAACGTCTCGGGGAAGCCCATTCCACAAGTTGACAACTCGATTGAAGAAGAAATTCTTAGATTCGTGCGAGTTAAAAGATTTACCAATAATTTTGCAACCGTTTCCCCGCGTGTAATTAGATTGGTCGATAGTGAAGTACTTACTACAGTTCATATTGTCGATGCCTTTGATGATTTTGAACACTTGAATTAAGTCGCCTCTTTTTTTTGAGAGAGAGAGAGAGAGAGAGAGAGAGAGAGAGAGAGAGAGAGAGAGAGAGAGAGAGAGAGAGAGAGAGAGAGAGAGAGAGAGAGAGAGAGAGAGAGAGAGAGAGAGAGAGAGAGAGAGAGAGAGAGAGAGAGAGAGATTAGTTTAACAACATGCAAAGCAAATTTCAATACACTATAAAACGATTAACGTTTAAAATAAGTTAGTAATAGTATGAATAACAATGAAAAAAGATGACTTGCTGTTGAAATAGCACTGACTTTTCCTTAACATCATTGATATTTAACCCGGGAACGGTAAGAATACTCTTAAGAGGTTTTGGTGGGCACGGGCAAGGAACCTCTTAAGGGACAAGGCCTAAAAAAAAAACGTTTGAAAGGTACCAGTAGCACTTAAAACAAGTGAAATTGTGATTAAGTGAGATAATTCCCCTCTATACCTACTATCACTCCACCACATCTGTCAGAATCCCCTCCTTTCCCCCCCCCCCATCAATTATCATCTATTTTCCCTGTTATTCCCTTATTCATTGGTATATTTTCGTGTCAACATCTCCAAGCCGGTTCTATGGTGTGGTCATGTGACTAGCGAGTGTGTTGCGTAAGGTAGAGTGTGGGTGGGTGAGTGAGTGAGTCAGGCTTCAGGTCTCGCGAGGAGAGGGTCTGCCTCGCTCTGCTCCACAATTCATGAATGGACCGGCCGGCAATAATTCGCGATTTTGACCATCCAAGCACTATTCCCACTTGTTTTATTGTTGCTACATGTTACTATCTTCATATTAAACATAAAATAGGCGCATATGAATAAGTAATAACGATATTTATCGTAAAATGACGATTTTAGGTGGGAATGGGGCCTAATATTGTCGCCTGGCGGTAGGGCGTCCATTACACACAGCTCGCCTTTAAGGGGTTAAGAATACTAGTTGGAGTAACAGCTTAACCCTATCCGGTGAGATGCGGGATTTTCTGGAATATCTGTTTCACGATATTACTTTGGAGATTATGATGCACACTACAAAAATAATGCAACGAGCAACATCAACAACAGTGGAGAATAAAGAACAAGTCAGAGTAGTCACCATCAGGATACCAGAATAACAAGAGCACAAGAGACAGTCTACTCTTACTGTGATACCTTTGGATGTGCCCTTGTTACACGGAAGCAAACCAAACGTGATGTGCCAACCGTCAAGAGGGCTACTGCCAGTCCCTAAGAGAGATCTCACACCTAAGAAGACCTTATAAACTTCTAACCCAACAACCCAAGTATAGCAGAGAAAAGACAGACTACATGAGCCAAGTAATCAATTGTACTGGGAGATATTCTAAGTTTGGTCGAATTAGGTATGACGCTACCAGAAGTGAGCTTAACGACACTAGAGGTGAACTTAACGACACCAGAGGTAGGCTTGACGCTACCGGAAGTAAGCATAACGACACTAGAGGTGAACTTGACGACACCAATGGGAGGCTTGATGCTGCCCCAACAAAAACTGAAACCTTCAGCTGCCAGATCTCCTGCTTAAAGGAGACAGTCCGAGACTCTCCCAGCAAGACTAAAATTAAAGGAGATGGTTTGAGACCCTCTATATCGCCAGCCACTAAGATACCAAGATCAATGACACAAGAATATGCAAAAATAATATGACAGAGAAGAAACTAGTGTTGGAGGACTCTATGAACCCCCCCCCCCCCAGATGCCCGGAAAATCCTTGTCGAATCGATAAACGTAATTGTCTTTTGTGTACGAGTCCCTTCTTGAAACTCGTTTACTTTCCAATATGGAATACAAAACATATATTTCTGTCCTTGCATCTATTATCAAATATCAAGCGTTATTCTGGTTCTTCTATGATGGGAATATTATTAAGAATTTAATAAACTGTGTAATGTATCCCCCCCCCCCCCCTGTACATTGCTGGTCGAATGTCAGTCGTCTCTCTGTCTGTCTGTCCGGAAAGTGTTCCTAAACTGTTCAACGGATTTTCACCAAACTTCACACATACATCCGGTGGGTCCGTGCAACGGTCAGTCTAAAAAGATGTTTTGAATTTGCTCAATAGTCATGGTACAAATGTTTAAAAGTTGGTCTACGCCCTCCCCCCCCCCCCCCCTCTCCACCAACCCCAACCCCCCTGCAGTATCCCCACCTACAGGGGTGTATAGTATTATAATCACTGTTTCTGTATGCTTGTGTGTGTGTGTGCCCCGCGGGGGAACACACATTCTTCTGTGGCAGTAGTGATGATGATGGCGTTCTGTGATGATAATGGTGATTATGGCACAAGTTGTGATGAAGTTGGTGATTGTGGTAGCATTTGTCATCGTGATGATTTCATCGTGATAGTGGTGGTGATTGTGAGAGTAGTTGTGATAGTAAGAATGATTGTGATAATAGTAATTTACCTGGAAACGGCAAGCGTCCTCTCTAGAGGTTTTACTGGTGGACGGCGACTGTCCTCTCGAGAGCCAGGATTTCAAATGCATACAAAAACCATGCACGTTGAGCCAGGCGGCTATAAATTGATGTGACTAGGCCTATATGATAGCTCTCGATACCACCACAAAACACCCCCAGGTCGCTCCCACACAGTCAGTTATCAAGCAGTTGTCATGCCTCTCCCGCATATCATGTCACGATGACACAACAGCGGCAGTGGGAGACCAAGTTAGGCTACCAGGAAGCCTTCTTACCTCCACTTTTTACTCACAGATGTTCTTCTGCAACAAAGAAGGCACATAGCCTATTGCATGTGTAATGGGCGGTGAACGTACTAAAAGATCGTTGGCGTTTCATGACACCACCACCACCAGCCATGTTATCACCTACCACTACCACCCACCACTGCCACCACCACCCTCTACCATTTCCCTTTCCCTATGTCACCCCCCGATAAGGCCGAAATTACCGCACCACTGGACTGTCCAGTTCTAGTCTCACAACACGACATCTCTCTCCCCCTCTCTCTGTCTCTCATATCCTATCCCCATTATCTACCCTATTATTTCCGTCTTATTTACTTTTTATGGCATAGTTATTGGTGTTCACTTTTAAATAATAGCGCGATAAAAAGCTTGTCTCTCGTATATCAGGGCCCCTTCTATACCCCCCTCCCTCCTCCTTACCCCTTGAGTGCGCTCACATGATCACTTCCTCTCTCTCTCTCTCGCTCATTCTGGCCATAATTTTTGCATATTTATCGCATTTATTGTCTATGTACGGCTTATATATTTCTGTGTAATATTCAGATAAGTCGCCTATATTGATACATGTACATTAGAAAGCAAGATAGTGCTCAAAAAGCGATACATACCCAATATTAATTTTCAATCCTCCCTTCCCTTCCATTGGTACCACCCCCTAGGCACGATCGATATTCGCAACATTCCTTTATCCCTACCCTATCTGCATGACCAATCGGTCCACCTGTCTTTCTCCCCACAATTTTCGTCTATTTATTGCATGTATTGTCTTTTTTTTTTCTATGTGGATGAGGAAGACAAAAGGTAAAACTGCCTCTGACGAGTGCCTCCCCAGAGTTGAAAGAGTGATAAGGTAAAAATCAAGGATTGTTCGAGGCAAAATGTCTGGACACAGGGAGTTTGAAGAAATTTAAGTCATAGGATGAGGCCAAGATGGATTCAGGGAGAGAGTTTCAGAGCTCAGCTGTTGAATGGAAGATTGGGAGTATCGTTTCACTCTTGAGTTGGAGAGTTGCACAGAGTAGAGGTGGGATTGTGTTGCAAGACAGGTACTACGTAGGCGGCGGTACGTACCCTACGTAAAGGAGGTGGTACTGTATATACTGGGAGAGCTCTGAGGAACATTAATTATTGTAGTAGCGATAGAATAGCGAGAATGATGCAACATTGCGGTGAAGAGAGAGAGATTGCAGAGAGTTGGTGAGTGGACGGGAGTTAATGATACGAACGGCCTTCCTTTCTACTTTGTCTAGGAGTGCGGTGTGAGAGGACCCTCCCCATACATGTGAACAATACTCAATACAAGGACACACTGTGCCCCTGTACAGAACAAGAAGCTGTGCAGGATTAAAGAACCCCTTGAGGCGTTTGAGCACACCCAGTTTCTGGGAGGCTTCCTTGGTAAGACTGGTAATATGGTCCTTCCAAGAGAGAGCAGAAGAAAAAGACAAACCGAGAATACTGAGGGAAGAGGAAGGATTGATTATTGTATTGTTGAAGTATAAGGGATAGTCCGTTGGAAGGTCACGGTAGTAAGATGGAGAAATTGGGTTTTGGAAGCATTAAAAGGTAACAAGGTTTTCTCTGCCCCAAATGGAAATAGTAGTTAGGTCAGAAGATAAGTGTTCTATGGCTTCATTACGTTTGTTTTGAAGGATTGCTTGCTGGGGCGTTCAGGAAAACTAATTGAATAGTGCAAGGTAGAGTCGTCTGCATATGCATGGATAGGACTAGAGGTACAGCTGAGAAGACCATTTATGAAAATTAGAATGATAATGGGAGATAGGACAGAGCCCTGAGGAACATCGGAGTTGATAGGATGAGGAGTGAACCACAGCTATGGAACGGTCGGAAAGTAAATTAGAGACAAAGGCACAGATGGAGGGATAGAAATAGAATGAGGGTAGTTTTTTAAATTAGAGATTTGTGCCAGACTATACCGAAGGCCTTCGATATGTCTAGCGCAATAGAAAAGGTTTCACCGAAGTCCCGAAAAGAGGATGACCAAGAGTTAGTAAGATATGAAAGAAGATCACCAGTAGAGCGACCCTTAACCCGAAAAGCGCGAGCTATTAGGAGTGAACACCCTACCGCCAAGCGACGATATTAGGCTTCATTCTCGCCTAAAATCGTCATTTTACGATAAATATCGTTATTACTTACTCATATACGCCTATTTTACGCTTAACCCTTAATTAGCGGCAAGCAACATAAGTCGAGTTAAATAAAGCTGGACTATGTGGCGGTGCTCGACATAGGTCGAGTGGCAATTTCAGCACGTAATGTTGCTGAGAGAGAGAGACAAGTGGTGGCAGGAGAGTAGCGAGCGTATGACTGCTCCAGACCACCGCGGCGAACCTACTGACACGAATCTCACCTCCCTCCTACCTCTCTCACTCGCTATATAAGGAATTGTATGGGGAAAGTGCCTAATTACATGCTTTTTGCACTCGCGTTGCACGGTTATTGCAAGAAAACTAGCCATCATAAAAGGATCGTTATGGTGTCATTCGAAAGCTCTGTTTATGCCCTTTCAGGGATAGATACTTGTTTTACGTTCTGGGTCTTATTTAGGCATGAAAATGATCACGTAAACAGCCCTATTTTGGCTAAAAACACCCCGCTGGGTGGTACATATAAATAAACCGCATAGGCCGCTCTTAAGGTGTTAATATGAAGATATAAAGATGTTACATCAATAAAACAAGTGGGAATAGTATTTGGGGGGGGGGGGTGAAAAAGATGAATTATTGCCGACCGTTCAGTCATGAGGTGAGAGACGCGCGAGCCCTACACCCTCCTCTCTCGAAGCCTAGAGGCAGACTGAAGCCTCTCTCTCTCTCCCCACGCACAAGATACACGCAGGAGGACACCTTGGAACCGGGTTGGAGATATTGGCGCGATATACCGATAAACAAGGGAAAAAGAGGAAAAATAGGTGATAATTGAAGGGGAGGGGGAAGGGGGGGTTTTGACACATGTGGAGGAATGGTAGAAGAAATGGAGGGGAATTATCTTATTTAATCACATATTCCATTGTTTTAAGTGCTACTGGGGCCTTTTAAAAGGTTTTTCTTAGGCCTTGGATCTTAAGAGGTTTGTCGCCTTTCACCACCAAAACCTCTTAAGAGTCTTCTCGCCGTTCTCGGGTTAAGGAAGCCATACTGGTGATCTGAGAGTAGATTACTGTATGAAAAAAGATGTTTGGTTGCAGCATGTTGTCACAGTCGTAAAATTCTACAAAATAATTTCATCTTAATTCATAATCACCTAAATCCAAAAATACACAAAATATATAATTTTGTTTTATAGAAACTACAAACACACCTATTGTGAGTTGTTTGATAACATACAGCAGGTGCTATAGGGGTTTCTGTAGGAGTTATATGCGTCATAGTAGACTCATTCCCTCCCACTCTCTGATACACCACACACTCGCTAGTCACATGACCACGCCTTAGAACCGGTTTGGAGATATTGGCATGATGAATACACAAATTAATATGGGAATAAGAGGACAAATAGGTAATAATTGAAAGGGGGGAGGGAAGGAGGGGATTTTGACACATGTGGAGGAGTGATAGAAGGTATGGAGGGGAATTATCTCACTTAAACACAATTATTTTTTATTAAGTGCTACTGGGGCCTCTTAAAAGTTTTTGTTTAGGCTTTGACTCATATGAGGACGCTCGCCTTCACTCACTACAGACTCAATTGAGGATGCTCGCCGTTCATGGGTTAATAGATCTTCCTTGTGCACGATGTCATAACTTGCTCTTACTCAGGAAGCTTAGACTATCATAAGTTATAATACACAGCTATGATTTTTTTTATAGTATTAACCCATGGGATCTGGGAGGCCTCATATGAATTTTGGTATAGTCACACTTCATAATTCAGGAGCTACTGATTGAGACCACCTAGAGCAATCAATGTTTTTTCAAATTGTAGAACTTTTTTGTTGTCTGTAGAATGCCGTAGAGATGACGTCGCTACAACGTGTGGTTGCCGAGTTCTGATGATTATAGTGGCAATTTTTAGCCGCGCATTTTGCCTCATATGAGGCCTCCCGGATTCCGAAGGTTAATAACACTACTTCAGCAGCACTTACCTCATATATCGTAAACTCGACATTTTGTACTCGAGGGTCTTCAACCACTTTCACAGTTGCCCGTTGCTCACTGGAAAAAGTACATTGAATATAACCACTTCACGCTTTATTCAGGTTTTTGGTTTTAAATTAGACGATTTTACTCAGTTCTGGAATGATCTCTAGGAATCAAAGCAGTAATATCAATCTTAATTAATCCTGACTTACAAATTACCTTCCTAGACTGATAAAAATTGTCTAATGATAGCAAAAACAATATATATATAGAAGGCGTTCGATTAAATAACTGTTAGCCCCCCCATCAGAATCGGATTGGGAAGGAATACTGGTAGAAGTATCAAATTCCTTCTTTTTAACCCTCGTAATGGTGTAGGTGGCTGCAAGGTCCATAGACCTTGGGTGGCTGGACACTGCCTGAATGGTTCGTATCCTAGCCCTGTCGGCTATATTTGTCAATATATATATATATATATATATATATATATATGGACTGGGTGGAGGAGAAAACACAGGAAAGAGCTATGATTCTTTATTCTCTAACGTTTCGGGTTATGTTATGTACCCATCTTCAGAGAGACTGACAGATTTAGACAACGGACAATGTATAATTATACAAAGTCAGGAAATTAATTGTTGGCATCCAATTAAATATCGCCATAAAGATGGCAGCACTATTCTAGGATGCCAACAATGAATTTTCTGACTTTGTATATATATTTTGAGTTTTCTAAAAATCTGTCAGTCTCTCTGAAGATGGGTACATAACATAACCTGAAACGTTAGAGAATAAAGATTCATAGCTCTTCCCTGTGTTTTCTCCTCCAGCCAATCCATCTACCTGTCAGTATGGAACATTTACACACACATACAGTATATGTATATACAGTAAATATATATATATATATATATATATATATATATATATATATATATATATATATATATATATATATATATATATATATATATATATATATATATATATATATATATATTCTTTCAGGCAGGTGAGATTAAAATAATAGGAACAGTTTGCATTATTGAGTTTTTTATTGATACTCTCAATTTTTCGTACAGTTTTTCTAGTATTTACAGGAAGTTGGTAAAGGAGGTTTGCAAAGGGTTCCGACGTTTCGACGGGCGCAGCCATCATTATCAAGGAGAAGTGAAGTTAGAAGGTGATAAGTCGAGAATATATAGGCGATACAAGATCACCTTCTAACTTCACTTCTCCTTGATAATGATGGCTGCGCCCATCGAAACGTCGGAACCCTTAGCAAACCTCCTTTACCAAATTCCTGTAAATACTAGAAAAACTGTACGAAAAATTGATAGTATCAATAAAAAACTCAATAATGCAAACTGTGCCTATTATTTTAATCTCACCTGCCTGAAAGAAAATATCCTCCCTGGCTACACTAATATCAAAATATATATATATATATATATAATATATAATTATATATATATATATATATATATACACACAGTACAGTGTTCCGAAATAGACGTGCCAAACTTCAGGATATGATTATATAGATGATTCTAAGCATAGCATAATCTATAGCAAAAATTCTAAATCTCAAACATTTAAGAGTTATTGAAGGTTATAATAATATAATCCAATATAATGGATTCTTTCATGTCAAATACTATCTAGCAGGTCCATAGTGAGCTAATATGTGTATAATCATTTTGCAACTTACAGAATTATAATATCCTAATAATAAAATTGTAACAACATTGTAGTAAGATTAGGGTGTGGTAGGCTCTTGGACAGCTGGGCCAGCCTTATGTGGAATTACTTAAAATTCCGTTTTCAACAGGCAATATTTCCGTAACGTGTAAAATTAGAAATTTTGCTTATAGAATATTTTATGATTAGAATATTTTTCCTAACCTAATCCTGAAGTCTGACACGTTTATTCAGGACGCCCTGTCACTGTATATATATATATATATATATATATGTACACACACATATATATATATATATATATATATATATATATATATATATATATATATATATATATATATATATATAATCAAACACCACTTACTTGAATTCCATGTATATAACATTATTTAACTCGTTTCCGTCAAATTCATAACCTTTGAGTTCTTCGCAGGTAGAGGTACGGTTCTCCCCGTCCAGGATCATTAATCTGTACTGCCCACTCTTTCTCACCTTCATAATTCCAGAAGTGTTTTCCTGTAGGGAGAAGGTAATAGTGAGTGGCATCCTTACTTAGTCTGCACACATACAGTCAAGCACTTCAAGAGGAACGACAGAAAGTGGACGGAAGTGAGGACTTCCAGAAGAGCTACTGGCCAGCTCTGAGGTGGTAAAGCACAGTTCCAGACATACACACACCTGATCCAGCATCAGAATATATTTGTTTAAGGACCCATATTGGGCCCGCATAATTATGATAAAGAAAGAAAGAGAGAGTGGTTGACTAACCTGGTGGTTTTTATTAAAATTGATGTGTCCTTCTAGGACAAGACTAAAGGAAAAAGAATTTAGGCTCACCCGAATATATAAAGTTGATGATGTGTTCTTAATTAGTTAGCTTTGTTAGCAACGGCACCATGCCAAAAGAGTTATTAGATGGGATCTGATAGGAGAGATTAAAGATTAAAAGAGTAAAAGTAAAGAGGGGAGGGAAAGAATATTTTTGTTAATAAATGAGGCAACCAGTAAGTTAAAGAGGGAAACAGTTGTTTAGTTGCCTAATAGATTAGCTATAGCTAGGGAAGGACACTAGTCCATATGAATCATTCATTAAGTTGTGTAAAAAGGAAACTGAAGAAGGACACTAGTCCAATGTGAGTTGCGTTATTATTAAGTCTAAAAGAGCCATTCCGTGTATGCGTTTGAAGCACGGTTCATCTTTTGTTAGAACGATTATTGATTAAGGTGCAAGTTAACATAGCGTGTTTGTAATAGGGTTACTTGAGGGTAAATTCGGAAGGTGTCCTTGAGATAAAGATTGTAGACCCATATGGTGGGGTAACTGGGTGACGGAACCCAATAGTGTTATTGAGATAAATAATGTAAACCTAGATTGTGAAGTAACAGGGTAACGGAACCAAATAGTGTCATTGAGATAAATAATGTAAACCTATATTGTGAAGTAACAGGGTAACGGAACTAAATAGTGTTATTGAGATAAATAATGTAAACCTATATTGTGAAGTAACTGGGTGACGGAACCCAATAGTGTTATTGAGATAAAGATTGTAAACCTAGATTGTGAAATAACTGGGTGGTGGAACCCATATTATCTGTGAGAGAGACCTTGTAATCTCATTCGGTAATTTGTACGATTATATGTCATTGTGGAGGTACTTGTGTAGTAACGACGGTTGTGTCAAAGGAGTAAATAGATTCTATGTATTGAGGATATAGATTGTATGTGTTATAGCCTTGGTATTGAGAAAGGATACAGCAGGCTCAGTCAATGTGGGAAAACCTAAAGAGTAGAGGAAAGAATATAACTTTTGTTTTTTAGTTAGGCAAAGAGCAAATTGTTTATTAGGCCCGGGTCTCAATAAAAGACACAGCAGGGTTTTTATTCAATTATTTAGGATTAATCACTAATAACGGGTCGTCGGATCGAAGCCGACTTGAGTCAATACCTGAATAGCGGGAATTCAGTTAGGGAGTAACAGGAACTTTAGGGGTCCAAAGTGCAACCTAGCATGAATCGACATAATATTCAATCCGCGTCTTGAACTCATCTCGGCCCGAACCAAGAACCTATTATTAGAGTAGTTAGGAAGTCTGTTAAATCAAATATACGAACTTCTAAATGACTGTCGAATCATCCCCCGTAGTAGTAGCATAACAGATTTAGAATTAAATACTACATTTTGGTGGCAAGCGGTGGGATTCGACAAATCATTTGGATTGAGTATAATTATCTAACAGAAGATAGTATGACGGGCATGTTACCATTCAGATTATGGGAAGAGGGGAAGGAAGAAATCGAGCTTTGGATTGAGCAGTTAGAATGTCAGTTCACATTACTTGACGTAGGGGAAAATGGGAAGAAAATCGCCTATGGAAAGGCACACTTAGGTAAGGCCCTGAATGATGTGAGAGTACGTCTGGAAGGATTAGTATCGTGGGCCGAAGTCAGGAGCGCCTTAATCGAAGAATTTGGCCGAAATTCCACGCAGTTATGTAATTGGTGATGGGCTGGTCTATCAGAGTGAGAACTGAGCGATCTCTGCCATACCCATAGCTTACTCTGACTGTTCCTTTTACTTATATAACTTCTAGATCTCGAGTGACGTCGTCTCTTCCGTGGATTGACCTCCCAATCTACCAAGATTGGAAGCCAAAGCGTCACATGTTTCCCTTGCCCCTCAACTTTCTCTTCATAATTGCTGAGGGGCACAGGGCCCTGGGTGGGGCTTTGGTTTCCCGGGCGTTTCCGCACCCTCCTCAGCTCCCTGCCATGAAGTGGCTTCGGTCACCCAGGCTTTATTGTGGTCGGCAGGGAGGGTTCTGTGGGGGCGCTCGGTTATGGCCTTGGCCGTGCTCGGGGCCTTGGGGCTGTTCGGCCAGGCAGCCTGGGGTACCGCAACAACAACAACCACAGGAAAATTATCTATTCCTCCTAGATCTTGGAAAATGATAGAGATTCCCCCAAACCCAGGCATGACTGCCGGGATTTTTGAACCTGATGCACAGAATGGGGTGAGAATATCTCCCACCTTCATTACTGCCGACCAGAGGAAACTAGTTTTAGCTAATTTTGGTGATGACACGATTAGTTATCAAAAAGGGAAACTGTTAGGACAAGTCACACCCGCTCAACCCACTACTGTTGGAACTGATGGACCCGTGAACTTACCTGAGATCCCGAAGAAATTATCCTCAAGTCAAGCCAGTACCTTACATGAATTGCTCTGGACGTACCGGGATGTGTTTGCTCAAAGCAAAAGGGACCACGGATCGGCTCGAACCCGACACACCCATGAGATACACACGCAAGGGGCCTCCTATTAGACAACCCTACCGACGACAAAACCCTATTATGAGACAAAAAGAAAAGGAACACGTTGAAGACATGATTAAACAGGGGATAGTAGTGGAATCATACAGTCCGTGGTCATCTCCGGTAGTCCTAGTAAAAAAAAAAGATGGGTCTACTCGGTTCTGTGTAGATTATCGGAAATTAAACGATGTCACCATCAAAGACGCACAGCCCCTACCTCGTATTGACGACTCGTTAGAATCCCTTAATGGGTCGACCTGGTTCTCTACCTTAGATCTCCAGAGTGGATACTGGCAAGTACCAGTTAGGGCCGAGGATCAAGAGAAAACTGCATTTGCCACGAGCGAGGGCAAACTTTACCAGTTTACTGTCTTGCCGTTTGGAGTTTGCAATGGCCCCGCCAGTTTCACTAGAGTCATGGACGAAGTATTGAGGGGATTGACCTGGAAAACTTGTTTGGTGTACTTAGATTTTTTTTTTTTTTTTTTTTTTTTCTATGTGATTGAGGGAGGCAAAAGGCATAACTGCCTATAGCGAGTGCCTCCCCCATAGTTGAAAGAGTGACAGGGCCAAAATCAAGGGACGTTCGAGCCAAAATGCCTGGACACACGGAGTTTGAAGCAATTTAAGTCATAGGAAGAGGGAAAGACTGATTCTGGGAGAGAGTTCCAGAGATCAGCTGTTGAGTAGAAGAAAGTTTGAGAGTAACGTTTCACTCTTGGGTTGGAGAGTTGCACAGAGTAGGGGTGGGATTGAGTTGCAAGACGGGTACCACGTGCCCTACGTAAAGGAGGTGGTATGCACTGGGATAGCTCTGAGGAACACTGATTATTATAGTAGCGATAGAATAGCGAGAGAGATGCAACATTGCGGCGGAGAGAGAGAGATTGCAGAGAGTTGGTGAGTGGACGGGAGTTAATGATACGAAAGGCCTTCCTTTCAACTTTGTCTAGGAGAGCGGTGTGAGAGGAACCTCCCCACACATGTGAACAATACTCAATACAAGGGCGCACTATGCCCCTGTACAGAGCAAGAAGCTGTGCAGGGGAAAAGAACCCCCTAAGGCGGTTGAGCACACCCAGCTTCTGGGAGGCTGCCTTAGCAAGACTGGTAATATGGTCCTTCCAAATGAGAGCAGAAGAAAAAGAGACACCAAGAATATTGAGAGAAGATGAAGGGTTGATTTTTGTATTGTTGAAGAATAAGGGATAGTCCGCTGGGAGATCCTGACGGGTAGATAGATGGAGAAATTGGGTTTTGGAAGCATTAAAGTTAACAAGGTTTTCTCTGCCCCAATTGGAAATAGTATTTAGATCAGAATTTAAGAGTTCTATGGCTTCATTACGTTTGTCGTTGAGGGATTGCTGGCTGGGGCGTTCTGAAAAATTAATGGAGTAGTGTAAGGTTGAGTCGTCTGCGTATGAATGGATGGGAATTAAGGTACAGTTAAGGAGATCATTTATAAAAATTAGAAAGAGAATAGGAGATAGGACAGAGCCCTGAGGAACACCGGAGTTTATAGGGTGAGGAAGTGAACAATGGCCGTCCACAACCGCGGCTATGGAACGGCCGGAAAGGAAATTAGAGACAAAGGCACAGATGGAGGGATAGAAACCGAAGGAGGGTAGTTTAGAAATTAAAGATTTATGCCAGACTCTATCGAAGGCTTTCGATATGTCTAGTGCAATAGAAAAAGTCTCACCGAAGTCCCGAAAGGAGGATGACCAAGAGTTAGTAAGATATGAAAGAAGATCACCAGTAGAGCGACCCTTAAGGAAGCCATACTGGCGATCTGAGAGCAGATTATGAGAAGAGAAATGCTTAAGAAATTTGGAAGCAAGAATAGTTTCAAAAACTTTAGAAAGACAAGAGATAAGAGCAATTGGACGATAGTTGGAGGGTTGAGAGCGGTCACCCTTCTTTGGGACCGGTTGAATGTGAGCAAACTTCCAGCATGAAGGGAAGACGTTAGAGGATAGACAGAGACGAAAGAGTTTGCCTAGGCAGGGAGTCAGCACGGAAGCACAGTTTTTGAGAACAACAGGAGGAACACCGTCCGGACCGTACGCCTTATTAGCGTTAAGCCCAGAGAGGGTAGAAAGTACATCTTTAGAAGAGATTAGGATATTAGGCATAAGTAAGAGAGAGGAGGGCGGAGAGGGAGGAATAGCACCGGAATCATCCAAGGTGGAGTTTCTAGCAAAAGTTTGAGCGAAGAGTTTAGCTTTGTCAGAGGAAGAAGTGATGGTTGTGCCATCAGAGTGGGAAAGGGGAGGGAAAGACGAGGAAGAGAAATTGTTGGAGAGGTTTTTGGCTAGATGCCAGAAAGCTTGGGAAGAGCTAGAGTTGGATAGTTCAGTGCATTTATTATTGATGAAAGAGTGTTTGGCAAGTCGAAGAACAGATTTGGCTTGATTCCGGGCAGAAACATATGAAGAATGAGAGTCTTGAGTTTTAAGGCGTCGGTACCGTTTGAATGCTTCCTCCTTATTGCGGACAGCAGTAGAACAGGCGTGAGTAAACCAAGATTTTTTAGCATTAGTCTGAGAGAAAGAGAATGGAATGTATGCTTCCATGCCCGATAGGATTACCTCGGTAATGCGTTCAGCACTCTCCGAGGGTCCTCGGCCATGGAAGCAGAAATCATTCCATGGGAAATCAAAGAAGTACTGCCGAAGAGATATCATAATCTTTTCCGCTAGTTGGGAAGAACATATTCACCGATTCCGAGAAGTGTTAGAAAGAATCAGGGGGGGCAGGACTTAAACTGAAATCTTCAAAGTGCCAATTAGGGGCCTGTGAGGTGGCCTATCTAGGGCATGTGGTTTCCAATAAAGGTATTCAACCGGACCCACATAAAGTGAGATCTATTGCCGAAATCTCACCTCCGTCCTCTGTCAAAGAGATTCGAGCGTTTCTGGGAATGGCCTCCTACTATCGAAGGTTCATACCTAACTTTTCTAAGATTGCTCGCCCCATGACTCAGAGATTAGAAAAAGGGAGGAGGTTCGACTGGGATCAGAGTTGTCAGGTAGCTTTTGATCACTTGAAGCAAAAATTAACCTGGAACCCCGTAGTTTGTCATCCGGATTTCACCAAGCCATTTCAACTATACACCGATGCTTTTGATGAAGGGCTCGGAGCCGTTCTGGCCCAGAAAGTGGACGGAAAGGAAAGCATAGTGGCCTGTGCTAGTCGAACACTGAATAAGGGCGAAAAGAATTATAGCGTTACGAAAAAGGAATGTCTAGCTCTAGTGTGGGCTGTACAATATTTCCGTCCGTACCTAGCCGGGGTCCACTTTGAAGTTATTATGGACCACCATAGCTTACAATGGCTCCGAAAAATGGAAACGGAAGACGGACTATTTGTCAGGTGGAAGGGGATTTTGGAAGAGTACTCGTTTGAAGTTAGACATAGACCCGGAAAATTACACACTAATGCCGATGGCTTGTCTCGACTACCGGTAGCATCCGTTCAACCCACTGCACCCCACGGGGAAAAACATGACCCTAAACCTCGTAATAAAGTAAAGTTTTCGAAGGGAGCCTGGAAGAATTCTCAAGATCAGGTCGTACTTGATTATTCAGAGGCCAAACACATGATCCAAATCCTCCATGGACAAAAGGGAAGGGGGGCTCATTTGGGGCAGTGTAGGGTTTTCCAACAATTCAATGAAAGGTACTGGACCAAGAGGGCCGACCAGATTGTTAAAGAAGTCGTTCAAAATTGTTTGGGATGCCAGAGGGGCAAAGATGGAAGGGGACCTAGACAGTTGCCCGGACATATTACCGATGGTACACCCTGGGCCAAATTATCGGTGGATATTATGGGACCTCTGCCCAGACAGACAAACAAAAGGCACATCTTGACCTGTGTCGACGTTTTCTCTAAATACATGGTCGCTTGCGCTATCCCGGACAAGAAAGCTGAAACGGTTGTTACGATCGGGTCTCGTATAAATCAGTGGCTCTTATACATTGGACTAGACTGGCATAAATGCAACAACGGAAACGCTAGATCCAACCCCTGATATATAATCCCGTCGAACAAAGAACACATATACCCTCCAGAGTTATATCTGCGATAGCGGGGTATCTTAACTCTCAGTATCTATGTGCTTCTACTATAGCCTGATGTTCTCTGAAACAGCCTATTACCTATAACATATGGTTGCTTAGTTATGGTACACAAGGAAAAGATAGTTAACTTAATTAAATCACAAGAGTGATCTAATGCAAACAAGAAGAAGGTTTACTTAACGTTACTTTAATCAATAATATCTGTCACTCCTTTATGAAAGAAAGTGTTGTAAAGTCCTCAAGCACCGAACAAGGAATCTTCTGAATAATGTCGGATGCTACTAAGAAGAACGTATCGGAAATGGAACCACAAAATAGAAGGAGGCAGGACAATGCACGTGTAGGCTAAATACACAAAAAGGCTGGACCTATAATGTTATTGGACACAAGAATATTATAAGCGGTGCAACAGTAATAATGCTCACCACGAAAAAGTAGTACTCCTATTAACAAAACTGGTCTATGCTGGTTGTGTCTCTCTACAGCAACCTAGACCTCAAAATGCTTGTGTAGAAATAATGGGTATGCATAAAAGAGTATATGATCTAATCCAGCTAATGTCTACCCGGGTTAATAAAGTCTAGCTGGGATGCGCAAAGGTACAGAATTCTGGTGGAGCAAGGCAGCTCCTAGCCTAGTGTGGACCTTGGGTCTGTGCGGCCTGATTACGTTAATATGAAGGGGTGCTCTCTTGAGGATTCTCGATCACAAGTATCGAGTATCCTCCTGGTGACCCTCAAAAGTAAAAGCAAATAGAGTCAGGACAGTGTTGGGTGGATTAGGCAAGCAGCCCTCACGCACTACACAGTCTAAACTCCAAGGTACACAGACAAAAGATCCACCCAGGTAACCCACAGAATCCGTAGTGTCGTGCAGCTCAAAAGTAGCCTACACACAGTGAAAACACCAACAGCAAGGTACCTGATCCCTAGTCTAGCATTATTTAACCCTGAAGAAACATTAGTGATTGATGGAGACAGTCCGAGCAATACAATCTCCCAAAAAGACAATGACTATCTTCAACCTTAGCCTAGTACATAAGAAATGTGAGATCCAGCATATAATACAGTCTGGCCACCAATTCAAGGTGTGGATGCAGAGAACCAGAGGGGGATTGATATTAATAAAAGGTGAGGAAGTAGTGGAAATGATAGAGGCAGTAGGAGAGAAAGATTCTAAGACAAGAGTGTGGAACAGTTCATGGGAGATGCTTAGAGTATGCTGTCTGGGAAGGATCTGACAAGGATATTCCCAGGGACCGCCTCGCTGGAGTCCCAGTTCGCAGGAATGGCACGAGGGCGCGCGACAGTCGCCCAGTAAGCAGCCGCCTAGTAGGCAGTGTTAGGCAGGAGGCAACGAATCCCGCGAGGCCTATGTAAGGGGGCCAGCCACGCGCCACACTCACCACCAAGTCACACCACCTGGTCTCTCTCTCTCTCTCTCTCCCGCTCGCCTTCCCATCATTCAACTACTTAACACAATACTTTCAATTGACTAAATAAAATAGAAAGGATTGGGACAGACGAAAATAAAGAACAGTTCTGAATTGTCTGCAACACAAGCTTTCTCGAGAAGGAATGTACACAATGATAGGTAGACTGTAGCTACATTCTCTGCCCTGGCGAGTCCTAGCGAGTAAGCCATGCGGTTCTGGGGGAAGCGGTGAGCGTCACACCCCACCCAAGATTTTTAAGAGGCTCCAACTATGAGCTCTAAATCTGACACGCAGAACCCATACAAAATTCGCCACTCCTAGCCACCCAGCGACAATGAAATGTAAAGCACAGTTCTCTTCAAAATAACACATTATAAAAATGAACAACCCTTCCCAACACAATAGATTAAATTACATAGTTATGCTCATAAGAGCGAGCTTCACTAGCCCAGCTTTCTGAGAGGAGTACAATTCAGAATTTCTGCTATAACATACTTAAATTTTTTTAACTATCAAAGAAAGAGTTTTTATAGGATTTTTATATTTTTAATATGTTTATGGTGGCTGCACTACAGGGGCAAGCCTAGTTTTTTCTTCTATACCAACACAGCAACTCCTACTTTACGACCCAATACGCTGGGCTACACACGCGAGCCAACAAGCACCAGACGTAAACATACTAATCAAACCAAAGTAGGAGGCTACCCTTGTGATGATCTACCCCGGGTCTTTCACCCTCGATAAGCAATCTGCAATCACATTCTCAGAACCGGCAATATGGCGTATGTCTAGGTTGTATTCCTGCAACATTAATGACCAGCTGGTCAGCCTCATATTCCGGTTATGGAATTGATTCAGGAACTTGAGGGGGTGATGGTCGGTGTAGATCACCACAACTGGTCCATAGGCTGGAACATACACCTCAAAGTGCCTGAGCGCTAGCACAATCGCCAGCAGTTCCTTCTCAACTACTGAATAGTTCTTCTGCGCCGAGTTGAACTTTTTTGAGAAGAAACTGACTGGGTGCTCCAGCCCATCTTCGTCTGATTGCATCAGAACGGCACCAGCCCCCACACCACTGGCATCAGTTGCCAGCTGGAATGGTCGGCTAAAGTCCGGGGCCCTGAGGATTGGGTGAGTACACAACAGGTGTTTTACTAGCAAAAAAGCCCTCTCACACTCAGGCGCCCACTTAAACTTTCTATCTTTGGCCAATAGGTCCGTCAGAGGAGCCAGCACAGTAGAATAGCCCTTTATAAAGCGACGGTAGTAACCAATCATGCCCAAAAACCTCATGATCTGCTTCTTGGTGGACGGCCTGGGGAAGTGGTTAATGGCCAATATCTTGTTCTGTGGGGGGAACACCTGGCCCAAACCCACCATGAACCCCAGATACTGCACGGTAGCCCGCACAAAATCACACTTTCCCAGGTTGACCACCAAGTTTGCCTCGCTTAATTTCTTAAATAGGGATTCTACATGTTCACAGTGGCTCTTGAAATCGTCATCGTAGATAATGACGTCGTCCAGGTACACGGTACAGCTCGGAATGTCAGCCACTAACTCGTTCATCAAGCTTTGGAAGGTCGCTGGTGCGTTCTTTAGACCGTACGGCATGACATTACAACGATATGTAGCACCATCCACCACAAAACCACACACCTCTTTCGCCCGTTCAGACAAAGGTACCTGCCAGTAACCTTTTACCAGGTCCACCTTGGTCAAGAACTTGGCCCTGCCAATCTTGTCTACACAGTCATCGACCCGGGGAAGAGGATATAGGTTGGTGGGAGTCAAGCCGTTTAGCCTGCAGTAATCAACACAGAAGCGCACCTTGCCATCCGGCTTAGGTTGCAGCGTTACGGGAGATGTCCACTTTACCGCCCCCTTCTCGATCAGTCCCTGTTGCAATATATACTCCAACTCCGCCCGGAGGGCCGGAAGTTTAATAGGGGGCACCCTATAGGCCACTGATTTGAAGGGTGGGTGGTCTCCGACGTCAACGTCGTGCACCTCCTGAGTAGTGAGGCCTGGGTGTTCCGCAAATACAGTAGGGTATAAACAAAATAGGCGCTCGACAGCCACACGCTGTTGCTCAGGTAGGTGTTGCAAAGCCTCATGAGCCGCCTCTCTCGTGTTTCCCGCCCACTGATCTGCAGAAACATGATAATCCCAGTTGTCATCCACCTGCGCATGACTGTCCCATTCTCCTTCTCCACCTTGACTGCTGAAAGTCATCACGGGGACAGTGAGAGGCTCAGGTGGGCGCCTCACATACTCCTTCATCAGGTTGACATGACATAACTGATTCCTCTTACGCCTGTCTGGAGTGGCCACCAGGTAATCTAAGTCCGAGAGCTTCTCTGCTACCCTATAAGGACCAGCGTACTTTGCGGATAAGGGGTGACCTACAAGAGGGAGTAGTATCAACACCTCCTGACCCACGTGAAACTCCCTGAGTTTCACCTTGTGGTCGTACCTGTCCTTCATGAGGGCCTGAGAGCCTACCAGATTGCGGCCAGCCAACTCCAGACTACGCAACATTCGTTCTCTACTCACAAGTTCGACAGCACCGTCACTACACTTTAGAACCTCCGGGTCTTCTAGCTGCAATTTGCGAATATCTGAGGGAGCTAGCCTGTCTAAGTGTTTGCGAAACAACTCATGCCCTCCCCCAACATCGAACTTTGCATCCCGTTGCTCTCTCCGTGTATACCGTTGCTGCCTCTGAGTCTCTTTAAGCCTTGCCTCTACACTCTCAGTGACAGTTCGTGGTGCTTCTCCAGACTCTAATAACGGTGCTAATACTGAGTTCCCGAGAAACGCTGCTGGTACTAGACTCTCCACCGTATCAGCTTTCAGCACCTTCTCGTGACCGTTCCTCCGCTTATTTGAAGACTGTTGGTTAGGCTGTGACTCTCTGGATGCGAGAGATCTGGTTACAACACACGCCATTGGTTGCACCTGACACTTCTCAACCCACTCCTGTTCCTCCCTACTCACGTCGGCCGGCTCCTCGGCAACGACTAAGGGTGAAACCTTAGAAGCAGGCACCGCAAAGTCATTGCCGAGAAGGAGGTCGACGCCCCTAACAGGCAATTTCTCCATGATTCCCACATCCAGTTCGCGAGTCACACCGTCAACTTCAAGCTCCATTCTAACAAGCGGGTATGACCTAGTTGCATTAACTCCCTGCACCACAACTACCCGCGCCGCGTTTATGGGTCTACCAGTGAAATTCTTCAAGAGTGTCTGAGAGGCACCTGTGTCACGCAAAAGCTGTACCCCGTGCTTCTTGCCCCCCCACTTCACGCAGCCATGCCCTCTATGGTCGCAAAAGGCATCGCGGACAGGGTTCGAGCCTTCCGGATCCTTCTTCACTGGCGGTGCTCCATCCTCTGATCTTATGCCTCCAGCAAACACAGAAGACTTCTGGAACACCCCAATGCTGCGAGCCAATGACACAGCCGCCGAGGGAGGTCTTCTCGGACAAGCTTTTGCCATGTGCCCCTCTTTGTGACAGTGATAACACTCAAATTTCCCCTTGGACTTATACTGAGGTGTAAAAGTCCCCTGACCCTTCTTAAACGGGGCGGTGCTAGGTTTGTGATCAGTCTTGGTGTCATTGCTTTTAAATTTATGTGTGTCCATATTCCGGGGAGGGGGAGGGTAACGCTCCTTAACGCCTACATCGTTTCTCTGTGCAGAGCCGCACCCCTGAATTAGTGACAACCGAAGATCAGCCATCTCTGCTGCTTCTACGAGAGTTCTTGGGTTCTTCTCTTTAAGGTTTAAAGTCAAGTCGCCGCCCGTACCCTTATAAAACTGCTCTAGAAGCATCAACTGTTTCATCTCATCAAACGTAGTTGTCTTCTCTGATCTGAGCCAGTTTTCCATAGCATCGGACAGGTCCCGGGCGTGCTCCAAGAAGGTACTGTCTCGCCCCTTAGTCACACCCCGGAACTTTAACCTATATGTCTCGGGTTGTAGCTCATATGCCCGCAGGACAGCCTCCTTGAGCTCCTCATAAACAACGCAGGACTCCAAAGGCAGTGCATCGTAAGCCTTGAGCCCCTTACCTACGAGTCTAGAGGACACAAGGGCCGCCCACTTAACTTCAGGCCACTGATGCTCCCGGCACTTCTTCTCAAATCTATTGAAAAACTCTGTGACACCAGACTCGTCAAATACAGGGACCAGTTTGAGAAGGTGCGACAGAGACTGATCATGCGCACGGTTTCCAGTACCGAGTCGCTGTCCCGTCGTCTCAACACGAGACTTCTCTAAATCCATGTCGGCACAGTATCTTGTAGATTCTAGTTCAGTCCTAAGCTCAGCTTCCCTCGTCTGTTGCTGCATCCTAGCCAGCTCTTTTCTCTCTTCTATCTTAGCTAGCTCTTTTCTCTCTTCTATCTTAGCTAGCTCTATTCTTTCTTCCATCTTAGCTAGCTCGAGCTGAAAGAGCATCTCCGGGGTCAAACCTTGAGGAGGAGGAGGAGATGCAATGATGTTAGAAATACCCGGTGATCCCCCCAGGGGCAAACCACCCTGCCAGTCACTACCCACCTGCGGAAGCGTGCTCAGGGTCGGTACTCCAATAGGAGGATTGGGAGTCGAGTGAAGGGGAGGCTCGGCCAAAGGGCTCTGAGCACTCACCCTACCTCGTACGCCAGTCACCCCACCCAGCACACACGTCATCAGGTCATCCTTGGTCATGCCACTAGTACATACATGACCGATAGCTGCGGCTAAGCACTGGAGACCGTACCGATTCATACCCACCAACCTGTCGGAAGTAACAGGCCATTGTAAAAAATTCCTTGCATCCTCCTCACTGTTCACCAAGTTAACAACCTGCCCATGCTGCTGCTCCTCAGCTTCTACATCACGTACTGTGTCCTCATCCTGCACTGATCCGCTATAAGACATGATGCTCACTGAAGATTTTTCACTTTGATACACAAAAAAGAAGTACCCCAAACTCTTATACCACAATATTCACAATAAAAAATTCTCGGAGACCGCTTAAGTGCTATATTACTTTGCTAAAAAAATAATTCTTGCATGTCCTCAAAAATATTCCACAAAATCAACAAATGTTCACTGCCTAAACTGTGAGAAAAATCTGCACAATAACCTGCAATTATATGTCAGTTCACCAAATCCTGAGCTAGGTCGCCATTTGTTACGATCGGGTCTCGTATAAATCAGTGGCTCTTATACATTGGACTAGACTGGCATAAATGCAACAACGGAAACGCTAGATCCAACCCCTGATATATAATCCCGTCGAACAAAGAACACATAATACCCTCCAGAGTTATATCTGCGATAGCGGGGTATCTTAACTCTCAGTATCTATGTGCTTCTACTATAGGCTGATGTTCTCTGAAACAGCCTATTACCTATAACATATGGTTGCTTAGTTATGGTACACAATGAAAAGATAGTTAACTTAATTAAATCACAAGAGTGATCTAATGCAAACAAGAAGAAGGTTTACTAAACGTTACTTTAATCAATAATATCTGTCACTCCTTTATGAAAGAAAGTGTTGTAAAGTCCTCAAGCACCGAACAAGGAATCTTCTGAATAATGTCGGATGCTACTAAGAAGAACGTATCGGAAATGGAACCACAAAATAGAAGGAGGCAGGACAATGCACGTGTAGGCTAAATACACAAAAAGGCTGGACCTATAATGTTATTGGACACAAGAATATTATAAGCGGTGCAACAGTAATAATGCTCGCCACGAAAAAGTAGTACTCCTATTAACAAAACCGGTCTATGCTGGTTGTGTCTCTCTACAGCAACCTAGACCTCAAAATGCTTGTGTAGAAATAATGGGTATGCATAAAAGAGTATATGATCTAATCCAGCTAATGTCTACCCGGGTTAATAAAGTCTAGCTGGGATGCGCAAAGGTACAGAATTCTGGTGGAGCAAGGCAGCTCCTAGCCTAGTGTGGACCTTGGGTCTGTGCGGCCTGATTACGTTAATATGAAGGGGTGCTCTCTTGAGGATTCTCGATCACAAGTATCGAGTATCCTCCTGGCGACCCTCAAAAGTAAAAGCAAATAGAGTCAGAACAGTGTTGGGTGGATTAGGCAAGCAGCCCTCACGCACTACACAGTCTAAACTCCAAGGTACACAGACAAAAGATCCACCCAGGTAACCCACAGAATCCGTAGTGTCGTACAGCTCAAAAGTAGCCTACACACAGTGAAAACACCAACAGCAAGGTACCTGATCCCTAGTCTAGCATTATTTAACCCTGTAGAAACATTAGTGATTGATGGAGACAATCCGAGCAATACAATCTCCCAAAAAGACAATGACTATCTTCAACCTTAGCCTAGTACATAAGAAATGTGAGATCCAGCATATAATACAGTCTGGCCACCAATTCAAGGTGTGGATGCAGAGAACCAGAGGGGGATTGATATTAATAAAAGGTGAGGAAGTAGTGGAAATGATAGAGGCAGTAGGAGAGAAAGATTCTAAGACAAGAGTGTGGAACAGCTCATGGGAGATGCTTAGAGTATGCTGTCTGGGAAGGATCTGACAAGGATATTCCCAGGGACCGCCTCGCTGGAGTCCCAGTTCACAATGATAGGTAGACTGTAGCTACATTCTCTGCCCTGGCGAGTCCTAGCGAGTAAGCCATGCGGTTCTGGGGGAAGCGGTGAGCGTCACACGGTGGCCAAGGTTATCCTGGAAAAGATAATTTTTGTGTATGGCACCCCTGGAGGTATTCTGAGTGACAGGGAAAAGGAATTCAATAATGAGATCTGGCAACACTTGGAAGAAACCTTGGGGTATCAGATACAGCACACCTCCCCATATTACCCTCAGAGAAATGCTGTCTGTGAAAGGAATCACAGGTTGTTAGCCAACTGCATCCAGGCTAGTCTGAGCTCACAAGGGGAGAGAATCGCCCGGGATTGGCCGGAGCTTCTGAAATTATCTGGGGAATGAATACCACGGTCTGTAGGACTACGGGGTATTCTCCCTATGAAATTATCTTAGGCAACATACCGAAATTGCCTCAAGAACGATTATTGCCCTACCCCCGTCCCTCCACGCAGTATTCCCAACCGGGAAAATACTGGAAGGAACAAGGGGAGCGACGACAGCAAGTGCATGATCATATCGTTCAGCAACAACCTAAGAAAGTCTCTCTAAATAATCCTTATCACCGGGGGGAGTATATTTTGGTCAAGGGACATGACCCCACCCGAGCTGGAGAACTGGAGGAGAAATACGAGGGTCCGTTCAGGGTTGTCGAGACAAACGGGCCCTATCAAGTGTTATACTTACATTATGGAGATGTCGTGTCAGTTACTCATATTCGTCATACCAAACGATATGAGGGTAATCTTCCCCCAGAAACGAGCGAGTGGAGTAGTGAGGAAGGGAGCGAAGAGGAAACGGAATCCAGGGTCGACGACCCTGATACTTCCTCGGCTCGACCCAACGTTAGAGGTCCTACTCCGACTCGAGACTACCTAGAAGATTCTCCACTTTGGTGGTCACTTAGTCAAAAAAATCGAGAGGGTCTTCCTGAGGTTGAGTCAGAAGGAGACCTAGGAAGCGAAGAGATCGTATCTAGTGATAAAGACGATTTTTATGAGCTTACTAAGGAGGAAAAGTCTACGGTCCCAGACAGCGAAGTTTCAGTTTCCCAGAGAGATTTAAACAGGACTTTAAGTAGTGAGGAAGAGTGTCCTCGAGACGAGATAGAACCGCGAGGCGTATCTTTTGATGGCAACCGGATAAACGGTTCTCCCACAGCTAAAGTGAAAGAATCCAAAGGAACTCCTTTGTTTAACGTTCCGGAGAAGACTCCCGCGAGAGCAACCAAGTTTACGGGCCCCACCGAAACTCTCACTCGTAGTGGTAGGATTAGCCGCCCACCAATCAGGTACCCGGACGAGGCTATAAATAGGACCCCCGGGGCACGTGCCTGTCAGTAGCAAGGCACCATGCCTCTCCCCTCGGACCCTCAGTACTGACTCCGTCGACTGGTAGCCATAGTCGACGGGCAGGGGCAAAGAATTAATACCACTCGAGCTCTCAAACAGTTTCTCAGCCAGCCCGGGGAAGTTTTAATAGCCAAAACTATCGTGGGAAATCAGAATCCTGCACTCCAGTTACATAAATGCCTCTGCGAGCATAGTGGACTGGTGGAGTGGCAGCCCGAGGGTATAAACTTTAAGGGAACAGTGTTGCGGCGATCAGGAGCTCGTCAAAAGTTAGTAGGGGGTGATAAAGTAGATAAACCCTCCGCCAATCACGGAGCTCCCTTTTACTTACTTGCACAGCCAGCTGATTTTGACAGCTCACGACTACAACGTGCCACGCCCCGCCCACCAGCCAATCAGCGGCCTCCATTATCAGAGCTCGAGGCTGGACTTATGACTCCACCTCAAAAGTCACTCTCTTTCTCTGCCCAAAGAGCTCCTTCTGATTATTCCTTAAGTAATACCTCGGTGCCAGCCCTGTACTCCCGTAAGCCGCCAAAAAAGGGTTATAATCAGCTTCCTGGGACTTATTTTGAAGAAAAGAAAGAGGAGGTGAAGCAAGCCAGAATCCAGAGCGAGCGTGTCACGGCGCGTGCCATTCAGCCAATCACAGCGCGGGAGAGCAGGAGGCCTGAGTATAAAGGTTGCCGTGCGCGGACTCCAGGGGTCACTCACCCCTCAGAGCCCACCGGGTTAACACACTGCAACCTACTTGCTCTCTCTCGCCCGGGCACAAAGGAGAACCAGGATCCCACCTTTCCAGTTACCTTGCCCTCACCTAAAGTCACAACCCAGACCACCCCTGACCTCTCCTCACTTTCGCCCACTCGGAGGATGCACCAGCAGTATCCTGCCGCCTGTCGTCACGTTGCTAGTCTGGACACATACAGTCAAGCACTTCAAGAGGGACGACAGAAGGTGGACGGAAGTGAGGACTTCCAGAAGAGCTACTGGCCAGCTCTGAGGTGGTAAAGCACAGTTCCAGACATACACACACCTGATCCAGCATATCAGAATATATTTGTTTAAGGACCCATATTGGGCCCGCATCATTATGATAAAGAAAGAAAGAGAGAGTGGTTGACTAACCTGGTGGTTTTTATTAAAATTGATGTGTCCTTCTAGGACAAGACTAAAGGAAAAAGAATTTAGACTCATCCGAATATATAAAGATGATGATGATGTGTTCTTAATTAGTTATCTTTGTTAGCAACGGCACCATGCCAAAAGAGTTATTAGATAGGATCTGATAGGAGAGATTAAAGATTAGAAAGAGTAAAAGTAAAGAGGGGAGGGAAAGAATACTTTTGTTAATAAATGAGGCAACCAGTAAGTTAAAGAGGGAAACAGTTGTTTAGTTGCCTAATAGATTAGCTATAGCTAGGGAAGGACACTAGTCCATATGAATCATTCATTAAGTTGTGTAAAAAGGAAACTGTGAAGAAGGACACTAGTCCAATGTGAGTTGCGTTATCATTAAGTCTAAAAGAGCTATTCCGTGTATGCGTTTGAAGCATGGTTCATCTTTTGTTAGAACGATTATTGATTAAGGTGCAAGTTAACATAGCGTGTTTGTAATAGGGTTACTTGAGGGTAAATTCGGAAGGTGTCCTTGAGATAAAGATTATAGACCCATATGGTGGGGTAACTGGGTGACGGAACCCAATAGTGTCATTGAGATAAATAATGTAAACCTATATTGTGAAGTAACAGGGTAACGGAACCAAATAGTGTTATTGAGATAAATAATGTAAACCTATATTGTGAAGTAACAGGGTAACGGAACTAAATAGTGTTATTGAGATAAATAATGTAAACCTATATTGTGAAGTAACTGGGTGACGGAACCCAATAGTGTTATTGAGATAAAGATTGTAAACCTAGATTGTGAAATAACTGGGTGGTGGAACCCATATTATCTGTGAGAGAGACCTTGCAATCTCATTCGGTAATTTGTACGATTATATGTCATTGTGGAGGTACTTGTGTAGTAACGACGGTTGTGTCAAAGGAGTAAATAGATTCTATGTATTGAGGATATAGATTGTATGTGTTATAGCCTTGGTATTGAGGATATAGATTGTATGTGTTATAGCCTTGGTATTGAGAAAGGATACAGCAGGCTCAGTCAATGTGGGAAAACCTAAAAAGTAGAGGAAAGAATATCACTTTTGTTTTTTAGTTAGCCAAAGAGCAATTTGTTCATTAGGCCCTGGTCTCAATAAAAGAAACAGCAGGGTTTTTATTCAATTATTTAGGATTAATCACTAATAACGGGTCGTCGGATCGAAGCCGACTTGAGTCAATACCTGAATAGCGGGAATTCAGCTAGGGAGTAACGGGAACTTTAGGGGTCCAAAGTGCAACCTAGCATGAATCGACGTAATATTCAATCCGCGTCTTGAACTCATCTCGGCCCGAACCAAGAACCTATTATTAGAGTAGTTAGGAAGTCTGTTAAATAAAATATACAAACTTCTAAATGACTGTCGAATCATCCCCCGTAGTAGTAGCATAACAGATTTAGAATTAAATACTACAATTATTATTATTATAATGCCTCAACGACTTTGATTATTTTTTCTTCAGCTATTTTATAATTTTGATTTGACTAACCTAACCTAACCTAACATAACCTAACCTAAATTAATTTTCTATAACAAAAATAAAAGCACACAAATATTGTATTGTGCTGGGATCAAACTCTCGACCTCTTGGGTGGGAGGCCTAGCTGCTAGCTCTGAGCTATCGGGACGGCCTGCTGGACGTGTTTTAAAGGGGAGAAATTCAAAGTCGTCGCGCATGCGCAGATCCACACGGCACCGTCGCACTACACCAGCACTGGCACTGTCTACATGGCCTCTCGTGATTTCTATCAAAACATAGTATATGTGTATGCAAGATTTCTCATTGAATAAACTAATATATCTTACTATTGTATTTGTTGATATACTCTGCCATACTGTATAAATAAAATTCATGTTAACACGAGGAAAGGATGCAAAAAAATTCCTTTGATTCTGACGGAATTAGTTATATTTACTATATAAAACATTATTTCTGCTCCATGTGCATATATTTTACTTATATGATGAACATGTGAACAGTGAAGACCAGAAAATAGGTTTAAACAGCAAATATCTAGTGAAAATAGTTTATTTGTGGCGGGAGGGGGTGGTTGGCGGCAGGAGAGAGAGAGAGAGAGCAACATCCTACCTATGTAAGGTCTCTGGAAGCACTTAGCTGTGCTAGTCATCTCTCTCGTATGTGAGAGGGTGGAGGGGGTGTGGATGACCGTTACTCACCATATTTCGCGCAGAAATAAGGGAGGAATGACGAAAATATGAGGAAAAATAGCTAATAATTGATGAGAGAGGAAGTGGGGGAGAAAGGGGGAGAAGGAGATGGAGGGGTGGGTGGAACACATGTTGAGAAGAGGAAGTAAATACTAGAGGGTGAATATGCAACCTAATCACATTGCTTCCATTTGAGTAAGGCCTGTTGGGCATTTTTTTTTTTTATGGGCTTTCTTCTGTGAGGCCTATCGCATCTGCAATATAGACACTTCCGTAAGGCATATCGCTTTTGCCGGTTTAAGCTAGTCCCCGTGCAGTAATTCATCTTGTTATAAGATCTAAGTGTATTTCATATTTAATTTTCGTTCAACCCAGTTTGGAAGAACCCACCTCGGTGTAGTAAAAATCTTGACATAACAAAAAGCATTACCTCCTTTCCTATCCTTTCAGTTCGGTTCTCGTCATCTCCGCAAAACTTAAGCTGGAGATTCCATTCCTCTGAAAGGTAAAAATACAAGATCTATAGCACATTTATTATGGTGAGTCTGGACATTTGTAACCCCTTAAATGGCATTCTTTAACAATTCTCTTCCTTCGCAGCGTCATTATTGGACGAAATAACTTGAAAAAATTACGTTACTTTTAGAAATGGGAATGTTAACCCGGGAAAGGCTCCGAGACTCTTAAGAGGTTTTACTGGGCGAAGGTGCTGGGACTCTTAAGAGGTTAGGAATAAAAAATGCCTTTTAAAACACCCCACTGGCACACAAAACTAAGCAATATGTGATTAAGTGAGATATTTCCCCTCCATACCTCCTGTCACTCCTCCACATTTGTCAAAAACCCCTCCCCCTTCCCTCCCCCCTCAATTAGCACCTATTTTTCCTCTTGCTCCCCCTTTTATTGGGTAATATTTGGCGCGAATTTCCCGCCCGCAGTCTCAGGGTCCCAGGGTCCCAGGGGAGGCAGTCAGAGGTCCTAGCAACAGACAGACTTCACTTGCAAGATGACAGTATCGATCGGGAAATGTGAGGGAGAGGATATGCGTCACTCCGGCTCTCCCCTCCTGATACGATCGGTCGGCAAAAATACGTCTATTTCACCCCCCAAATACTATTCCCACTTGTTTTATTGCTGTTACATTTTAATATCTTCATATTAAACGTAAAATAGGCGCATATGAATAAGTAATAACGATATTTATGGTAAAATTACGATTTTCGTCGGGAATGAACCAAAATACTTTTGCCTGGCGGGCCATTTCAAATACCATAGCAATGCGCTTCCCGGATTAATCCGTCTAATAACTGTAAACAACACCTAATCCTATAGTATTCCTTCGATATCAAGCACTGTGAAGGGAAAGATTTGTTTGATAAGAATACAAGTGCTAAATCTCCTATAACTCATATTGTGCTGGAGCAAACGGTCTGTACTTTTCCACACCTAATTACTTTCTCTCCACTCTTCTTAAATGGTAGAAATGTCAGCTCGATTGTTTATTTATATAGTTTTAGTTTTATTATTATTTTTAAGTCCGTTTCGAGTTATGATTTTTTTTTAACCCTCTTCCTAGAGACATTTTCAAAGCTCAGTAAAGGCATCTGCCATCTTGCAGTAGGATTAACAAAGTAAAAATATCGACGTCTGATTAATATCGCTAATAATACAGAACATAAACTTCTGACCACCTACCCTTTTCCTGGCAGCGTGTTGTGTCTTTTATGGTTAGGTTGTACTGCAGAGAGGCTAAGGAGTGCCGGGGAGTTATGGTAACGGCCATCACACAACCCTCCTTCATGCCATCCTGTACGCTATTTACTCCCTCTTGTCTACTATTTCCTCCAACCCGCCTGTTGTTTGCCTCTACAAACAGACCACTCAGACCTGTAGAGTAAATATAGAAACATACAGCTAGGATAATATATATTTATATTCATATGTACACAGCTAGAATGATAGATTATAGATTGCTAGATACATTATATATATATATATATATATATATATATATATATATATATATATATAATTTTGTAGATGAAGAGTAGGACAAGAGCCACAACAGTATACATGTTGAGTTATTTATTTGCAAATTTTCGGACGTATCACACATCCATCATCAGGCTATATTTCAACATACGATCCTAAAAAGAAAGTAACCTAGTGTAAACATTTGTCAAGTACAAAGCTTGTGAGGATCTTTTAACTTTTTCCAAAAGTAACAATACAAAATATACAAAAGAAGAACTTCATCCTTTTAACCAATTAATGTTATTATTATATATATACACATATATATATATATATATATATATATATACAATATATATATATATATATATATATATATATATATATATATATATATATATATACAGTATATATACAAAGTTACCTGGCTTATACCAATGAATACACAGGAATATAAAGGAATCCGAACAGCAACTCACTTCTAACCCATCTTCTTATACTGTCAATCTTTTCTCTCCTTTGGGCTCCTCCGACCATAAACTTATCTCCGTCACCTGTCCTATCTCTTTAGTACGGCCACACGACCTTCCCAGCCGTCGGTGCTTGTGGCACTTTGGCGCTGCCGACTGGGAGGCTCTTCGGCAGTACTTCTTTGATTTCCCATGGAATGACTTCTGCTTCCATGGCCGAGGACCCTCGGAGAGTGCTGAACGCATTACCGAGGTAATCCTGTCGGGCATGGAAGCGTACATTCCATTTTCTTTCTCTCAGTCTAATGCAATTTATTTGGTCTACTCACGTTTGTTCTACTGCTGTCCACAACAAGGAGGAAGCATTCAAACGGTACCGACACCTTAAAACTCAAGAATCTCATTCTTCCTATGTTTCTGCCCGGAATCAAGTCAAATCTGTTCTTTGACTTGCCAAGCACTCTTTCATCAATAATAAATGCACAGAACTATCCAACTATAGCCTTCCCAAGCTTTCTAGCATCTAGCCAAAAAACTCTCCAACAATTTTTCTTCCTTGTCTTTCCCTCCCCTTTTCCACTCTGATGGCACAACCATCACTTCTTCCTCATCTTTCCCTCCCCTTTTCCAATCTGATGGCACAACCATCACTTCTTCCTCTGACAAAGCTGAACTCTTCGCTCAAACCTTTGCTAGAAACTCCACCTTAGATGATTCCGGTGCTATTCCTTTTTCTCCACCCCTCTCTTTCCTACTTATGCCTAATATCCTAATCTCTTCTAAAGATATACTTTCTACCCTCTCTGGGCTTAATACTAAGAAGGCGTACGGTCCGGACGGTGTTCCTCCTGTTGTACTCAAAAACTGTGCTTCCGTGCTGACCCCCTGCCTAGGCAAACTTTTTCGTCTCTGTCTCTCCTCTAACATCTTCCCTTGATGATGATGCATTTTTTTACCACCATACACTCCCTGCTGAATAGCAAGGCTAGGGTGGGTGCCTTGATGAATCTGGGACTTAGTGAATAGTTGCCACAGATTGCTAGACCGCACCGTTCACTAACAGCACTGACGTCTGCCAATAACACACTGGCCGGCCTGAGGCTCGAACCGCCAACCTCACGGTTAGCAGGCGAACGCTCTACCAATCGAGCTATGGCCTTCTTGCTGGAAGTTTGCTCTCATTCAACCTGTCCCAAAGAAGGGTGACCACTCTCAACCCTCCAACTATCATCCAAATGCTCTCATCTCTTGTATCTCTAAAGTTTTTGAAACTATTCTTGCTTCCAAATTTCTTAAGCATTTTTCTTCTCATAATCTGCTCTCAGATCGCCAGTATGGCTTCCTTAAGGGTCGCTCTACTGGTGATCTTCTTTCGTATCTTACTAACTCTTAGTCATCCTCCTTTCGGGACTTCGGCGAGACCTTTTCTGTTGCACTAGACATATCGAAGGCCTTCGATAGAGTCTGGCACAAATCTTTTACTTCTAAACTACCCTCCTTCGGTTTCTATCCCTCCATCTGTGCCTTTGTCTCTAACTTCCTTTCCGGCTGTTCCATAGCTGCGGTTGTGGATGGCCATCGCTCACTTCCTCATCCTATCAACTCCGGTGTTCCTCAGGGTTCTGTCCTATCTCCTATTCTCTTTCTAATTTTCATAAATGATCATGTCAAATGTACATCCAGTCCCATCCATTCATATGCAGACGACTCTACCTTACACTACTCAATTAGTTTTCCAGAACGCCCCAGCCAGCAGTCCCTCAAAAACAAACATAATTAAGCCATAGAACACTTATCCTCTGATCTAGCTACTATTTCCAATTGGGGTAGAGAAAACCTTGTTGCATTTAATGCTTCCAAGACCCAATTTCTCCATCTTACTACCCGTCCAGAACCACCAGAGGACTATCCCTTATTCTTCAACAATACAGAAATCAATCCTTCATCTTCTCTCAATATTCTGGGTGCCTCTTTTGCTTCTGCTCTCACTTGGAGGGACCATATTACCAGTCTTGCTGGGGCGGTCTCCCAGAAGCAGGGTGTGCTTAACCGCCTCAAGAGGTTCCTTACCCCTGCACAGCTTCTTGCTCTGTACAGGAGCACAGTGCGTCCTTGTATTGAGTATTGTTCACATGTGTGGGGAGGATCCTCTCACACCGCACTCATAGACAAAGTAGAAAGGAAAGCCTTTCGTATCATTAACTCCCGTTCACTCACCAACTCTCTGCAATCTCTCTCTCTTCGCCACAGTGTTGCATCTCTCTCGCTATTCTATCGCTACTATAATAATCAGTGTTCCTCAGAGCTTTCCCAGTGTATACCACCTCCTCTACGTAGGGTACATAGGTCCCATCTTGCAACACAATCCCACCCTTACTCTGTGCAACTCTCCAACCCAAGAGTGAAATGCTATTCTCAGACTTTCTTCTATTCAACTGCTGAGCTCTGGAACTCTCTCCCAGAATCAGTCTTTCCCTCTTCCTATAACTTAAATTGCTTCAAACTCTGTGTGTCCAGGCATTTTAGCTCGAACGTTCCTTGATTTTGGCCATGTCACTCTTTCAACTCTGAGGGAGGCACTTGCTACAGGTAGTTCTGCCTTTTGTCTCCCTCATTCACATAGAAAAAAACAAAACAAAAACAAAAACAAACACATAAACTAATCGTAACGAGGCAGCTTGTTTATAAGTAACAGACAAAAGTAGCACATCTACTAGTATGTGGATGACACATTCGCTTGACTTACTCAGCTATGAAAATAAACTAGCTTAATGTTTGTTTGCTTAAATTTAGCAAAGAGTAGTATTAGATTCGATTCACTCTGACAAGTAATTAGGTCTTATGGCAGCTGATGTCAACGTTCCGTAATGGGCGGGTGTGTAGTGTGTAGCTGGAGTTGAACCTGGACCACCTGGTTAAGGGACCCCACCTCGCTTTTTTTCTCTTTCTCTCCCTGTCTCTTTGGCTTGTATCCATTCGACCCCATTCAGCCTACTGTTTTAAGATGTTTACCCCCATCCAGGTGTCAATATTTTCCTGGAGAGCGATAGCGAGCCAGCATATATACATTTTTGTTTTGACAGCAAGCTAAATTTTTACATTTTTCGATAGAAAAATGTCTCCGGCGAAGCTGGATTTCTCCATACAATGCTGGCTCGCTATCGCTCGCCAGGAAGAAATCGACACCTAATGGGGATAAACGTCTTAAAACAGTTGGCTGACTGGGGCCGAATGGATACAAGCCAGGGAGAGAAAGATAAAAAAAGCCGGTAACCCCCCTTAAGGTAGACTGTGGTGTTCTGGGGCCTATCAATACCAGCGACGTGTCTTATATTTTACTATAGCTGTATTTAGACGATATTATATAGCTTAACCCCTTATTAGCGGGGCCCGACTTAAGGCGGTCTAGAGAGCCAAGGACTAAGTGGCGGGGCCCGACTTAAGTATGTGTGCAATTTTTGAGCAATAACAGCTCTGAGAGAGAGACGAGCGACGGGAGGAGCATAGGTCGGCTCATGACCGCTCGGCACGGGTCCCGCGCGACTACTGACGTCTACTCCACACACACCCACACTCACTGCCTCGCTACACAGGGAATTATGTAAGGAAATTACCGTATTTTAGGGATTTTGCACTCGTCTTGCACGATGAGAACCTGTGGTCGTAGAAGGATGGTTCTGGTGTCATTGGAAAGCTCAATTATCGCCCTTTCAGGGATACAAAATTGTATTACGCTCTGGCTCTTGTTTATGCATGAAAAAGAGCACGGAAACAAGGTCGTTTAAGGTAAAACCACCCACTTGCCAGGTAGTAGAAGTTACCGACCTAGCCGCTCCGTGAGTGTTAAGAAGGATCTGTGGTAGTTAAAAGTGTTGGTTGAGCTAGTTTGAAGCCTGATTATTGCTAGATGTCCTTCGTAAGCTGAAAAATTGTCTAAGAGTTGCCAGAAAATTATCAATATGACGTACCTGGCACTGAATGCGCTAGATAATATGTGGTAACCCTGGTAAACAGTGGCACTAATAAGTCATGTCCCAGCTGTCATTAGGTTTGGCTCGCTCTGTGCTGTATTAATGTCTACCAGAAGTTGAATAGGGTGGGTAAGTGTAGGAATATGTTTGTATATCTCACTCAAAAAGAAGAAATCATGTGTAAATATTGCTGATACCAATTATTGATCAAAACACAAATGGTGCAGAGACATCACTTATTCGGCCGACTGTACACAAGGGACTGGAGTTCCCGAAAAGGGGCTCCAGTTTTGACGCTATTCTTGACTTACAGTGTGCTGGCTTAAGGGGGAGGTAGTCACTTTTTATGGACCTCCTTCTCCCTCAAGTTTAGCATATTTGTTTTGAGATTTTAAGACGTTCGTTCCATAACTTTGTCGATTTTTATAACCTTTCGCCCAATTTCTTTGTCAATATTGAGACCTTTCGTGCCATTTAAGTGTCGATTTTTTCTTGGCGAGCGATACCGGCCTTCGGCCGAGAAATTTTTCTACCGAAAAATTTACAAATTTATCTTGAAAGGAGGTCTATGGGGTGCTATTATAAGTTTGATGGAGGTCTAGCGAGGAAACTCAAAAAATAAGTAAACTAATAAATATATGGACCAAAAATTAAGCACTATCCCCTTAGCCCATTCAGTACCGGGGACGTCCTTTTCATTATATTCTGGCAACTATTACACGATTTTATTCAGCTTAGAAAGGCCCTCTAGCAATAATAAGGCTTCAACATATCTCAACGAACCCTTTTTAACTACCACAAATCCTTCTTAAACTGCACAAAATCGTCTAAATAGAGTTAGAATACAATATAGAAAACGTCGCTGGTACTCAAAGGGTTAATAATCCAGAATGGTTGATTGCCTCTGATGTCATATTTGAACTAACCTGTGTACGGTGGCGCTAATATGTCATGTCTCAGCTGTCATTACGTTTGGCTCGCTCTGTGCTGTATTAATGTCTACCAGATGATGAATAGGGTGGGTAAGTGTAGAAATAGGTTTGTATATTCCACTCGAAATGAATAAAGCAAGTTTAGATATTGCTGATACCAATTATGGATCAAAATATACTTGGTGCCGAGACATGACTTATTAGGCCGATTGTACAAGGATAGACCGGTCAATCACCCACCACAGTTTCTGTAGAGCAAATACGTGGAGATTAGTGCCTCGACAAAGAGCACTCTAGCCCATGACCTTCCAATGTACAGTCGGGCTAATAAGTGATGTCTCGGCACCAAGTATATTTTTATCAATCATTGGTATCAGCAATATCTAAGCTTCATTTCTTCATATCGAGTGAAATATAAAAACATGTTCCTACACTTACCCACCCTATTCAACATCTGACAGACATTAATACAGCACAGAACAAGCCAAACGTAATGACAGCTGGGACATGACTTATTAGCGCGACTGTACTTGGGTTGCAAACCAGAAGGATCTTTCCCCACCGATGAATTCCGGAATCCCTTGGCCAGGATAACACAAAGTATATACACACTTGTATGTATATAAACTTTGAGGACAACAGACTATAGGTAGCACCAGCGAACTTGACAATAATCTTGACCCCTTAATTTTTTTTTTTTTTTTTTTTTTTTTTTTTCCCAACTTACTTCCTCTCGGGCATAGGCTGAGAGCCTTAACATTCACCGCTTTACAATGAACAGTGAAGCCCGTGAGGTCTTGTTCCAGTCTAGGGAGTGAGACATGTGAAGCACGTAGAGTACAACGAGCACCTGCCATCTTGCCTTCACATGAGGCACGGTGCTCACTCATGGCCCGAAACAACCCCATCTCTGAAGCCATCTCGTTCCCGTGCTTCACTGTCTCAACCCCTACACTCGGACTCTCACACTTACACACACACAACGCCACCTGTTGAGCAGATAACTCACCAGGCATTGCACCCCTATAGCATATTTTGAATATGGGAATATTCATACAGTGCTATTTAATCAGGGAACAATGATGGTATTTTATTGACGTTTCGGTGGGCTTGTGGTAATGCACTGATACTAGGTACAGCACAAATTCCATCCCAATAATATCTTCCCATTGATACATCGGGATTTGAACCCGGGACCTTTGGATTACCAGGCCAGTGGCAAGACCACTCCACCACACCTCCCCTATTAACGTTCTTGCTTGTCTTTTCTGGTAACTTATTCATTTATTTATCTAATTTTGAGTTTCCTCGTTAGACCTCCATCAAGCTTAAAAGAACACCCCCTATACCCCCTTTCAAGATATATTTGTACATTTCCGGCCGAAGGCCGGTTCCTTAAAAAATGACAGGCTCGCTATCGCTCGCCAGGAAAAAAATCGTCCCCTAAACGGCACGAAAGGTCTTAATATTGACAAAGTAATGGAGTGAAATGTCTCAAAATCGCCAAACTAGTGAACGACCGTCTTAAAATAGCAAAACTAATGGGTCTAAACATGAGGGAGAAGGGGGGCCAGAATAAAGCGAGTACCTCCCCCTTAACTTCTTGTAACTCGAAATTAATGAAAGCAATCGGGCTGACGTTTCTATAATTTGGGAAGAGTCCACCAGGAACTAGGTGCGGATATTTACAGCCAATTTGATGTGGGCCCTTTTGAGTTACAGAGAGGTCAGGGATCAAGATTATTTTCCAGTTCGTTGGCGCTACCTATAGTGGGGCTTATTATGCAGTGAATAAAGCACAAGACTTAAGGGGCGCGTTTTTTCTCTTTCTCTCCCTCTCTCTTTGGCTTGTATCTATTCGGCCCCATTCAGCCTACTGTTTTAAGATGCTTACCCCCATCCAGGTGTCAATATTTTCCTGGCGAGCGGTAGCGAGCCAGCATATATATATATATATATATGTATGTTTTGACAGCAAGCTAAATTTGTAAATTTTTCGATAGAAAAATTACTCCATACAATGCTGGCTCGCTATCGCTCGCCAGGAAGAAATCGATACCTGGATGGGGAAAAACGTCTTAAAACAGTTGACTGAATGGGGCCGAATGGATACAAGCCAGTGAAAGATAAAATAGGAGAAAAAGATAAGAAAAGCCGTCGACTTCCCTTAATAACACTAAATGACGAACTTACATAATATATTGATGTTTGATAGCCTATATATTATCACAAATGTATGTACAGTCGCGCTCATAAGTCATGTTCCAGCTGTCATTACGTTTGGCTTGCTCTGTGCTGTATTAATGTCGGTCAGATGTCGAATAGGGTGGGTAAGTGTAGGAACATGTTTGTATATTTCACTCGATACGAAGAAATGAAGCTTAGATATTGCTGATATCAATTATTGATCAAAACATACTTGGTGCCGAGGCATTAATTATTAGCGCGACTGTACTGTACGTTTTATAAATTATCATATTATTTTACCTGGACGGATGTAAAGTCAATTAAATTAAATCCATACAATTATATTCAATGACATGCTATGGGTGCGGGCTATGTGAAAGTAAAAACAATTAGGTCTACCACTTTGTAAAAATTAAATCATTTAAGGGGGGTGACCTGCTTTTTGTTATTTCTGTCCTTTTCTCTCTTTCTCTGGTTTGTATCAATTCGGCCCCATTCAGCCAACTTTTTTAAGACGTTTATCCCCATCTAGGTGTCGATTTCTTCCTGGCGAGCGATAGCGAGCCAGCATTATATGAAGAAATCCGGCTTCGCCGGAGAAATTTTTCTATCGAAAAATGTACAAATTTAGCCTGCTGTCAAACAAAACTAAAAAATATGCTGGCTCGCTACCGCTCACCAGTAAAAAAATTACACCTGGATGGGGATAAACGTCTTAAAACAGTAGGCTGAATGGGGCCAAATGGATATAAGCCAGAGAAAGATAGAAAAGGACAGAACAAAAACAGTTCACCCCCCTTAATGTGAAATGCATTAGGTTTGCTTTTCACCAAAAGTGACTGAGAGTTATACCAATATTATGAACCCGGGACAATTGTTCTGTAGAGGTGGCTGTAGTTCATTGTTAAGGGAGCCCACCTCGCTTTTTTTATTCTCTTTCTCTCCCTCTCTCTTTGGCTTGTATCCATTCGACCCCATTCAGCCTACTGTTTTAAGACGTTTGCCCCCATCCAGGTGTCAATATTTTCCTGGCGAGCGATAGCGAGCCAGCATATGTATAATTTTGTTTTGACAGCAAGCTAAATTTGTACATTTTTCGATAGAAAAATGTCTCTGACGAAGCCGGATTTCTCCATACAATGCTGGCTCGCATCGACAGCCGGATGGGGATAAACGTCTTAAAACAGCTGGCTGAATGGGGCCGAATGGATACAAGCCAGGGAAAGAGCGAAAAGGAGAGAAAGATAAAACAAAAAACGGTGACCCCCCTTAACTTATAATATTAACTTCTTCGTACCGGTGACGTCCTTTTAACTTTAATTTGACTACTATTAGACGATTTTATTCAGTTTAAAAAGGACCTCCAGCAATTAACAGGCTTCAAACTATCTCACTTAACCATTTTTACTACCACAGATCCTTCAACTGCACAAAATCGTCTAAATATTGCGAGAATAAAATTAAACAGGCGTCGCCGAATGAATATAAATAACCCTTATCCACTTCAACAATAGTTATCACATTATACGCTAATGTGATAACTATTGTTGAAGAGGATAAGGTTATTTATACTCATTAACCCCTTCCGTACCGGCGACGCCTGTTTAATTTTATTCTCGCAATATTTAGACGATTTTGTGCAGTTGAAGGATCTGTGGCAGTAAAAATGGTTAAGTGAGATAGTGTGATAATATTACAGTGCTATGTTTTTTTTTTTTTTTTTTTTTTTTTTTTTTTTTTTTATTTGCGGGCTAGGCTTATAATGTGAAAACCCACCTACACAAACCTTGGCGGCGCGGAGGATCGCACCTGTGCACCCAAACTCCCCCCCACCTCTCTCTCTCTCTCTCTCTCTCACCTTGTACAACCATCAGCATATAGAAAAACCAAACTGCCATGATCGTTGTCTCCTTCAGTTCAAGGTGTCTTCAAACCACACTCGTCCTGTAAACAAAAAGAATAAAAGAAGTTATGTTTATCATAATGCTAAATCCTCTCATCCTCTTTCCCTTACACCCTTTATACATATATATATATATATATATATATATATATATATATATATATATATATATATATATATATATATATATATATATCCCATCTCAATTGGGTAAGGAATAAACTGACACATGAACATACACACACACACACACACACACAGACAGAGGGTTAAGGACAACACAGAAGGACATAGTGTATAGATGTTATATTCAAGAAAGGTTACAAAATACTGGATGGCTTACTTGGATGTTTTTTTGTTCTTTTTTTAAGAGACAATGAACGGAGGAAGGAAAAACACAGATAAAACAAAAAGGTCTATGTGCCTAAAGGCATCCTCCATTCATACAATGTTTGTAACAACTGGATTTAAACTTTTGTAGATTGTAAGTTTGTGGAAAGCAACTCGAGGGAAGTGAATTCCAAAGAATAATAGTTCTAGGGATAAATGAATTTTGATAAGCAGAAGTTCTGCATTAGTGAAAATAAAGTCTTATCCACTTCAACATTAGTTTCACATTAGAGTAAGTTCATATCCTCACCTACATATTATATATAAACTTGTGAGAGCTGTAAATTGAGGCACATACAACAGTTGTCTAAGGTTCATGTACTGTATTGGTAACTGCACACCGAAACTATCTATCTATCTATCTATTGCCTGACGCCGTGATCCCCGAAGGGGTGGCCACGAACGAACCGCCCCCATGCACCTCTGTCCCAAGTCCGTCGACGCCCCTCCCCCCAACCAGCACCGCGTTCGTTCATGTACTTCCTCACTCCATCCTTCCACCTCTCATTCGGTCTAACTCTCCCTCTCTGTCACTCCACCTCGCTCTCGTACACCCTCTTAGTCATTCTCTCGCTTTCCATACGTTCCATATGGCCGAACCATCTCAAGTTGTTCCTTTTCACACTTTCCAGCACATCTACCTCCACACCACACCTCCTTCTTACTTCCTCATTAGTCTGTCTATCCCTCCATGTAACTCCGCACGCACTCCTTAAGTAATTAATTTCCACTGCTCTCACTCTTGGTCTGAGTCTCTCAACCAACGTCCATGCTTCGCTTCCGTAAGTCAGTGTCGGGATTACCACACTGTCATGCAAGGACTTCTTCACTTCCATACTGACCACCCTATTTCTTGTTACTGCTTTTAGCGTTCCTACAACCCTCTTCCCCTGTTGTACCCTCTCCCCCACTTCTTCATCCATAGTCCCATCTTTACTCAACACACTGCCCAGATACTTAAAAGAGTTGACGATCTCCATAGCCTGACCGTTCAGCTTCACCTCACACTCTGTGACTTCACACCTTTCGAAGACCATAACCTTGCTCTTCCCCGCATTTACCTTCAAATTCCGTTTTTCGCACACTGTTCCAAACTCATTTACCAGACCCTGCAACTCCCATTCATTATCACTCATCAGAACTGTATCATCTGCAAACAGCAGTATAGGTAGCTTCCACTCAATTCCCTCCCTTTTCAGCGATGCACCAACATCCACTGCTCTTGATAGTATTTCTTTCATGACTCCATCCATATATACAGTAAACAACCACGGGGACATCACACACCCCTGTTTCAAACCAACATTCAGGTCAAAGAACTCGCTCTGCTCACTCTCCACACGTACTGCCGCCTTTGCACCCTCATACATGCTCTTCACTGCTTTCAGCAACTTGCCCTCTACTCCGTATATTCTAAGTACTTTCCACAAACCTTCTCTATCCACTCTGTCATAGGCCTTCTCCAAGTCCATAAAGGCAACATACACCTTTTGTTTCTTCTCCAGATACTTCTCCACAACACAATTCAGGGTAAAAATCTGATCTACACATCCTCTTCCCTTCCTAAAACCTCCCTGCTCGTCGCCTATCCATTTCTCCGTTCTCACTCTCACTCTCTCAATCACTACCCTACTGTATACCTTCCCTACTACGCTTAGAAGACATATTCCTCGGTGGTTACCACACACTCCTCTTTCCCCTTTGCCCTTATATAGGGGGACTATTATGCCAGTCTTCCAGTCATCGGGTGCACTCCCCTTCTCCCATGCTAGTTTGCACATTTTCCATACCCATTCTATCACTATCTCACCACCATACCTCAACATTTCCCCACACACTCCATCTGTTCCTGGTGCTTTCCCCAACTTCACTCTTTTCATGGCTTCCCACACTTCTGACCTCCTGATCCCCACCTCCTCCTCCACTACTTCTCTTCTTCTCCCTCCCATACCATATCCAGCTATGTTTGCTGGCTCTTCATTCCTTACATTTAGCAACTTACTGAAGTACTCCCTCCATCTTTCGACTCTCTCTTGCTTCTCGGCTAGCATTCTCCCATTCTTATCTTTCACACCCTTACTGTTTCCCTTGCTACCTTCCCTAACTTTCTTGACTTCTTTCCAGAACAGTTTCTTACTCTCCCTCCATTTTACACTCAGATTCCTTCCAAATTCCTCATCTACTCTTCTCTTACTTTCCTTCACTACTCTCTTCACCACCCTCTTACTCTCCACGTACCTCGCTCATTTCTGTCTCTCGGAATCTTCATTCCTTTACTACCCAACCACTCTCTATATGATTTCTTCTTTTCTTCCACAGCTATTCTTACCTCTTCTGTCCACCATGCTGTACCTTTCACTCCCCTCCCTCTTCTCCTCACTCCACACACCTCGTCACATGCTGCACAGATCTCATCCTTAAACACCTTGCTCATCTCCTCCACTTCCTCCATAACTTCCAGGTCGAACCCACCTAGTCGTCTTTCCACTGCTCTCCTGTACTCCTCCCTGACTTCCTCCTCCTGCAACCTCTCCACCCTCCTCACCATTCCACCCTCCTCTCGCCTCCCTCCAGCTCTCCTCACCCACTTCTTTTGTATCCTAACCTTAGCTACTACTACATAATGATCAGACAGACCCCCTCCAATACCCCTATACACCCTAGCATCCATCACAGATTTCTTCATTCGTTCATCCACACATACATAATCAATCAATGATTTTCGTTCCATCACTGTCTTATCCTTCATCGTCAACATCCGTTTCCACGTGTACCTGTGGATCATTCTGTGTCGGAAGAAGGTGTTGGCTATCCACAGCCTCCTCCCCACACATACATCCACAAGTGCACTACCATTCCCATTCACCTCTGATGGTACCCCCCACCCTCCCACCACTCCCTCAACTTTCCTATCACCCACCTTACCATTCATATCCCCAATCAGAAATATTCTTTCGTTCTTGTCAAACTTCTCCAGGCACGCCTCCACATTCATCCAGAACTCCTCTTTCTTTCTTTCAAGTATATCCTCTGTCGGGGCATACACGCATACAATCACCCACATCTGTATTCCTACTTTCATTCTCACCCACACAATCCGAAACTGCTGCTCAATATTATATATTCTGAAAATGTGGGATTCTTTTCCTACAAGCTTGTATTTTCCAACATTAAAAGACTGAGTCACAGGTTCTCCTTTTCCCTGTTTCCATAAAGTTTATAATTAATGATGAAAAAGAAATCAGCTACGAAACTCCCCGGAAAGAAAAAGTGACGAAGTTAAGTTAGATCGACCTCAGCATTTGGACAGAGACAAACTACTGTACATGAGGGGAAACATAAGATAGTGGGAGATAACAGTGCTATTTTTTTTTATTTATTTTTTTTTTTTTATTTGCGGGCTAGGCTTATAATGTGAAAACCCACCTACACAAACCTTGGCGGCGCGGAGGATCGCACCCGTGCACCCAAACTCCCCCCCCCCCCACCTCTCTCTCTCTCTCTCTCTCACCTTGTACAACCATCAGCATATAGAAAAACCAAACTGCTATGATCGTTGTCTCCTTCAGTTCAAGGTGTCTTCAAACCACACTCGTCCTGTAAACAAAAAGAATAAAAGAAGTTATGTTTATCATAATGCTAAATCCTCTCGTCCTCTTTCCCTTACACCCTTTATACATATATATATATATATATATATATATATACAGTATATATATATATATATATATATATATATATATATATATATATATATATCTCCCATCTCAATTGGGTAAGGAATAAACTGACACATAAACATACACACACACACACACACAGACAGAGGGTTAAGGACAACACAGAAGGACATAGTGTATAGATGTTATATTCAAGAAAGGTTACAAAATACTGGATGGCTTATTTGGATTTTTTTTTTTTTTTTTTTTTTTAAGAGACAATGAACGGAGGAAGGAAAAACACAGATAAAACAAAAAGGTCTATGTGCCTAAATTCCTCCATTCATAAAATGTTTGTAACAACTGGATTTAAACTTTTGTAGATTGTAAGTTTGTGGAAAGCAACTCGAGGGAAGTGAATTCCAAAGAATAGTAGTTCTAGGGATAAATGAATTTTGATAAGCAGAAGTTCTGCATTGTGGAGGAGAAAGAGTAAATTCATGGGCGCTCTCAGCTGCCCTAGTTCTACGGGGAAAGATGTGGAGAGGCGGCACAATTGAAGCAAGTTCCTCGGAACAATTGCTGTGGAAATATCTGTAGAATAATGCAAGGGATGCAACGTTTCTTCGTATGGATAATGTAGGAAGGTCCTGTGTGATTGCAGGGTTATTGATTAATCTAAGAGCTTTATTTTGAATTTTGTCCAACTGCCTCAATGCAACCACTCCACTTCCACTCCACAGAGGTGAACAGTAATCCATCTGAGAACGCACATGACTTATATATTACGGCCAACTGCTCGTCAGTGAAGAATTCTCGAACTCTGTACAGGAGTCCCAGTTTTTTAGAGGCATTCTTAGCAATGCTTCTAACATAATGTGTCCAGCTCAAATTAGTAGTTAATGTTACACCGAGAATGTCAATACTAGGGGAAGTGGGAATATTTACATCATTAAAAAATATATGGGAGTCAGTGAGATTCTGTGGTTAGAAAATTGAATGTACTTGGTTTTCTGTGCATTATAGGACACTAGATTCTTTTGTCCCCATTCATTAATTCTAGAAAGGTCCTGGTTCAGAGAAATTGCAGTGGTTATTTTTGAATTTATAAGATCGGGTTGGGTGAAAGAATTGGTAAATGTGAAGGAACTGTGGAGTGTTGAGTCATCTGTGTAGGAATGTATTGGATTATGAGTGGTAGATATGAGATCATTGATATGAATGAGGAACAGAGTTGGGGCCAAAACTGATCCCTGGGGAACACCAGCATTTATTGAGTGAAATTGAAAATAAAGGCCATCTACCATTACACATATTTTTCTGTTATGAAGATAAGAAGAAATTAGTGGAACTAATGATGCAAGGCCGAAGTGTGACATCTTCGACAATAAGGATTGATGCCAGACTCTATCAAATGCCTTTGATATATCCAGTGCTATTGTATGTGTTTCACCATGTTGATCTGTAGCTTGGTTGATTTGATGCGTAAGAAGGCAAAGAATGTCTGCAGTTGATCGACATCGTCTAAAACCATATTGCTTATCACTGATTAATTTATTATTCTCAAGATGCTTAATTATGTGATTATTTAATATAATTTCAAAGACTTTACCAAGAGTGGAAGTTATAGCTATTGGTCTGTAGTTTGATGGATCTGAAGAGGCACCATTTTTAGGAACTGGATGGATGTTTGCTTCTTTCCAGGGTACTGGGAAGCATGAGGGAAGAGTACACAGACGGAAATATTTTGCCAATACAGGAGCGAGCACTAAGGAGCAATTCTTAAGTACTATTGGAGGAATTTCATCTGGACCAGGAGCCTTATCTACTGAGAGATTCTGCAAAATAGTTTTGACATGTCTGGTGTGGATCTTAAGTGAGGGAATTTCAGGCGAATTAAAATTAAGTACAGGGATATCTTGATTTATTTCATCTAAGGTTGAGTTGGTGGAGAAAATATCCGCAAGAAGGTTAGCTTTACCTCGTGGGTCACTTACAAGATTGCCAGTCGGAGATTTTAATGGTGGAATGGATGAAGCAGTAGTGAAGTTGGATTTGAATGAGTTAAGAGTAGACCAAAATATTTTGTTATCATTTGGATTATTTAGAAGTTTATTTGCCTGCTTGTGGAGAAAGTTTGATTTAGTTAGGTTTAATACAGTTTTGGCATGATTTCTGATGTTTCTAAAGTAATTAAAGGCTTCATGTGTTTTTGATCTTGTGTATGCATTGTAGGCTATTGCTTTTTATTCAGTTACTCTAGCACAATTATGGTCAAACCATTTAGGTGAATTAGATCTTTTACTGTACTTTTGATGAGGAATAAAAGTTTCCATTCCAATTTTTACAAAATCTTGTATGTGGCTCAAGGTGGAGTGTGCATCATTAGAAAAGAAAGAGGTCCAGGGAATATCAATAAAGAAACCTTGAAGACCCTCCCAGTCTGCCCTATCGTAATGCCATTTAGTCACCAAAACAGGTTCAGAGTGGGAAGGTGTGGTAGGTGATAGACAGGTGGCCTGTATCAGACAGTGATCAGAAGATCCAAGCGGGGACCTCACTGTAACATCATAATTTTCTGAATTGGTTGTTAAAAATAAGTCCAGTAGGTGGGAATTATGATTAGGATTATCTGGTACACGGGTGGGTAGGTTGACTAGTTGAGTGAGATTAAATGAGTCTGCAAATAGATCACATTCAAGACCAGCATCATCAGTCCTGGCTGAATGAGTGAGCCATTCAACATTATGGACATTAAAATCATCCAACACAGTGATTTCAGAAGAAGCATTTAAGTTGAGGACACTGAGTTGTGAGGACAGAGAATCAAAAAGACTTTGCTCTGGAAGAGTATTTGGGGAACGGTAGATGCAACATATGTATTTAAATTTACCAGCAGAAATTAATTTGTATATAGAATAATCAAAATAGGGACAATTGAAACCAGTAACCTCCTCCGGGGCAATTTCAGATTTTGCGAAGCAACATACACCTCCTTTAGGTCTGAAATTATGGAGCAGTTGATAACCTGGAAAATTAAATCTAGACGTGTCAGATGTGGATGTTACTTGAGTCTCTGTCAAAAAAAGGAGAGTAGGGGATTCTGCTTGAAGAAATTGGTGTACAGAATTGATGTTAGAGTGAAGTCCCCTTATATTGCTAAGAAAAAGCTGCACCGATGAGCAGCTTTGGGACGTTGCAATGCTCTTGACACAGTCGCATGATAACGACCGGGAGGGCCCTGTGTCAATGACCCAACCCTGCCGGGGGTGGATATCCGAGGGACCACCAGGTTTGCTCTTAATAATTGTACTGCCATATTTATTAGGTAAAGGTGTATGGTGTTCTATCTATCTATCTATTGCCTGACGCCGTGATCCCCGAAGGGGTGGCCACGAACGAACCGCCCCCATGCACCTCTGTCCCCAGTCAGTCGACGCCCCTCCCCCCAACCAGCACCGCCTTCGTTCATGTAGTTCCTCACTCCATCCTTCCACCTCATATTCGGTCTACCTCTCCCCCTCCACCTCGCTCTCGTACACCCTCTTAGTCATTCTCTCGCTTTCCATACGTTCCATATGGCCGAACCATCTCAAGTTGTTCCTTTTCACACTTTCCAGCACATCTACCTCCACACCACACCTCCTTCTTACTTCCTCATTAGTCTGTCTATCCCTCCATGTAACTCCGCACGCACTCCTTAAGTAATTCATTTCCACTGCTCTCACTCTTGGTCTGAGTCTCTCAACCAACGTCCATGCTTCGCTTCCGTAAGTCAGTGTCGGGATTACCACACTGTCATGCAAGGACTTCTTCACTTCCATACTGACCACCCTACTGCTTTTAGCATTCCTACAACCCTCTTCCCCTGTTGTACCCTCTCCCGCACCTCTTCATCCATAGTCCCATCTTTACTCAACACACTGCCCAGATACTTAAAAGAGTTGACGATCTCCATAGCCTGACCGTTCAGCTTCACCTCACACTCTGTGACTTCACCCCTTTCGAAGACCATAACCTTGCTCTTCCCCGTATTTACCTTCAAATTCCGTTTTTCGCACACTGTTCCAAACTCATTTACCAGACCCTGCAACTCCCATTCATTATCACTCATCAGAACTGTATCATCCGCAAACAGCAGTATAGGTAGCTTCCACTCAATTCCCTCCCTTTCAGCGATACACCAACATCCACTGCTCTAGATAGTATTTCTTTCATAACTCCATCCATATATACAGTAAACAACCACGGGGACATCACACACCCCTGTTTCAAACCAACATTCAGGTCAAAGAACTCGCTCTGCTCACTCTCCACACGTACTGCCGCCTTTGCACCCTCATACATGCTCTTCACTGCTTTCAGCAACTTGCCCTCTACTCCGTATATTCTAAGTACTTTCCACAAACCTTCTCTATCCACTCTGTCATAGGCCTTCTCCAAGTCCATAAAGGCAACATACACCTTTTGTTTCATCTCCAGATACTTCTCCACAACACAATTCAGGGTAAAAATCTGATCTACACATCCTCTTGTGTATGGTGTTACATGTATGATATGTAGTGGGAAGAGTAGTGTTTTATGGATAGAGGAGAGCCATGTAGGGCAATGTCGTGAAGTTGGATGTGTAATTGTGTATGTTATATAAAGAGGGTTTCCTGATACCCCTGATGTGTGAGGCAGAAAGATATGTATCCAGCTACCAAGGCCTGGGAGAGAAAATGGAATTCAGGCTATTCCCTGAGTCTCCCGAAACCTTGGCGGTAGTACTTCCCTGGGTGGGGCTGCCTACCCCTACTACCTGTACACACATACATTACATTTATATATTACATACAAACATGGACATGAATAACTCATCAATGGTATGATGGGTTTTTGGCTCTTTAAGCAATAAATAACATAAACACAATAGACAACATACACAGTTAGGTTTCTCAATTCTTAAAGTTCATCATAGGACATTTATCAGTTATAAAAGTGCACTCGGGGAGTCTTGGCACACAAAGCACTATAGATCAAGAAAGCACTTCCAGAACGTAGTTAGCATGAGTATATATGTAACACAATCGATCACTTGTACAGCACTTTATCATAGTTGGCACAGGGAAAGAAAGGTGTCACTGGGGTTGAGTTTACGTGTTGGTTTAGTGGGTGTGTAAGGCTGCAAAAATAATGTATCATCATAGACAGTTTCTAATGAGTCTGTATACCAAATATTTCATTTTACAACGACAGTATGTGTGTTTTGTATTTGTACAACCTTCAACTAGCTAATTCTTCGTTCTTGAAAACGTGGCCCAATATCTACTGGTCTGCATCTGGCTCGTTCCTGCAGTGGCTCAACGGCAGGTTCAGTAGTGGTCCTCCGTTGACGTCTTCTGCAGGTCCCAACACACTATTACAAGCTTAAATTTTCAAAGTTTTATGCCGGAGCAATCTTAAGGAAAATTGCACTGACCAGTGTACTGGCAGCTTTCCTGAATACCATCCCAGGTTACAAACAACCGTAACTACCCAAGAAGCTAGAACAGTTTGTGGTCTGCACTTGCTATACGGTTTTGACGCCCTTCAGGTACACCCATCCATAAACGAAAGGTACCCCCCTGATCGAGAGATCTGAAGCCTCATGCTATTTAGTTGTGGTAACACTGGCCCTGAACCATCGACGTCACGAAAGTGGGTGGTGATTGTGGGAGGGAGTAGGGACCTGATCTGAACGAAGCAATGCTTCACTTCGCATTTAAATTCGTTTTGCTACTTCTCTCTCTCTCTCTCTCTCTCGGAATATGTATAATTTTGTTTTGACAGCAAGCTAAATTTGTAAATTTTTCGATAGAAAAATTTCTCTGGCAAAGCCGGATTTCTCCATACAGTGCTGGCTCGCATCGACAGCTGGATGGGGATAAACGTCTTAATTAATTTAAGTAAAGGGAGGCTGAACCTTACACCCCCAAGTCAGCCTGTCTAAGAGATTGTGTTTCTGGCATTATACCATCTTATTACAAATGGAAATACTAAGACTCGCTGAAAAAATCAGCTCTCTATGTGCGCGCGCGAGCGCAGAATTTCATTGCACTTTCGTAAAATCATCTAGTCACTCAAAATTGTTCAAATTTCCTGCACTTTTTGCATGGCATATCGTACAAGCATCCCCTACAACGTAGCGTTTAAATATACCCCTATTGAATAATAGAAGGTGCTGACAAAAATATATTACATAATTATTTTTGGGTTACAGCTGATTTGACTCCAAAATGGTCAAAACTCGGATATTTTCGGCAAAACGGCATTTATCTAAACGTACAGGCGTTCCTATGTACTCTATTTAGAAGGGGAATGCATTTGAGCAATACATAAAAATATAGATGCACTCGTAAGTGCCAAAAAATGATAGCAAACCACTGAAATTCATAGATTTTCATCAGTCAAAATTATTTTGGGGGCAGATAAAATAGTTAGTCCTCCTTAGCTTCCGTTTTCTACTATAGCGCGCACATAGAAGATCGAGTTTAATGACCAACTAAACAAAATTTTCGTCAGGGGCAGGCTTCACAGATTTTATGAGAGAATTTTTTACCAAAGTCCATGATATTGGGGCCCCCCCAAGGGGGCCCTAGGGATGTCATATTGGTGTTTATGCCCTCATATGATCATTTCTATTGCTTACAGCAGCCCTTTAGACTACAGACACTATTTTTTTTTTTGGGTGGTTGAAATTTGTTTTTTTAGTTTTTCGGAGGTCGAGGTCGAACTCCCGGCCCGGGGGGTTATGGATGCGATATGTTTTTTGTTCCTTCCTATGCTATTCTCTTATGTTGAAAGAAGCATTATAGAACAAGAACACAAAAATTCGAAATTTTGATCTCTGGGCTCAGCGGAGGGTTCAGCCTCCCTAAGTATTATAATATATATATATATATATATATATATATATATATATATATAATATATACCGGTATGTATATATATATTTATAGAGTATATATATATATATATATATATATATATATATATATGTATATATATATAATATGATTGATATATATGTTATCTAAGTAAAATGCAACTAAAAATAGTCAGCTTATCAAAAATTGAGTATTTTTTTATGATGAAAGTTAACTTTTGACCTTGACCTTTATGTAGGATTATATTTTCTTTGCTTTGATGTAACCCTAGAAAATCAAATAAATGTGTCAAATTTCATTAAAGAGCATCAATTAGTTTCAGAGGTATTAAAAGAATAGTTGACCTTGACCTTTGACCTTCATGATATCTGAAAATTTAAAATTTTAATTTTCCCTTAAAGCACAACTGTCTGAACGAATTTTGTGAAATTTACATGAATAGTAAAGAAATTAGTATATTGACCTTATATTTGATGTTGACTTGTGACCTTGACCTATCAAATGGAATTAGGTTTATTCTTGTATGACCTTGGTCTAGGCATTCTGAATATGCATGATATGCCTAATGAGAATCTTACATTAAATAGGAAATACTAGTAAAAATCATTTTGACCTTTGACCTTAGAATTTCTTATCGAGGATTTAGTTAGCTTAACAGCAATGTTCGTATTAACTAGCATTATGACTATGGTGTAATTCTTATAAAAAAGTGATCATATACTGTGACCTTGACCTTTGACCTTTGACTTAAAATAAAATACATATATTTGGATGGTCGTCGTATAATTTGGTGACAATACATTAAACAGTCTAGGAGGAGTTTAGGGAGAATGACAAATACTCTTGTTTTGACCTTGACCTCTGACCTTAACTATTACAATATTTATGTGAAATTTGATGTACCGGTATATAATATATAAGCAATAAACCATAACACAGCCAGTTTTCCAAAATTTGAGTAATCTTTTTTAATAAATAATAAAAGTTGACCTTTGACCTTGACCTGTGACCTTGATCTTTATGTAAGAGTATATTTTTGTTTGCATTGACATTGCCCATGAAAATCAAATAAGCATGCGTAATTTCATTAAAACCCATTAGTTAGTTTCATATATATCAATAGAATAGTTGACCTTGATCTTTGACCTTTATCTTGACCTTTGTATGTCTCGACATATATTATTTTCCTTTTCACTTAAAGTGCAACTATCTCACCAAATTTTGTGAATTTTGTATGAAAAGTAAAGAAAATAGCATATTGACCTTTTATTTGACCTTGACCTGTCACCTTGACCTTTCATATGGAATTGTATAGTTTCTTGCATGATCTTGGCCTAGGTATTCCGAACATACATGGTAAGCCTAGTGAGAATATAACAGTTAGTATAAGAAATACTAGTAGAAAACCTATTTTGACCATTGACCTTGATCTTTGACCTGTACCCTTTAGAATATTTTAGCTAAAATTTGTGCAATACGATATAAAGGTTACCAGTAACTTGTATAGTGAAAATGAAGACATTTGAGTAAAAAGTAAAATAAATAGTAAACGTTGAGCTTTGACCTTGACCTGTGACCTGGACCTTTATGTATGAGTATTTTTTTTGTATTGACATTGCCCTGGAAAATCAAATAAGCATGCCTAATTTTATTAAAACTCATCAGTTAGTTTCATATATATTAATAGAATAGTTGACCTTGACCTTTGACCTTTATCTTGAACTTTATGTGTCCAAATTTATTATTTTCTTTTTCATATAAAGTGCAACTATCTCACCAAATGTTGTGAAGTTTGCATGAAAAGTAAAGAAAATAGCATATTGACCTTTTATTTGACCTTGACCTGTGACCTTGACCTTTCCTATGGAATTGCATTGTTTCTTGTATAACCTTAGCCTAGGTATTCCGAATATACATGGTAAGCTTAGTGAGAATCTAACAGTTAGTGTAAGAAATACTAGTGAAATACTTATTTTGACCTTTGACCTTACCCTTTAGAATAGTTACCTTTAAATTTGGGCAATATGATATATAGGTTAACAGTAACTTGTATAGTGAAAATGAAGACATTTGAGTAAGAACTAAAAGATATGAAATATTGACCTTATTTTTAACCTTGACCTTTGACCTTAACCTTTAAGTTAAATGGAATATTTCTTTTTGACTGACCTTCGCATTGACCAAATGAATATACCTATGAAATTGGTGAAAATCCATCGAACGGTCTAGGAGGAGTTTCCGGACAGACAGACGGACGACGACGACGGACGACAACGACGACAGACAAGCTGAATGGTGGTGCGCAGTATACGGGTGGGATCTGTGTACGCGATACCACTCTGCTTCGCAGAGTTGATAAATAAAAACATAGTACTGTTGTCTCACACTATCTTATGTTTCCCGTCATGTACAGTAGTTTGTCTCTGTCCAAATCCTCAGGTCGATCTAACTTAACTTCGTCACTTTTTCTTTCCGGGGAGTTTCGTAGCTGATTTCTTTTTCATCATTAATTATAAAGTTTATGGAAACAGGGAAAAGGAGAACCTGTGACTCAGTCTTTTATTGTTGGAAAATACAAGCTTGTAAGAAAAGAATCCCACATTTTCAGAATATATTATATTGAGCAGCAATTTCGGTGTGCAGTTACCAATACAGTACATGAACCTTAGACAACTGTTGTGAGTATGTGCCTCAATTTACAGCTCTCACAAGTTTATATATAATATGTAGGTGAGGATATGAACTTACTCTAATGTGAAAATAATGTTGAAGTGGATAAGAATTTATTTTCACTAATATTATGGGCTATGCTAATGTGATAACTTTTGTTGAAGTGGATAAGACTTTATTTTCACTAATACTATGGGCTATGCTAATGTGATAACTATTGTTGAAGTGGATAAGGTTATTTATTTTCATTAACCCCTTCCATACCGGCGATGCCCGTTTAATTTTATTCTAGCAATATTTAGAAGATTTTGTGCAGTTGAAGAAGGATCTGTGGCAGTAAAAATGGTTAAGTGAGATAGTTTGAATCCTGTTAATAATAAGGGGAGTGTAAGGGGAGCTTGTACGATATGCCATGCAAAAAGTGCGGGAAATTTGAAAATTTTTGAGTAACTAGATAATTTTACGAAAGTGCAATGAAATTCTGCGCTCGCGCGCTCACATAGAGAGCTGATTTTTTCATTGAGTCTTAGTATTTCCATTTGTAATAAGATGGTATAATGCCAGAAACACAATCTCTTATACAGGCTGACTTGGGGGTGTAAGGTTCAGCCTCCCCTTTAAGGGTAATAAACAAAAGAAGCGTTAATAATTTTCTTTAAACTCTTCCTAGACTGTTTAACCCTTTGTGTACCGGTAACATTTTTTTGTATTGTATTCTAGCTATAATAAGACGATTTTGTGGAGCTTACGAAGGATCTGTGTTAGTAAAAAGGGGTAAGTAAGATAGTTGAAAGCCTGCTAATTTTATGGAGGCCCTTCATAAACTAAATAAAATTATCTTAATATCCAGTATGAAATGAAACCGACAGAACCGTACTGAACGGGTTACGTATCGTAACCAAATTTTGCTAGCAAATTCGGTTGGTCAATGCAACGCTTGTTCAAATTTTGTGTTTTTGTTATTCAAAGGTCAAGGTGAACGGTGAAGGTCACAGATTATGGTCACCATTTCTTTCTTATATAGATTTTAAATTTGAATTACACCATATTCAAAATGCTACAAAATAGTGTTATGCTGACCTTATTATAGATAAATATTTCAATGGTTAAGATTCAATGTGATCATAAATATAATTATATACATATATAATTATATATATATATATATATATTCCCAAGTGGACATGAACCACCAACAGTCAGGACGAGTGTCTATGCTTTAACTACACATAAGTATCCTCTATCATGGTGTGGTATAGTGGATTAAAGTATGGGCACTTGTTCTGACTGTCTGGTTCAAGTCCGGCTGTGAGTATAAAAACATTTACTATATATACAGTATATATACTGTATATAAACCGATTGTACCCAAGAGATTCATTACTACTTGCAGAATTCTAGGTCGCAGAGATGAGTATGCATTATTATTTTTATTTTTTTATTTTTTTTGGTAATGCGAACACTGCACACCTACATTTTTATTTATTATTTATCAACTCTGCGAAGCAGAGTGGTATCGCGCACACAGATCCCACCCATATACTGTGCACCACCATTCAGCTTGTCTGTCGTCGTCATCGTCCGTCGTCGTCGTCGTCCGTCGTCGTCGTCGTCGTCGTCCGTCTGTCTGTCCGGAAACTCCTCTTAGACCGTTCGATGGATTTTCACCAAATTTCATAGGTATATTCATTTGGTCAATGCGAAGGTCAGTCAAAAAGAAATATTGCATTTAATTTAAAGGTTAAGGTCAAAGGTCAAGGTTAAAAATAAGGTAAATATTTCATATCTTTTAGTTCTTACTCAAATGTCTTTATTTTCACTATACAAGTTACTGGTAACCATTATATCATATTGACCAAATTTAAAGGTAAATATTCTAAAGGGTAAGGTCAAAGGTCAAAATAAGTATTTCACTAGTATTTCTTACACTAACTGTTAGATTCTCACTAAGCTTACCATGTATATTCGGAATACCTAGGCTAAGGTCATACAAGAAACAATGCAATTCCATAAGAAAGGTCAAGGTCACAGGTCAAGGGCAAATAAATGGTCAATATGCTATTTTCTTTACTTTTCATGCAAACTTCACAACATTTGGTGAAATAGTTGCACTTTATATGAAAAGGAAAATAATAAATTTGGACACACATATCAAAAAGTTCAAGATAAAGGTCAAAGGTCAAGGTCAACTATTCTATTAATATATATGAAACTAACTGATGAGTTTTAATAAAATTAGGCATGCTTCTTTGATTTTCCGGGGCAATGTCAATACAAAAAAAAAATCTCTTACATAAAGGTCCAGGTCACAGGTCAAGGTCAAAGCTCAACTTTTACTATTTATTTTACTTTTTACTCAAATGTCTTCATTTTCACTATACAAGTTACTGGTAACCTTTATATCGTATTGCACATATTTTAGCTAAAATATTCTAAAGGGTACAGGTCAAAGATCAAGGTCAAAGGTCAAAATAGGTTTTCTACTAGTATTTCTTATACGAACTGTTAGATTCTCACTAAGCTTACCATGTATGTTCGGAATATCTAGGCCAAGATCATGCAAGAAACAATACAATTCCATATGAAAGGTCAAGGTGACAGGTCAAGGTCAAATAAAAGGTCAATATGCTATTTTCTTTACCTTTCATGCAAACTTCACAACATTTGGTGAGATAGTTGCACTTTAAGTGAAAAGGGAAATAATATATGTCGAGACATACATAGGTCAAGATAAAGGTCAAAGATCAAGGTCAACTATTCTATTGATATATATGAAACTAACTAATGGGTTTTAATGAAATTATGCATGCTTATTTGATTTTCATGGGCAATGTCAATGCAAACAAAAATATACTCTTACATAAAGATCAAGGTCAAATGTCAACTTTTATTATTTATTAAAAACAAGTACTAACATTTTGGAAAACTGGCTGTGTTATGGTTTATTACTTAAATATTATATACATCAAATTTCACATAAATATTGTAATAGTTAAGGTCAGAGGTCAATGTCAAAACAAGAGTATTTGTCATTTTCCCTAAACCTCCTAGACTGTTTAATGCATTGTCACCAAATTATACAGGCAAATTCAGTTGGTCAATGCGATGACCATCCAAATATATGTATTTTATTTTAAGTCAAAGGTCAAAGGTCAAGGTCACAGTATATGATCACTTTTTTATACGAATTATACCATAGTCATAATGCTAGTTAATACGAACATTGCTGTTAAGCTAACTAAATCCTCGATAAGAAATTCTAAGGTCAAAGGTCGAAATATGATTTTTACTAGTATTTCCTATTTAATGTAAGATTCTCATTAGGCATATCATGCATATTCAGAATGCCTAGACCAAGGTCATACAAGAATAAACCTAATTCCATTTGATAGGTCAAGATCACAGGTCAACGTCAAATATAAGGTCAATATACTAATTTCTTTACTATTCATGTAAATTTCACAAAATTCGTTCAGACAGTTGTGCTTTAACCCTTAAAGATCGGGGGCGGACTTAAGTCCGCCTCCAATTTGCAGCAAGTTTGGAGCATTATTAAGGCTTTTAAAGGATTAAAATAGAGTGCATATGGCCGGGAGCACAGCGGGCCAGACAGCCGACTCCCAGGGCTTACCGCTGCCCATTAACTCATGTTCCCTGTGTTCTCGAGAGGCCGGCAGTGTAGCCAGTAGTGAGCATAGCTGGGAAAAATATGCCGCTATATGCTAAACTCCCATGTTACTGGTACCACTGTATGAGAACCACGAGTGCTACGTAGCTCGTTCTGGTCTCATTTTGAAGCTTTTAGCTCCTAGTTTTTTGCTGAATAAATTTATTTTCATGCAGATACTTGATTTATCATTCAGGAGGGCCTGAATATGCCCAAATAAGCCCAAAACCCCCCGTTAGACAAGGGTTAAGGGAAAATTAAAATGTTAAATTTTCAGATATCATGAAGGTCAAGATGAAGGTCAAAGGTCAAGGTCAACTATTCTTTTAATACCTCTGAAACTAACTGATGCTCTTTAACCCTTGTCTAGCGGGGGTTTTTGGGCTATTTTGGGCATATTCAGACCCTCCTGAATGATCAATCAAGTATCTGCATGAAAAGAAATGTATTCAGCTAAATGCTTCAAAATGAGACCAGAACGAGCTACATAGCACTCGTTGTTCTCACGCAGTGGTACCACTAACATGGGAGTTTAGCGTATAGCGGCATATTTTTTCCCGCTACGCTCACTACTGGCAACACTGCCGGCCTCTCGAGAACAGAGGGAGTGTGAGTCAGTGGGCGGCGGTAAGCCCTGGGTGTCGGACGTGTGGCCTGCTGCGCTCCCGGCCATTTGCACTCGATTTTAACCCTTTAAAAGCCTTAATAATGCTCCAAACTTGCTGCAAATTGGAGCCCGACTTAAGGCGGGCCACGCCAGTTAAGGGTTAATGAAATTTGACACATTTATTTGATTTTCTAGGGTTACATCAAAGCAAACAAAATATAATCCTACATAAAGGTCAAGGTCATAGGCCATGGTCAAAAGTTAACTTTCATCATAAAAAAATACTAAATTTTTGATAAGCTGACGACCTTTAGTTGCATTTTACTTAGATAACATATATATCAATCATATATATATATATATATATATATATATATATATATTATAATACTTAAGGTTAACCCTTGTCTGGCGCCAGACTTAAGTCAGTCTAGAGAAGAAAGGACTATGTGGCGGGGACCGACTTCAGGCGGTGTGCAATTTTGAGTAATAGTTGGCTCTGAGAGAGAGACGAGCGGTGGGAGGAGCGTAGGTCAGCTCTGACCGTTCGGCACGGCTCCCACGCCAGCACTGGGCCCAACTCCACACACACCCACACTCACTGCCTCGCTACACAGGGAATTATGTAAGGAAATGACCGTATTTTAGGGAATTTTCCTTCGTCTTGCACGATCGTTGCAAGAGAACGCGTGGTCGTAGAAGGATGGTTCTGGTGTCATTGGAAAGGTCAATTATCGCCCTTTCAGGGATACATAATTGTATTACGCTCTGGCTCTTGTTTATGCATGAAAAAGAGCACGGAAACAAGGTAATTTAGGGTAAAACCACCCGCTTGGCGGGTAGTAGATGTTACTGACGGGCCCGCTCGTAAGGCGTTAATAAACAAAAGAAGAGTGTTAATAATTTTCTTTAAACTCTTCCTAGACTGTTTAACCCTTTGTGTACCGGTGATGTCTTGTTTTATTGTATTCTAGCTATAATAAGACAATTTTTTGGAGCTTACGAAGATTCTGTGGTAGTAAAAAGGGTTAAGTTAGATAGTTGAAAGCCTGCTAATTTTATGGAGGCCCTTCATAAACTAAATAAAATCATCTAAATATCCAGTATGAAATGAAACCGACAGAACTGTACTGAACGGGTTACTTATCGTAACAAAATTTTGCTGGCAAATTCGGTTGGTCAATGCAACGCTTGTTCAAATTTTGTGTTTTTGTTATTCAAAGGTCAAGGTGAATGGTGAAGGTCATAGATTATGGTCACCATTTCTTTCTTATATATATTTTAAATTTGAATTACACCATACTCAAAATGCTACAAAATAGTGTTATGCTGACCTTATTATAGATAAATATTCCAACGGTTAAGATTCAATGTGATCATAAATATATATATATATATATATATATATATATATATATATATATATATATATATATATTCCCAAGCGGACATGAACCACCAACAGTCAGGACGAGTGTCTATGCTTTAACTACACATAAGTATCCTCTATCACGGTGTGGTATAGTGGATTAAAGTATGGGCACTTGTTCTGACTGTCTGTGGTTCAAGTCCGGCTGTGAGTATAAAAACATTTACTATATATACAGTATATACAGTATACTGTAAGTAGGGGTAAATCCTGCCGGATTGTCCTGTCGCCGGATCGTCCTGTTGCCGGATCGTCCTGTCGCCGGATCGTCCTGTTGGCGGATTGTCCTGTTGCTGGATCGTCCTGTCGCCGTATCGTCCTGTCGCTGGATCGTCCTGTCACCGGATCGTCCTTTTGCCGGAATGACCTATCGGATCGGCGAAGCCGGATCGTCCTTACCTAACATGACGTAACCTAACTAAGTCTACGTGCTTTAACCCGCCTAACCTACGGATCGTAGGCCGATCCGGCGAAGCCGGATCGACCTTACCTAACATGACGTAACCTAACTAAGTCTACGTGCTTTAACCTGCCTAACCCATACATAGGCACACACACACCTGTTCTCTCTCTCTGAAGCTTAGCCTAACCATGGGTTTTTTCCAGTGTTGTGTAATAATGATTACCCTAGTCCTATATGTGCGTTACACACACACACACGCAGACACCCACACACACACACAGGTACAGACATACTGTACACGCCAGGTTTATCTAAGTCTTGTGTGAATGTGTGTGTGTGTCTATAGGTGCTATCACCGGATGTACTTCCTTTCTAACCTAAACTGGATATCAGTGTTATGTAATCCATGGCTTACGTAACCGGATATCAGTGGGTTTATCCAGTCTCGTACGACCATACATGAGTATAGGTATATCACAGGATGTCTAACGTAATTTATAACTCTGTTTTTCCAATGTTATGTAATAATGATTACCCTAGGCCTATATGGATGTGTGTGTGTGTGCTTATATGGGCGTGTCTGTGGGTGCGTATGCCTATGTGCGTGTATATCACAGGATCACACCCAAACACACACACACACACACACACCCACTCGGTGCTCCTCCTCTGGACCTCATTCGCGATTAAGTGTCAAGATAACAAAATACAAATAAATCCTTTCCTTCTGCTAATATCTTGGAAATCAGTATTGTCCGCCCCAGCTATCCCGTTATTAACCCCTTCTCTACTGGTGACGTCTTTTAATTTTCTTTTAGCTATATTTAGACGATTTTTTGCAGTTTAAGAAGGATCTGTCATAGTAAAAAGGGTCAAGTGAGACAGTTTGAAGCCTGATAAGTGCTGGAAGCCCCTTTTAAACTGAATAAATCATCTAATAGTGGCCAGAATAAGGCTAAAAAGACGGTGCCAGTACAGAAGGGGTTAACAGCCCAGATTTAAAAATACAGTTTCAATAACCTTATTAGTAACTTACATGTCTTAATGGAGTAGTGTAAGGTTGAGTCGTCTGGTCTGCGTATGAATGGATGGGAGTTGAGGTACAGGTGAGAAGGTCATTTATAAAAATTTGAAAGAGAATAGGAGATAGGACAGAGTCCTGAGGAACACCGGAGTTTATAGGGTGAGGAAGTAAGCGATGGTCGTCTGCAAAAAGAAAACTTCAAAAACAAATATGAACCTAGTCTATTGTGCGATATTTGTCAAAATGAAAATGAAAATCAAATGCACCTGTTCAACTGCGAATCGAATCATACGAAGACCTATACAAAGATCTGAGAGGCAGGGACAACTTTAGGGAAATATTTGAACACAATGACTTAAAAAGGGTAGCAGAGACTATAACAACAGTTCTAAAAAGGAGGGAGACTATCGTTAATTTGAGAAAAGAAATATATAAGTAATATGAAAATGTTTAACAAATACTAATAACAATAAGGAAACAGCCATCGTTCATAGAACGAACTCCTGGATGGGAGAGTGCGCCAAAAACAAACAAACAAACAAACAACCGCAGCTATGGAACGGTCGGAGAGGAAATTAGAGACAAAGGCACAGATGGAGGGATAGAAACCGAAGGAGGGTAGTTTAGAAATTAAAGCTCTATCGAAGGCTTTCGATATGTCTAGTGCAATAGAAAAAGTCTCAACGAAGTCCCGAAAGGAGGACGACCAAGAGTTAGTAAGATATGAAAGAAGATCACCAGTAGAGCGACCCTTAAGGAAGCCATACTGGCGATCTGAGAGCAGATTATGAGAAGAGAAATGCTTAAGAAATTTGGAAGCAAGAATAGTTTCAAAAACTTTAGAAATACCAGAGATGAGAGCAATTGGACAATAGTTGGAGGATTAAGAGCGGTCATCCTTCTTTGGGACAGGTTGAATGAGAGCAAACTTCCAGCATGAAGGGAAGAAATTAGAGGATAGACAGAGACGAAAGAGTTTGCCTAGGCAGGGAGTCAGCACGGAAGCACAGTTTTTGAGTACAACAGGAGGAACACCGTCCGGACCATACGCCTTATTAGTATTAAGCCCAGAGAGGGTAGAAAGTACATCTTTAGAAGAGATTAGGATATTAGGCATAAGTAAGAGAGAGGAGGGTGGAGAGGGAGGTATAGTATCGGATCCATCCAAGGTGGAGTTTCTAGCAAAAGTTTGAGCGAAGAGTTTAGCTTTGTCAGAGGAAGAAGTGATGGTTATGCCATCAGAGTGGGAAAGACGAGGAAGAGAAATTGTTGGAGAGGTTTTTGGCTAGATGCCAGAAAGCTTGGGAAGAGCTAGAGTTGAATAGTTCAGTGCATTTATTATTGATAAAAGAGTGCTTGACAAGTCGAAGAGCAGATTTGGCTTGATTCCGGGCAGAAACATAGGAAGAATGAGAGTCTTGAGTTTTAAGGCGTCGCTACCGTTTGAATGCTTCCTCCTTATTGTGGATAGCAGTAGAACAGGCGTGAGTAAACCAAGATTTTTTAGCATTAGTCTGAGAGAAAGAGAATGGAAAGTATGCTTCCATACTCAATAGGATTACCTCGGTAATGCGTTCAGCACTCTCCGAGGGCCCCCCGGCCACGGAAGCAAAAATCATTCCATGGGAAATCAAAGAAGTACTGTCGGAGAGCCTCCCAATCGGTAGCGCCACAAGCGCCACCGGCTAGGAGGATCGGGTGGCCGTACTGGAGAGATGGGACAGGTGACAGAGATAAGTTTATGGTCGGAGGAGTCCAAAGGAGAGAAAAGATCGACAGTATAAGAAGAAGTGTTAGAAGTTAGAAACAAGTCAAGAATGTTGGGCCGATCTCCGAGGCGACCCGGGATACGGGTGGGTTGCTCTCGTCTAAGGGGGGTACGTCGTCCAAAGCCCAGCGTGATGACGTAGATCTAATTATTAGGGCAACGGGTCTTCATCCCTCTCATATTGTAAAAACTCAGATCAAAAAGCAATATGGTGGAGATATAAATAATCTACTCTCGTCTAAAATACCCGCACTGACAACCCGCGGGTGGGTCTCCTATTGAACCATCGCGAGTCCCACTTTCCGGGGGGTTGCCCATTAAACTAATAGCTGGCACCCCTACTCCAACCGCTCGTGGGGGTATTAAAGCCTCCCGAGACAGCCCAGACCCGTCATACTCTCTTACCCCCACAGTGAGCCAACCCAGGCAGTTCCAGGCGACAAGACCTCTACCCCGAGGGTAGGAGCTATTATCCACGCATGTTGAATATAGTTTGGAGATTAAGGTTTGTCTCTTTGTGGGGATGTACGCTTTTGCAATGCTACCCACTCCATCTAAAGATTCATTTTCAAAATAAGAGGCAAGTTATTCCATCAGATCACTAGCAATAGCTGTATGATATGGATCACTATGAAGTATATGCATGTATGGAGACGATCAAGAAAAAGTGACTAAAATTACACAGTTTATGAGCAATATTGTCAACACATTTACAACTGCAACATGTATTTTTTCAGGATCTGTACCTCAAGAATGGCTGAAATCTCACTCAACACACACAGCTTTGAGACTCGATCCAAGAAGTTTGTTTCGTATGACAGTCTAAGATTCGAGAAGGAGCGGTTGGAAACGTTCATTGACTGGCCAGTATCATGGTTAAAACCCTCAGACCTTGCTCGTGACGGGTTCTATTTTTTGCGAACAATATACAATTGTGCCTGCGCGTTCTGTCGTGGAATCGTGGGGGACTGGAAGAAGGGGGACACAGTATGGGGGAAGCACCAGCAGCACTTCCCTCGCTGCCCATTTGTGAGGGGACACCCGGTGGGTAACAGTCCACTCAAGTACAGTCGCATCATCTCTCGAATATCCCTGAGGTCTGAAGTAGGCAACACAGAGATGAACATCTCCGGATCATGTGCGCTGCTTCCACTGCGGCAACGGTCTGCGCAACTGGGAGACTGATGACATCCCTTGGAGGGAACATGCTCGCTGGTACCCCGAATGTAACTTTGTGCTCCTCACTAAGGGACAGAAATTTATAAATCAGGAGCATCATGAGGGTCCTCTCTACATCCGGTCCCAACCATCTACCTCCACCCCCACCTCCACGCCTGCTTCTGTTGGGTTGACGGTCACCAACCAGGAGCTAAAGTCTCTGATGGAGCTGGACATCATCCAGGGTGTTTTAGCAATGGGCTTCCCAGAGCAGAAGGTTCACAGCACACTCAAACGCAAACTGGAACAGACTGGGATGCCCTTCTTCAACCTGGAGCTTTGCATCGAGTCCATACTGCAGTTCATGGAGGAGGAGACTCGCCAGACTCTCCGCCAAAGGTCCAGAAAGGAGATTGAAGAGGAAGCCATTGGGGAACAAGCTACCCAAGCCCAGCAGCCTGGAGCAGGGTATGTTACAGAGACCTTAGGTGCTATGAACAGGGTCAACGAGGTGATTGGAATGGACGAGACTGCACCGAAGCAACCCTTTTCCAGCTCCTCACCGTCATTAGAGCACATTGAAATAAATGAGGCACCAGCATCCATTTTGAAGCCTAATGACAAGTCTTCTAATGACATTAAGGTTGTCGATGCTACGCTCGTACAAAAATTCACTCAACTTGCGGAGGAGCTTGAAAAGACTTACTTCTGTTCATTTTTTCCATAGCCCTTCTTATTCTAGCCTGGGAAAACTCTATTAGTTCCAGTGCCGGTGCCTGTTTGATGGGAATAGTCGGCACTGCATCCTCCGACTCCACTGTTAGTACCCCCCCAAAGTATTTCCCCAGCACCTCTGCTTTCTCCTTATCAGTCTCCACTCTACTTCCATCATTCAACCCCCCTACCAGCTCTGGGATTCCTACTCTTCTTGTTAACTTTTCCTGAATGTACTTCCAGAATATTTTTGGATTATCCTTCACATTTCTAGCTATCTCTCTCTCCCTCTCCTTCACCCCCCCTCCTTGTTTCCCACCTTATTTTATTGTTTATTTGTCTGCGTTCCAGATCCACTTCTTTAGCTTCTATACTAGACCCCCTGTTCTTTTTTAACAATTTTAATCTTTCCCACAATCGTTTCTTTTAAATTTTCAATTTAATGGGATGGATGTAGTTACCGGGTGTACGGTCGTCATGTTTACATAGGGCGATCGCCGCGGTTAACTTCGTGTCTATTTTGACGGCGATTTTTTTTCGGCATATTTCATTTTATTCACTTCCTTTTATATTTAGGCTATAATCTAGCTTTGGCACGACAATAACCCTAACCTAGTCTTTCTTAAAGATTCTTCTAATCTTCCAGTAGCCTATAGCCTAATTTAGGTCATTTAAAGGCACACAATTAAATGGTTGGTATTTTAAACGACATTACTGCAGCATTATGAGAAACAATTTATTAGAGATAATAGGCAACAATAGATTCGCCATATTTTTCTCCATAGGCTATAGTCCGCATGGAGGATTTTCGTTATCGACAAATTGAAAAAATTCCCACTTCACAGACAAAATAGACAAATACACCAAAAATCGGGGTGTGGGGGCGGCAGCCCCCACCCATAATAGCCTACTATAATAGGTTAGGTAAGGTTGTTAGGTTAGGCTAGGCTAATGTCCTTTCAAAGGGGTATAGACCTAGTAAACACTAGGATAGCCTATACCTGGTCAAGGGTAAGTCCTGCTGTAGTCAACTTGAATGCTACCTTAAATTGTAATATTAGACTAGGCCTATCCTATAGATAAAATAGCCTAGCCTACTTTATTGTAGCCTATAATATAGGCCTAGCCGGGTAGAATGTAGAGTTCGGGCGTACCGCCACCATTGTTTACACTGCGCAGAGCGGCGACGGAAGCTTGCCATCATGTTCCCGTCCATTTTGAATGCCGTTGGATACGATAATATGTTGAGGGGGGCAAACACCCCCCATGACATATTGTCATCATCATATAATTTGCCAGCAGGGGGCAAATAGGCCTAACCAAAAAAAATCGTCTTCAAAAACTCAAAATAAACGCGAACTTACAGTAACTGCGGCGATCGACCATGTAAACATGACGGCGGCGGCGGCGGTCGACGCTTGCGATCATGTTCCCGTCTATTTTGACTGCCATTGGATACAATAATATGTTAAGGGGAGGGCTTTGTGGAAATTTTTTTGGTTGTTTGCCCCCTACTGGCAATATATATGATGTTGACAACATGTCATGGGGGCAAAGCCCCCCCCTCAACATATTATTGTATCCAATGGCATTCAAAATAGACGGGAACATTATCGCAAGTGTCCGACGCTGACACCGCCGCCGTCATGTTTACATAATGTCGATCACCGTGGTTAAAGGCTGGTTCACACATAGCCGAGTCGGTGTGCGAGTCCAACACGAGTCACACTTGTCGATTATCGCCGTCTCTGGAGGCTGAGTCGGCCACGAGTAGCAAATGCTCCCGAGTCAAGGAGTAACACGAGTTAACTCGAGTCAATACGAGTCAACACGTGTTCATGCAAGAGTCTGTATGAGTAACTGAGAGTCAAAACGAGTGTAACACGAACCCAACACGAGTGTCAAAAATTTGAAAAATAATGGCCACATTCCAGGGCACGTAAACAAAGAGTATGGACGAGTCTAACACGAGTCAACGCGATTGTTACATGGATCAACACGATTGTTATACGGATCAACACGAAAGACAACGCGTTGACTCTCGTTGGATCTCTGTTGCACACGTGTCAACTCATGTTACATCCATGTAAACTCGTGTAAACTCTCGTTGATTCGTCCTACATTTTTGAAATAACGGTATTTCAAATGACACTTGCTTTTTCGTGTTACACTCGTGTTTTTTTCTCAGTGGATCGTGTTTACTCTTGTTTACTCGTGTTTTCACTCGTGTTTGAATCGTGTAAACTCTGGCATCATGGGGGCACCAAACTTTGGCACTCACATTCGTGCTTTCTACTCTTGTTGATACGTGTTGCATGTGTGTTACATACGTGTTGTTGCGTGTAGACACGTGTTGCTTCGTCAACGTCGAAATGATGACGAAAAGCGACGAATCACCAAAGAGTGTTACACGGGTTTACACGAGTTAACACGAATAACGAAGTTATTCAGAGTCAAACACGAGTTAACACGTATGTACACGAGTCTACACGTATTTAGGCCACACTCGTGGGTACTCGCCACGGGACCCAAAAATTTCATGCATGCATGAAATTTTTGGACCCCGTGGCGAGTACCCACGAGTGTGTCGAGTAAACAAAGAGTATACACGAGCGTAGCACGATTCTATACGAGTGTTGAGGAGTATCGACGAGTCATTGCTGAATAGCAAAATTTCATCACTCGTGTTGGACTCGCACACCGACTCAGCTATGTGTGAACCAGCCTTTAGTTCGCGTCTATTTTGAAGGCGTTTTTTTTGGTTATTTGCCTCTTGCTGGCAATATATATGATGATGACAATATGTCATGGGGGGGTGACCCCCCTCAACCTATTATTGTATCCAAAAGCAGTCAAATAGACGGGAACATGATGGCCAGCGTCCGCCGCCGCTCCGCGTAGTGTAAACAAGGCTGGCGGTACACCCGAACTCTACATTCCACCCCACTAATTTTCCAACTAGCATAACCGATGATTATCAATGATCAATCCCAGTCAGAAATGTCCATGCTTCCCTCCCATAAGTCAATGTCGGGATTACCACACTGTCATGCAAGGACTTCTTTACTTCCATGCTGACCACCCTATTTCTTCTTACTGCTTTCAGAGTTCCTACAACGCTCTTCCCCTGTTACAGTTTCTCCCACACTTCTTCATCCATAGGCCTACTCAGATCTTTACTCAACACACTGCCCAAATACTTAAATGAGCTGACATTCTTCATAGCCGTTCAACCTCACTTCACACTCTATGGTTGCACCCCTTTCAAAGACCATAATATTGCTCTTCCTAGCATTTACCTCCAGATTCCATTTTTCACACACTGTTCCAAACATATTTACCTGACCCTGCAACTCCCATTCACTATCGCTCATCAGAACTGTGTTGTCAGCAACAGTAGTACCGGTACTGTTCTGTTGAGGCAACTTCCACTCGTTTCCTTGCCTTATCAGCGGTACACCAACATCCGCTGCTCTTCCTTTTATTTATTTCATGACTCCATCCATATATTGTACCGGTATATATTGAACAACCATGGGGACATCACACACACCCTTGCTTTAACCCAACATTCAGATTAAAGAACTCGCTCTGTTAATTATCCACACATACGGACACCTTTGCACCCTCATACATGCTCTTCATTGCTTTCAGCAACTTGCCATCTACTCCGTACATTCTCAGTACCGGTACTTTCCACATACCTTCTCTATTAATTCTGTCATAGGCCTTCTCCAACTCCATAAATGCAGCATACAACTTTTGTCGCTTCTCCAGATATTTCTCCACAACACATTTCCGGGCAAAAATCTGAGCTACACATCCTCTTCCCTGCCTAAGATGACTACAGTATGCTAACCGTTTCCCCAGCAATACTGACTGAAAATGCCCAAATATATTGCATGTCCTCTTCAGATTTATCTAAAATATGTAAAATTACACCAAATACCACTATAGTAGCACTGAAATCAATAAAACTCACTAAAAGGATAAATAAATGGAAGAAATACTCCAAAAGATTAATATGTTAACCCTTTACCCAGCAATACTGACTGAAAATACCTAAATAGATTGCATGTGCTCTTCAGATTTATACATACATACATACACAGCATTTTAAGACTGAGTGCTCCACACAGATGTGCAGTTTCAGTCTCTTTTCCTAATGGCGGCATTCCAGGCAACCCTGTTAAGGGATGCTTTACTTGTCAAGTTTTTGGATTTGAGATCGGCACGTATAGTCCGATCCCAGGTCTTACTCGGTCCACCCCTTGGTGCAGCTCCCTCCACAATCGCAGACCTGCATCTTTTCACCCAATTTTGTTCATCCATTCTCTCCACATGTCCATACCATCCCAGTTTACTTGTATGCATCTCCTCGCTAATACTCTTTATACCTAAACGTCTCTTCAGCTCATCATTTGTTATTCTGTTGACATCCTTTATCTGAAATATGTAAAATTACACCAATTACCAACTACATTACCAAAAAATTTAATAAAGTACACTAACAGGATAAAGAAAATGTAAGAAATAGCCCTAAAGATGAATTTATCTATCTATCTATTGACGGACGCCTTGATCCCCGAAGGATTGGCCACGAACGAAACACCCCTATGCACCTCTGTCCCCAGTCAGTCGACGCCCCTCCTCCCATCCAGCACCGCTTTCACGCATATACTTCTTAACTCCATCCTTCCACCTCTCTCTCGGTTTATTTCTCCCTCTGTCCTTCCACCTCACTCGTACACGCTCTTAGTCATTCTCTCGCTTCCCATACGTTCCACATGGCCGAACCATCTCAAGGTGTTCTTTTTCGCACTTTCCAGTACATTCACACCACACCTCTCTTGTACTTCCTCATTCGTCTGTCTATCCCTCCATGTAACTCTGCACACACTTCTCAAGTAACTCATTTCCATCCCTTTCACTCTTGGTTTGAATCTCTCCAACAACGTCCATGCTTCGCTTCCGTAAGTCAGTGTCGGGATTACCACACTGTCATGCAATGACTTCTTCAGTTCCATGCTGACCACCCTATTTCATGTTACTGCTTTCAGCATTCCTACAACCCTCTTCCCCTGTTGCACCCTCTCCCACACTTCTTCATCCATACTCCCATCTTTACTCTGTACACTGCCAAGATACTTAAATGAGCTGACAATCTCCATAGCCTGACCGTTCAACTTCACCTCACACTCTGTGGCTTCACCCCTTTCGAAGACCATAACCTTGCTCTTCCCCGCATTTACCTTCAGATTCCATTTTTCGCACACTGTTCCAAACATATTTACCAGACCCTGCAACTCCCATTCATATCGTCAGCAAACAGCAGTACACAAACATCCACTGCCCTTCCTTGTATTTCTTTTATGACTCCCTCCATATACTGTATATATAGAACAACCATCGGGACATCACACACCCTTGCTTTACCAAACATTCAGATCAAAGAACTCCCTCTGTTCATTCTTCACACGTACTGATACCTTTGCACTCTCATACATACTCTTCACTGCTTTCAGCAACTTGCCATCTACTCCATATATTCTCAGTACTTTCCACATACCTTCTCTATCAACTCTGTCATTCCACTCGTTGCCTTCCCTTATTAGTGGTACACCAACATCCACTGCTCATCCTTGCATTTCTTTTATGACTCCATCCATATACAGTACAGTATATATTGAACAACCACGGGGACATCACACACCCTTTCTTTAACCCAAAATTAAAATCAAAGAACTCGCTCTGTTCATTCTCAACACATACTGACACCTTTGCACCCTCATACATGCTTTTCACTGCTTTCAGCAACTTGCTATCTGCTCCGTATATTCCAAGTACTTTCTACATACCGGTACCTTCTCTATCAACTCTGTCATAGGCCTTCTCCAAGTCCATGAAGGCAGCATACAACTTTTGTCCCTTCTCAAGATATTTCTCCACAACATATTTCAGGGCAAAGATCTGAGCTACACATCCTCTTCCCTTCCTATGATGAATACTGTATGTTAACCATTTCCCCAGCAATACTGACTGAAAATGCCCAAATATATTGCATGTGCTCTTCTGATTTATCTAAAATATGTAAAATTATACCAAATACCAACTACATTAGCACAAAACTCAATCAATCACAGAAACAGGATAAAAACATAGAATAAATACCCCGAAAGATGAATACGTTAACCCTTTCCCCAGCAATACTTACTGAACATGCACAAATAAATTGCATGTGCTCTTCAGATTTAGCTGAAATATGTAAAATTATACCAAATACTAACTACATTAGCACAAAAATCAATCAAGCACTTTAACAGGATAAATAAAATGGAAGAAATAGCGCAAAAATGAATTTATCTATAGCTTACTGGTATATATTGCCGGACACCTTGATCCCCGAAGGGGTGACCATGAACGAAACGCCTGCGTATTTCAAGCTCGCTTGAGTTATCACTCGATCGTCTTTTAGAGCTTTTTGGCCCGGGGTAATTACCACACCATCGCGTCATAAGGAGTTTGAGGGGGTTAAATTGCTAGATACATAGAGGAAGAGGAATGCCAAGTAAAGCTAAACAAAAATATATAAGATATTTTTAACATGAGGTTGCTTATAATAATTTGTACCTCTGCAGTTTCTCCATGGCTAATGAAAAAGGTCACATTCCTAAGAAGCCTCAACCAAAAAGGCCAAGCTTCTGTACAGAAAAAATGCCACACCCTTACCCTTATGGTGACCCTATCAAATAATCAAAACAACCACACTTCTTAACCCAATTCCCGCGGGGCCCCTCATATGACGGAGACGATTTTCCGGCTATTTTGTAGCCAGTGAGCCTCAAAAAAATTTGTTGAGCCAAAATGGAAGAGAATGGTGAGAAATGAAGACAAAAATAAAAAAAAAACTCATTTCGGTCATTTGGGGGGCGGGGGGGGGGGTTCAATAGTTCGTCTCCCCCGCATGACCACCTGCCCGGGAGCACTAGGGTAAAAACTGAGTATGGCATTGTACGGCATACATCCTAAGGAGTATCTCACATAAATCTCAAGCCTCTAGCTCCCATACGACCGGAGTAATGAAGGTTCAAAGTGGCGGTGAACTAGGGGTGTAAACTATCCCCACTAAGCCCACCACCACCAGCCGCGCGGCTGTCTCGGCCCGCTCACACCTACTGGCCCGGCTCCCCCACACACTACGGTACCTCCCCCTCCTATTCTCCTGCCATTTCCTACCTTACGAGCCACGTAAGTGTTTTTTATATGTCGGACGCACGTGATGCGTCGCTGGGAGTTGGTGATCAAAGACTGCCGACGCAACATGTGCGACGCTGGGTCTCACCGGGTTAAGTGGACCTGTCGACGAGTGTTCCATGTCGTCGACGAGAGTTCTAGGTTCGCGCTTCGACGAGAGTTCCATAATCCCTGTCAGCTCTGCAGACTAGTTATATATGTTCATTTATGGAAGTATTTAAAGTAGGCCTAGGCCTAGCCCAATCAGGGAGAACATGTTAGTCCCTATTTATAGCCTACTTTAGTAGGGTAGGCTAGGCCTATATTTTTTAATCCAATGTCATCTTATGTCATGTCAAGGTCAAGGCCACATCACACTAGCTCCATACATTATCAGGTGTTTCTCGTTAAGAAAGTGCAATCGGTGATTACCAAAGACAGAATAACCTACATAAACACTTAGTGAGTGCACACATACAAGAAACAAAGTCCGAAACAAAAGGATTGAAGTGAAAATAAGAGAAAAAAAACAAAGTGACTACGAACATGACGCCAACAATGGACGGGGATCAAAACAAATCCGACCCGGATTGCCCCGACTGTGGAATCAAGTTCGCAGGTGAAAAAAAATGCAATCCAATGCGACTACTGCCAGGAATGGCTGCACTATTTCTGCACAGACCTCCCTGCCTATCAAATTCTCAACTATGCAAAAACGCCAAGGAAATTCATGTGCAAAACATGCTGCCTAACAAAGTTTGACACAAAGGGTGAGTGGGTGGCCGATGCAGAAGCAGCCGTTCTCCAACACAAGGAACGACTAACCAATTCTGGAGCGATAAGTAAGGTAAGAAAAATCCCTGTTCAGCTCCAGAGCAACAAAGCTGTCACCAACACCAACACGCCAGCTGACAATACACCAACAATCAAGGAATTAACTGGGGACACTGGCCTAGGCCAAGGCCTACCCAAAAGCCCAGAAGTAGCCGTAGGCAAGAGTGACGGCGACAACCTCAATACCAGTACCACAACAAACCTGGCTATAGATCTAGGTCTGGGGAACACACCAGAAGATATTAGCCTCACAATGCTAGATGCCCATAGTCCCCCCCCCCCCCCCCCGCAACACTAGCAGACACGGCAGAGCCTCCTCAAAACGCAGCAAGACAGGTGAGGTCGGGGACCCCAACGAGCACACACCCCACATGCAACGGATGCAGCCATAATGCTCCTACATACAGGACTCCAGCAGCAACTGAACCCACAACCACAAGAACAGGTGAGGCTAGTGCTGTAAATTCAAATCCATGGAGACCTAGGCCCAGAGCTGAAAACAAGGGCACTTATATTATGAGGAAAAGCATGGAAGTATGCAATTTCTACCTAAGAAATGAATGCCGATATGGAGTAGTTGGCATGGGATGCAAACAAGACCACCCAAAAATATGTGCAAAATTCATGAAGCACGGGCGGGATGAAAGGATCGGTTGCAAGCGTGGATAGAAGTGCATCGACTACCACCCATATGTATGCAGAATCTCGCTCAACAAAAGGGCATGTACTATCAGAGATGCAATCTTCCACACATCAAGGGAACCAAAATACTGACGCCCAGAAACAATGTCAACAAACCAAGGGAACATGCTACAGGACACATCCAAAGGGAATTTGCCTACACACCAACACATGAGGAAAAATTAGAAAGCCAACGCAATGCCCTCAGAAGTTGGCCAACCATCAAGCAAACTCACAAGGTCAGATCAGCAGTGGTACACACGGCTATGCCCGACCAAGGTGCTTTTTTAGAGGTAATAATGGGACGTCTTCTGGAAGTGGGAAAATGGTCTCAAGTGATAATGGAGATATTCCTAGCCCAAACCGAGGGGCCAGACATGAACCACAGAGGAAGGTGCAACTACCACTAACTAGTTTTTTTGTGGGCAACATCAGAGGACTCTACCCACGAAACAATCAATGTAAAGTCCCCATGTTGGAAGAAATTGCAGAGGAAGATAACTCAATTTTTCTAGCCCTCACAGAAACACACTTGAACGAAAACATTTTGGATGCAGAGATCAATATCCATAATTTCACACTATTCAGAGCCGACAGAGCGGACAGAAGCCACGGAGGAGTAGCACTCTACCTAAGGGAGGATATGGCTGCAAATACCGAAACTTTAGTTGCATTCTCAAACGGCACAACAGAGCTACTAGCAGTACACATAAGACAAACCGACATGTTCATCATAATTTTGTACCGACCTCCAAACACCACAGGGGAAATTTTCAAGGAGGTCACAGAGAAGATACAATCACTCCTACAAAATCTGCCAACTCCCGCTACAGATGTCATCATCACAGGAGATTTCAACCTGCCCATCATCAATTGGGCAATCATGAAAATAGACGGAGGATCCAGGGATGAAAAACAGCAAGCCAAGGAGCTAATGACTATCATGGACACTGCATACATGAAGCAATACATCGAGGAATCTACAAGAGGCAACAACACACTGGACTTACTATTTGGCAACAACTTCGACCTGGTACACTCGTACGAAACTGTAAAAACTATAATGTCCGACCACAGCCTCATCAAAGTTAGAACCCCCACACCAGCCACACCAACAAGAAGATGTCAACAGGAATCAAGCCAAATCCCCTGCACCTCTCTGAAAGATCTCAACTTCTACAGCAAAGATATAGACTGGGACAGACTGAGAGCAGAACTGGCAGTAACTGATTGGAGGGCACTATTCAAAGATAAAAACGTCGACGAAACTCAGTATCCTCCAGAAACAATGCCTGGAGACCTGTAAACACACCATACCACCCAAATCAAGCAGGAAGCAGATAAAACAGATTCCCAGAGATAGAAAAATACTAATGAAGAAAAGGACGTACTTGAGAGCCAAGCAAAGGAAGACCAGCCATGCACACACTATCACCAAACTACAAGAAGAGCTCGATGAAGTTGAACGAAAACTCATCCAGTCACACCAAGAGCAAAGAACACGTGAAGAACTCCAAGCAGTTGCAAACATACGAGTAAATAGCAAATTCTTCTATGCATACGCAAAAAGGAGACTCAGGAACACCTCAACAATAGGACCACTTGCAAAACCTACGGGCGAACTTGAGTGACCCAACCGAAATGGCCAAGATACTCAAACAGCAGTACGAAAGTGTCTTCAGCCCGCCAAATGAAGACAAGAAAATCGATAATGCAACGACCTTCTTTGACAACGCTCCTGGGACACCACATCAACTCTCCTCGGTAACAGCATCAACAGAGGACATAATAGCAGCCATCGACAAGATTGGACCAAACTCTGCGGCAGGACCAGACAGCTTTCATGCCCAACTGCTAAAAAACTGCAAACATCAGCTAGCCTTGCCTCTAAAACTGCTGTGGAGCAAGTCCCTCCAAACTGGATATGTACCACAATCCCTAAAAGAAGGTACCGTCACACCAATACACAAAGGGGGTAGTAAAGGCATAGCCAAAAATTACAGACCAGTGGTGCTGACGTCACATCTTATTAAAATCATAGAAAGAACAATACGAGCTAAGATGGTCAGCTACCTGGAAGATAACGAGGCATTCAATGAGGGTCAACATGGCTTTAGAGAAGGCCGCTCCTGCCTTTCACAACTACTATCACACTACGACAAAATCCTACAGGATATTCAAGACGGAGAAAATGTAGACGTCATATATCTAGATTTCGCCAAAGCTTTTGACAAGGTGGACCATGGGATCCTTCTACATAAACTCAAATCACTGGGAATAGGGGGAGACCTTGGAAGATGGCTCCACAGTTTCATCACCAACAGAAAACAAAGAGTCACGGTTCAAGGAAGCCTATCAGAAGCAGGTGGGGTCATCAGCGGAGTACCACAAGGATCAGTACTGGGACCTCTCCTATTCCTCATCATGATAGGAGACATCGACAGGGACCTGGAACACTCAACAGCCTCATCGTTTGCAGACGACACCAGACTCATGAAGAAAATCACCTCACAACATGATGCACAGCTACTACAACAAGACTTGGACAAAATCCTGAAGTGGGCAGAAGAAAACAACATGGCCCTAAACGGAGACAAGTTCGAGCTTCTAAGGTACTGGAACAAGGGAGCACTACAAAACGACACCAACTACAAAAGTGGACAGCAAGAAATTACCGCCAAGGACACAGTGAAGGACTTGGGAGTAAATATGAGCAGTGACGCCACTTTTTCCCAGCATATTACCAAAGCCACAACAACAGCAAAACAAATAGCAGGCTGGATCCTGAGAACCTTCCACACAAGAAATGAGAGGTGTATGTTAACACTGTGGAAGTCACTGGTCCTACCACGACTGGAGTACTGCTCTCAGCTCTGGTCTCCCCAAAAAGTAGGAGAAATAACAGAAATTGAAGCCACCCAGAGGACATTCACCAGTAAAATCCATGGGTTTCAACACTTTAACTACTGGGAGAGACTCAAGGAGCTGCAGCTGTACTCACTTCAAAGACGTAGGGAGAGATACATCATCATCTACGTCTGGAAGATTTTGGAAAAAAAGGTACCAAATCCAAACATCCAAGAGACTGAACACCAAAGGCGAGGGAGGCTGTGCTATGTAAGGACTACGCCGGGATCAACACAAAAAATCAAATCCCTGATCCATCACAACTTTACATACAATGGAACCAGACTGTTCAACTGTATACCAGCCCCTCTCAGGAACACGACCGGGGTGTCTCCAGACACCTTCAAGAAACACTTGGACATGTGGCTGGCCAAAATACCGGACCGGCCACCAACACCAGGATACCCCAGCACCAACTCCAACCGACTTCTGGAATGGAGAGTGGAAGAAAGGGAGCTGCCTGGTCGCAGTGGAGCCCCAGCTCAACTGTGTCACTAACGGACGGAATACAACTAAGTGTCTAAGTGTAAGTGTAACAATAGGCCTAGCCTATGTTAAAAATAGCCAACAATAGGGTACCTAGGTTAACAAGTCCCAGATATTGAAAGAAAAAGTGGTAAAAATTTAAGAGACCTTGGACAGCCTTTTTACCTAACCTAACAAAACATAATTATAGGCCTAGCCTAGGCCTAGTTAAAAGGCTGTCCGAGATCTCTTAAATTTTTACCACTTTTTCTTTCAATATCTGGGACTTGTTAACCTAGGTACCCTATTGTTGGCTATTTTAACATAGGCTAGGCCTATTGGATTAAAAAATATAGGCCTAACCAGCCTACCCTACTAAAGTAGGCAATAAATAGGGACTAACATGTTCTCCCTGATTGGGCTAGGCCTAGGCCTACTTGAAATACTTCCATAAATGAACATAAGATAACGAGTCTGCAGAGCTGACTGGCCCACCCACGGCATATCCCATTCACACCCATCCTCGTCAATTGTAAGACTTATTTCAGGAAATAGGCCTATGCCTTAAATAGATAGATAATAATGGTCACCAAATGAGGATTCCAAGCCAAAAATACAAGCAAGTATAATGTAATGTCGTGAATTTTCTTACCTGGGTAGTAGGCTAATTGGGCGAATAAAATCTGATGAAGCGGTCTTAAGGACCTATCCATATGGAAGCATACAACAGGAGTTGTGATTAGATGATACAATATTATATAACGGGTACCTATGTACCGGGTATGTAAGAATTGCAATAAATTATGTGAAATATATTGTTCATTCTTTATGCAGTACCTATAATTGTCCAAGCATCATATATTTAGTCATTTATAAAAGTAAACCTGCCTACTAGACTTTCTGTTTTTGGTACCGTATAGTACTGTAGACAGGGCAGGTGTCAATTTGATGCAGAATAAGTATTGAAAATAAATGGTTTTCTATATTAGCCTAGTCAAAGGGGGTGATCACATTATACTTACTTACTTGGTAGAATTCCGTCCTCTGTGGATGCAGCTAAAGTGGACTTCCGCTGCAGCCAGGCAGCTCTGCAACTCCCTCGTTCCGTCTATTTACTAACGAGTTGGATGCGTGCTGGGATATCCTGGTATTGGGGGCTCGTCTGGTACTGTAGCCAGCCATCGGTCCAGCTGACGCTTGAAGGAGTCTGTCGTGACTCCCGTCAGTTCCCGGACGGCCTTTGGTACAGTATTGAAGAGGCGAGCCCCATTTTTGCTGAAGTTGTTGTGGGCGACTGTTGCTATTTTCTGAGAGGTAGCCTCAGTCCTCTTGATGTAGCACAGTCGCCCTTTTCTAACGTGATTGTTGATGACTAGTCCCACGTCAGGTACCAGCCCTTCTAGGGTCTTCCACACATAAATCACTAGGTAACGTTCTCGTCGTCTCTGAAGGAAGTAGAGCCGCAACTCCTTCAGGCGTTCCCAGTAGTTCATGTGTTGGAGACCCCAGATCCTGCTGGTGAAGGTCCTCTGTAGAGACTCCAGTTTGCCGATGTCACCTATCTTGTGGGGAGTCCATAGCTGGCAGCAGTATTCCACTTTTGGGAGGACCAGAGCCTTCCAGAGTGTCAGCATACAGGCCCTCTCTCTAGTTTGGAAGGTCCTGAGTATCCATCCTGCGAGTCTCCTAGCTGTCTCGGTGGTTTGGTTGATGTGGCGAGAAAAAGTTCCATCTGTACTCATTGTAACTCCCAGATCCCGCACATGTTCTTTTGGAGTGATGGTTTCTTGATTTGCCTGGTAGCTGGTGCTCTCTTTGATGGTTTGTAGAGGGCCGTACCTTAGCAATTCGAATTTCTCGCCGTTCATCCTCATGTTGCTGGAATCTGCCCAGTCCAGTAGGCGATTCAGATCTTCTTGTAGCAGGGCCACATCGTCAGCTGTCTCAACCCTCCTCATTACTCTTGTGTCATCTGCAAATGAGGTGGCTGTGGAGTGCTGGAGATCATGATCAATATCCCCTATCATGATAAGGAACAGAAGTGGTCCCAGTACAGACCCCTGCGGAATGCCACTTATTACCTCGCTTGGGTCTGAAAGGTGTCCTTGGACCGATACTCTCTGTTCCCTATGTGTTAGGAAGCTGTGCAGCCACTTGCCGAGATTTCCTCCTATACCTAGCTTTTTCAGCTTGTGAAGAACGAGGCCGTGATCAACTTTATCAAATGCCTTGGCGAAATCCAGGTATATCACGTCGACGTTCTTGCCTTTACTGATGTCTTCTAGTAGAGCCTCATGGTGGGCAAGTAGCTGCGACAGACAGGACCGGCCCTTTCTAAACCCATGCTGTCCCCCGTTGAAAGTGTCGAGGTCCTCCATGTGTTTCGTTATTCTCTTTCTGACGACCCGCTCAATTATCTTTGTTATGTGCGAGGTTAGCACTACGGGGCGATAGTTTTTGGCCAGTCCTTTGCTACCCCCTTTGTGGATAGGTTTCACTACCCCTTCCTTCAGGGATGAGGGAACTGTACCGGTAGCTAGGGACTTGGCAGCTATTAGTTGCAGTGGTAGCGCCAGTTCAGCTTTGCAGGTTTTTAGGAGCTGTGCACTGAACCCGTCTGGACCTGTTGCTGAGTCGGCTGCTATGTCGTCAATGGCTTGAATTATATCATTAATTTCTGGGATTATATCGGTCAGTATTGGTGAGGGAGAGGGCTCTTGCATTGTGAAGAAAGCCGCTGGGTCATCCACAGATTTGTGGGGGTTAGGAAGACTGAAGACACTTTCATACTGTGCCCTTAGTATGTCTGCCATTTCCCCTGGGTCGGCCACTAGGTTTCCATCGACGTCTTCTAATGGCCCTACTGTCGATATGTTTTTGGATTTTTTGTTAGCGTATGAGAAGAAAAACTTGGAGTTACTGATTATGTTCTGGACTGCTTGTAGTTCTTCTCTCTTCCTCTGGTCATCATGGGATTTTAGGAGTTTGCTTTCAATCTCCTGAAGGGCCTTGTGAAAGTTGGTGGCTTTACTATGTGGAGGATTTTTTGCCAATTTTCTTTTGTAGAGGCTCCTCCTCCTCATAAGGATGCGACGGTCTCGTGGGATGTGTTTTTTCTTAGCTGTATTTTAGCCGGGACATTGGCTTTACATATTTCTTCACAAATTGTGGTGAATTTAGAGAGCATATTTGCAGCACTGTCTTCCGCAATTTTGGTTGCCCAGTCCATCTTTAATTTATCTTTAATTTCCGCCCATTTAATATCTTTGTGGTAAAAATTTAATTTTGCCATTCCTGTTTTTTCTTGCTGACCTTGCTGTGGTTTATTGAGCAAGGCATTTATTGCGAGAGACGCTTCGCAGATTTTGTGATCCGACATGGTGGTCTCGTAGAGCTCGTAGGAGTGCATAATCCCATGGTTATTGCTAGCTACTAGGTCTAGTATGTTAGATCCTCTTGTTGGGTTAGGAATTTAGTCCGCATAAGAGACGCCAGTAGCCTAGCTTGTTGTTTTTCTCCATTCGTTCCTCCCACCACTTCCAATGTCTCCCAGTTCATGTGTGGGAAATTGAAGTCTCCAAGGAGTAAGAATTCTGTGTTGGGAGCTGGCAGGTGTTCTACTGTATGAATAACTTTGTTCATGACCTCCTCAAAAAGCTCTTGTGTGGCGTTTGGAGGCCTGTATACTGCCGTTATAACAAGATTTAGATCCTTGATGGAGAGGGTGAGGATTTCACATGTCCCGTTTGAATGGCTGTCCAGGATTTCTACTGCAAATTTATTCTTTATATAAATGGCTACTCCACCATGACTTCTATCCCGACGGTCTGTGCGGTAAATTTCGAAGTCTTGGATCCGTACCTCTGCATCAAGTATATCGTTGTGCAGATGAGTGCAGTTAATTACTATTAACTTGAAACCCGAAACTTTATGATATTGCTGCACTGCCACTGAATGATACTGGATTAAAACCTGGCACTTTTCATGTAGCAGAACTGTACAGTATAAAACTTGGGGCAAATTGGTGCAGCTGTGGTAAATAACCCCATAAAGTATACAGTACTCGGTACCTACTAAGTGATCTGTATAGGATTAACTATTCTGAACTTATACATACAGGTATTTGTTTTTGAGGGAATACATAAGAGTTGAGACAGGCGAAGCCAGGGTCAAATTGGTGACCAGGCTATGGTAAGATTAGGAGTAGTGGGCGTACCACTACCGACATACAGCATAAATAATCTATAAAACATTAACCTAACCTAACCTAGTACTACATGAATACTAGGTTAGGTTAGGTTAGGTTAGGTTAGGTTGTTTGGTTAGGTTAATGCTTTATAGAGGAGTTATGCTGTATGTTGGTAGTGGTACGCCCACTACTCCTAATCTTACCCCGGCTACTGAACTGGAGCCACAGGCCTAGGCCTCTTCCAGAAAAAAACATCTGTGAGTATTAGGCTATGGTAATATTCAGTTGAGAAACTCTGCCTCATAAAGCTAAACTAACTCAACCCAATCCCACAATCGGATTGCTACAATACTATACTGTGCCTAACTTACCTAATGTAACTAACCTTACAGACCCCATGCTGGCAATATATAAGATGACAATTAATTCATGGGGTGGCTTAGGTGGGAAAAGCCCCCCTTCAACCTATTATTGTATCCCACGGCAGTCAAAATATAAAGGAGCGTGCGAGTAGTGTAAACAAGGAAGGCGATACGTTTGAATACTACCGTACATCCTTCCCCCAACTTTTAGAAGCCGATTTGCTTCGGCTGGCTTCTGAAATTTACGGGATAGTCCTATACTCAAAAGTAAGGAGTATCGTTAGGCTACAATACTTCAAGAAACCTATCATAGGCCTATTCCAAATTTGTAGGTTAGGTTAACTCAGAAATCGCTTTCCCCATTAGCTATCCTAACCTTGGCTATATTAATTTGCCAACAATTTTGCATTGTTTAAAGAGTAGGCTACATGTTGATTAAATATGCAAGTCCCATGGAGATTAAAAAATACTATTTAGCCATGAAATATTTTTCTATAATTAGGCTAGGATAGGTGACTATCCCTACAGTAGATGTCTAAAGCCGATGAGAACAATTGTGTGATCCAAACACTTTCCCTGCTAAATTTTTGGAAAAACTCGGAGAGTCGGAGGTTACCTCGCTTGGATAGCTAGAATAGATTAGTTTTATTAGGTTACCATGGTTATTATAAACTAAATAATCCACTAGCCCCTCATGCCTAACCCATCGTCCAAAATCCAACCCTGGTAACCTCTTAAGGTTAGGCTAGGCCTACCCTGTTTTCAGTAGTTTTAATATATCAAGATAATTACTTAACAATATAGGCCTAGGCTAAATTCTCATCAAAATTGCTCATAGCCTATGTCCAATTTAAGCATTTCTTACTATGAAATAAAGGACTCAAAGCTTTACCTTTCCCATTTGGGAAGGGTCAGCTAGGGGATAGATAGCCTATGGCAATTTACAGCCCATTATCCTAGCTCTGGCCCTTTTTGAGTTAGAGATAGGCTAGGTTAGGTTAGATTTCACGATTTATGGCCATAGGCCTAGATCTACTTGGAACAGGTGAACAGGGAGGGCTAGGCTTGAATATAACAGACAAGCTTTCTTGATATTATAACCAAGCCACTTTTCCAGAGAGCCAAGCACAACCCAATTATTCAGCGAAAATCCATACCACAACTCCATGGCTATTCCTAAACTCAAAAATTGATTGGTGGTTGAAGGGAAATTAGGCTAGAGAAATTCAATGGTCCTCTGGGGAATCACTAGGGCCTAGGCTACCTTATTTTCGTCAATTGAGAATGTCCTAAATACAGAATAATAAGATTAATGCAATAAACTGGGTAAATAATACACCAGGGACCATCACTTTATTACGATTCGATTCCGTCTGTACTCCCGTGAGGCTGCCCAAGGCAGTAATGTCCTATGTTTCTATTTAACAAGTCATTAGAAACAGGTATAGTTCCAGAAGCTTGGAAGCTTGCAAATGTAGTTCCGATCTTCAAAAAAGGTGATAAATCAATAGCATCCAATTACCGTCCCATTAGTCTCACTTCAATCATAGGAAAACTACTAGAGTCAATTATTGCTAGGAAAATGAGAAACCACTTAAAAACATTTAACTTAATCAATTCTTCTCAGCATGGATTCACTCAGGGACGGTCTTGCCTTACTAATTTGCTTAGTTTTTTTCTCAGAGGTATATGAAGCAGTAGATAATGACAAGTCATATGATATTATATATTTAGATTTCAGTAAAGCTTTCGACAGAGTCCCTCATGAGAGATTGATGAGAAAGGTTGAGGCACATGGAATAGGTGGGGCGTTGTTAGGATGGATTAGGTCATGGCTAATTGGTAGGAAGCAGAGAGTCAGCATAAATGGTACCAAGTCAGAATGGGGAGCAGTCAAAAGTGGTGTCCCCCAGGGATCGGTATTAGGTCCCCTGTTGTTTCTTATATACATAAATGACCTAGATTTAGGTATAACTAGTAGGATAAGTAAATTCGCAGACGATACTAAAATAGGGAGATCAATTGATTCAGATAGCGATATAGAGTGCCTCCAAAGGGATCTAGATACCTTACATGAATGGTCAGTAAATTGGCAGATGAAGTTTAACATTGACAAATGCAAGGTATTAAAGATAGGGAAGATGCAAACAAATGTTAAATATAAACTAGCTAATTTAGAATTAGAAAATTCAGACTGCGAGAAAGATCTAGGTGTGTTTGTTAGCAATGATTTGAAGCCTAGAAAACAGTGTATAAGCGTTCGTAATAAGGCAAACAGGATTCTCGGGTTCATCTCTAGGAGTGTGAGTAACAGAACTGCTGATGTTATCTTAAAACTTTACTTGTCATTAGTGAGACCCCATATGGATTATGCTGTCCAATTTTGGTGTCCTTATTACAGAATGGACATAGATTCATTGGAGAGAGTACAGCGTAGAATGACAAAAATGATCCATAATATTAGAAATCTTTCGTATGAAGAAAGGTTGAAGAAATTAGGTTTACATTCGTTAGAGAGACGCAGAGTTAGAGGGATATGATAGAGGTGTTCAAGTGGGTTAGTGGGATTAACAAAGGGGACATGGCAAATGTACTAAAGCTCAGTGATAGCGAAAGAACTCGTACCAATGGTTTCAAATTAGATAAATTTCGTTTCAGAAAAGATATAGGCAAGTATTGGTTTGGTAACAGAGTTGTAGACGGGTGGAATGGACTACCAAGTGCTATAGTGGGATCTAAAACTGTAGGGAGCTTTAAGATAAAATTGGATAAGCATATGGACGAGAAGGGTTGGGTGTGAAGGGGGATCAGCCGGGTTGGGCCAATCAGCGCTCTGCAGACCTCCATAATCCTGCGTTAATCTCTAACCGTTTTGGTAAGATGATCCTCAGGGTATTAGAGTGTGAAGCCTATAATTGGGCTTTGTAATGAATTGGGGTTGTGTGGGACAGGGATCTGCCTTGCTTAGGCCAATCGGCTTTCTGCAGACTCCCATTTTCTTATGTTCTTATGTTCTTATGTAATTTGTAAACAAAACGTTCTTCAGGTATACCAACCGTAAGAAATGCACCGCGGCGAGTTTGACAGGCTTACCAACCCTAGGTCCGACGGCATCGCACGAGAGATTCGCACAAGGAAGCAACTGGTGGTACCACCTTCACGTGCGAATCCGACGTGAGAGTCCTTCGTCGAAGGGATCGCACGATTATCTGGTACTGCGGGCCTAAAGAACCAATGTATGTAGGATGGTGACTGGACGACTCGGCCCATGGGACAACTCGGCTCGGACAGCTCGGCCCAATTTTGGACAACTCCGCCACGACGGCGAGACAGCTCGGCCCATTATTTGAGACAGCTCGGCCCCATGTTATGCTATGGTTAGGTTAGGGACATAGTGATTCCAAAATTATCAATACGAGAAATAAAAGTTAATGAATTGTCACTTGTTTGATGAAATGAAAAGATAGATACATAAATAGATAGGGACACAGTGATTCCAAAATTATCAATATAGCCATCTATATCGTTTTTATGTTGTCGAAGCAAATAAGGGTTGTGAAAGGCCGAGTTGTCTCGCAATTAACACTGGGCCGAGCTGTCTCGGTTATACTGGGCCGAGCTGTCTCGCCGTGGGCCGAGCTGTCCCGTGGGCCGAGTAGTCTAGCATTCCCCGGTACCTGTGTGGCAAAGCGGCATCGGCGAAGTTGTATATCGCCACTGATTTATCATAGTCTTAAATATTATGACTAATATAAATTGGAACAAAATAATTCTATCTCAAGACCTTGACAAAAAGAGTTGGAGTTCACTAAAAAAATACAATTAACCATCGAGGTGTGTCCCAGTGCGAGAAAGGCGATCTTTAATGTACAGTAATCCAAAATGTTGGAATAGTAAAATTAAGCAATGCATGATTGCAAAGAAGATTGCTAATCGTAAATATAAAAAAACTAATTTTAATAATGATAAAATATATAATTCTCTATGTAGAAAACAAAAACGATTGATGAAACAGAGGAATCTTATTTATGAGAAACACATTACTAGCACAAATAATTAAAATCTATAGGAGTTTTACATATATATAAGAAATATAATAAACAGATAACATTAAGCATGCCCATAGGACTATCAAATTATATGATGATATACAATTGGCTAATGTATTTAATTATAAAATAATATGATTTGTTTGTTTTAAAATAAGAGGTTATAAACCCACTACCATACTGACTTAACATAAACATGAGACCGCGATTGTCCTACCATAATTAAACAATTAAGAAGGTGATGGCATGCAACAGGTAATTATAAAATTGACAACACTTCAGGAAGACTTCTAAAATGCCCCAGAACGAGAAGCCCACCACAGAAGCCACGAGCGAACACCACACAGAAACACCCGAAAGAAAGGACCAGCTGACCGAGCCAACCAGTTCAGACAGGCCCAAGCCTGCAGGGCTAAGCAGCTCCAAACCACACCTGCCTACCCCTTCTAAACACTGACCTTTCCCACACCTCACATACACTACCCCTCGTGTCCTACACCTCTACCTACATGATGACGAACATAAATACACCGTACAGTTAATACACCCATGCCCTGTCCCTAAGTTAGGATATTAATATCAACAAACCCTAAAATATCTTGTCTTGCCAGACTAAGTTTCTGAAGACCAATCGCCCCATAAATCTATGTATGTTCCTCCCAGGTTAAAACACCCATGCCCTGTCCCTAGGTTGAGCCAACGCCGACCAGTTCAGACAGCCATAAATCTATGCATGTTCTTTCATCCGACATCCGAGAAGTAATATGTTCACCCCTTAAAATACCTTGTCTTGCCAGACTAAGTTTCTGAAGACCAACCGCCCCCATAAATCTATGTATGTTCTTCCATCCGAGAAGTAGTATGTTAAAACCCCATGTCATAATTAATAAGAAACTATGATACCCACGGGTACACCATTGTATATATAACCATTATTCCTGTAAGACCTAGACAGAGATAATGACTGAAGATGTTAGCCACCATGCAGTAACTCTAATTCTTACCCCAACCAGAGATTGTATAGATAACTTTTTTTGTTTCCATTGTCTATCATAGTAGCACGAAACAATAACGAAGTACCCCTACGAACTGCCGCTTCCCTTAGTAGGCCGGAACAACATTAGAACTTTACTAACCCCTTGCATGCCATCTATTCCCTTACAACCCATTCACAACCCTGCACCCAATGATCGTCAGTGCGAGGCTAGCCGCCTCGCCAGTGACTAACTTCTATTGCCATACTTCCAGATAAATGTGGCAGAGTTAGCAACCCAGTCTCCACCACATCCAGCAACCATACAATTAACAACCAACCGATTAAAACCAGCTAGCCAAGGCACCTTCGGTTTTGGTATTAAGAACACCCACATCTGTCTCATAAACAGAGGGTTATTAGTCCAGAGCTGGGTACCACAAACAAAAAGTCAAGTCAGCAAACACAAATCAGCAAACCCAGAACATAACTTCAGCAAACACAAATGTGCAAACCTTGTGAAATTTCTAGTCCTCAAATGCAAATATGCAAACGCAAACCGTTTTTTATTAATTTTAAATTTAAACTACAGAATCAAGGGTAAATCAATAAATTCAATCTCTAATGTCGATAAATATATATATTTACTTTAATGTAATGTTGGCCAACTTCCATGGACCTCAAGGATATACATACAGGCTTTTAAAACTTGGAAATTGCTGTAAATTGCCAAAACATTACAGAACGTCACCCGCAGTGAAAGGGTTAATATATATAGCATAACTTAGTTTGTCCACATGGGCAGTAAAACGTTGGGGCAACTTGTTTATGGGCAGAGTGCTTCAGTAATAATCAGTATTCGCAATTCCGCACCATTCAGGAGGAGGTACGCCGGATCACAAAGGTGCAAGGAGGCGATTTATTCGTGGTCCCCTTTGGGAATGGCAATAGGCTATACAGTATATGCCTAGATAGGTCTACTTTAGATAGATTAAGTAATTTAATTGAAAGTAGCCTAGGCCTATTAATTTTAATGCTCAGAATAAAGGCCTAGCTTCAGATCAAAATTTAATAAAACTTTATTGTAGGCCAAGTTTACTCTAGGCCTATATGAAACTTTCAAAATTAACACTTTCTACTTGACACAAATCAAATGAGTGTGATTATAGGCCTAGGCATATACACAAAAGTTAGAACATGCAATATTTAGCCTAGGCCTACATGCTTTGAGGCATTTTGATGGAATTAGTGACTGATTATAGCCTAGACCTAGCCCTAGGCTATATATTTTTTTTTTTTTTTTTTTTTTTTTTTTTTTAAGAGACAATGAACGGAGGAAGGAAAAACACAGATAAAACAAAAAGGTCCATGTGCCTAAAGGCATCCTCCATTCATAAAATGTTTGTAACAACTGGATTTAAACATTTGTAGATTGTAAGTTTGTGGAAAGCAATTCGAGGGAAGTGAATTCCAAAGAGTAGTAGCTCTGGGGATAAATGAATTCTGATATGCAGAAGTTCTGCATTGTGGAGGAGAAAGTGTAAATTCATGGGCGCTCTCAGCTGCCCTAGTTCTACGGGGAAAGATGTGGAGAGGCGGCACAATTGAAGCAGTTCCTCGGAACAATTACTGTGAAAATATCTGTAGAATAATGCAAGGGATGCAACGTTTCTTCGTATGGATAATGTAGGAAGGTCCTGTGTGATTGCAGGGTTATTGATTAATCTAATAGCTTTATTTTGAATTTTGTCCAACTGCCTCAATGCAACCACTCCACTTCCACCCCACAGAGGTGAACAGTAATCCATCTGAGAACGCACATGACTTTTATATATTACGGCCAACTGCTCGTCAGTGAAGAATTCTCGAACTCTGTACAGGAGTCCCAGTTTTTTAGAGGCATTCTTAGCAATGCTTCTAACATAATGTGTCCAGCTCAAGTTAGTAGTTAATGTTACACCGAGAATGTCAATACTAGGGGAAGTGGGAATATTTACATCATTAAAAAATATAAGGGAGTCGGTGAGATTCTGTCGGTTAGAAAATTGAATGTACTTGGTTTTCTGTGCATTAAAGGAAACTAATTCTTTTGTCCCCATCCATTAATTCTAGAAAGGTCCTGGTTCAGAGAAATTGCAGTGTTTATTTTTGAATTTGTAAGATCGGGTTGGGTGAAAGAATTGGTAAATGTGAAGGAACTGTGGAGTGTTGAGTCATCTGCGTAGGAATGTATTGGATTATGAGTGGTAGATATGAGATCATTGATATGAATGAGGAACAAAATTGGGGCCAAAACTGATCCCTGGGGAACACCAGCATTTATTGAGTGAAATTGAGAATAAAGACCATCTACCATTACACGTATTTTTCTGTTATGAAGATAAGAAGAAATTAGTGGAACTAATGATGCAAGGCCGTAGTGTGACATCTTCGACAATAAGGATTGATGCCAGACTCTATCAAATGCCTTTGATATATCCAGTGCTATTGTATGTGTTTCACCACGTTGGTCTGTAGCTTGGTTGATTTGATGCGTAAGAAGGCAAAGCATGTCTGCAGTTGATCGACATCGTCTAAAACCATATTGCCTATCACTGATTAATTTATTATTCTCAAGATGCTTAATTATGTGATTATTTAATATAATTTCAAAGACTTTACCAAGAGTGGAAGTTATAGCTATTGGTCTGTAGTTTGATGGATCTGAAGAGGCACCTTTTTTAGGAACTGGATGGATGTTTGCTTCTTTCCAGGGTACTGGGAAACATGAGGTATGAGTACACAGACGGAAAATTTTTGCCAATACAGGAGCGAGCACCAAGGAGCAATTCTTAAGTACTATTGGAGGAATTTCATCTGGACCAGGAGCCTTATCTACTGAGAGATTCTGCAAAATAGTTTTGACATGTCTGGTGTGGATCTTAAGTGAGGGAATTTCAGGCGAATTAAAATTAAGTACAGGGACATCTTGATTTATTTCATCTAAGGTTGAGTTGGTGGAGAAAATATCCGCAAGAAGGTTAGCTTTACCTCGTGGGTCACTTACAAGATTGCCAGTCGGAGATTTTAATGGTGGAATGGATGAAGCAGTAGTGAAGTTGGATTTAAATGAGTTAAGAGTAGACCAAAATATTTTGTTATCATTTGGATTATTTAGAAGTTTATTTGCCTGCTTGTGGAGAAAGTTTGATTTAGTTAGGTTTAATACAGTTTTGGCATGATTTCTGATGTTTCTAAAGTAATTAAAGGCTTCATGTGTTTTTGATCTTGTGTATGCATTGTAGGCTATTGCTTTTTGTTCAGTTACTCTAGCACAATTATGGTCAAACCATTTAGGTGAATTAGATCTTTTACTGTACTTTTGATGAGGAATAAAAGTTTCCATTCCAATTTTTACAAAATCTTGTATGTGGCTCAAGGTGGAGTGTGCATCATTAGAAAAGAAAGAGGTCCAGGGAATATCAATAAAGAAACCTTGAAGACCCTCCCAGTCTGCCCTATCATAATGCCATTTAGTCACCAAAACAGGTTCAGAGTGGGAAGGTGTGGTAGGTGATAGACAGGTGGCCTGTATCATAGAAGTTAGAACATGCAATATTTAGCCTACATGCTTTGAGGCATTTTGATGGAAATAGTGATTATAGCCTAGACCTAGGCTATATATATAGAAGTTAGAACATGCAACATTTAGCTTACAGGCATTTTGATGGAATTAGTGATTGACTGATTATAGCCAGAATAGCCTAGACCTAGGCTAGCCTATAAGCTATATATAGAAGTTAGAAAATGCAATATTATTTAGCCTACATCCTTTGAGTCATTTTGATAGGATTAGGGTAGCCTAGGCCTAGCCTAATAAAATTACTTATATTAGTAATTAGCCTATAGGCCTAGGCTATATTTAGAAGTTAGAACATGCAATATTTAGCCTACATGCTTTGAGGCATTTTGATGGGATTAGTGATTATAGACCTAGGCCTAGGCTATATAGCCTAGCCTATATAGAAGTTAGACTTAGCCTAGGCCTACATGCTTTGAGGCATTTTGATGGGATTAGGGTAGCCTAATAACATTAGTTTAGGTTAAAAATTAACAGGCTATCAATCAAATTAACGATAGCCTAACTTTATAATCTTAAATTAGGCTATATTATAAAGTTATAAAGCCCTTGGAAAAACTAAATAAGATGGTCACCAATTTTCCCATGGATTGTTTGATTTTTCCCGGTTAGTTTTCGTCAATATATAGTGTTTGGAAATAATTACAACCCTCGGCGAAACCGTTTTCCCCATTATACAACGATCTTAAGACACGCCGCCCGATAGTGGGGAGGGCTATGAAGTACAGGGAAAATGAGGGGTTAAATGCGTAAAACGGCGATTAAAACTTATTTTAGCAAAACTTGACTCGGGTTTTAAGGTATTTCTAAGGCCTAAAATCCAATATTTCGAAAATCCGAGACAAGTTTTGGCCAAAGCTGGCTCGGATTTTGAGAGTTTGTAGACAACAAAATGACAGGGTAATTCTGCATAACTACTACTCCTGCTATTTTATGTTTAATTTATTTTATTTGTGTATGTTAATGCTTTGTAAGTGTGTATTTTCTATTTAGAAAGTGAGGAAAGCCCAATTTATTAGCATTTGTATTATTAATTGTAATTCCGATACCTCAACAATCTAGGGGAGAGTTTGGGAATGCGGGGTTTTGGGTGGGGTAAAAATAGGGGTATTATGGGAATAACTCTAAAAATGTAATAAATACAATTGAAAAAACACCAAAATGTTGAAATCCGAGGCAAGTTTTGGCAAAACTTGGCTCGGATTTTGCGAATTTTAAGAGTAAACAAATTACAGTAACATAATTTAGAATTTTGGCTCATGTTTCCCTAAATTGCAAACCCCAAAAAGCATAATTTTGGAAAACCAGAGCCAATTTTTGGCAAAACTTTGATCGTATTTTGAGAATCGAAAAAGACTAACTACATGTCGGAAATCGGCTCATGATTTCCCTAATTGCAAAGCCATATAACCAGATTTATCGAAAACGTAGCACTTATTTAAATCATAAATATCCAGTAACAGACCTAGTACATTGGATACAAGCCTAATCCACACCTAACGCCTACAATGTGTCCGTAGTACCTAGTAGGCCTACGTGGGATACAACATGGCGGTTGGGCCGGCGCCCATTTAGTAGCCTACCGGTATTCGGCCGTATCTGTGAATGCGAGGAACTTCGAGCGAATTCCTGATCGAGCGGATGCACAATCCAATCTAATTAACTTAACTTAACCTATCCTAACTTAACCTAACTTAACTTAACCTAACTTAACTTAACCTAACTTAACTTAACCTAACTTACTAACCAAACTTACTAACCTAACTTAACTTAACTTAACCTAACCGCGACTCCGCTCGAATATGAATTCGCTCGAAGTGTCCAGATACCGTAAATACTACCGCAACTACGAATCTTGTTTCTGAAACCTAGTATATTAACCTAACCAAACAACCCAACCTATCGACAGAGATGGGCAGGTGGAGTGGACTAAAAAGCTGGTGGACAGACCTCGGGAGACAGGTGAAAATAGCGTGTGTACGAATCGGTGCCGTCTATAGGAAGGGATTGACAACCATGTTTCGACAAAATTACATTTTAGTACTATATATTTTTATTAGGTTTTGCCGAGGCTTAAAACACATTTTCATATTATGTTTAGAGCATATAAAATCCATATGTGTGTTCAAATATTGCAAAATAATTGGTGACCAACTTATTTAGTTATACTAAGCCCTTCTCCAGAGACATCGGAAAAACTAATTAAGATGGTCACCAATTTTCCCATGGATTTTTTCATTTTTCCCTGTTAGTTTTCATCAATATATAGTGTTTGGAAATAATTGGAACCCTCGGCGAAACCGTTTTCCCCATTATACAACGATCTTAAGACACGCCGCCCGATAGTGGGGAGGGCTATGAAGTACAGGGAAAATGAGGGGTTAAATGCGTAAAACGGCGATTAAAACGTATTTAGCAAAACTTGGCTCGGGTTTTAAGGTATTTCTAAGGCCTAAAACCCAATATTTCGAAAACCCTAGCCAAGTTTTGGCCAAAGCTGGCTCGGATTTTGAGAGTTTGTAGACAACAAAATGACAGTAACTTCATTTAGAAATTTGGCTCAGGTTTACCGAAATTGCAAAGGCATAAAACCCGAATTTTGGAAAACCCGAGCCAAGTTTTGGCAAAACTTGGCTCGGATTTTGCGAATTTTAAGAGTAAACAAATTACAGTAACCTAATTTAGAATTTTGGCTCATGTTTCCCTAAATTGCAAACCCCAAAAAGCATAATTTTGGAAAACCCGAGCCAATTTTTGGCAAAACTTTGATCGTATTTTGAGAATCGAAAAAGACTAACTACATGTCGGAAATCGGCTCATGATTTCCCTAATTGCAAAGCCATATAACCAGATTTATCGAAAACGTAGCACTTATTTAAATCATAAATATCCAGTAACATAGACCTAGCCTAGTACATTGGATACAAGCCTAATCCACACCTAACGCCTACAATGTGTCCGTAGTAGGCTACCTAGTAAGCCTACGTGGGATACAACATGGCGGTTGGGCCGGCGCCCATTTAGTAGCCTACCGGTATTCGGCCGTATCTGTAAATACGAATGCGAGGAACTTCGAGCGAATTCCTGATCGAGCGGATGCACAATCCAATCTAATTAACCTAACCTATCCTATCCTAACTTAACCTAACTTAACTTAACCTAACCTAACTTAACCTAAATGCGCCTCCACTCGAATATGAATTCGCTCGAAGTGTCCAGATACCGTAAATACTACCGCAACTACGAATCTTGTTTCTGAGACCTAGTATATTAACCTAACCAAACAACCCAACCTATCGACAGAGATGGGCAGGTGGAGTGGACTAAAAAGCTGGTGGACAGACCTCGGGAGACAGGTGAAAATGGCGTATGTACGAATCGGTGCCGTCTATAGGAAGGTATTGACAACAATGTTTCAACAAAATTCCATTTTAGTACCATATATTTTTATTAGGTTTTGCCGAGGCTTAAAACACATTTTCATATTATGTTTAGAGCATATAAAATCCATATGTGTGTTCAAATATTGCAAAATAATTGGTGACCAACTTATTTAGTTATACTGAGACATCTTCTTAGTAATTACAGGCCCATAGAAGGTTTCTAGGTGGGGCCATGGGTGGCTTAGGTCCTCGATTTCTGCATGCTCTGCAGCATCACTGTCGGATGATGGTGGTGAACTGCTCCCCATGCTGTTGGCAGCTGCGGTAGGCATGATGGTAGACTCAATGTTCACTTCAATAGGCCGAAAATATAAACAAAGTTTGCTAGCAGGTTGGAACTCTTGGACTGCAAGCTCGACGCTTGCTACTAAGTAAGTGAACAAACGTGAAGAGCCGATGTATAGGCCTAGATTCCAGAACACAGGTAGTTGGCTTGGTCACATGACTTTTTTTGGCTGGAGCTGCAGGAGCCGCCCAGGGCTGGCTGGCGGCTGGAATTTTTATCTTGCGGACTCGAGGTTTGCAACATGGAGGTACTTTCCAGAGCTTCAAACCCGCAAATAGGCAGGCATTTTGGCGCCAACGCTAATTCGCCAACAAAATAACACTTCCGCCATGGTGGAATTGGCTATTTGCGGAAGTGTTGGCTAAAGTGCCCAGCTCTGGTTATTACAAACACTTGTGATATGGCAAGCCCCTAGCCACAGCCGCCGGACGACCATCCCAGAGAGAGGGCGCCCAGCTACCCCTTTTTACCCACCCGAGGAGGGAGGCCCCCACCCCTGCGGAGGTATACCTGACCCCTGTTTTGACTTCCGGGTCATTGCCAGGTAGCACAGGAATTCTTCCTATCAATGAACTAACCATGCATGACTAACCCCCTTACTAACCTCTATTAACCCACAATAACCCATTCACCTTTCTTGCATACTCAGATAATCAAATTAGCACCTCAGCTATACCATAGAATGAAGACTGAGCAATATAAGAGAGACGCCCCTATCACAGCTGTCCCAGTCCTCCCCGCAAAGTAGATCCAGTCTCCCTCCCCTCAATACTTCCAGTATAGCCAAAATAGTACCTCTTACTAAGGCTCAGTTATATCACATTATGAAGGCTCCCTATAGCCATGTGCCACAACAGTAATCACCACCTTACCTAGTCCCCGTATCTATTGAGAGCTCAAATAAGTCCATAAGACTTGAGATCCCTATGGCCTACAGGGTCCAAAACCGAGCCTATAAACCCAGCTCCAGCCCCCAGTAAAATCAGTTGATAGACACCAACCAGTGGCTGACCCCCTGAAGTTGACCTCTAGCTCTGCCCTTGTGTTGTTCCTGAGTTGTGAGATTCCAGAGCCGGCAGACTCCGTGGCAGATTGGAGATAGAAGCATCTGTCCACGTACAAGAATCTACGTGCACCTTATAACCTTCACACACACTAGTGGGTATATAAGCATGTAGCCAGCACCGATCGCCAAGAGATCCGTCTTGAGAACTTCCTACATATGGACCACCTGGACGGCCGCGGAACCAGTCGTTAGCCCCCAACATCACGGACGCAAGATAACCAGGACCAGACCAACAAAATACTATCCAAGATTCACTTTATTAGTACTAACGTGTTATAGTACTAATTAGAAATTCACTTATTAATCTTTCTATGAAGTGGCTATATCTTTGCCCAGTGTAATTCATATATAACCATTCCATTTGGGAAGTACTAAGCGTATCAGTGTTCATTAATTAACAGGCGACATTAACTCTCGTAATTACCTTTATCCAGATATTAAAACCCTAGTGATATCTAACGTTCGCCCACTGATTTGTGTTCTACGTATTTCTACCATAAGAATATAAAACTTAGATCAGTACCCCCTGAGGTTACTAGAATTCCCGTGCTCTAAAACATACGCGTGTCTAATTCTAGTCTGTGAACTACTACTTGTGCACCAGACCTGCCAGTAATAAATCTAATTAGTGAAATTGAATCCATAAATAACATTGAGGTCTTACAGTATATAAACTTGCGAACCAAACCAGTGATCAGAAGAGTATACCTGAACGTTGGAAGTGGGAGATTAGGCTCCATCCAGATCCACTAATGCTAGCGGTTCATTTCTATCATTTGTCTTGTACGAGTATTCCTACTTTCCTATGCTCCCTATTAACCTATTTAAATAAACGTGATCGTGTGTCTTGTTACCGTGTGTTTATTTTGTGTTCTCTATTCCTCATACCTTGTATTGTGCATGCAGCCTTATATACCCAGTCAGTTAGAACCCACATTACCCAAGTTAATCCTGTAGAAAAACAGGGCATAACATTGGCGACAGCGGTGGTTCTTGATTCAGATAAAAGGTTGCATTACATTGCAAGTTTGGAACAGCCAGAACACGATAACATCATGGCGCACCGTTCTCACATTCCCATCCCACATTATGATGGAGAAACTTACGAGATCGAAACGTTCATGGACATAGTGAAACCCGTACTTGACCTAGTTTATACCACGGATGCACCTGGGAAAAGCCGTTTCCCTTGTTGCCTACCAAGTGCACCCTGCTCTCACATGGGACAAATTTCGCCCAATAGTGATAGAAGCCATTAAGCCTTCGTTGGGCGTTTTCGTGGCCCCCACCCGTATCCAAGACACTAAATTCGAAGGCGATCTAGATGCCACAGTGAATAAGATCGCCCAACACATAAAAGTTTCTTTCCCCACATTGACCAGAATCCAACAAGAACAACAGATTCTGGTCAACCTTGTATCAATATTGCCCTCAGCAGTAAAAGACCATTTCCGTGTGCACGATTTAGTCGGATACCAAAAAGATCTCATAACGACCCGACGTATTTTGGCAGTGCGCACAGAAGCACCCACCCAAATCGCTGTGATCAAGAGGTTTCCCACGCACCCGCAGCACCCCGACCACCAAAACTCCAAGAATGCCTACCAATCCTCATCCTTCCACAACAGACCCACCTACCCTTCCGGCAAGCCCCAACCCAGTAGACCCCGGTTCCAACCTACCCAGCCACGCAGAATCTTCAACCAGAACAAAACCTACAACACCTACCAAAGTAAAATCCCTACCTTAGTAATTATCAACCCCTATGAATTCCCTGCCTGTAATGCTCAGTGTGCCCTCCATCAAATTCGTGACTCTGTCAAACCTCGCCCCTTTACTCCTCGCATTTCTGTAAATGAAGAGGAGTTGGGACAAGAGGAAGAAATGGAGGAAAGGCACACTGGAGAAATAGCCCCTATCATGACCTCAGAGGATACCGAGGAAACCCTGGAGGAGGTAGATACCGACCCCCAGGATTTTTAAAGTACCCCCCGCCCAAGATGGCCTCGGCGGGGGACGCCATAACTGACCGCACTGCCCCCATTTATTACATGGCCAAAATCAAGGACATTCCTGTCCGCTTGTTAATCGACACGGGAGCTGCCAAGTCATGTTTGTTCAAGTCTTATTATGATCAACACCACCGACTATTTGGCCCCTTGTTAACCACCAAAGCAGAACTAATCTCAGCTGCTGATACTTACTTAAATCTCCTAGGAGACACTTTGCCCCTATCAGTAACTACTCCTGCCCCCCATGCTCGTTGTTATCACACGTTCACAGTATTTTCCTCCCACTGTAAACATTACAATGGTTTCCTTGGACTTGACCTCCTTCAAAAACTCCAGGCCCAGGTTGACTGCGGCCAAAGGCTGATCTCATTCAAAAACAAATTCCAACCCAAAGCCTCTGACAAACCAATCACGCAGAAACCCATTCACAAGAAGAAAAAACACCTTCCCCCTCAACAAACCCTGAGTCAGGGTTACCAAGTTACAGCTAGCACTAAGGTGACTCCTAAACCCTCCCCTTGCCCCGAGTTCTCTCAAAATATCACCCAATTCAGTAAAAAAATGCCTCAACAAACGAAAGAAGACAAGTCCAAGCAACTCCCTCTCGGTAATCCCCTCAATTCTCGTAACTCTGTCCAGGATAAATCCTCCCATGTTTTCAGGACAGACTCTGATATATGTAACCATAATTCTATCAAATGTTTATGTACACATGTTTCCAGGGAAAATGCCGACCTATGTACCCAACAATGTTTCCCCCATGCCCCCAGAAATGTTCAGCTATCCCACAACCAACAAAATTTCCCTTGTGACAGTTTTCTGTCAGTAGCTCCCTTCCACCCCCACACAATTCACACCCCTAGAAAACTTCAAAATCCCATACTTAACTCGCCCTCTCATGACAAACAAACCCACCAAATCCATATAAACTCCAAACAAACCGTCACTGCCACCGACAAAACTCCCCAAATTCGTCATTCTAACCACCACCAATCCTTACATCAGTCCTCCACCAATAACCCATCTTCTATACCTCACTCTTCCCCCACCAACCCTGCACAGTCCCTCCAACAAATTCCGTTTTCTAACTCCCTCACACCGCGCCCCACTGATCCTCCCACACGCGCCGTTAATCCCCCCCTCACGCGTGACCCCCACCAAAGTGACCTTTCCCCCCTTATGCGTACCAAGCACCTGCTCGCCAGTCAATCCCCCACCATCATTAGCCCAGCTGTAGTTCAAGATAAATGCCAAATTTCCCCCTGCCATCAAAAATGGGTGAGCCTTCGACCCATATCCCAAACTCACATGATATTTTCCCCCACTACCACGTCCACCAACCCCAATCGTTGCCTCTTACAACCCGCCATCATTTCCGCTCGCATCAACCACATTCTCGTGGCAAATATCTCCGAGGAATCCCTGACATTACCAAAAGGTCTCATTATAGGAGACCTCGAAACTTTTGATGACCTCCCCATAGATTTTAATGACACCCCTACCAGCCTCCAATTGCCCCCTCTCCCGGACACATTATCCGACCACCAAAAAAACGGCATGTACGACCTATTGCTAGAGTTCAGTGACGTGTTTGCCCAACAACCCACTGAAATCGGACAGACCGATGTAGAACAACACATCATTAACACCACAGGCGCCCCCATACGACAACCATCCCGTAGAAAAAATCTCATACGTCAGGAAGAGGAACGCCAAGTCCAAGAGATGTTAGAGGCCGGTATTGCCACCCCGTCCATTAGTCCCTGGTCTTCCCCTGTTGTCCTAGTCAAAAAGAAAGATGGGTCAACCCGTTTTTGCGTCGATTACAGGAGGTTGAATGACGTAACCATTAAAGACGCTACGCCATTACCCCGGATAGACGATTCCCTTGACTCCCTATACGGATCCAGATGGTTCACTACCCTCGACTTGCAAGCAGGGTATTGGCAAGTGCCTATTAAGGCCGAGGACCAAGAGAAAACAGCATTTTCCACTAGTGGTGGCCATCACTACGAATTTAACGTCCTACCTTTTGGCCTCTGTAACGGACCCGCCACTTTCTCCCGTTTGATGGAAGCGGTATTACATGGCCTAACCTGGGAAACCTGCCTAGCCTATCTAGACGATATTATTGTGTACTCACCAACCTGGGAAGAACACCTCCTCAGGTTGAGACAAGTCCTTCAAAGAATCCGAGCCGCCGGGTTGAAATTAAAACCCTCAAAGTGCGAGATTGCCCGAAATAAGGTAGATTTCCTCGGCCACGTAATATCTGAACATGGTATTGCACCAGACCCAAAGAAACTTCAAGCCATACAAAACCAACCCCCACCCACCACCGTTAAAGGAGTACGTTCGTTTTTAGGTTTAGCCACATACTACAGACGTTTTGTCCCCCACTTTGCCACCATAGCCAGACCCCTCCACCAACTCACCCACAAAGACACCCCGTTCACCTGGACACCTGAAAGAGACCTCGCGTTTAACACTTTGAAACAAAAGCTAATCCAAGCCCCTATTGTCGCTTTCCCTGATTACCATAAACCTTTCCGTCTTTATACCGACGTATCTCTGTACGCCATTGGTGCAGTTTTAGCTCAAGTCAGAGACGGAGAGGAACATGTGATAGCGTATGCCAGCTCCACCCTCAACCAAGCACAACAGAATTATGCAGCCACCAAGAGAGAGTGCTTAGGGATCATTTGGGCACTCAGCCACTTCCGGTCATTTGTGTTGGGCGCAAAACTCGATATAATCACCGACCATCAATCTTTGCAATGGTTGCGTAAATGCGAAACCAACTCAGCCATTTTGGTACGTTGGAGGGAGACACTAGAGGACTACGACTTTACAATACAGTATCGTCCAGGAAAACTTCACACCAATGCAGACGCCCTGTCACGTTTGCCAGTACCAAAAGACCCCCCCCACCAACCTAGCCACCTTACAAAACACGGAGATTTTATCTACCCTCATCCCCCAACATAATTCCCCCTCAGCCCCCTCCCTAATTCAATCTTGGGAAGCAAGAATCAGACCACCCTGGATACTGTTAAATGTCTTCAGGAAACTGACTCGCTGGGGAGATCAACTCGCCACAGACCCTGGTCACATAATCTTAGACCCCACCATTGCCCACAACTACATGATTGCCATCCACGAGGGAAACGGCATACACCTTGGACAAAAGAAGATGTTAAAAATCTTCACAGATCAATACTGGACCCCCAACCCCTCCAAAATTGCACAACGTGTGACAGAATCCTGCAAACCTTGTTTATTGGGGAAAGATAGATCACGCACCCCAAGCCCAGCTGGTACCATGTCTGCTAACAAACCGTTCCAAGTCCTATCCCTCGACATCATGGGCCCGTTTCCTTCTTACGCTGCCAACCGCTATATCGTCACATTTGTTGACGTATATTCAACATTTTTAATAGCCTGCCCTGGTAAAGACCACACAGCCACCACAGTCGCCACACTGCTTGCCACAGAAGTGTTCCCTATATTCGGCCTTCCCCTTGCTCTTCTATCCGACAATGCCCCCGAGTTTAGTGGACACGTTTGGCAACAGTTCACCCAACAATGTGGTATTAAGATTAAACACTCATCCCCGTACTGGCCTCAAGGAAATGCTATATGCGAACGTAGCCATCGCACCATCAACAATCAGTTACGGACAAAAATGATTGCTCTTAACACCTCAGACTGGCCATCACAACTAAAGATGATACAATGGGGCATGAACACCTGCCCCCGAGAAGACGGTATTTCCCCTCATGAACGTGTTTACGGCGTACCCCCCGTTACTGCCGTTCCACCATCACGCTCACCTCCCCTCCACCACCTCCACAATTGACCCATTGCAACATCTGCAAAACACCCTCCATACCGCCCAAACCTGTCAAGACACCAAAACTGATAACCCCGATGACAAAAACCCTTTCGCCATCCATGACACCGTAATGGTAGCCAACCTCCCTGTCACCAACAAATTAGGCCCTTGCTATGTCGGGCCCTACACCATCACACAAATCCCAAACGCCTATCAAGTCACCATCGATTATCACGGCGTGACTCGCACGTTCCGAACTAGATTCGTCCGAGCGTTTAAACCTCTAAAACCACAAGACAATACCCCACCCCACACGTCTGAACCGGAATTAAACACCCCTACTAACCCTTCCACTCAGGCTATGAATATTCCCATACAAACCCCTAAGGACCTAAGCCCTCCGACACCGAACAGACAAATCATTCCTCAACATACCCCCCAAACTAACCTCCACAAACCCCAAGCCCCCACTATCACACCCTCCTCCACCATGACACCTTTTCACTTCTGATAGTCAAGTACCTCCCCAACTTATCCAAGTACGAAAACCTCCACCCACAACCCCGACCACAACAGAAACCCTCCCGTCTAGCCCTGAGATACCTCCCCCAGGCACCACAGTAAGAAAGCCACCCCCCCACCCAAAACCAAGTACACACCCAAACACACCACACAATCTACCTCAGTAACCTCACGCTACAACTTACGCCCACGACAAAAATATTTTAAAACCTCCAGAAAACACACCCTGCTAACCAAGTTCCGTAGGGCTGCCAGACCACTACCCTCCTCCTCCTCCTCCTCTTCTTCTTCTTCGTCGAATTCTCCTCCACAAAGGGAAAGAAGACGAATAATCACAAGTAAACACCATAAACCCTCTAACTATATTCCAGAAGTAACAACCCCCACCCCCCCACGAAAACACATACCTTCCCCTTCAACCTCATCCCCTCTCCACCCCCACCTCATTACCCCGAATGACCTGCTAGATCTACCCCCCCACCAAACACCCATAAAACTGCCTACTTCCACCACCAGCAAATCACCGACCTCACCAAAGAACACACCCCACACACGTCCCTACCCCAACCCTCCAACTTAAATCTCCACTCCCTACCCACACGTCTAGCCCCCCCCGCATCCCCCCCCTTCCCCCCCCCTATCCCCGCAACCCCACCCACACATCAACCAACCTCCTCATCTCCTCGAACCCCACACCAACCAACCCTTATAAAATCCCCCCACAGTCACCCCTGAGAGAACCCCCATACATACCCCCACCAAATCCTCTTCCATTCCGCCTACCACCCTCACCCAACAAAAACCTCCACACGCATCTACCTCTCAAATAACCCCCGACCTCGCCCCCAATAAATGCCCTTCACCTGTAAAACGTTATTCCCCTCAATATAAAGCATCGTCGAGCGACTCAAGTCCCACGACAAACATCTACCTTCCCACCAGGACCTCCAAAGGTAGAATAATCAACAGACCCATCAGATTTAAAGACAGTTATACAAAAACAACACCCCGTTCTGACACTAAAGACCCAAGCCACACAACACACACACCCCCTCTTTCTCACACACCTCCTTCACGCACCTTACCTAAACCGATCTTGCGCATTGCCTCACTATATTTCCCCAGCCTACAACACCGCCCAAGAAAACCCCAAAAACCCCAGACTCATATCCCCCCTTCATCCCCAGCTCCGTTTTCACGCAGTAATCCCTCCCCTTCGGTTAGTAACCATTCACCACACTAAACAGACCTCCTGTCAGTCCCACACACCTCACTCCGACCCCCACGGGGGAAAACTACAAACCATTCATACGAAAGGTTAAAGTAAAAAAACACACAGGACGCTTAGCCCGTCTACAACGCCCACACCAAGCCCGGGCAACCGACCTCCACAACACAGAGTACACATTCCTACAGGTATACATTGACCTGCAAAAGAAACCTGACCCTCGCTCTCTTGCTTGGTGGGACCTTCTAAATACCCTCAAAATGACCCACCATGACTATGCTTCTTTTTACTTCACCCATGAGGGTCGGGGACGAGCCTACAATGAAGGAGAGGGAAGTAAAATGCCCCAGAACGAGAAGCCCACCACAGAAGCCACGAGCGAACACCACACAGAAACTCCCGAAAGAAAGGTCCACAGAACGAAAGGACCAGCTGACCGAGCCAACCAGTTCAGACAGGCCCAAGCCCGCAGGGCTAAGCAGCTCCAAACCACACCTGCCTACCCCTTCTAAACACTGACCTTTCCCACACCTCACATACACTACCCCTCGTGTCATACACCTCTACCTACATGATGACGAACATAAATACACCGTACAGTTAATACACCCATGCCCTGTCCCTAAGTTAGGATATTAATATCAACAAACCCTAAAATATCTTGTCTTGCCAGACTAAGTTTCTGAAGACCAATCGCCCCATAAATCTATGTATGTTCCTCCCAGGTTAAAACACCCATGCCCTGTCCCTAGGTTGAGCCAATGCCAACCAGTTCAGACAGCCATAAATCTATGTATGTTCTTTCATCCGACATCCGAGAAGTAATATGTTCACCCCTTAAAATACCTTGTCTTGCCAGACTAAGTTTCTGAAGACCAACCGCCCCCATAAATCTATGTATGTTCTTCCATCCGAGAAGTAGTATGTTAAAACCCCATGTCATAATTAATAAGAAACTATGATACCCACGGGTACACCATTGTATATATAACCATTATTCCTGTAAGACCTAGACAGATATAATGACTGAAGATGTTAGCCACCATGCAGTAACTCTAATTCTTACCCCAACCAGAGATTGTATAGATAACTTTTTTTGTTTCCATTGTCTATCATAGTAGCACGAAACAATAACGAAGTACCCCTACGAACTGCCGCTTTTCTTTGGTCTATATTTCATAGAAAACGCAGTTCCCAGGGACAGCTAGATCAGCAAGAAATCGTGTCAAAATAATAGTGTCCATAATCCCTCGTATTGACGAGTAATAATACACCATGTTTTTCTCTACTTTTATCCACAGTCAAGCACACACCTACAGTTAACCTCCCCTTCCCCACAGCCCACAGTCCACATGATCCTATCTTTTCCAGACTCCTATACCACCCGTATTTGCTCATCCCCCGGTAGCATTTGGCTAACGTACTTTCACTGTCCTTTCCCCCCAAACTCCAATATCAACTGTAGCCTAATGCCACCCCCACGCCCGGAGACCTTAGGGTCAAATTTCCATGTAGCCCCCTGAACTCTCTCCCTCTCATTAACACCCCGCGCTCCTCGACTCTTTTCCGACCTAGCCTCTCCCTCATACCTCTTGAAAATCCTTGATTTTTCCGTTGCTAATGCTCTCCAACCTTTTATATATATACTCCTATCCAGCCTACCTTCCCTTAGTAGGCCGGAACAACATTAGAACTTTACTAACCCCTTGCATGCCATCTATTCCCTTACAACCCATTCACAACCCTGCACCCAATGATCGTCAGTGCGAGGCTAGCCGCCTCGCCAGTGACTAACTTCTATTGCCATACTTCCAGATAAATGTGGCAGAGTTAGCAACCCAGTCTCCACCACATCCAGCAGACCATACAATTAACAACCAACCGATTAAAACCAGCTAGCCAAGGCACCTTCGGTTTTGGTATTAAGAACACCCACATCTGTCTCATAAACAGAGGGTTATTACAAACACTTGTGATATGGCAAGCCCCTAGCCACAGCCGCCGGATGACCATCCCAGAGAGAGGGCACCCAGCTACCCCTTTTTACCCACCCGAGGAGGGAGACCTCCACCCCTGCGGAGGTATACCTGACCCCTGTTTTGACTTCCGGGTCATTGCCAGGTAGCACAGGAATTCTTCCTATCAATAAACTAACCATGCATGACTAACCCCCTTACTAACCTCTATTAACTCACAATAACCCATTCACCTTTCTTGCATACTCAGATAATCAAATTAGCACCTCAGCTATACCATAGAATGAAGACTGAGCAATATAAGAGAGACGCCCCTATCACAGCTGTCCCAGTCCTCCCCGCAAAGTAGATCCAGTCTCCCTCCCCTCAATACTTCCAGTATAGCCAAAATAGTACCTCTTACTAAGGCTCAGTTATATCACATTATGAAGGCTCCCTATAGCCATGTGCCACAACAGTAATCACCACCTTACCTAGTCCCCGTATCTATTGAGAGCTCAAATAAGTCCATAAGACTTGAGATCCCTATGGCCTACAGGGTCCAAAACCGAGCCTATAAACCCAGCTCCAGCCCCCAGTAAAATCAGTTGAGATAGACACCAACCAGTGGCTGACCCCCTGAAGTTGACCTCTAGCTCTGCCCTTGTGTTGTTCCTGAGTTGTGAGATTCCAGAGCCGGCAGACTCCGTGGCAGATTGGAGATAGAAGCATCTGTCCACGTACAAGAATCTACGTGCACCTTATAACCTTCACACACACTAGTGGGTATATAAGCGTGTAGCCAGCACCGATCGCCAAGAGATCCGTCTTGAGAACTTCCTACATATGGACCACCTGGACGGCCGCGGAACCAGTCGTTAGCCCCCAACATCACGGACGCAAGATAACCAGGACCAGACCAACAAAATACTATCCAAGATTCACTTTATTAGTACTAACGTGTTATAGTACTAATTAGAAATTCACTTATTAATCTTTCTATGAAGTGGCTATATCTTTGCCCAGTGTAATTCATATATAACCATTCCATTTGGGAAGTACTAAGCGTATCAGTGTTCATTAATTAACAGGCGACATTAACTCTCGTAATTACCTTTATCCAGATATTAAAACCCTAGTGATATCTAACGTTCGCCCACTGATTTGTGTTCTACGTATTTCTACCATAAGAATATAAAACTTAGATCAGTACCCCCTGAGGTTACTAGAATTCCCGTGCTCTAAAACATACGCGTGTCTAATTCTAGTCTGTGAACTACTACTTGTGCACCAGACCTGCCAGTAATAAATCTAATTAGTGAAATTGAATCCGTAAATAACATTGAGGTCTTCCAGTATATAAACTTGCGAACCAAACCAGTGATCAGAAGAGTATACCTGAACGTTGGAAGTGGGAGACTAGGCTTCATCCAGATCCACTAATGCTAGCGGTTCATTTCTATCATTTGTCTTGTACGAGTATTCCTACTTTCCTATGCTCCCTATTAACCTATTTAAATAAACGTGATCGTGTGTCTTGTTACCGTGTGTTTATTTTGTGTTCTCTATTCCTCATACCTTGTATTGTGCATGCAGCCTTATATACCCAGTCAGTTAGAACCCACATTACCCAAGTTAATCCTGTAGAAAACAGGGCATAACATTGGCGACAGCGGTGGTTCTTCATTCGGATAAAAGGTTGCATTACATTGCAAGTTTGGAAAAGCCAGAACACGATAACATCATGGCGCACCGTTCTCACATTCCCATCCCACATTATGATGGAGAAACTTACGAGATCGAAACGTTCATGGACATAGTGAAACCCGTACTTGACCTAGTTTATACCACGGATGCAGAAAAAATAGCCGTGACATTAACGCACCTGGGAAAAGCCGTTTCCCTGGTTGCCTACCAAGTGCACCCTGCTCTCACATGGGACGAATTTCGCCCAATAGTGATAGAAGCCATTAAGCCCCACACCAAGACACTAAATTCGAAGGCGATCAGTGAATAAGATCGCCCAACACATAAAAGTTTCTTTCCCCACATTGACCAGAATCCAACAAGAACAACATATTCTGGTCAACCTTGTATCAATATTGCCCTCAGCAGCAAAAGACCATTTCCGTGTGCACGATTTCGTCGGATACCAAAAAGATCTCATCACGATCCGACGTATTTTGGCAGTGCGCACAGAAGCACCCACCCAAATCGCTGTGATCAAGAGGTTTCCCACGCACCCGCAGCACCCCGACCACCAAAACTCCAAGAATGCCTACCCATCCTCATCCTTCCACAACAGACCCACCTACCCTTCTGGCAAGCCCCAACCCAGTAGACCCCGGTTCCAACCTACCCAGCCACGCAGAATCTTCAACCGGAACAAAACCTACAACACCTACCAAAGTAAAAACCCTACCTTAGTAATTATCAACCCCTATGAATTCCCTGCCTGTAATGCTCAGTGTGCCCTCCATCAAATTCGTGACTCTGTCAAACCTAGCCCCTTTACTCCTCGCATTTCTGTAAATGAAAAGGAGTTGGGACAAGAGGAAGAAATGGAGGAAAGGCACACTGGAGAAATAGCCCCTATCATGACCTCAGAGGATACCGAGGAAACCCTGGAGGAGGTAGATACCGACCCCCAGGATTTTTAAAGTACCCCCCGCCCAAGATGGCCTCGGCGGGGGACGCCATAACTGACCGCACTGCCCCCATTTATTACATGGCCAAAATCAAGGACATTCCTGTCTGCTTGTTAATCGACACGGGAGCTGCCAAGTCATGTTTGTTCAAGTCTTATTATGATCAACACCACCGACTATTTGGCCCCTTGTTAACCACCAAAGCAGAACTAATCTCAGCTGCTGATACTTACTTAAATCTCCTAGGAGACACTTTGCCCCTATCAGTAACTACTCCTGCCCCCCATGCTCGTTGTTATCACACGTTCACAGTATTTTCCTCCCACTGTAAACATTACAATGGTTTCCTTGGACTTGACCTCCTTCAAAAACTCCAGGCCCAGGTTGACTGCGGCCAAAGGCTGATCTCATTCAAAAACAAATTCCAACCCAAAGCCTCTGACAAACCAATCACGCAGAAACCCATTCACAAGAAGAAAAAACACTTTCCCCCTCAACAAACCCTGAGTCAGGGTTACCAAGTTGCAGCTAGCACTAAGGTGACTCCTAAACCCTCCCCTTGCCCCGAATTCTCTCAAAATATCACCCAATTCAGTAAAAAAAATGCCTCAACAAACGAAAGAAGACAAGTCCAAGCAACTCCCTCTCGGTAATCCCCTCAATTCTCGTAACTCTGTCCAGGATAAATCCTCCCATATTTTCAGGACAGACTCTGATATATGTAACCATAATTCTATCAAATGTTTATGTACACATGTTTCCAGGGAAAATGCCAACCTATTTGCCCAACAATGTTTCCCCCATGCCCCCAGAAATGTTCAGCTATCCCACAACCAACAAAATTTCCCTTGTGACAGTTTTCCGTCAGTAGCTCCATTCCCCCCCCCCCCCCTCCCCACACAATTCACACCCCTAGAAAACTTCACAACCCCACACTTGACTCGCCCTCTCATGACAAACAAACTCACCAGTCCCAGATAACCTTTAACCAGACCGTTACTGCCACTAAGAAAATTCCCCACATTCGTCCTGTTAACAACCCCAAATCAATACACCAGTCCTCCACCAATAACCCATGTTCTACACCTAACTCTTCCCCCACCAACCCTCCGCAGTCCCACCAACAAATCCCGTTTTCTAACTCGCTCACCTCTCACCACCCTGACCCGCCCGCACACGCCGCTAATCCTCCCCTCACGCGTGCCGACCGAGGAACACAACTATGTTCCAACCATGCCCCCAGAAATGTCCAGCTATTCCACACCCACCCCAATCCCCCTTGTGACAGTTTTCCGTCAGTAGCTCCCTTCCACCCCCACACAATTCACACCCCTAGAAAACTTCAAAATCCCACACTTAACTCGCCCTCTCATGACAAACAAAACCACTAAATCCATATAAACTCCAAACAAACCGTCACTGCCACCGACAAAACTCCCCAAATTCGTCATTCTAACCACCACCAATCTTTACATCAGTCCTCCACCAATAACCCATCTTCTATACCTCACTCTTCCCCCACCAACCCTCCACAGTCCCTCCAACAAATTCCGTTTTCTAACTCCCTCACACCGCGCCCCACTGATCCTCCCACACGCGCCGTTAATCCCCCCCTCACGCGTGACCCCCACCAAAGTGACCTTTCCCCCCTTATGCGTACCAAGCACCTGCTCGCCAGTCAATCTCCCACCATCATTAGCCCAGCTGTAGTTCAAGATAAATGCCAAATTCCCCCCTGCCATCAAAAATGGGTGAACCTTCGACCCATACCCCAAACGCACATGATATTTTCCCCCACTACCACGTCCACCAACCCCAATCGTTGCCTCTTACAACCCGCCATCATTTCCGCTCGCATCAACCACATTCTCGTGGCAAATATCTCCGAGGAATCCCTGACATTACCAAAAGGTCTCATTATAGGAGACCTCGAAACTTTTGATGACCTCCCCATAGATTTTAATGACACCCCTACCAGCCTCCAATTGCCCCATCTCCCGGACACATTATCCGACCACCAAAAAAACGGCATGTACGACCTATTGCTAGAGTTCAGTGACGTGTTTTCCCAACAACCCCCCGAAATCGGACAGACCGATGTAGAACAACACATCATTAACACCACAGGCCCCCCCATACGACAACCATCCCGTAGAAAAAATCCCATACAACGTCAGGAAGAGGAACGCCAAGTCCAAGAGATGTTAGAGGCCGGTATTGCCACCCCGTCCATTAGTCCCTGGTCTTCCCCTGTTGTCCTAGTCAAAAAGAAAGATGGGTCAACCCGTTTTTGCGTCGATTACAGGAGGTTGAATGACGTAACCATTAAAGACGCTACGCCATTACCCCGGATAGACGATTCCCTTGACTCCCTATACGGATCCAGATGGTTCACTACCCTCGACTTGCAAGCAGGGTATTGGCAAGTGCCTATTAAGGCCGAGGACCAAGAGAAAACAGCATTTTCCACTAGTGGTGGTCACCACTACGAATTTAACGTCCTACCTTTTGGCCTCTGTAACGGACCCGCCACTTTCTCCCGTTTGATGGAAGCGGTATTACATGGCCTAACCTGGGAAACCTGCCTAGCCTATCTAGACGATATTATTGTGTACTCACCAACCTGGGAAGAACACCTTCTCAGGTTGAGACAAGTCCTTCAAAGAATCCGAGCTGCCGGGTTGAAATTAAAACCCTCAAAGTGCGAGATTGCCCGAAATAAGGTAGATTTCCTCGGCCACGTAATATCTGAACATGGTATTGCACCAGACCCAAAGAAACTTCAAGCCATACAAAACCAACCCCCACCGACCACCGTTAAAGGAGTACGTTCGTTTTTAGGTTTAGCCACATACTACAGACGTTTCGTCCCCCACTTTGCCACCATAGCCAGACCCCTCCACCAACTCACCCACAAAGACACCTGGACACCTGAAAGAGACCTCGCGTTTAACACTTTGAAACAAAAGCTAATCCAAGCCCCTATTGTCGCTTTCCCTGATTACCATAAACCTTTCCGTCTTTATACCGACGTATCTCTGTACGCCATTGGTGCAGTTTTAGCTCAAGTCAGAGACGGAGAGGAACATGTGCTAGCGTATGCCAGTTCCACCCTCAACCAAGCACAACAGAATTATGCAGCCACCAAGAGAGTGCGCTTAGGGATCATTTGGGCACTCAGCCACTTCCGGTCATTTGTGTTGGGCGCAAAACTCGATATAATCACTGACCATCAATCTTTGCAATGGTTGCGTAAATGCGAAACCAACTCAGCCATTTTGGTACGTTGGAGGGAGACACTAGAGGACAACGACTTTACAATACAGTATCGTCCAGGAAAACTTCACACCAATGCAGACACCCTGTCACGTTTGCCAGTACCAAAAGACCCCCCCCCCACCAACCTAGCCGCCTTACAAAACACGGAGCTTTTATCCACCCTCAGCCCCCTCCCTAATTCAATCTTGGGAAGCAAGAATCAGACCACCCTGGATACCGTTAAATGTCTTCAGGAAACTGACTCGCTGGGGAGATCAACTCGCCACAGACTCTGGTCACATAATCTTAGACCCCACCATTGCCCACGACTACATGATTGCCATCCACGAGGGAAACGGCATACACCTTGGACAAAAGAAGATGTTAAACATCTTCACAGATCAATACTGGACCCCCAACCCCTCCAAAATTGCACAACGAGTGACAGAATCCTGCAAACCTTGTTTATTGGGGAAGGATAGATCACGCACCCCAGGCCCAGCTGGTACCATGTCTGCTAACAAACCGTTCCAAGTCCTATCCCTCAACATCATGGGCCCGTTTCCTTCTTACGCTGGAAACCGCTATATCGTCAGATTTGTTGACGTATATTCAAATTTTTTAATAGCCTGCCCAGTTAAAGACCACACAGCCACCATAGTCGCCACACTGCTTGCCACAGAAGTGTTCCCTATATTCGGCCTTCCCCTTGCTCTTCTATCCGACAATGCCCCCGAGTTTAGTGGACACGTTTGGCAACAGTTCACCCAACAATGTGGTATTAAGATTAAACACTCATCCCCGTACTGGCCTCAAGGAAATGCTATATGCGAACGTAGCCATCGCACCATCAACAATCAGTTACGGACAAAAATGATTGCTCTTAACACCTCTGACTGGCCATCACAACTAAAGATGATACAATGGGGCATGAACACCTGCCCCCGAGAAGACGGTATTTCCCCTCATGAACGTGTTTACGGCGTACCCCCCCTGTTACTGCCGTTCCACCATCACGCTCACCTCCCCTCCACCACCTCCACAATAGACCCATTGCAACATCTGCAAAACACCCTCCATACCGCCCAAACCTGTCAAGACACCAAAACTGATAACCCCGATGACAAAAACCCTTTCGCCATCCATGACACCGTAATGGTAGCCAACCTCCCTGTCACCAACAAATTAGGCCCTCGCTATGTCGGGCCCTACACCATCACACAAGTCCCAAACGCCTATCAAGTCACCATCGATTATCACGGCGTGACTCGCACGTTCCGAACTAGATTCGTCCGAGCGTTTAAACCTCTAAAACCACAAGACAATACCCCATCCCACACGTCTGAACCAGAATTAAACACCCATACTAACCCTTCCACTCAGGCTATGAATATTCCCATACAAACCCCTAAGGACCTAAGCCCTCCGACACCGAACAGACAAATCATTCCTCAACATACCCCCCAAACTAACCTCCACAAACCCCAAGTCCCCACTATCACACCCTCCTCCACCATGACACCTTCTTTCACTTCTGATAGTCAAGTACCTCCCCAACTTATCCAAGTACGAAAACCTCCACCCACAACCCTGACCACAACAGAAACCCTCCCGTCTAGCCCTGAGATACCTCCCCCAGGCACCACAGTAAGAAAGCCAACCCCCCACCCAAAACCAAGTACACACCCAAACACACCACACAATCTACCTCAGTAACCTCACGCTACAACTTACGCCCACGACAAAAATATTTTAAAACCTCCAGAAAACACACCCTGCTAACCAAGTTCCATAGGGCTGCCAGACCACTACCCTCCTCCTCCTCTTCTTCTTCTTCGTCGAATTCTCCTCCACAAAGGGAAAGAAGACAAATAATCACCAGTAAACACCATAAACCCTCTAACTATATTCCAGAAGTAACAACCCCCACCCCCCCCACGAAAACACATACCTTTCCCTTCAACCTCATCCCCTCTCCACCCCCACCTCATTACCCCGAATGACCTGCTAGACCTATCCCCCCACCAAACACCCATAAAACTGCCTACTTCCACCACCAGCAAATCACCGACCTCACCAAAGAACACACCCCACACACGTCCCTACCCCCAACCCTCCAACTTAAATCTCCACTCCCTACCCACCCGTCTAGCCCCCCCCACATCCACCCTTTTCCCCTCCACTATCTCCGCAACCCCACCCCCACATCAACCAACCTCCTCATCTCATCGAACCTCCAACCAACCAACCCCTAAAAAATCCCCCCCACAAAGTCACCCCTGAGAGAACCCCCATACATACCCCCACCAAATCCTCTTCCATTCCACCTACCACCCTCACCCAACAAAAACCTCCACACGCATCTACCTCTCAAATAACCCCCGACCTCGCCCCCAATAAATGCCCTTCACCTGTAAAACGTTCTTCCCCTCAATATAAAACATCGTCGAGCGACTCAAGTCCCACGACAAACATCTACCTTCCCACCAGGACCTCCAAAGGTAGAATAATCAACAGACCCATCAGATTTAAAGACAGTTATACAAAAACAACACCCTGTTCTGACACTAAAGACCCAAGCCACACAACACACACACCCCCTCCTTCTCACGCACCTTACCTCTCTTGACACACCCGCCGGCTTCAGCACCGCCAACAGCTCCGCATCGCCACTGAGAAAACTCGATCCTAATTTGAGTATTTCATATCCCAATTCCCTTTATTCATTGCATGAACAGTAGTTAAGTGCTTGTTTAACCTCCACATAGTTCTGTAGTTGCCGTGCATGTTATTTTATTGCTTTTCTGACTGATAAACATTGTTGTTTACATTTGTTATCCTAGCTTGTAGCAGACGACGCACGCGCACCTCTAATCGACCTAGCTTTGTATTTTCTTATTAACCTCTCCGCGGCGCACAGGGGGTTTTCTACAGGGTAAGACTGTGCGCACCTATGATGATTTTGGGACCTATTGCCAATTTCGATAAAAAGTACATCATCGTGTAGGGAATGTTTGCGTGCATCGGCCCATATATATTTGACCCCCCAAAAAATGTCTGGGGGGGGTAGGGGAACGGTCCGTAGTTGAAAAATGTGGAGCGAATGGCACTGCGCGGCTAGATTGTCATCGAGCGGCGAGATTTCCCTGCCGAATATTTACGCGCGCAGGGGATAGAAGGAGAGGGAGGAGGGGGTGGGTTACCGCGTATTATCACGTATATCTCCTTTTTCGAGCCCTTTTAGGCTATTTAGAGTATGTATACATGTGTAGGGCACCCATATAACAATGAATATGCCTCATAGTGACCAAAAATTGCAATATATAAGGGAATTATAAGAGAATATTTAGGCGGGAATGAAGATGTGTTGGAGGTTTGGCGGCAATTTATGAGCTGAGAGTGTGGTTTACGCCATACATATCACGTATATCTTGTACGTAGAGCACTGTCACGCTATAATACAGACTTGTACGTATGTATACGTGCCATATATCAAAATATATACCGCATATAAACCAATTCATGCGATATTTACGCACATTATCAATGAGTTTCTATGCGTGAACCAAGGTGTGAGTGAGTTGTGGTGGGAATGAAAGGGGGAGAGGGTGTGTTACGCCATAAATATCACGTCAATCTTGTATTTAGAGCACTCTCATGCTATAATAAAGACGTGTACATATGTAGGCGTCCCATATAACAAGGAATATACCGCATATAGCCCAATTGATGCGATATTTACGCAAATTGTGAATGTGTTTCTAGCAGACGGAAGCCTGAAAGGGGGGGTTGGGGGTGGGTGGTTGGGAGGGAGGCATGCAGGGGTGCAGTGAGTGAGTGAGTCGTGGAGAGATGGAAGTCAGGCAGATCTCTAGATAGATAACCAGCTTAGTGATAATTGTGGAGGCGCCCCAGGCGTATTGATGTTTGGTATTTTGACCCTTATGTCTACCAGATGGCTGGTGTTCGTTGCCATCAACAGGTCTACAATAACATGAGTCAGGAATGGAGAGAGAGAGAGAGAGAGAGAGAGAGAGAGAAACTGAGACATGCGTATGTCGTACATATAAATGGACTTCAGAATTGCATTTTTATGCAAGCAGACATTGCATTTTAGACACATGTGAAGTACCACAGAAACATGTAGGCCATTGACTGTAAATAAAGTACTATATTTATAGACCACCAGCGACGGTGCTGAGTCAACACAGGCAGATTGCCTGTTGTGATAGAGGGCTAAATATAGACTGGTGTCTCCTTACACCTGCGAAAGGGTAGATTGCCACCAGAGAAACGTTTACTTATTTATTTCGAAGTAATATGCAATCTAAATGTATATTCGAGACCTACTGCAATTATTTGTATGACAGTCATGACTATGTATAATCCAATATACGCGCGTAGGCGAGACATAAGAAAGCTGGTTGAGCAATTTTCGACACCCACACAGTTATTATTCATTTTTATTTACAATATTATACAATACAAATGTATTTGTGAAGAGTATTTTATCCATTATTGTATTTATACCAATTTTGTTCCCAGACAGAGCTGCTGTAGCTGGAGAATCAAGGAGCGGCAAGGGTCACCTCGTGACCGCCTGACCGTGTGAAAATGAGTGGAGTCACACTGAGAGGGGCAATTTTGCTGAGTGTTTGGGCAATTTTTGACAGAATAAAGTTATATAATTACTAATTCTTGACAGAGACAAACTATTATAAACCTTGGCATGATATAATTGATAATCCCATCAATTTACAAACGTAAATTGGTGGGATAATTCATTTTTTTTTGTATATTGTCATTTCGATTGTAGACACGAAGTTTTGAGTGATATTTGGTATGAGCTCCTGTGGCATGGTTGGTAAGGTCGCGGACTGGAAAACTCAAAGTGTCGTAGGGTAGTGGGATCGAATCCAGGAGGGGGTTATGGGGAAGGTTTTATATTGTCTAGAAACAATTTTATAAATTTTTTTTTTTACAAGATCATGCCATTGTATTCAAACAATATGAAATATTCATAGAATATATCATATTGTAAGAATACAATGACATGACCTTGTTTTCTTTTTTTCTTTTTTTATTGTTTTATTTTATTATCATAGTAGGTTTGACATGATTTATTGAAACATATTTATTTTTGTACAATTCATTTGAGGTAAGAAAATAATTATATACACATTACTTAGGCTAATAACAAACATATATATTGATATACTAAAAAAATAAGGCATATTACATGTAAATCTTTGAAACTTATAAACTAAATAATGAAACATACAATTATATAATGTAAAAGCTATATCACAGGGACATCTTTGGAACTTATACATTATATAATATATATGTTACATTATGAGGTAGCGTGATCAATTAGGTCAGGTCAGGTAAGGTAGGGCGCGAGTCCAGGGCAGGGCAGGGCAGGAGGCGAGTCCAGGGCAGGGCACGGGGCGAGTCCAGGGCAGGGCAGGGCAGGGCAGGGGCCGACACTCAGTAGTTCTTGAAGGTGTGGTAGTCCCTGAAGCACTCACCCAGGCAGAGTGCAACTTTGCACTCGGCGCACATTGAGGTGACTCTTTTGGTCACATGGGGTTTCCTCACACTGGAGCTGCAGACGGTGCACTGCACCTGCCTGTGACGAGTGCCACTCAGCTCGGTGTTGGTTGTGTAGTGTCTTTCGACACCCAGCTGGATGCGGTCAGGAACGTGATCCCCACGCCATGCCGTACGTCTGTGAGTGGTGGTGGCATACTTCTCCAGGAGTTGGTAGGAGACGTTGTACACGAACTCCCGGAATTTCAGCTTCTGGTTTGGGGCCATATCCTTCTTCACCAACCACAAGTTGTAGGCGTTCAGCATCGTTATGTCAACTAGGTGGAGGAAGAGCTTGTGATACCACTTCACAGTCTTCCTCAGACACTCAACACCTGACAGCTGACAGTCAGACTTGTCCACCAGGCGCATGTTTTTGGTGTAGTCCACTACCATGTCGGGCTTGTAGATTGTCTTCCTGGTTCGGTAGTGGATTTTGCCAGAATCCACCTGGGCACCTGTGTGGACGGTGGAAAGCAGGTGGACGTCTCGCTTATCCTTCCACTTCAGGGCTATCAGTTTCCCACACTTCTCGAGCTGCTTGTATTTCTGCCCCTTTCGTCGCCTTCTTCGCACATGCCTCTCGCGGTGTTCCTGGGCCAGGTCGTCTTCTGAAGGTGTGTCACTGGAGGAGGCATCTGTGAGAGGAATGACATCACCTGTGAACTTTGGCATAAACTTTCTTGTCTTTCTGACAGTCCCACATGACCCCGTTTGGTTGTCATAAAGAAACTGGCAGAGAGCAGGAGAAGTATACCAGTTGTCAGTGTAGATGATGTGGCCTTTGCCCAGGTAAGGTGCCAACATTTTCCTGACGATGGCACCTGACATGCCCATGGGGTCATTGGCAGCGGCTTTCGGTACGTCAATGTCAGTTCCTGTATACACGATCATGTCAAGCACTATTCCAGTTTCACAGTCGCACAACACGAAGAGCTTGATTCCGAACCTATGCCTCTTCAAGGGGATATACTGCTTGAAAACAAGACGTCCTTTGAAGAGCACGAGCGACTCATCAATCACCAAATTGAGGAAGGGGTAAAAGTATTTCCTATACCTCTCCAACAACATGGTGAACACCTCCCGAACTTTCCATATCCTGTCAATCCTGTTAGGATTTTCGTTGTCTGCAAAGTGCATAAATCTTAGCAGCAACAAAAATCTGTCACGAGTCATGAACTTATTGAAAGTTGGGGTGGCGATGAGAGGGTCGTGCTTCCAGTAGTGTTGCAACACATGCTTCTTGATCAGAGGCATGAGGAACAACAAGGCAAAGAACGTCAGAAATTCTGCCACAGTCGTATCCACCCAGCCTCGTATTCTCGCTTTTGGAGAAAGGACGTCCAATCTGCCAAACACCCACCTGTAGTAGGCGTTTGTTTGGGCAACGATGTACGTCATTACCTCCATGTCGAAAAAAGCGAGGAAGAAGTCGCTTTCGTTCGCTTGATCATAACAGGGCCAGTCGTCAGTTGTTCCTGACGTCCCAGGATTGAACTGGGGCACGTCAGGTACAAAATTGACCCCGTCAGACCAATCGAACGAAGGCATGCCAGGGATCGGAATGTCGTCTGCGTCTTCTTCTGCGTCTGAAATATCGCTTCCATGGTCGCGATACAGCACTTCATCATCATTACCCTCCTCTTCACTCGACAGACGATGCCCTTCCTCGTTTTCGTCACCGACGTCGGACTCACTCCCACTGTCCACTCCCAAATCCCCCCACCCTTGGTCCCGTGCTAGGGCTTCGTCGTCGAAACCCGGGCTGCCAATGTCCTGCGAATCACCATCAAACAGCAGGGCGGCATACTTAGATGGTGTAAGAGTTTTCCGGGTCACTTTGGCACGTGCGGGAGTCTTATGGACAGGGACAGCAGAGGTGGTGGCAGGGGCGGCGGCAGGGGCGGCGGCGGCAGGGGCGGCGGCGGCAGGGGCAGCAGTGGTGCGTGGCCTTGATGGCAAGATGATGGTGGTGCCTGTCGCCCTTCTCTCTGTTCCTTGGGCAGGGGCGGCAGGGGCGGCAGGGGCAGCAGGGGCGGCAGGGGCAGCAGGGCCGGCAGGGACACCAGGGCCAGCAGTCGCTTTCCCAGTCGCTTTCCCTCTCCCTTTCCCCTTCCCCTTCCCTGTTCCTTGGGCAGGGGCGGCAGGGGCGGCAGGGGCGGCAGGGGCAGCAGGGGCGGCAGGGGCGGCAGGGGCAGCAGGGCCGGCAGGGACACCAGGGCCAGCAGTCGCTTTCCCAGTCGCTTTCCCTCTCCCTTTCCCCTTCCCCTTCCCTGTTCCTTGGGCAGGGGCGGCAGGGGCGGCAGGGGCAGCAGGGGCGGCAGGGGCGGCAGGGGCAGCAGGGGCGGCAGGGGCAGCCGGGCCAGGGGCGGCTGGTGGTGTTGGTGGTGGTAGGGGCACTGTGGCTGGCGTACGGGTTCTTTTCCCTACGCCCGTGCCTTTCATTTTTCCTGCCCCCGCAGGTAATGCAGCCCTAGGGCGGCCTCCTGCGTCGCTGGTACCGGTGGCAGGGGTGGCAGGGGTGGCAGGGGTGGCAGTGGTGGCAGTGGTGGTGGTAGTGGTTGTTGCAGTGGCCTGGGTCGTGGTGGCAGTGTCCCGAAAGACCAATGACCTCTGTGCCATTGCCCTGCTTGCACGTGTTTTACGTGCTTTTGGTGCTGGTGATTCGTCCTCTGAGCTGTAGGGCGTGTCGTACTGGTAGCTAGGGTCTTTGGCAGCCACCCTCTGCCTTCCACGGCGGCTAACACCACCAGAAGGAGGGCTGGTTGTGTCATCAGGGAGCGAGCGTGAGGGACGTGTAGGCTCCATGACTAGTGCGTGGTTACTGGCGCGGTGGTGCTTGCACGAGTGCGGGGCGAGCGTTTGGCGGGGTGGTATCGAGAGTTGACATGTAGTACTATACCCACACCAATTTTCAGCCGCCTGGCTATAAACGCGCGGTTTTGGTACGTGTTCAAAGTCTCTGCTCTTAAGAGTCTACCCGCAGTGCGCCGGGGGAACTCTTAAGAGTCTCCCCGCAGCTCCCGGGTTAACTCTAGTAGTTATCGTATTCAGTATCCTACTGTATCTATATATATCTTTAATTTTAGTTGTTGCTTGCATGATCTTGTAGTAACCTTTGACTGATAACTTTGTTTATCTAAATATAATCCTGCTTGACTAGCCTACAGTGACACCAGCACCATCTGTTGATACAGTATATTAACCCCTTGTGTGCAGTTACACTTTATTTTTATATAATCTCTATTTGGTGAATTGTATATTTAGTTACATATTCTATTATATATATATATATATATATTTGTTTAGCTTTTTTAGGTAAGTTATCACCTCTGGTAGCCTACTTCTGCATATTTCATACTTTTTTGTTTTTGGTTATTTTTGTTTCGGTTAGTCTAGGCTATCATCCTTGGTGGCCTATTTCTGCGTACGGTACTTCAATTTTTAAATTTTCAGTTAGGCTATCACCGCTGGTGGCCTATTTCTGCGTACCGGTATTTCATAATTTTTGTTTTCGGTTAGCCTAGGCTATCATCCCTGGTGGCCTATTTCTGCGTACTTCAATTTTTAAATTTTCAGTTAGGCTATCACCGCTGGTGGCCTATTTCTGCGTACCGGTATTTCATAATTTTTGTGTTCGGTTATTTTTGTTTTCGGTTAGTCTAGGCTATCACCGCTGGTGGCCTATTTCTGCGTACCGGTATTTCATAATTTTTGTTTTCGGTTATTTTTGTTTTCGGTTAGTCTAGGCTATCATCCCTGGTGGCCTATTTCTGCGTACTTCAATTTTTAAATTTTCAGTTAGGCTATCACCGCTGGTGGCCTATTTCTGCGTACCGGTATTTCATAATTTTTGTTTTCGGTTAGGATAGGCTTTAACCCCTGGTGGCCTATTCCTGTTTAAATAAACATAAATTGTTTTCGGTTCGGCTATCACTGCGTATTCAAATTTAATTTGTTTTGTTTTAATTTTCGGTTAGGCTATCACCGCTGATAACCTATTTGTGTGTATTTCAACATTTTGTTTTCGGTTAGGCCTATTTAAGTAAGTGAAGCGACCTGAAGGGAGTGAAGTGTTTTTAAAGTGAGTTTAGTGTTTTTAAAGTGAGTTAAGTGTTTTTAAGTGAGTGAAGTGATCTGAAGAAAGTGATCGTCACCATGCCTCGTGCCTGTACGAACTGCGCCGGTAGGTTTGGTGCTTCCATGTTTGCTCCTGCCGATCCACAAGTCTGCCGACTCTGCCAGCAACGAGAGGATTTGACAGCAAAATTGGATGAAGCCCACAACAAGATCAATGCCCTCACCAGGAAGCTGGAATCACTCCAAGAGTTTGTAACACTCAACGTTGGAGTATCACTAACTCCAATTGTTTCAACTCCAGCATCCACCACCGCCCCAACGTCATCTGCCAACAATCCAACACCTGCAGTAGACACTGCAGCAGATGCTTCTGACGAACCTGAGCCGACATCAAACCAGGACAGCCGCCCTGTTCACCTTAGTCTCTCCCCCACTCCTTGTGCAAGAAGCCTGCTAGCACGAAGAGTACCAATCCCTCGCCCCCGTTCTAACCACTCCTCTCCCCGACCTGTACGTAGAGTCCCGCCACCACAGGTTTCCGGATTTACACCAGTAAGGAACGGTGCACGGCCAACGCAGAAAAGGTCTCATCTACCAGTCACAATGTCAAACAGATTTGAGATATTGGTAGAGATGGAAGACGAACCAGAAGAGACCAGGCTCGTTGGGGATTCCATCCTACGAGGACAGGTTGAAGAGTTCTGCGACAGAGTCCCAAATCAACGAAAAAGATTTTGCATCCCAGGAGCTGGACTGGACGACATTGTGGAAGCCTTCGAAGATACCACAAAGGATGCAAATGAAAATACCCTTTTTGTCATCCATGCTGGTTCAAATGACGTCATGCGCACCAGATCCGAAGAGATGGAGAAATATCGCAAGATGATCCAGCACTACAAAAACAAGTCAAGGAATATCATCATCTCAGGCATTCTCCCCAAGATCGACGCACCTGATAAATTCTACGACAAGGCCTTCAGCACAAATAGCCGACTAAAATATTTGTGTCTGAGGGAAGAAGTTGAATTCATCAACCTCTGGGACAACTTCTACAACCAGCCTACTCTGTTCCGCAAGGATGGCACTCATCTAAACCCTGTGGGTTCAGCACGCATGGGTCGTCTCCTACACGAAGCAGTCCGCAGCCATGGATCAAAAAACGCCATCAGAGAAGAAGCAGCAGTGACATAAATCATCCAACGCCAAGAAAAAAACAGAGGCAACCGAGGACCACCAGCGATAAGGACCGAAGACAGCGAGGACCGAGGACAGCCATGAACATAAATGTAGATCCGACAAGAACCAAAAATATTATTAAAGAGCGTTCCGTGAGTTCTAAAATAACAAATTTAAAGATTTTCTATGCAAACGCTCGTAGCATACGCAATAAATTTTCAGATTTAGAGGAGCTAGTGTTTACAGAAAATTATGATGTGATTGGCATAACAGAATCTTGGCTCAATTCAGAAGATAGAGACTTTTTAGCAGAGTATTCACTTCCCGGTTATGTAATGTTTGAGAAAAGCCGAATAAATCGAAATGGAGGTGGCGTTTTACTTTATATCAAAGAAAGTCTTAACCCTACCCTCTTGTCAAAACCTCAAATTGTGAACGTCGACGCATCTTTTGTGCTAATAAAGAATAATAAAGGTACAAAAATAATACTTGCATTAATATACAGACCTCCAGCTCAATCAGTGCAAACTGACCGAGAAATTTACGAACAAATTGCAGATGTAAGTAACTCACAAGATACCGTAATTTTTGGCGACTTTAATTTACCTGTGACCAAGTGGGGCGATACTCTTACTTCACACTCCGGACATGACTTGTATACGAACTTGCAAGAGAGTTCGCTTTATCAATTTGTTCGAACGCCGACCCGTGGTAATAACGTTCTTGACATTGTACTTTCAACAAAAGAAGAATTAATAGAGAATTTGAATGTTGGTGATGAATTCAGTAACAGCGACCATCGTACGATAACTTTCACTTTAAAGTTTACTAGTAACGAACCAAATAGTAGCATCGAAAAAGTCCCTAATTTCAAGAAAGCAAACTTCCATAAACTTAGAGCTATGTTTAAAGAAACTGACTGGAGCTTTTTAATTAACAATAACGACATAAATACATCTTGGAAGTTATTCGAAACCACTTACCTAAAAGCAGTGCAAGACTGCATACCATCGAAAATAAGGCGTCCAGGCCATAATAATAAGCCCAAATGGTGGAATAAAGATATTTCAAACTGCCTGCTTGCTAACAAATTTGCTAATGATAGATTAAAATCCTTACAAAATGACGAAGAACGGGTGAAATTTGTAGAGCTACGACGCAAAGCCAAAAAGTTAATTAAGCAAAGTAAAAAGACCCTAGAGTTACATATTGCGAATCAAAGTAAAACAAACCCGAAAGAATTCTATAGTTATATCAGAAAGAAAAAAGTAGTTACTTCAACTGTTGGACCGTTATTCGATGAAAATGGAGAATACACCAAAGACGAAGTACAAATGAGTAATGCCCTCAATACCTTCTTTGCATCAGTTTTTACAACAGAAGACCTCCGTGATATCCCGACACCATCGCCGATTCAGATTGATAATTCAGATGTTCTAAGCAATATCACCGTTACAGAGATAGAAGTATTGAATTGTTTAGATAAACTCAAGGTAAATAAAACGCCTGGACCTGATACAATCTCGCCTAGAGTTCTGAAGGAAGCTAAGGATGAGCTCTCCAAACCACTGACATTACTATTCAATAAATCCTTGCAGTCTGGAACTATGCCTGATCAGTGGAAGCTAGCCAACGTAACACCGATATTCAAAAAAGGCAGCAAATCCCTACCCAGTAACTATCGTCCAATTAGCTTAACCTCAGTTGTATGTAAAATGCTAGAAACGGTCATACGAGACAGACTCGTAAATCACTTAGAGGAAAATAACATACTTAAAGATACTCAACACGGCTTTCGTAAAAAACGTTCCTGTTTAACAAACCTCTTAGACTTCTTCCACGATATCCTCAACCTCTACGATGAGAGTAAAGCTGTAGATATTATATACCTTGATTTTCAAAAGGCCTTTGACAAAGTTCCCCACAAACGTTTACTGCTAAAACTAAAAGCGCATGGAATACAAGACGGTGTGTTGAAATGGATAGAAAATTGGCTCAGCGACAGAAAGCAAAGAGTAGTCATAAACGGTAAGGCATCTAAATGGACCAATGTAAGTAGCGGGGTACCCCAGGGATCGGTACTAGGACCAATTCTCTTTCTAATTTACATCAACGACATAGATGAGGGCCTCACCTGTACAATCTCAAAATTTGCTGACGATACAAAAATTGCAAATAGCGTACTCTCAAAAGAACAAGTTGACGATATGCAACACAATCTAGATAAATTGTCATGTTGGGCCCAAATTTGGCAAATGAGTTTCAATGCGGATAAATGTAAAGTACTACATATCGGATACCTAAATGAGAAAGCAAACTATTCGATGAATGGCACTCAGCTTAAGAATGTAAACCGAGAAACCGATCTGGGAGTAACAATATCGAGTAACCTAAAACCGAGTCAACAATGTTCAGAAGTTGTTAAGAAGGCAAACAAAATAATTGGCTTTATAGGCAGGTCATTTGAGCATAAATCCAAAGAAGTTATCCTAACCCTTTACAATTCCTTAGTCCGCCCTCTTCTGGAATACTGCGTTCAATCCTGGTGCCCTTATTACCAAAAAGATATAAACAAGCTAGAACGAGTTCAACGTAGAGTTACCAAAATGATACCTAGCCTAAAGAACAAACCATACGAAGAGCGTCTTAGAGAATTAAATCTATTTCCTTTAACCCAGCGCAGATTAAGAGGTGACTTAATTCAAGTGTTCAAAATCATCAAAGGCATCGACAATATGAACTGTAGTAAGTACTTCACTATCGACCAATCTAATTACACGCGGGGAAACGGTTGCAAAATTATTGGTAAATCTTTTAACTCACACGAATCTAAGAATTTCTTCTTCAATCGAGTTGTCAACTTGTGGAATGGGCTTCCCCGAAACGTTATAGACTGCATCACCGTTGATTCATTTAAACTCCGCATAGACAAATATCTCGCTTCAAACCCGCGACTGACTGCGTTTGTAAATGAATAACTTTATTTTATCCCCCCCTCAGTTACTAACCCATCTGTCCCCTACTAACTTCCTAATCCTGCCACGGACATTAGTTCCAGGGCAGTAATTCCCTTTCCAATGTTCCCTTACCCACTCTAAACCACTGTTTGGACACTTGATCCTCAGTGTTTTGGAGGACAAGCAACCTAGAAGGGTCACTAGATCTGTTGTTGCTTGATTTCCTTTGTACTCCTTTGTACTTTGTACCTAAACCGATCTTGCGCATTGCCTCACTATATTTCCCCAGCCTACAACACTGCCCAAGAAAATCCCAAAAACCCAAGACTCATATCCCCCCTTCATCCCCAGCTCAGTTTTCACGCAGTAATCCTTCCCCTTCGGTTAGTAACCCATTCACCACACTAAACAGACCTCCTGTCAGTCCCACACACCTCACTCCGACCCCCACGGGGGAAAACTACAAACCATTCATACGAAAGGTTAAAGTAAAAAAACACACAGGACGCTTAGCCCGTCTACAACGCCCACACCAAGCCCGGGCAACCGCCCTCCACAGCACAGAGGACACATTCCTACAGGTATACATTGACCTGCAAAAGAAACCTGACCCTCGCTCTCTTGCTTGGTGGGACCTTCTAAATACCCTCAAAATGACCCACCATGACTATTCTTCTTTTTACTTCACCCTTGAGGCTCGGGGACGAGCCTACAATGAAGGAGAGGGAAGTAAAATGCCCCAGAACGAGAAGCCCACCACAGAAGCCACGAGCGAACACCACACAGAAACACCCGAAAGAAAGGTCCACAGAACGAAAGGACCAGCTGACCGAGCCAACCAGTTCAGACAGGCCCAAGCCCGCAGGGCTAAGCAGCTCCAAACCACACCTGCCTACCCCTTCTAAACACTGACCTTTCCCACACCTCACATACACTACCCCTCGTGTCCTACACCTCTACCTACATGATGACGAACATAAATACACCGTACAGTTAATACACCCATGCCCTGTCCCTAAGTTAGGATATTAATATCAACATACCCTAAAATACCTTGTCTTGCCAGACTAAGTTTCTGAAGACCAATCGCCCCATAAATCTATGTATGTTCCTCCCAGGTTAAAACACCCATGCCCTGTCCCTAGGTTGAGCCAATGCCAACCAGTTCAGACAGCCATAAATCTATGTGTGTTCTTCCATCCGAGAAGTAATATGTTCACCCCTTAACACCTTACGAGCGGCCTATGCGGTTTATTTATATGTACCGCCCAGCGGGGTGTTTTTAGCCAAAATAGGGCTGTTTACGTGATAATTTTCATGCCTAAATAAGACCCAGAACGTAAATCAAGTACCTATCCCTGAAAGGGCATAAACAGAGCTTTCGAATGACACCATAACGATCCTTTTATGATGGCTAGTTTTCTTGCAATAACCGTGCAACGCGAGTGCAAAAAGCATGTAATTAGCCACTTTCCCGATATAATTCCTTATATAGCGAGTGAGAGAGGGAGGAGGGAGCTGGGATTCGTGTCAGTATGTTCGCCGCGGTGGTCTGGAGCAGTCATACGCTCGCTACTCTCCTGCCACCACTTGTCTCTCTCTCTCAGCAACATTACGTGCTGAAATTGCCACTCGAGTTATGTCGAGCGCCGCCACATAGTCCAGCTTTATTTAACTCGACTTATGTGGTGAGCCGCTAATTAAGGGTTAAAATACCTTGTCTTGCCAGACTAAGTTTCTGAAGACCAACCGCCCCCATAAATCTATGTATGTTCTTCCATCCGAGAAGTAGTATGTTAAAACCCCATGTCATAATTAATAAGAAACTATGATACCCACGGGTACACCATTGTATATATAACCAATATTCCTGTAAGACCTAGACAGAGATAATGACTGAAGATGTTAGCCACCATGCAATAACTCTAATTCTTACCCCAACCAGAGATTGTATAGATAACCTTTTTTTTCCATTGTCTATCATAGTAGCACGAAACAATAACGAAGTACCCCTACGAACTGCCGCTTTTCTTTGGTCTATATTTCATAGAAAACGCAGTTCCCAGGGACAGCTAGATCAGCAAGAACTCGTGTCAAAATAATAGTTTCCATAACCCCTCGTATTGACGAGTAATAATACACCATGTTTTTCTCTACTTTTATCCACAGTCAAGCACACACCTACAGTTAACCTCCCCTTCCCCACAGCCCACAGTCCACATGATCCTATCTTTTCCAGACTCCTATACCACCCCGTATTTGCTCATCCCCCGGTAGCATTTGGCTAACGTACTTTCACTGTCCTTTCCCCCCAAACACCAATATCAACTGTAGCCTAATGCTACCCCCACGCCCGGAGACCTTAGGGTCAAATTTCCACGTAGCCCCCTGAACTCTCTCCCTCTCATTAACACCCCGCGCTCCTAGACTCTTTTCCGACCTACCCTCTCCCTCATACCTCTTGAAAATCCTTGATTTTTCCGTTGCTAACGCTCTCCAACCTTTTATATATATACTCCTATCCAGCCTACCTTCCCTTAGTAGGCCGGAACAACATTAGAACTTTACTAACCCCTTGCATGCCATCTATTCCCTTACAACCCATTCACAACCCTGCACCCAATGATCGTCAGTGCGAGGCTAGCCGCCTCGCCAGTGACTAACTTCTATTGCCATACTTCCAGATAAATGTGGCAGAGTTAGCAACCCAGTCTCCACCACATCCAGCAAACCATACAATTAACAACCAACCGATTAAAACCAGCTAGCCAAGGCACCTTCGGTTTTGGTATTAAGAACACCCACATCTGTCTCATAAACAGAGGGTTATTACAAACACTTGTGATATGGCAAGCCCCTAGCCACAGCCGCCGGACGACCATCCCAGAGAGAGGGCGCCCAGCTACCCCTTTTTACCCACCCGAGGAGGGAGACCCCCACCCCTGCGGAGGTATACCTGACCCCTGTTTTGACTTCCGGGTCATTGCCAGGTAGCACAGGAATTCTTCCTATCAATGAACTAACCATGCATGACTAACCCCTTACTAACCTCTATTAACCCACAATAACCCATTCACCTTTCTTGCATACTCAGATAATCAAATTAGCACCTCAGCTATACCATAGAATGAAGACTGAGCAATATAAGAGAGACGCCCCTATCACAGCTGTCCCAGTCCTCCCCGCAAAGTAGATCCAGTCTCCCTCCCCTCAATACTTCCAGTATAGCCAAAATAGTACCTCTTACTAAGGCTCAGTTATATCACATTATGAAGGCTCCCTATAGCCATGTGCCACAACAGTAATCACCACCTTACCTAGTCCCCGTATCTATTGAGAGCTCAAATAAGTCCATAAGACTTGAGATCCCTATGGCCTACAGGGTCCAAAACCGAGCCTATAAACCCAGCTCCAGCCCCCAGTAAAATCAGTTGAAAGATAGACACCAACCAGTGGCTGACCCCCTGAAGTTGACCTCTAGCTCTGCCCTTGTGTTGTTCCTGAGTTGTGAGATTCCAGAGCCGGCAGACTCCGTGGCAGATTGGAGATAGAAGCATCTGTCCACGTACAAGAATCTACGTGCACCTTATAACCTTCACACACTAGTGGGTATATAAGCGTGTAGCCAGCACCGATCGCCAAGAGATCCGTCTTGAGAACTTCCTACATATGGACCACCTGGACGGCCGCGGAACCAGTCGTTAGCCCCCAACATCACGGACGCAAGATAACCAGGACCAGACCAACAAAATACTATCCAAGATTCACTTTATTAGTACTAACGTGTTATAGTACTAATTAGAAATTCACTTATTAATCTTTCTATGAAGTGGCTATATCTTTGCCCAGTGTAATTCATATATAACCATTCCATTTGGGAAGTACTAAGCGTATCAGTGTTCATTAATTAACAGGCGACATTAACTCTCGTAATTACCTTTATCCAGATATAAAAACCCTAGTGATATCCAACGTTCGCCCACTGATTTGTGTTCTACGTATTTCTACCATAAGAATATAAAACTTAGATCAGTACCCCCTGAGGTTACTAGAATTCCCGTGCTCTAAAACATACGCGTGTCTAATTCTAGTCTGTGAACTACTACTTGTGCACCAGACCTGCCAGTAATAAATCTAATTAGTGAAATTGAATCCATAAATAACATTGAGGTCTTCCAGTATATAAACTTGCGAACCAAACCAGTGATCAGAAGAGTATACCTGAACGTTGGAAGTGGGAGACTAGGCTCCATCCAGATCCACTAATGCTAGCGGTTCATTTCTATCATTTGTCTTGTACGAGTATTCCTACTTTCGTATGCTCCCTATTAACCTATTTAAATAAACGTGATCGTGTGTCTTGTTACCGTGTGTTTATTTTGTGTTCTCTATTCCTCATACCTTGTATTGTGCATGCAACCTTATATACCCAGTCAGTTAGAACCCACATTACCCAAGTTAATCCTGTAGAAAAACAGGTCATAACAACTTCAATAAACTATAGTCTATTCGCTGTATAGGCGAAAATCATGACCTCTAACCTCTGTAACTCAAAAACGACTAGAGTAATCGAGCTAATATATCTACCATATGGGAAAAGTCAGTCAAGGAATAGAATTGGAAATTTACAGCCAATTTACTCTAGCCCTCTTTGAGTTATATGGCTTGGAGGCCATGATTTATTGTCTACTTACAGCGAACAGACTATAGTAACCTAGTCTGAAAATAGAACATTGAGAAAAGTTGGGTGCTACACATTGGAAGCAAAATGAACCTGCACAGTACAGCATAAATTGATCCCAACTAAATAATACAACAAAAGTGAAAGACCTGGGTGTTGTAGTATCTAGCAACTTAAGGGGGGATGGTTCGTTATTTATGGACCCCTATCTCCTCATGTTTAGCACATTAGTTACTTAGTATCTAGTATGAACATCTCGATGTTACGTAATCTGGGTTGATTTAGCGTTACGTATCTTTCCGTAGTCTTAAGTTGAACGCTTTCCGTAGTCCTAAGTTGAACGCTTCCGTAACCTTAGGTTGGACGTCCACAATTGAAATGCTAGACTACTCGGCCCACGGGACAGCTCGGCCCACGGCGAGACAGCTCGGCCCAGTAAAAACGAGACAGCTCAGCCCCGTGTTAATTACGAGACAACTCTTAACTAACCTAACCTAACCTACACATTATGAATCGAGAGAACTAGCCTATGGGGCGGATGCCCGACCCCGAAAGGGGTTGAAATAGGGGAGCTATCCTCCCACCAAAGGCGGCTTTCTAGGGCCTTTCCTAGCTGATGCTGAGAGGATTGGGTTCTAGTCATGTGGTGATGGGCTGGTCTATCAGAGTGAGAACTGAGCGATCTCTGCCATACCCATAGCTTACTCTGACTGTTCCTTTAACTTATATATTTTCTAGATCTCGAGTGACGGCATCTTTTCCGTGGATTGACCTCCCAATCTACCAAGATTGGAAGCCAAAGCATCACATTTTTCCCTTGCCCCTCAACTTTCTCTTCATAATTGCTGAGGGGCACAGGGCCCTGGGTGGGGCTTTGGTTTCCCGGGCGTTTCCGCACCCTCCTCAGCTCCCCGCCATGGAGTGGCTTCGGTCACCCAGGCTTTATTGTGGTCGGCAGGGAGGGTTCTGCGGGGGCGCTCGGTTATGGCCTTGGAATTGCTCGGGGCCTTGGGGCTGTTCGGCCAGGCAGCTTGGGGAACAACAACAACTAGCCTATGACATAATTATACAATAAACGAACATTTCGCCCACATTACACACACACCATAAACGGGAGGCCATGTATGCAGCATCATATCCTGCAAATCATGTCCTCTGCGCATGAATGAGAACCTTAGGCCCCTTGGCACAATTTTTTTTTCCTTTATACTATTATATTATCTTAACCTAACCTAACCTAACCTAACCTAACCTAACTTAAATTAACCTAACAGTTGAGCCTAAATAACATAATAAAAATATTAGGGAAAAGGCCGCACATACACAGAGGACAGGATTTGGTGCTGCATACATGGCCTCACCCATAAACCCTCCACTTAGCTCTCCCCATCCTAATCCTGACTGGTCTTGTCAAATTGCCCCATAGCAAAACATGGGGCCGAGCTGTCTCAAATAATGGGCCGAGTTGTCTCGCCGTCGTTGCCGAGTTGTCCAAAAGTGGGCCGAGCTGTCCAAGCCGAGTTGTCCCATGGGCCGAGTCTTCCAGTCACCCCACAATTGGGAAGAATATATTATTCTGTAATTGTATATGGGAAAGTATTGTAGGATTATAATTCCCATATATATTTGTGTATTATTTATTAAGATTGTTCATAAGTATCTCATTGTATAAAGATGGGATACATTTTCCATATGCTATGCGCATGCGCGGATAGTCACGAGGGACACAAAGACGTGGCTCTCGTTCTCACTCTTCAACCAACCTCCGTCCCCGCTACATACGCTAAGCCTTCTTCATAGTTCATATATTTAGGTGTTTTTGCTTCACTATCATCTCATTTCATATAGTCACTACATCATCATCTTTTCATGTCAAGAACGTTATTACCACGGGTCGGCGTTCGAACAAATTGATAAAGCGAACTCTCTTGCAAGTTCGTATACAAGTCATGTCCGGAGTGTGAAGTAAGAGTATCGCCCCACTTGGTCACAGGTAAATTAAAGTCGCCCAAAAATACGATATCTTGTGAGTTGCTTACATCTGCAATTTGTTCATAAATTTCTCGGTCAGTTTGCACTGATTGAGCTGGAGGTCTGTATATTAATGCAAGTATTATTTTTGTACTTTTATTATTCTTTATTAGCACAAAAGATGTGTCGACGTTCACAATTTGAGGTTTTGACAAGAGGGTCGGGTGAAGACTTTCTTTGATATAAAATAAAACGCCACCTCCATTTTTATTTATTCGACTTTTCTCAAACATTACATAACCGGGAAGTGAATACTCTGCTAAAAAGTCTCTATCTACTGTATTGAGCCAAGATTCTGTTATACCAATCACATCATAATTTTCAGTAAACACTAGTTCCTCTAAATCTGAAAATTTATTGCGTATGCTACGAGCGTTTGCATAGAAAACCTTTAAAGTTGCGGTTTTAGAACTCACAAAACGTTCTTTAATCAAATTTTTGGTTCTGGTCGGATCTACATTTACATTCATGGCTGTCATCGGTCCTCGGTCGTTATCCCTGGCGGTTTTGAATTTGGGTCGTGTTGGTGGAGCTTTATCCAAATTCGCGGTTCTTGACAGATTAGCATTTAATTCCTTCGCAGGTTGCCACCCTCGCTGTCTTCGGTTTTCCTCCTATGGGAAAGAGCCATAGGCATCGTGAAGGCGGGTCTGAAGAAGGTGTTGGGTAGAGCTCTCATATCGATTGAGGAACTCAACACCATACTCTTGGAGATTGAAGCCACCGTAAATGATCGCCCTCTATACTATGCTTCTGGTGATTTGGAAGACCTTACCCCAATCACACCCTCAGTACTGGTACGTGGATACAGACTGCGGGATCTTCCTGAAGAACATGATGAGGATACTATGGAAGATCCAGACTACACAAGTAAGGACGTGATATCGGCCCGCTACAAATATATTCATAAATTATCGCGAGATATTTGGCATTCCCCTTCAAGTGTAAGCCCAACTGGTTGATCAGGCTATTCCTGGACTTTGTTCCCTTAACCAGTAATTTATATTCCTGCGTATATATTTCTTGTTGACAGAGCTTATGTAATAATTATCTGCAATTCTGATCTCCTTCACATTGAGGTAAGCACTACCTGTGGGCGGTGTGCCTTTGATTTTTGCTTTTACATTTTCTACAAATCATATCACCCATGCTGTAACACGTAACTTCTCATAGCTGCTGAATCTATCCCAGTCCCATAACCGTGTGTCATCTTCAGGCACCGAGTCAATTACCGGTGCCACAATAGCAGTGTGTTGCTCGCTCAAATCTATGTTTTCTGGCCATTCGTTGGGATTATTAAGCCAGTATGGGCCATTCCACTACAACGCAGAAGATTTGAGAAATTTAACAGATACACCATAAGTAATGCAGTCACTTGGATTCTCTTTGGTAGACACATACCGGAACTGTGCGGTTGGGAGCAGGGTATGAATCTCGTTGACACGGTTGGTGACGTACACTGGTAGCTTCTTTCGGCTATGTAACCAGCGTAGAGCGTAATTTGGCTGTCACTCCATATAACTGTCTCCGAGATATTTAGCAAATTCTTAAAAGTATCCTCGATAAAGTGAACGAGTCTAGCAGCCAACAGAACTGCAGTTACCTCCAACTTAGGGATGGAAAGGGATTTGATCGGGGCGACCTTCGCCTTCGCCATGACTAGACGGCTGCCACTTGTGTCAACAAAGTAAATGACGGTGCCGTACGCGACCTTGCTAGCGTCTAAGAAGGCATGAATGGAAACAGGATGGTCCATGACAACTCTCCGAGGAAAATTAAAACCCTTACAGAGGCGAAGATCAGAAATAATGTCTTCCCACTCCTGAACCAGATCGCCAGTCAAAACATCATCCCAACCTAATTTTATCCTCCATAATTGCTGAAGGAATAATCTTGATTTGATCGACAACGGTAGAACTATCGCCAAGGGGTCAAAAAGTTTAGCCGTCATACTCAAGCAAATCCGCTTTGTAATCTGCGAATATTGCATGTACTGAACGCCGAATGAGAGGGTATCTGTGTCTGTCTCCCAAAACAACCCTAGCACCCTAACATGTTCCTGCTGTACAGCCGCAACCCCATCACGTTGCAGTACAGTCCGCAAAACAGAACTATTTGTCGCCCATTCACGCAGATGTAGATGGGCATCATTCATAATTTCTCGGACTTCACCATAGGTATTAACCTCTGAAGTGCGCATGGGGGTAATTGGAAACGTCCCCCTGTGCTGACGTATTTGAGGTGTTTCCGTCACTAAAATATTCATTGTGCCATTAATAGCATTAATACTTATCCATATGCGCCTATTATGGGTTGATTATAAAGGTATTAACCTGAAACAACAATAAAACGAGTGAAAACAGCGTTTGGATGGTCAAAATCGGAGATATAGCCCGCGAGTTGTATAATGTATGGGTGAGGCAATCTGCTTTCCCGCCAATTTCCCCCAAGGCCACTGAGACACAGTCGATCGATACTCTCTCTCTCTCTCTTGCACTCGCTTGCTATCAGTGATGACCACACCCTCCAATCGGATTTCTAATGTTAGCACGAAAATATACCTCAGAATAAGGGAATAACAGGGAAAATAGGTGATAACTGAAGGAGAGGAGGAAAGTGGGGAAGGAGGGGAGGTAGAGGACTGAGATTTTGCATGGCCCAGGGGCCAAAAAAAAAAAAAAATAAAAAAATAAAAAATAAAAAATTTTTTTTTTTTCGATGTCAAAAGTTGATTTTTTTTTTCTCTGACTCTTAAGAGTCTCCCCGCAGTGCGCCGGGGGAACTCTTAAGAGTCTCCCCGCAGCTCCCGGGTTAATCAGGAAATTTTCATCATTACCTGTACCCAGTAAATTGTCGATGTATAGCCCTGACCGAATCTGCTGAATAACCTGCGGATCTGCACTGACATTTGACAAGTGATTTAAAATGGTGGCGTTTAAAAGAAATTGGGGACATGTAGCGCCAAATAAAACTGCCTGGAATCGATAACAAATGAGGGGAGAATCTAGCTGCCGTGGAAATTTTGGCCACATAAACCGAGTATAGTCTTGGTCGTCCTCATGGAGTTTTAACATCAGAAACGCCTTCTCGATATCAGACACCCAGGCATACTTATCGAGTCTAAACCGGAGTAAAACTTGTGCAAAGTCTGGTACCAGTGAAGGTCCAGTATGCAAGCAGTCATTAACCCTTGTCTATCGGGGCCCGACTAAATTCCGTATCTAAAAACCTGGACTATGTGGCGGGGCCCGCCTTTAGTCCGTGTGCAATTTGGGCGCAATATTAGCTCTGAGAGAGAGCCGAGCGGTGGGAGGAGCGTAGGTTGCCTCATGACCGCTCGCCACGACCATCGTGGGCCCACTGACATGTACTCCACACTACTCCACCCTTTCTCACTCGCTACACACTTAATTATGTAACTAAATGACCGTATTTTAGCGATTTTGCCCTTCGGTTGCACGATCGTTGCAAGACAACCACTGATCGTAGAAGGATGGTTCTGGTGTCATTGGAAAGCTCAATTATCACCCTTTCACGGATACATACTTGTATTAAGCTCTGGCTCTTGTTTATGCATGAAAAAGAGCACGGAAACAACGCCATTTATGGTAAAAAAAAAACCACTGGGCGGCACGGTCAAATATACCGCCTAGGCTGCTCGTCGAGTGTTAAGACTAGGCTGACGATCACTCACCTTGGCTGAACAGTCGAAGACGATACGCACTGGCGTAGTTTTGCTCTCATTGACAACTCCATGATGAGCCAAAGTAGGGGGAAATCGAGCCGGATCGCCCCTCGCCGGATCGGCCTGTTGCCGGTCGATCCGGCTCTGCCGGATCGATCTTACCTAACATGACGTAACCTAACTAAGTCTACGTGCTTTAACCCGCCTAACTCCCGGATAGTAGGCCGATCCGGCGAAGCCGGATCGCCGGATCGATCCGACGAAGGATCAACCTGTTGCCTGATCGTCCTTACCTAACATGGCGTAACCTAACTAAGTCTACGCGCTGTAACCCCTTGTTCTCAACCCTTGTTCTCAAAAACTGTGCTTCCGTGCTGACTCCCTGCCTAGGCAAACTCTTTCGTCTCTGTCTATCCTCTAACGTCTTCCCTTCATGCTGGAAGTTTGCTCACATTCAACCTGTCCCAAAGAAGGGTGACCGCTCTCAACCCTCCAACTATCGTCCAATTGCTCTTATCTCTTGTCTTTCTAAAGTTTTTGAAACTATTCTTGCTTCCAAATTTCTTAAGCATTTCTCTTCTCATAATCTGCTCTCAGATCGCCAGTATGGCTTCCTTAAGGGTCGCTCTACTGGTGATCTTCTTTCATATCTTACTAACTCTTGGTCATCCTCCTTTCGGGACTTCGGCGAGACTTTTTCTATTGCACTAGACATATCGAAAGCCTTCGATAGAGTCTGGCATAAATCTTTAATTTCTAAACTACCCTCCTTCGGTTTCTATCCCTCCATCTGTGCCTTTGTCTCTAATTTCCTTTCCGGCCGTTCCATCGCCGCGGTTGTGGACGGCCATTGTTCACTTCCTCACTCTATAAACTCCGGTGTTCCTCAGGGCTCTGTCCTATCTCCTATTCTCTTTCTAATTTTTATAAATGATCTCCTTAACTGTACCTTAATTCCCATCCATTCATACGCAGACGACTCAACCTTGCACTACTCCATTAGTTTTTCAGAACGCCCCAGCCAGCAATCCCTCAACGACAAACGTAATGAAGCCATAGAACTCTTAAATTCTGATCTAAATACTATTTCCAATTGGGGCAGAGAAAACCTTGTTAACTTTAATGCTTCCAAAACCCAATTTCTCCATCTATCTACCCGTCAGGATCTCCCAGCGGACTATCCCTTATTCTTCAACAATACAAAAATCAACCCTTCATCTTCTCTCAATATTCTTGGTGTCTCTTTTTCTTCTGCTCTCATTTGGAAGGACCATATTACCAGTCTTGCTAAGGCAGCCTCCCAGAAGCTGGGTGTGCTCAACCGCCTTAGGGGGTTCTTTTCCCCTGCACAGCTTCTTGCTCTGTACAGGGGCATAGTGCGCCCTTGTATTGAGTATTGTTCACATGTGTGGGGAGGTTCCTCTCACACTGCTCTCCTAGACAAAGTTGAAAGGAAGGCCTTTCGTATCACTAACTCCCGTCCACTCACCAACTCTCTGCAATCTCTCTCTCTCCGCCGCAATGTTGCATCTCTCTCGCTATTCTATCGCTACTATAATAATCAGTGTTCCTCAGAGCTATCCCAGTGCATACCACCTCCTTTACGTAGGGCACTTGGTACCCGTCTTGCAACTCAATCCCACCCCTACTCTGTGCAACTCTCCAACCCAAGAGTGAAACGTTACTCTCAAACTTTCTTCTACTCAACAGCTGAGCTCTGGAACTCTCTCCCAGAATCAGTCCTTCCCTCTTCCTATGACTTAAATTGCTTCAAACTCCGTGTGTCCAGGCATTTTGGCTCGAACGTCCCTTGATTTTGGCCCTGTCACTCTTTCAACTATGGGGGAGGCACTCGCTATAGGCAGTTATGCCTTTTGCCTCCCTCAATCACATAGAAAAAAAAAAAAAATATATATATATATATATATATATACTAACGACGGGCTAGTTTTTCAGACACAGACATGAATATTCCCACACATGTATTCTGTTTTAACTAGGTCGAGCGTAATTCCACCACCCTGAAATCCTATTGTGACGTTAACCACTCCGTTAGAACCGCATGGCTTGTCCTACAGTGACTCGCTAGGATCGCCAGGGCAGTGGATGTGGCTACAGTTGATGTATTGTTGTGTGCTTTATTTCATATGAAAGCTCGTGTCATGGGCAGTCCAGAAAGGCTCTTTGTTTTCACCCATGTCAAGGCTTTATATATTTAATTGCAAAGTATATGTTTTATCATTAAGTAGTAATGATAGGAATTGAGAGAGAGAGAGAGAGGAGGCGCGCATTGTTTTGCTATACTCGTTGACGTCATAGCTGGCTGGCCTCGTGGGGATTCTTGAGGGAGTTTTTTACCATGCTTTGTGACGTCATGTTTGGCTGGCTTCTTTAGTATTGGCTGGAGGACTTGTTACCGCTTTTTTCCCACGCGGCTCGAGCTAGTGCTAGTATATATACAGTTCCCTCGCTACTCTCTCCCTCAGATCTGGTTTCTAGAACGCATCCCTCTTATCCCTTTGATATCTGTCCTCCTCACTGCACCTGAGAACCTTTTCCTCTGCCTATCTCTCTCATTTTCCATACCTTTCACCACCTTTTATTAATATTATATCCCCTCTGGTTAACTCTGCATAATCAGCTTCATGCTGGCCAGTTGTATTGTGCGTTAAGGTCTGATATAACCCATGTATGTTAGTTGTTAAGATAAGTTGATCACGAAGCATTGGTTGGCATTCATATTGTTCAGTACCGCTTCCTATAATTATTAGTGTTCTGCTGGATTAGATAATGCTAGACTAGGAGTCCGATACTATAAGGTATTGTTTCCGATGGGTGCTGGCTTTAGTTAAAAGCTGCACGACATACCTGAGAACTGGAGTTGATTGGGTAAATTCTAGTCTGTGTGCCATTGAGAGTAGAGCATGCACGAATGAGGGCTTTTTGCCTATACCATTCTGCACTGTTCTAAGCTCGTTGTTTGTCTTTGAGGTACGCCAGGAGAACGCTTGATACTTCGGTATTAAGGTTTCTCAAGAGAGCTACCCTTCACCATAACGTAATATTTGACGCACAGACTTGAGATTTGCACTAGGCTATGCGGCATGCCATGCGCACCAGTATCTCGTATCATTGACTCTAGCTAGACTTTATCAGTCACAGTAGACATTAAGTATATTAAACCAATTACTCTTTTTATGCATACCCGTTTATGATTACACAAGCATTTCGCAGCCTAGTTTGATGTATTGAGACACAAACGACTTAGGCTCTTTTTGTTGATAGGAATACTGCATTGTCGTGGCGATTATTATTATTGTTGTGGCGTTTAGGATATTCTTGGCCCCGACTGCATTATATCTCCTGCCTTTTTGTGTGCATAGCCTGCACGAGCATTGTTCCGCTGCCTGCCTTTTTGGGTTCCATTTCCGATTCGAGCATCTTGATAGCATCTAACATTTAAAGAAGATTCCTTGTTGGTGTTGAAGGACTTTAGTGCACTTTCTTTCATGCAGGAGTGCCCGACATTTATTGATTAAAGTAACGTAAGCTGTAACTTCTCTTACCACCTTACTTTGCATACCATAACCAAGCACCTTCGGTTATAGGTAGTAATAGGCTGTTTTCACATAACATTAAGCCTAGAGTAGACGCACATTTATTGAGAGTTTAATAACCTATTATTGCATATAGAACTCTGGAGAGTATTTGTGTTCTTTGTTCACTGGGAATATACATCAGAGGTTGGATCTAGCGCTTTCAGTTGTAGCATTTATGCCATTATTAGTCCAATGAATAAGAGCCCTGATATATTTAAACCTCAGTCGTAACAAATGGCGACCTTACCTAGGATTTGGTGAACCAACATTTATTAGCAGGGAACATTTGTTGTTTTGGGGAATATTTTGCGGGGATCAGCAAGAATAATTTTTTTTTGCAACATAGTATAGCCCTTGAGTATTTCCGAGAATTTTTGTGTGTATATTGAGGTATAAGAGTATGGGGTGCTTCTTTTCTGAATATTGAGGTGGGAAATTTTTGTGAGCATCATGTCTTATACCGGATCAGAGGAGAATGGAGACACAGTACGTAATGTCGAAACTGAGGAACAGCAGCATGATGAAATGGTTAATCAGGTGAACTGTGAGGAGGATGCTAGGATATTTTTGCAATGGCCTGTTACTGCCGAGCGGTTGGAGGGTGTGAATCGGTACGGTCTTCAATGCCTGGCCACAGCTATCGGTCATGCGGGTACTAGCAGCATGACCAGGGATAACTTGATAACGTGTGTACTGGGCAGGGTGACTGGTGAGCGAGATGGGTTGAGTACTCAGAGCCCTTCGGCCATGCTTCCCCTACACTCAACTCCCAGCCATCCCAGTAGTTTGCCGACCCAGAGTACGCGTCCACAGTTGGGTGGTGACTGGCAGGGTGGGTTGCCCCTGGGGGGACCACTGGTAATTTCAAACATTGTAGCACCTTCACCTCCTCAAGGGTTAACTCCAGAATTATTGCTTCAGCTCGAATTAGCTAAGATCGAAGAGAGAAAGGCTATCAGGGCATCTGAGCTTCAGCAGCAAATATAATTAGCCAAGATAGAAGAGAGAAAAACTATTAGTCACCAGCACATAGAGCTAGCAAAAATCCAAGCTGATTTAGAGTCGACTAGGTACTATGCCGACATGGACGTAGAGAAGTCGCGAGTAGAGACAACGGGACAGCGACTTGGGGCTGGTAACCGTGGTCATGATCAATCTCTCTCGCACTTATTGAAACTGGTTCCGGTGTTTGATGAGAGTGGGGTAACAGAATTTTTCGCACGCTTTGAGAAGAAGTGCCAGGAACACCAGTGGCCAGAGAATAAATGGGCAGCACTTGTATCCTCTAGATTAAAAGGCAAGGGTCTTAAAGCCTACGATGCGTTACCTTTGAAGTCATGTATTGTGTATGAGGATCTCAAGGAGGCTGTCCTGAGGGCTTACGAACTGCAACCAGAAACGTACCGTTTGAAGTTCCGGGGTGTAACTAAAGGAAGAGATAGCACCTTTTTGGAACACGCCCGGGACTTGTCCGATGCTATGGGGAACTGGCTCCGATCTGAGAAGGTAACAACATTTGATGGAATTAAGCAGTTAATGATGTTGGAGCAGTTCTTTAAGAGCACGGGCGGTGATCTAACTTTGAACTTAAAGGAGAAAAACCCAAGAACTCTAGTCGAAGCAGCAGAAATGGCTGATTGACGGCTGTCGTTGATTCGGGGTTGCGGGTCCTCACAGAAGTACGATGCAAGTGCTAGGGACCGTTATCCTCCCCCTCCCCGTAGCAATGACACATTTAAACGAAAGAGCAATGAAACTAAAACTGAATCCAAACCTAACACAAAGGAGTACAAAGGGGTACAAAGGAAATCAAGCAACAACAGATCTAGTGACCCTTCTAGGTTGCTTGTCCTCCAAAACACTGAGGATCGAACACCACGCCGTGTGAGAAAAGTCATTTTTTTTTTACATCACAGTATAAGCCGAAACCGAAATTTATGTGTTTTAAGTGCCACCAGAAGGGTCATAAGGCAAATGAGTGCCCTAGTCGACCTCCTCCGGCAGCCGTGTCTTTTGCTCACGGCATTGGAGTGTTCAAGAGGACATCGGAGTTTGTTAGAGGCAATTCTTCCGAGGTAAATACACTGCCAGTGCAGAAGGATCCGGAAGGCTTATTCCCTGTCCGTGATGCCTTTAGTGACCACAGGGGACTCGGTTGTATGGAGTGGGGGGGTAGAATACATGAGGTGAGAATTTTGCGTGACACTGGGGCATCGCAAACACTGTTGAGAAATTTCACTGGTAAACCTGTAAATACGGCGCGGGTGGTTGTGGTTCAGGGAGTTAATGCAACAAGGTCATACCCGCTTGCAAGAATGAAGATGGAAGTTGATGGTGTGACTCGTGACCTGGATGTAGGAATTGTGGAGAAGTTACCTGTTGGGGACGTCGACCTCCTTCTCGGCAACGACTTTGCGGGGCCTACTTCTGAGGCTCCACCCTTAGTCGTTGCCGAGAAGCCGGCCGACGTGAGTAGGGAGGAGCAGGAGGGGGTTGAGAAGTGTCCGGTGCAACCTATGGCGTGTGTTGTCACCAGATCTCTTGCATCCAGGGAGTCACATTCTGGTCAACAGTCTTTAGACAAGCGGAGGAAAGGTACCGAGAAGGTGTTGAAAGTTGATGCGGTTGAGAGTTTAGTATCAACGGACATTCTCGGGGACTCATTATTAGGACCAATTTTCGAGTCTGGAGAAGACCCATTAACTGTTAGTAAGAAGGCAGAGGATGGGCTTAAAAAGACGAAGAGACAGCAACGATACACAGAGAGAGAGCAACGGGAGGCTAAATTCAATGTAGGAGGGGGGCATGAGTTGTTTCGCAAACACTTAGATAGGCTTGCTCCTTCGGACATTTGTAAATTGCAATCAGAAGAGCCGGAGGTTCTCGAATGTGGTACCGGTGCTGTCGAGTTGAAGGAGGACAGTGATGCACAGTCGGGAGATTTTTTCAAGTATCCCCTGACCATCATGGAGGTAGCAACAAGGTACCCTGACGTGTACCCTATGAGAAATGGGTCAGCGAAGACGGTGGTCCGAAACTTGCTAGAGTATTTTTCCCGGTATGGTTACCCGCAGGGGATTCAGTTAGACCAAGGATCCAACTTCACTTCTAGCCTCTTTGTTCGAGCAATGCCGCAGCATGGGATTGTTACGGTTGTGTCATCTGCGTATCATCCGGAGAGCCAGGGTGTGTTAGAGCGATGGCACTCAGCCTTGGAATCTGTGCTTCGTTATTGTTGCTTTGAGAGTGGGAAAGGTTGGGATCTTGGCCTGCCCTATGTTTTGTTTGCTGCACGGGAGGTACCTGGGGAAAGTTTGGGATTCAGCCCTAATGAGCTCGTCTTTGGACACCGTGTCAGAGGGCCTCTCCATATGGTTGAAGAAAGATGGGAGGGTGCAGAAAAACCTTGTTCTATGCTCAAGTCCTCAACAGTCGAGAACGGATGTTGCACAGTCTGGAGTTGGCTGGCCGTAATTCGACTAGCTCTCAGGCCCTCATGAAGGACAGGTACGACCTCCAGGTTAAACTCAGGGAGTTTCACGTGGGTCAGGAGGTGTTGATTCTACTTCCCCTTGTAGGTCATCCCTTATCCGCAAAGTACACTGGTCCTTATAGGGTGGGTGAGAGGCTATCGGACCTGGATTGCTTGGTGGCCGCTCCAGACAGACGTATGCGCAATCAGTTATGTCACGTTAATCTCATGAAGGAGTATGTGAGGCACCCCCCTGAGCCTCTCACTGTGCCTGTGATGATGTTTAGCAGTCAAGGTGGAGAAGGAGAACGGGACAGTCAAGCTCAGGTGGAGGATAACTGGAAGGATAAGAAAGTCAAATGGGCGCCTGAGTGTGAGAAGGCGTTTAGAGTAGTAAAACACCTGTTGTGCACTCACCCGATCCTCAGGGCCCCTGACTTTAGCCTACCTTTCCAACTAGCAACGGATGCTAGTGGTGTGGGGGCTGGTGCCGTCCTTGTGAAAAAGGACGATGATGGGCTGGAGCATCCTGTTAGTTTCTGCTCGGAGAAGTTCAATTCGGCCCAGGGGAGCTGCTCTGTTGTCGAGGAGGAGCTGCTGGCGGTTGTGCTTGCGCTGGGGCATTTCGGGGTCTATGTTCCAGCCTATGGTCCGGTCGTTGTAGTTTACCCAGATCATCACCCTCTCAAGTTCTTGGACCAGTTTCACAATCGGAATATGAGGCTGACCAGGTGGTCACTAAGGTTATTGGTATATAACCTGGACATACGCCATATTGCCGGTTGTGACAACGTGGTTGCAGATTGTCTTTCAAGGGTATATGATCCTGGGTAGATTGACACACTGGTAGCCTCCTGCTTTAGTTTGAATAGTATTTTGTGCTTGGTGCTTGTTGGCTCGCGGTTGTAGCCCAGCGTATTGGGTCGTAAAGCAGGAGTTGAGCGTTTGGTATAGAAGAAAAAACTAGGCTTGCCCCTATAGTGCAGCCGAAATAAACAAATTAAAAACATAAAAATCAAATAAAAAACTCTTTCTTTGATAGTTGAATTTTTTCAGTATGTTATAGCAGTAATTCTGAGTTGCACTCCTCTCAGAATGCTGGGCTAGAGAAGCTCGCTCTTGAGGAGCATAACTACATATGATTTAACCTATTGTGTTGGGGAGGGTTATCATTTTGTAAAAATGTTTTGTTGAGAACTGTGCCAGATATTTTACTGCCGCTGGGTGATGGGAAGTAGAGATATAGCATGGGTTCTAACAATCAGATTTTTGTGAGCTTTCGGCCTCTGAGAAAAATCTTGGGGGGGGTGTAACGTTAACCACTCCGTTAGAACCGCATGGCTTGTCCTACAGTGACTCGCTAGGATCGCCAGGGCAGTGGATGTGGCTACAGTTGATGTATTGTTGTGTGCTTTATTTCATATGAAAGCTCGTGTCATGGGCAGTCCAGAAAGGCTCTTTGTTTTCACCCATGTCCAGGCTTTATATATTTAATTGCAAAGTATATCTTTTATCATTAAGTAGTAATGATAGGAATTGAGAGAGAGAGAGAGAGAGTAGAACAGAGTGAGAGGAGGCGTGCATTGTTTTGCTATACTCGATGACGTCATAGTTGGCTGGCCTCGTGGGGATTCGTTGAGGGAGTTTTTTACCATGCTTTGTGACGTCATGTTTGGCTGGCTTCTTTAGTATTGGCTGGAGGACTTGTTACCGCTTTTTTCCCACGCGGCTCGAGCTAGTGCTAGTATATATTATACAGTTCCCTCGCCACTCTCTCCCTCAGATCTGGTTTCTAGAATGCATCCCTCTTATCCCTTTGATGTCTGTCTCCCTCTCCGCACCTGAGAACCTTTTTCTCTGCCTATCTCTCTCATTTTCCATACCTTTCACCACCTTTTATTAATATTATATCCCCTCTGGTTAACTCTGCATAATCAGCTTCATGCTGGCCAGTTGTATTGTGCGTTAAGGTCTGATATAACCCATGTATGTTAGTTGTTAAGATAAGTTGATCACGAAGCATTGGTTGGCATTCATATTGTTCAGTACCGCTTCCTATAATTATTAGTGTTCTGCTGGATTAGATAATGCTAGACTAGGAGTCCGATACTATAAGGTATTGTTTCCGATGGGTGCTGGCTTTAGTTAAAAGCTGCACGACATACCTGAGAACTGGAGTTGATTGGGTAAATTCTAGTCTGTGTGCCATTGAGAGTAGAGCATGCACGAATGAGGGCTTTTTGCCTATACCATTCTGGACTGTTCTAAGCTCGTTGTTTGTCTTTGAGGTACGCCAGGAGAACGCTTGATACTTCGGTATTAAGGTTTCTCAAGAGAGCTACCCTTCACCATAACGTAATATTTGACGCACAGACTTGAGATTTGCACTAGGCTATGCGGCATGCCATGCGCACCAGTATCTCGTATCATTGACTCTAGCTAGACTTTATCAGTCACAGTAGACATTAAGTATATTAAACCAATTACTCTTTTTATGCATACCCGTTTATGATTACACAAGCATTTCGCAGCCTAGTTTGATGTATTGAGACACAAACGACTTAGGCTCTTTTTGTTGATAGGAATACTGCATTGTCGTGGCGATTATTATTATTGTTGTGGCGTTTAGGATATTCTTGGCTCCGACTGCATTATATCTCCTGCCTTTTTGTGTGCATAGCCTGCACGAGCATTGTTCCACTGCCTGCCTTTTTGGGTTCCATTTCCGATTCGAGCATCTTGATAGCATCTAACATTTAAAGAAGATTCCTTGTTGGTGTTGAAGGACTTTAGTGCACTTTCTTTCATGCAGGAGTGCCTGACATTTATTGATTAAAGTAACGTAAGCTGTAACTTCTCTTACCACCTTACTTTGCATACCATAACCAAGCACCTTCGGTTATAGGTAGTAATAGGCGGTTTTCACATAACATTAAGCCTAGAGTAGACGCACATTTATTGAGAGTTTAATAACCTATTATTGCATATAGAACTCTGGAGAGTATTTGTGTTCTTTGTTCACTGGGAATATACATCAGAGGTTGGATCTAGCGCTTTCCGTTGTAGCATTTATGCCATTACTAGTCCAATGAATAAGAGCCCTGATATATTTAAACCTCAGTCGTAACACTATTCACATCTTTTTCTATTTCAGATCCAGCCGTCCTCCGCCGCTCTCGCCATCAGCCCTGTCATCACCACCGTCAACCCCGCCATCAACGCCATCCCCCCTCGCTGAAGTATCCAGCAACTTTGACGATGGAATGCTGTACATCAATTTCCGCATCCCTATGAAATTCAGGATGATGCGGTAGGGTTCCTGAACCACATGCGTACAATGCTCATAAGCCAAATACATGAGCTTTTTCAGGGGTACAGCGATGGTCTAGGCCACTCCCCGGCTCTTAAGGTGTACGCTAATTTTATAATCAGGCTGGCCCGACAAGACCCTGAAAGCGACACCCCCACATATCGAGAGCACTATATGATTATCCCCGCCAGCGTCCAATCGCACGATGAAGTAGAAGACTTTATTGATGAGCTCATTGAATACCTTCTCAAAAGATACGAGGACTGTATATCGGAAGAAGAGGGTAGCGGTTATTCGATGGACATGATCCTAAAATTTGGGATCTTCTTCGGGTTCATTAAACTCAATGCGTATTTAGGCCGGCATGAGAAATACCCTCCTAAAATCCGAGGAATGACCTTCATCTATAATCCTAAAAGCCCGAACGATGACTGCGTGATGACGGCTCTCAATGGACACATGCGGCTGAAGCGGGGTCTACCCCTTCCAGGTCGACGTCAGCAGATATATATGCGCAATATTCCAGTCGGTCTCGTGGAGATGGGCGATGTGTCCACCCCGGCGACGTGGGATGACCTCAAGAAACTTGAGAAGCTAAACGATTTTAGCATCCGAGTCTATGGTCTCGAACAACCCCGCAACAGCCAGCCCTGCCTCGTCTTACTCCGGAGGGGGGCTAGCATCGGGGGCCCCGTTCATCTTCTACTTCTGAGGAACCACCACGTCGCTCTAATTAGCAACTTCAACGCGTACCTACGGGCTCTCACTCACTCGGGGAGGTTTTACTGTTGGCGATGTCTCTTCGGGTTTATGCGTCACGAGGAGCTAGTCGAGCATGGATCAACATGCCCCACCGGGCTAACCAAACTTAAGTTTCCTCCCCCGGGCTCTAAGGTTAAGTTTGCGAACCACGCAAAAGTGTATGAGCCCTCTTACGTCTGCTTCTACGACTTTGAGAGTCTTTTGGTCCCCCCACCTCCCGGATCGTCTCCCTGCGTCGAGAAGCGTCACAAGCCTATCGCCTATGCTTACATCATCGTCAGCCAGGCGGGTGAGGTAATGAGGAGTGGATCGTACACCGGCGTGGACTCTGCGGATAATTTTGTTACGACCATGTTGCAGACCTGGGCTGATGTGAAAAAAATGAGCGTGTGCTGGTCTTTACACATCACACCTGAAATGCAGACCTGGCACAATGCGCAAACACATTGCTCGTCATGTGACTCGGTATTCCCCCAAGGGAAAGGCATGGGGCACAGACACCATGACCACGAAGTGCCGAACAGCAATTACCGAGGCGCTTTCTGTTCTAGATGTAACCTTCAAATGACTAACCACAAGGACCAGCTGACTCTTATCGCGGACAATGCCAACTACGATTTCAGCCTTCTCATACGTGAGATTACGAACCCTGCTCTGAAATTTGTTCTATGACCCAAACAAACCGCCTACAAGTTCCACGAGATCCAGATAAACAACAAGCTGCGTTTCATCGACTCATACGCCTTCATGCCGGGGTCTCTGGCTCAATTAGCCGAACAGTTTCTGGCTGGTGGTAACACGCCGCGATACACCCGAGCCATGCTGACGGGTGTTCCCTCAGCGGCCCTGTCTCTACTAACATCTGGAAAAAAAGTCCTCTGCTACGACTACCTCGACTCTCCTGCTCGTCTCTCTGAACCGCGTCTCCCCCCGCGTGAGGCCTTTTACAACTCTCTACTACAGCAAGAGCTCCCCCAAGCTGACTATGAGCATGCCGAGAGAGTATGGAACATCGCAGGATGTCACACCCTCGGGGATTACATGACCCTATATATGAGGGTCGACGTCGGACTCCTCTGCGACTGTTTCCTCGAATGGCGCACCATCCTCAGGGATCAGTGGCGGCTGGATCCTATAAACTACACGTCTCTCCCCGGATTCGCGTTCGACTCCTTCCTCATGTCCACGGGTGTGGAGTTGGACATTCTCAGCGATCCCGAGATATATCACCGGATACAAGCCAATGTTCGAGGTGGCTTCTGTAGTGTCATGCGACGTCCCGTCAAAGCCAACAATAAGTTCACCAACCCAAGCTTCAACCCTCGGACAGACACTAGTACCTTCCTGAGCTATCTTGATTTTTGCAGTTTGTACCCTACTGTAATGAAGGAGAAGTTGCCCTGTGGAGAGATGAGGGAGCTACTCAATCAAGAACTCGAGGGATTCCTGAGACTCCCACTAGCGGGGGTGAAGGCTGACGGTGATTACGGCTTTCTAATACTCTGCGACACCGCTGCGGCTACCCGTGAAGTGGCCGAAAAGACCGACGACCTCCCCCTCATCATTACTCAGCAGAACATAACCCAGGACGTCATGTCTGAAGCCACGCGGAGGTGGTACGAGGCTGAAGACCGTAAGCCGCCGAAGCAGAACGTGAAACTCATCGGAACTCACGCCGCTCAGAAGAATATGCTATTTGCCCTTCCCCTGCTGCAGCAACTGATTAGTCTCGGGTTGGTGGTAGAGAGGGTTATCCGAGTCTATACTTTCCGCCAGGCAAGTTTTTTGGCTGGCTTCATAGCTGGAAACATCAAAGCTCGGAGAAATGCAACGTGTCCCATCAAGAAGAATGCGATCAAGTGCATATCTAACAGCATCTTCGGGCGCAGTCTGATGAATCCCGCAAAGTACAACCAGGACGTGGATGTGGTGACGGGACGAGAAAAGTTCCTCACGATAGTACGAAGCCCGTACTTTAAACGTGTCGACTCGCTCGGCGAGGATCGGGTCATGATGATCCGACACAAGCGCGCCGTCCAAGTCAACCATCCCAACTACGTGGGGTTCTACATCCTCGAGCTGTCCAAGTTAAAACTCTACCGCTTCTATTACGGTGTTCTCAAAGCCCACTACGGTGAACGAGTGAAACTAGTCTACTGCGACACCGATTCACTCGTTACTTCTATAGAAACGGACGACCTGATGGAGGAGTATGCTCAGGAACCTCTCAAGCAGTACCTCTACCTCAGCAACTTCGCATCCTCTGTACAGCGAGACCAATAAGGGTAGACTGGGTTGTCTCTAGTCTGAAGTCAGTGAAAGGGTTATCTCGGAGTTTGTGGGTGTACGACCCAAGTGTTATTCCATTCTGATGGTCAACAACGACAGGCTGAGTTCGGCCAAGGGAGTACCTCGGCGAGTCAAGGCAACTATTGCCCATCGGAGATACCTGGACGCCCTACAGCTACAGCACTCCTTCTCATTCCTCTATCGGGGTTTTACTGTACGCGGGGGGGATATGTGCACGGTCTCCTACCGGAAAAGAGGTATATCCACGGTGGAGGATAAGAGATACTACCTCAACGTCTTCGAGTCACGGTCCTACGGGCATCCCGATAATCAGGAGGTCCCGCCTGAACGGGCGGGTCAACAGCAGCAGCAGCAGCAGCAGCGACAGCGGCGGGGGTGAGAAAACGATGAGAGGATGCGGAACGACGGGAGGATGCGGGACGACGACGGGATGCGGAGCCCGCACGCGGGCTTTGGTACGCTCGAGATGCTAGGGCGGAGATGTACTTTCCCGAGGCGGTGAATGTGGAGGACAGGCTACTAGTCGATGAGCTGGATGCTCATGAGTTGGAGGACAGCCTACTAGCCAACGCGTTGAATGCGAATGAGAAGGAGGAGGAGGAGGAGGAGGAGGACCGGCTACTAGTCGATGCGCTGGATGCTCACACGGAGGAGGAGGAGGGGAGCGTTGTAAGCCGGGCGGAAACATTAAATGCCCTCATCGATCTGGCACGCATGAACGCTCCCGACGGTGATGATGATGATGAATGAATGGTAAATTTCCAAACGTGATTACCACGCTGATGTATTTTCAATGAAGCGGGTGAAAGGTAAATTTCCAAGCGTGATGACATGTAAACCATAAACCATAAATGATGTATTTTCAATAAAGCGGATGAAGGGTAAATTTCCTAACGTGATTACCACGTTAATGATGATGATGATGACCTGTAAACCATAAATGATGAATTGTCAATAAAGCTGATGAACTGTAAAATTATGAATATTAAATTTCCTCCATGAATTGATTGATTGATTGAAACCATAAATGCTGTTGATGAATTGTAAATCCCTCCCGCATGATCACCGCTATTCTCTAGTTATTAATTAGTAAGATACGTTGAGGGATAATAAAAGCTTAGTCTGTCTATTTTTTTTGTTTTTTTTTATTGGGTCATAGAGCACAATCCGCGTAACTATTCTCTAAGCACCCATACCCCCTCGGGGTGGGCGGCGGGCGGTCGGAAGCTGGCGGGCGCGGCGGTCGGAAGCAGACGGGCGCGGCGGTCGGAAGCGGGCGGGGCGCGGCGGCGGCGGCAGGGCGGGGCGGGGCGTGGCGGCTCACGATCTAGAGAAAAAAGAGGTTAGAGATGACGAGGATGACTAGGGTTAGGTTAACATCTCAATTCATATACCGTATGAGAGAGAGAGAGAGAGATACTAGAGTCTTCTACGTACTTACGGGCACACGTTGAAGGTCCGTTGACAGGCGGGCATGCTAAACTTGTTATACGCGAAACGCAAGACACGTTCATCATTCCCGGGGTAGTCAGTCCGGGAGAACTCGCTGCGTATCTTCCCTAACGTTTCTCCGACCCCCGCGTGAGTGACGTGATGAGTAAAATACATGGCATAGGCTCCACATACGTCGCTACGGGTTCCCTGGAGTCTAAATGCATTTTTAAATATGGGGAGTCCGGGTCTCTCGAGTCCTTTAAAATAATCGGAATAGACTCGGGGGTCTAGAGCGTAGCTATCCAGACATACTATTCTACGAGCATCGCGGTAGATACAGAGCCAATGCCCCATATTTTTTTTAGACCAACTCGATAGAGTGTTGATTATACACACAGCGGGTTTCCCCGCGTGTCCTCGTAGTAAGGTCTCTACCTCATCCGCTAATAGCACCCCCAGAAACACCGCCTCCTTTCCTAGAGTCCCCCTTACCCCTCTTTCAATTTCCAAATTGTTCATCCCTACATCCTCAAGCGCGTACGTCGCACTGTAGTCTTCGGTCGCCGTTTATAGTTAATATACCGACCGTCTCACCGAATAATAAAACTAGGGTATTACCCTCCGAGCCTCCGGTCATATTTAGGTTGACCCGCAGCCCCCCATTTATTTCCACGGACATATTATCATTCAGGTTTTCAGCCCTTAAATCAAAGCAGCAAATCGTAGCCCCATTGACGAAAGCCTCTTTAGTAATTGAATGCTCTCGATGGAGACCCAGAGCATCCAACGTATGGTAATACAGCTCGGAACAGGCGTAGAGGAAACCGCTGGACACATTATAGACGACGCGACCGTTCGCCGTCACGTTCACTCTACTTAAGTTCCCGTGTGTCAGATACAGAGGGTTAAGCGTATAATCACCCGCTTGGGCAGTCATACCCATCATGACCATCGTCAGCTTTTCGGGGATGACACTGCCCCACGGTTGGTCGTAAGTGGCGGAGGTCTGACCTTGAGCCAGCATGTATGTTTTAAAGAGAGTTTTGGTGAATGTGGATTTTATAACGGACCCGCCGCTCAACGAGGAGTTTAGTGCGTGTAAAGCATTGGGGTAGGGGAATAACCGGGTATAAAGCAATTTGGCAGAATCGACGTGGAGTCGCGTCTTATCCCCGTCGGTAGGTATGTTCATTAGCCAAGCGTTACTCGCCAGTTCGAGACGGAGTCGCACGGGAATACCGTCGGGTAGATAACTGTCTAGCGTACTAATATCGAGGAATAAAGGAGCGCATAGCTCCAGACCGTGGGTCTTGAACCGCTTAGAGAGATCCTTTCGAGCGGGAGTAAAGTAACTGTCCTCTATCTTCAGGGTGAAACCCTGGGACGGGCATGAGAAATTAGCCAAGGACCCAACCGTGTTCATTTTGCCCGGTGCTAAGGTGGTGAGGGCTTTAACGTAGGAACTGTAACCGTAGAGAACATTGGTTTCGACGGGTACATCACCGAGAAAACACTGCACGGATTTGAAAAGACTGTGGGCTGTGTTATTCGAGAACTCAATGTTCGGCTCATCCCCGAGGGGGGTCATATTATCCTCTTGGGTGAGTCGTAGAGTGGTGTGTATGACCAATTGGCTCAAGTCAATAAAGCTCCCCGGAGTCCCGGGGATGAGGAAATCAACGTATCGGTCAGTTAACTTCATGTTGAAACCTAGATTGCTAGGCAACACGTCGGCATCTTGCCAGGAGGCTATGGTAGCTTCCAAGAGACGGGTCTTGTTGGGACGGGGGAATAATTCACTGACACTGGCGGCGTATTGACCCACGGGGGTCTGCTGACCCACAGCCCCCTCTGCGGTTGCCATGTTCGCCATCTCGACGCTAATACGGTACTGATTTACAGCGAGGAAAATACATCCTTCTTATAGCACCTCCCCATCGTCTTCTTTTTAATTTTCCTTTTAACCGTTACCCTATTTCTACCACCCCCCCTCGTCATCTTTACGGCCGCGTTCTTCAGAGCGTTCAACCCGTGTCTTTTTAGGGACCCCCTTAGGTTATTACCCTGAGAGATATCCTCCATGACATTGCTTCCAAACTCACGTGCGGAAGGAGCTATGACATTTCGTAATAGAAACGGGAAGGCTCTTTTAGCGAGACCCGCTAAGGTAGAGAACAGACCCCCACCCCAACGGTAGCTGGGCTCGTAGACGAGGGTGGCAATATCGTTGACACCGCTCCCGTGAGATACTCTCCGCCCGCCGGGTGCGAAAAGAGAGCGATACTCCCCCGCGGAGGGAGGGATGAATGTAACTCGCATGCTGTTAGGGAAAAGACTGCCGACGCTTGGCTCGATGAGCTATTAATATAGCCTGACGGGGCGAATGTGAAGTAAGCACGTTACGTGTTGACCCTCCTCGAAATACATGGGACGGCCTTTCTGGTCTGTGATTTTAATGGAAATGCTATCTATAATTTTAGGTTTGAGTGGTTTATAGATGATAGGATGCACGCCTTTCGATAGCCCGTCGGAGAGGGAAAAGGCATCGAGAATATTTACATTGACCCCGGCGAATCTCGAAGGGTTGACCAGGTCACTGTATATGAGCACGCACTGAGCATCACCGTTCATTAAGACGGGAAACGGGCTAGTATGATATAGAAACGCGTTACCCCCTTCGGTGAGAACGTCTACGGCGGAGGTAAACACGTCGTAGGATTCTAAGGGACTTTGCCGAGAAGTCGGGCTACTCGCTCTTCGAACCGTATCTTCACGGATGAGATGCTCGGATGGGAATCGCGGTAGCAGCGCACCGTAAGATGATGGTCCAGACTCATTTGACCGAGGGAGAGTATCGGATATGGACGGACCAGACGGTCAAAGGTGTTTGTATCGTAGGCTCGGTCGCGGGTAAGGAGACCCCTTAATATTGACCCTAATTCAGTATTAACCCGATCGATAAGGTATTCAGTGTCCTGACTCAAGATATTTCCCAAATTAGTCGTAACCATCTTACGCTTTTCAATAGCCCCTTCGGAACTAAGCTGCGCGTACTCTATATGCACGCCGCACCCCGCTTTGTGCCCCTTAACGGTATAGTAATGCTGAGGGTCCTGAGGAGTAACACATTTAACAGGCCAACTTCGTATTCCATGTCCTTGTTCAGCGTTAAGGTTTGTAAGTCGTTGGTAAAACTACCGGTATTATTGGGGTACATGTCGCTGTCAGCGGCACTGGTAACGTAGACATGATGTGACTCCATCTTGGAACTGAGAGAGACTATCGTGAAGTTGGCTCGTTTCTTATATTTATAGCTATCTACAAGAAGGATGGGGGAATAATACACGATAGGTAATGCTTAGGTATTTATTAACACGGAGAGTAATACACGATAGGTAAAGCTTAGGTATTTATTAACACAAAGAGAGAGAGAGAGAGTCATTGAAGGAGATTACACGTGCGTTATTAGGAATTGAGAGAGGTCTGGCATCGCAGCAGCGTAGTTTTCATCCTCGTCGCTGTTCCTTAGCTTCTTCTCACTCGACTCGTCCTCCTCCTCCTCCTCCTCCTCCTCCTTCGAGTGCGGTCGCTCGTCCTCCTCCTTCTCCTCCTTCGAATGCGGTCGCTCGTCCTCCTCCTCCTCCTCCTTCGAATGCGGTAGTTTTTGACCCGGGGTGAATCCAGCGCTGTCATTCGCATCGGTTAACCCTATCCACCACTTGTCCAAGATGATGCAGGATAAATTGCGGGTCCTAAGATTCCCGGCTGCATGAGTTAGGATTGGTAGTTAATCCTGCGTCCATACGTGAGAGGGGAGCGCCGCAGCCCCGCATTTGAAGAATACAATACGGGTCATCTCATGTTCAATAGCCCAATCGACGAGTTTAGTAACGCAGACATTAAACATTTTAACTCGGTCCTGGTGATGGTCTCGCTTTAACCCCTGTATGAATTGGCCGTCGCGAGAACTGAGTAGGTACTTCTGGTTAATCTCATTGAGCTCCAAGATCTTACCGGGAGCGTATTGCGCTAGAAGACAAGCGATATGGGAGAGACTAGGATCGGGGGACTCACGTATTATAACACTCCTGGGCACACCCCTGTCTTGCCAGCGGCATCGGTTTAGTTGATATAGAGACATTCTTTCAGCGTAGAGGTTACTATACGGATATGTTCGATGTAGAAGCGCGGGGAAGCCGGAGGTCTCCCGACAAGCCGTGCAGTTGTGAACACCGGCGATGATGGTTTTATCGTTACGATAGCGAGCGTCACCAGGAACCCCTTCCTCGTAGCCGAGTGAGTAAGCGTCGCTTAATGCAAGACCCTCGCCTTCCTCCGAGAGAGAGTAGAGGTGAGGGCGCTCATCCTTCTCACATTTGGACGGGGTAACGCTGCTCGCCAATGTCGCTCTCCCCCAACGTGCGGAAGTGTCCACTAAGTCCATTTCTCGGGATGTTGATTGTTCCGTCTAGGAAACTATCGTGTCGGGTGGAGTTCTTACGGTCTGGAACTGACGTGGTGAGCTCACCGTGGGAGTAAGAGAGTATAACGGGTCCGGTCCGCCCCGACGGGCTTTAATACCCCCGAGCGGCGGATGTGAGGGGGTTGTCGGTTATTGGTTTAATGGGCAACCCCTCCGGAGGGGGAGGGAACTCACGATGGTTCAATAGGCGACCCACCCGCGGGTTGCCAGCACGGGTGTTTTAGACGAGAGTAGACTATTTATACCCGCACCATATTGCTTTTTGACCTGGGTGTTTATAATATGAGAGGGATGAAGACCCGCTGTCCTAATAATTAGATCCACGTCATCACGCTGGGCTTTGGACGGTGTAGTCCCTTTAGACGAGAGTAGACCCACAATGTCTAGAATATTGTTGTTGCTAGCCGAGTCCAGTAGTCGTCCTTCCCTGTCCCATCTAAGTAAAGGGTTGTTTTTAACTCACTCCAGAAGTCCTAAAGCGTAAGGCACTTCATTATATTTTACGTGGGCAGACAGAAGATGATCTAGACTTGGATTTTTGGAAGCATTCACCATTACCGATGTGGCTTTCATTAGTACGGGTGGTGGGAGTTTGGTTTTGCGTATAGTCCTCGCTGATTTCTTGTAATGATGTGAATGAGATTTTGATTTCTTTCTCTTTTTCCCCGATGGGGCCTTAGGAGCGGGCTGTGGAGGGAGGCGGGAGGCGGGAGGCTGAGCTTGCTGGAACATGTCGGGAGGGCGAACTTGCTGGAACGTGTTGTGCGGAGGAGGGGGAGGAGGAGGGGGGCCCTCGATGCTTGTTAAAACACGTTTGGCTGTGGATTCGGGGAGGAGATAATAGCTACGCATTATGCGAACAGTTTTGAAAGTAGACTGGCAACTGCGGGGAGAAGGGCGGCTAGTATACTACCCCCCGCCTTACTAGCTAGAATTAATCTCTTTTTGGTTAAAGATGTTTTACTCCGGGCGACGGCTCGTATATCCTCGCGATGGTGTTGTAGCTTTCTTATAATTCTACTATTCAGGGTGAGATGTTTCTTTAGAAAGTTGGAGAATATCTCAGAAATACAGTTTAAATGCTCGCGTCCTAGTTGTTTAATGAGGTTCTTCCTTTCCTCGGGGTTAAGTTTTTTAAGTAGCAGTAAAAACTTTTTATGTACGGCGAGTAGGGGGAGCTTACTGCTCATCTTGGCACGAGGTCGGAGGCCTTAATCCAGCTGTCAAAGGAGGTAGGATATCCGACCCAATGTACGAAATATTGTGTCCCCCCTTTGCTTTTGCGGGTTCTCAGACTATTAATATCGAATGACTCGGGCAGGGAACTGGCCACCAGTTCTGACCTGTAGAAGATGCCCTCTATGGGTTCGTCGGATAGGTCTTCCAGGAGATAGGTTTTGGGCTGATGCTGGTGTTTTATTTTTCGAATTCGGAATAGCTCATGGGTGTTCTGCTGAGTGTATCCCTTATGGAAAGCGGATGAACGAGCGCTACCCACGAGATGCACAATCTCTCCAACAGCTAGCTCGGGACTAATGCGTCTGAGGGGTTTCTGTTTTTTTTTATACATTAGATGGAATTGACGTGCAATGTCGGGTGGTTGAGTTAATTTATTCACGATGGTGGGGGTTTGTCCATTTTTTAATCCGGAGTGGGAGGAATTATTGTAGGCCTCGACCATGCCCTGGAGATGGTTAATATATCGAGGGGAATTCCGCTGTGTAATAAAGCGATATAAGCGGGATTTCAATGTGCGAATGGCTCGTTCGGCGATGGAAGCTTTAATCTCACTAGAATGAACGCTATATAGCTTAATCTTGCGGAGATGTTAGATATTCCTTCACTTTTTTATTATAAAACTCGGTACCTAAATCAGTGTTCAATCTTCTCACACCCTTGGATTCGTCGCTTTCCATAACCCTTTTAACAGCTGTTAGCATGGAAGTCGCATCTTTCCGGGGGCAAGGCACGACCTGCATAAAATGAGAAAAGACGTCCACGCAGACTAGCAGGTACGATATATTGTCGTTGTCTTTCTTTAAATGACGCATATCGGCTAAGTCGGCAGCCATGATGATCTTGGGCTTGGGGGAGAGAACTTTCTGACGGGTGAATTTCTTCGGTTGTAGCTTATGTAGCGTGTAGGTTTTGCTGGTCCTGAGAAACCTCGTCACGTCTCGCGGGGTTATGGAAGGATCAATGCCTCGGGCCTTATTCCATAGTTTCTTTTGAGAAGACAGCCCGTATGGACTGATCGTGACGGCTGTAGAGAACAATTAATAGCTCTCGATGCTTAGAGCTCACCATTGGAAAACACGCTCGCAGGGCGGTTCACCCACTATATTTGTGCGGAATTGCAGGGCTTCGGGAGTATTTATACCTAAGTCGACGAGGAGATAGCCAAAGGGCTGAGAGAAAACGTCAGATTTGTATATTTCAACAAAATCACTGGCTCGGTCTTTGCCGAATATTTGCCTTCCGAGTAGCTGTATTTGCGATAAGTCACGCTGTCTCGGTAATAGGAAGTGAGAACAGTTGAGGCTAATATTCCTCGCATGTTTGCCACCCATGTATAGGTTTTGGGTTATGAAGATACATGAAATGTTATTATGTCGGCCGTGGGTAAAAGCGTCAACGACTAATTTATTTTTTACAGCCTCCATAAATTGATCGTCAAGGACAAATAAGGTTCCTCTTTGATCGTAAGTATCCTCATCACTTATAGGGTCCACTATTTCTGGAGACACGGTTACCTTAGACCCTATTTCTTTATCATGCTGTAGGGGATGCGTGGCAAGACCGCATATAACAATCTTTTTAAATTTATTATGATACTTGGTTATAAGTTTATTGATCAGTTCAGATTTGCCCGAATTGCTGTATCCCGCTACTATTACGCGAGCGGGGTGTTTGAATATGTCTAGAGCATCGGAGGTGAATGCTTGCATCGTGTTGGCTTCTATTTAACCTAACAAGTGCGCATGGGGGTAATTAGACACCTCTCCCTGTGCGCATGTATTTGAGGTGTTTCCGTCACTAAAATATTCATTGTACCATTAATAGCATTAATACTTATCCATACGCGCCTATTATGGGTTGATTATAAAGGTATTAACCTGAAACAACAATAAAACGAGTGAAAACAGCGTTTGGATGGTCAAAATCGGAGATATAGCCCGCGAGTTGTATAATGTATGGGTGAGGCAAGCTGCTTTCCCGCCAATTTCCCCCAAGGTCACTGAGACACAGTCGATCGATACTCTCTCTCTCTCTTGCACTCGCTTTCTATCAGTGATGACCACACCCTGCAACCGGCTTTCTAATGTTAGCACGAAAATATACCTCAGAATAAGGGAATAACAGGGAAAATAGGTGATAACTGAAGGAGGGGAGGAAAGTGGGGAAGGAGGGGAGGTAGAGGACTGATATTTTGCATGGCCCAGGGGCCCCCCAAAAAAAAAATAAAAAAATAAAAATATATATATTTTTTTTTTTCGATGTCAAAAGTTGATTTTTTTTTTCTCTGACTCTTAACCTCTGAAGTGCGCATGGGGGTAATTGGAAACGTCCCCCTGTGCTGACGTATTTGAGGTGTTTCCGTCACTAAAATATTCATTGTGCCATTAATAGCATTAATATTTATCCATATGCGCCTATTATGGGTTGATTATAAAGGTATTAACCTGAAACAACAATAAAACGAGTGAAAACAGCGTTTGGATGGTCAAAATCGGAGATATAGCCCGCGAGTTGTATAATGTATGGGTGAGGCAATCTGCTTTCCCGCCAATTTCCCCCAAGGCCACTGAGACGCAGTCGATCGATACTCTCTCTCTCTCTCTCTCTTGCACTCGCTTGCTATCAGTGATGACCACACCCTCCAATCGGATTTCTAATGTTAGCACGAAAATATACCTCAGAATAAGGGAATAACAGGGAAAATAGGTGATAACTGAAGGAGAGGAGGAAAGTGGGGAAGGAGGGGAGGTAGAGGACTGAGATTTTGCATGGCCCAGGGGCCAAAAAAAAATAAAAAAATAAAAAAAAAAAAAATATAAAATTTTTTTTTTTTCGATGTCAAAAGTTGATTTTTATTTTCTCTGACTCTTAAGAGTCTTCCCGCAGTGCGCCGGGGGAACTCTTAAGAGTCTCCCCGCAGCTCCCGGGTTAAGAGTCTTCCCGCAGTCCGCCGGGGGAACTCTTAAGAGTCTCCCGGCAGTTCCCGGGTTAACTAAGGCCTTAACGAGGTTTGAGCGTATATATATATATATATACAGTATATACCGGAAAAAACGCATGGTTCATAACGTATGTTTGTGTGTATGCGTGTGTGTGTGTGTAACGTACATATAGGACTAGGGTAATCATTATTACACAACACTGGAAAAAACCCATGGTTAGGCTAAGCTTCAGAGAGAGAGAACAGGTGTGTGGGTTAGGCAGGTTAAAGCATGTAGACTTAGTTAGGTTACGTCATGCTAGGTAAGATCGATCCGGCTTCGCCGGATCGACCTACTATCCGTGGGTTAGGCGGGTTAAAGCGCGTAGACTTAGTTAGGTTACGCCATGTTAGGCAAGGACGATCAGGCAACAGGTTGATCCTTCGTCGGATCGATCCGGCGATCCGGCTTCGCCGGATCGGCCTACTATCCGGGGGTTAGGCGGGTTAAAGCACGTAGACTTAGTTAGGTTACGTCATGTTAGGTAAGATCGATCCGGGTGACAGGTCGATCCGGCAACAGGCCGATCGGGCGAGGGGCGATCCGGCTCGATTTCCCCCTACTAGCCAAGTAATGTCCGGTATCTGAATTGTCAAAAGGCACCTCTTCTATAAAACCACGGGACACCTGCTCCTTTATGACTTTTGAGTATTCCTCGCAAAAGTCAGGTTCTTTGATGAATCTTCTCTGAAGACTCCGAAGACGGCCTGTGGCCAAACCCTTGTTAGTTGGCAGCTGATCCTTGTAATTGTTCCAGGGCAGTCTTACTTTATATTGTTGGCTGTCAGGATCGTAGGTGACGGTATCTTCATATGACGATAGTGCTCGACGCTCAACTTTCGAGTATTCCTTAGGGGTTATCCCGATATGATCTATGTCCCACAAAACATTTAAGTAATTTTTGCATGGTGGAATATTACCAGTGGACATGTATTCTTCCATTGGCGTAACTGCTACTTTCAATACAGTAATTACTTCAGTGTTGGAGATGGTATGTTGTACCACATATGAACCACTTATGGCGTACCCGTACTTGGTAGGAAGCAGAATTCGGCTACCTGACCTTTTATACCCAGGTCGCACTATATCGTAGTAGTGATCCGCACCGATGAGCAGCTCCAACTGATCTGTGTCCGTTGCATGAGGATCGGCCAATTTTATGCCTTTACTTTGTAAACTAACCAGTTTAGACTTTAGGCTAAGTTCACCTTTATGTTCTGGCAATTCATCAACCACTATTGCGTCTAGATGATGAAATTTACCTCTGTGTTTTTATTGCAGTGCCACGACATTATATTCCCTAGAGGCTTGTTTTCCGGTAAATCCGTGAAGACATAACTCCTCAGTTCCTTTAGAATTGTAGGAAAGGGAGGATAGATCAGAAGACTTCACAAAGGTCCTCTGAGAACATTGGTCGAGTAGCGATCTGATTTTAACACAATTATTATCCTTACCCTTTACCGGCAGCTGTACGGCGGGCAAGATTACTGTATTTTTACCTGTGGCAATGGACATTGTAGTCGAAGTAGCAGCAGTATGCTCTCTCTTGGTGTTATCCTCCGCTGGTCTACTTTCCTTCCCTTGTTTCTGTGTACACAGGGAATGAAAGTGTTTGCCCTTACAAAACTTGCAGCTTCTTATGTTAGGGTTAGTACAACCCGAATGGCTATGCTCTTTTGACAAGCACCCAGTGCAGAGACGTAGTTGACGGGCTCTTTTAACTTTTATACTTCATACACTTGTACCACAAATGATTGGTGCCACTACACAGGACACAGTTAAATTTCCTGTATTCACTTTGGGCGGTAAATGTTGCCATAGCCATGGGTGTACTCCCTACTTTGTCTTGACCAGCCAAATTGTACACTTCACCCTGGAAGCAATGGGTGAATTTCTTATAATCCAGGCTCAAGTCTCCCATTTCCCGTTTTATGGTTTCTTTTAGTGGTGATGGTAATTTATTGACAAGAGTCACCACACAAAATTCCTCCAAACAAATTCCATGGCTAATGATTGACCTCATCACACTCTCTGTATTGGCATAGAAGTTCTTCAGGTCAGCTGTTTGGTATTTGGGTGACGCTAATTGATTGAATTGGGTAACATAAGCTGCCTTGATTCAATCTGGATGCCCATATGTCTCTTGCAGGAGATCTGTCGCTGGGGCATAACTTGCACTTTCGACAATGAATCCTTCGACTAGCTTATGCGCATCACCCAGAAGCTGACCCTTCAGATAGGTGAAGCGTTGTATATCTGTGAGGTCGGGATTGTCATGGATGGTACACTTGAACATTTCCCAAAATCCCGACCACAATGTGGCATCACCCTCAAATTTTGGAAGAGTAAGATGTGGTAATTTGGCTGTGGACTTCTTTGGCTCCTTCTTGACCTCTGGAATCAAGATTCCCTTCAGTGTGGCAGTGATTACTTGGATGCCCTCCAAATATAGGGTATCCTCTCTTAATTCCTTGATATACTCGGCGTCTGTCTCGTAAATGTCGGCCAGGTCCTCCTGGGTGACCTCATACTTGTCAAGTTGCTTTTGAATACTAAGCAACCTGGCCTCCACCTGCACCCCAGACGCCGAATCAAGGAATTCGTCGATGTCAGACGTCAAGACCGTCAAAGAGCCCTTAAGCCCAGCCCGACGCCGTTGTAAACTTGTAGCCATGATTATACGGGAAGGAAATTTAGTGATGTTAAGTCAAACTATCAATACTAGTCCGAATAAGTTGCAGACAACAATACAGTACTCCGTGAAATCAAATTAAATCGCGAGCTGAAAATAAAACACCCTCACGAAATGCGAAATAAGAATTTTTGCCCAAATGTAGACTAGCAGTGTGGAGCCTTTCAATCTAACTCCCTACATAATAGTTTTGATTTAGATTTAGAAATTATAGAATTATAATTTAAGAAAAGCCGGGAGGGATTTTTAGTACAATACAGTATAGGCCAAAAGTCTCTAGATGTAAAAAAAGAGGTACCGATTTTAAGTTATAATAAATTCAAGAATTTTAAGAGAGAGAGAGCCAATAGGGTAATTTAATCAGGCTAAACTCAATGGGTACCGATAATTTTATATTAATAAATTTAATAATTGTGGAAATTGTACACAAGAAGAGTTCATATCAAGAAGTCACAAGGAAAAAAGTTTTGAGTTGGATTAACAGACACTCAGCCCATCAACTATCATAATTATTACCCCGCCTTCAGGGCACACGACGAGAGTAGAATTTAGAATGATATGTGAATGAATAAAGAAGTTATTTGACAGTTATTATAATTTTGATCTAGATTGAATAACCTTAACTTTTGAAATTATTATACAGTGCAGTATGGATGATTTTAATCTTAGTGCCAATCAATTGTGATATAATTTGGGCCTAAAGGATTAGTAATCAAAATTTAGTTAGTAAATACTGTACCGACTTTGAAGAAGTTTATTATTCTAGACTATACTGATTTTGTTGATCTACTCTAATTTCATGGTGGGCAAACACCTCGTCGTATGCCCTGTCTATTAGCGCATTCTCGTCCTGTGCAAAGAACCGGCGACATATTGACAGAATTTCTGAAAACAGACGGGCACCTGGGGCGGCCAGAGGAGCAACCGCAAAGAAAGGCCGGTACACGGGGCTGTCCACGTAAATAGTTCTCACGTAGGAGTGGCCCAAAATCGCTACTATCCTAATAGGCCCCGGGTACACAGGCCTATCAGCAACCACAGGAAAATCCTCCCCTACCCCACCACCCGTGGCACCATGATGCCAAAAGCCCCGGGCCATGAATTACGGACGAAGTACGGCACAATAAAACCCACTAAGGCTAGGCTACCACCATCTGCCGAAACACACACAAAAGGTGGGGGGGCAAAATGGTGAAAGGTCGAAGGACCACTTATATGGTTAATTTAGATGAAGTGGACTGTATATATTTAATTTGGAAGATTAACACATATAGAATATTTATTTACCATTTATGATGAACTCAGCTGGTGATTGAAAGATGGGGGAAGATAGGCTAGTTGACTTGAGTGGGTTAGTAGGATAAAGAAGCGTATGGAAAGAGGCTAGGATAGGCTAGATATTTACGTTACATTTTGTGATAACTAACAAAGACGTTCTTTGACGTTCTTGACGTTCTAGCGATGCTAGAAGAAGAAGAAAGAAGAAGGTGAATATTTGGTGCTCGGGAATTGGGTCATTTATATTTGGCCTTCTGATTTGTTCTTGGGCTGCTTAGGTAGTTTGTAGGCTGGAGGTAGATGGAGCGAACAGTGGTTGCAAGTTTGTAGATTTGAGATCTTGCAGGAGATGTGTAATCGGCGAGAAACTGATCACATGTTTTTCTCTGCCTTGTGTGGTATATAATTGTCTGCCCTTGAGTCGTTTTCTTTGATGCGGGAGGTTGGCCTTGAGTGTGTGGGAGAAATGGTGGTGGGGGAGATGGTGGAGGTCTAGGTGGAGATCTCGGTATGTTGGTTGTGGCGGTGGTTAGTGCTCTCGTTCCAGATTCGTTTCGCCACTCGGTCTCTGCCTGGTGGTGGTAGGCTTCAGGCGTGGTGAGAAGTTTTTCCATTATTTCATATACTTTCTTCAGTTTTGTATGATACGGGAACTATCATTCCTGTTGTTTCTTTTAGTTTATATCGTGATGGTTGTCTTGGTAGCAAGTTTGACAAAGGTTAATGTTGGTGGTCCTGTTGGTCTCATTAACAGGTATAGGGGCGAGAATCGCTTATCGTTGGGAAAGAAGGAAATGTGGTTTGTGTGAGTTTAAACTTGGGGAGGTACAGGGTGGTCAAAAGAAGGCATGTACAGTCTACGACAGAACTGCTGTCATGGCCTGAGGCAATGTATTAGTTCACTTATCTTTTAATAGATGGCCCTTTAATCGCTTCTAATAAAAGGGGGCGGGGTTAATATAGAGGTTGGAAGGAGGAGGAGTCAAACGTGTGTGTGTGTGTGTGTGTTCTAGAACAGCACGCAGAATAAGCTTATTTTAACATAACACACAGGCTATATTAGTAGATTAGCCCATGCCGGATCACAAATAAGTAACACACATCAGGTGTTGCGTTATTTATGGAATTTAATATGCAGACAATCAAGTTTCTATCCTTCGAACTTCCCATTCCCCCTCCTCCCCCTCTCCCTTTCACCCCAACTCTCCTTCTTCACCCGCTTTCTCTCACCTCTCTCTCTCTCTCTCTCTCTCTCTCTCTCTCTCTAAACGTAAATGATACCCTCTAATATACGCAGATTAATACTATGCGATTGTTTTGAATTTACATCTATATTATTAAATCAGTTCGTGTGTCTGTTTGTCTGTGCGTTCTTAATAGGCGGCCGCAGTTTTGGACCTGGGGAGCTGAAACTTTGCATGTGGGTATCAATTGACCTGGGTCAGGTCATAGAGTGGGCGAGGCCACGATCGGAAGTCGTTTCGAGGCCGAAATTGATTTTTTGTTGTCTTTAAATTGAACAAAATGGCCGTTTGGGGCAGAAGGAGGCCTCCGATCGAAAAGGTGTATGGAAAGACAGTTGTTCGCAGCCCCCCAAAATGGGGGTACGGATGAGGTCAGATCCAAAATCGGAGGTCATTTAGCGGCCGAAATTGAGGTCGCCGTTTAATGAAGCGCAGGGAGGTCGAGGCCGGTGATTATGGTAGTAGTAGTATTGTGATGATTGTGGTAGTAGTGATTGATGATGGTGATTATGGTAGTAGTAGTGGTGGTAGTAGTGATGGTGATTTTGGTGGTACAGTATTATTACCCGGCCAACGCCGGGTACCCCTGCTAGTATACATAATAAATGTTAGGGATGACAAAATAACAAACATAGCCTATATTGATTAGGAATAGGATAACTAGCGAGGCAGCGAACAACACCTATTGCTCGCTGCCTCGCTAGTTATCCTATTATTACATAAGCTACGATTCCCAAAGAACACGTCTATATTTGTTTGTATATATATTAAGTGTAACAATAACACTTAGGATTCAAGTTATTTGTGTTGGCTTAAGGAATAAGTTGAACTAGCAGGGGTACCCGGCGTTGCCCGGGTAATAATACTGTACCACCATAATCACCATCACTACTACCACCACTACTACTACCATAATCACCATCATCAATCACTACTACCACAATCATCACAATACTACTACTACTACCATAATCACCGGCCTCGACCTCCCTGTGCCTCATTAAACGGCGACCTCGATTTCGGCCGCTAAATTACCTCCGATTTGGGATCTGACTTCATCTTTACCCCCTTTTGGGGTGCTGCGAACAACTTTTGTTCCATACACCTTTTTGATCAGAGGCCTCCTTCTGCCCCAAACGGCCTATTTTTCATTTTTGTTTTCAATTTCGGCCTCGAAACGACCTCCGATCGTGGCCTCGCCCCCTCTATGACTTGACCCAGGTCAATTGACACCCACATGCAAAGTTTCAGCTCCCCAGGTCCAAAACTGCGGCTGCCTATTAAGAACGCACAGACAAACAGACACACAAACTGATTTAATAATGTAGATATATATAGGCTATATATATATATATATATATATATATATATATATATATATTTTTTTTTTTTTTTTTTTTTTTAAGAGACAATGAACGGAGGAAGGAAAAACACAGATAAAACAAAAAGGTCCATGTGCCTAAAGGCATCCTCCATTCATAAAATGTTTGTAACAACTGGATTTAAACATTTGTTGATTGTAAGTTTGTGGAAAGCAATTCGAGGGAAGTGAATTCCAAAGAGTAGTAGCTCTGGGGATAAATGAATTCTGATAAGCAGAAGTTCTGCATTGTGGAGGAGAAAGTGTAAATTCATGGGCGCTCTCAGCTGCCCTAGTTCTACGGGGAAAGATGTGGAGAGGCGGCACAATTGAAGCAAGTTCCTCGGAACAATTGCTGTGAAAATATCTGTAGAATAATGCAAGGGATGCAACGTTTCTTCGTATGGCTAATGTAGGAAGGTCCTGTGTGATTGCAGGGTTATTGATTAATCTAATAGCTTTATTTTGAATTTTGTCCAACTGCCTCAATGCAACCACTCCACTTCCACCCCACAGAGGTGAACAGTAATCCATCTGAGAGCGCACATGACTTTTATATATTACGGCCAACTGCTCGTCAGTGAAGAATTCTCGAACTCTGTACAGGAGTCCCAGTTTTTTAGAGGCATTCATAGCAATGCTTCTAACATAATGTGTCCAGCTCAAGTTAGTAGTTAATGTTACACCGAGAATGTCAATACTAGGGGAAGTGGGAATATTTACATCATTAAAAAATATATGGGAGTCAGTGAGATTCTGTCGGTTAGAAAATTGAATGTACTTGGTTTTCTGTGCATTAAAGGAAACTAGATTCTCTTGTCCCCATTCATTAATTCTAGAAAGGTCCTGGTTCAGAGAAATTGCAGTGTTTATTTTTGAATTTATAAGATCGGGTTGGGTGAAAGAATTGGTAAATGTGAAGGAACTGTGGAGTGTTGAGTCATCTGCGTAGGAATGTATTGGATTATGAGTGGTAGATATGAGATCATTGATATGAATGAGGAACAGAGTTGGGGCCAAAACTGATCCCTGGGGAACACCAGCATTTATTGAGTGAAATTGAGAATAAAGGCCATCTACCATTACACGTATTTTTCTGTTATGAAGATAAGAAGAAATTAGTGGAACTAATGATGCAAGGCCGTAGTGTGACATCTTCGACAATAAGGATTGATGCCAGACTCTATCAAATGCCTTAGATATATCCAGTGCTATTGTATGTGTTTCACCATGTTGGTCTGTAGCTTGGTTGATTTGATGCGTAAGAAGGCAAAGAATGTCTGCAGTTGATCGACATCGTCTAAAACCATATTGCCTATCACTGATTAATTTATTATTCTCCAGATGCTTAATTATGTGATTATTTAATATAATTTCAAAAACTTTGCCAAGAGTGGAAGTTATAGCTATTGGTCTGTAGTTTGATGGATCTGAAGAGGCACCTTTTTTAGGAACTGGATGGATGTTTGCTTCTTTCCAGGGTACTGGGAAGCATGAGGTATGAGTACACAGACGGAAAAATTTTGCCAATACAGGAGCGAGCACCAAGGAGCAATTCTTAAGTACTATTGGAGGAATTTCATCTGGACCAGGAGCCTTATCTACTGAGAGATTCTGCAAAATAGTTTTGACATGTCTGGTGTGGATCTTAAGTGAGGGAATTTCAGGTGAATTAAAATTAAGTACAGGGACATCTTGATTTATTTCATCTAAGGTTGAGTTGGTGGAGAAAATATCTGCAAGAAGGTTAGCTTTACCTCGTGGGTCACTTACAAGATTGCCAGTCGGAGATTTTAATGGTGGAATGGATGAAGCAGTAGTGAAGTTGGATTTGAATGAGTTAAGAGTAGACCAAAATATTTTGTTATCATTTGGATTATTTAGAAGTTTATTTGCCTGCTTATGGAGAAAGTTTGATTTAGTTAGGTTTAATACAGTTTTGGCATGATTTCTGATGTTTCTAAAGTAATTAAAGGCTTCATGTGTTTTTGATCTTGTGTATGCATTGTAGGCTATTGCTTTTTGTTCAGTTACTCTAGCACAATTATGGTCAAACCATTTAGGTGAATTAGATCTTTTACTGTACTTTTGATGAGGAATAAAAGTTTCCATTCCAATTTTTACAAAATCTTGTATGTGGCTCAAGGTAGAGTGTGCATCATTAGAAAAGAAAGAGGTCCAGGGAATATCAATAAAGAAACCTTGAAGACCCTCCCAGTCTGCCCTATCGTAATGCCATTTAGTCACCAAAACAGGTTCAGAGTGGGAAGGTGTGGTAGGTGATAGACAGGTGGCCTGTATCAGACAGTGATCAGAAGATCCAAGTGGGGACCTCACTGTAACATCATAATTTTCTGAATTGGTTGTTAAAAATAAGTCCAGTAGGTGGGAATTATGATTAGGATTATCTGGTACACGGGTGGGTTGGTTGACTAGTTGAATGAGATTAAATGAGTCTGCAAATAGCTCACATTCAAGACCAGCATCATCAGTCCTGGCTGAATGAGTGAGCCATTCAACATTATGGACATTAAAATCACCCAACACAGTGATTTCAGAAGAAGCATTTAAGTTGAGGACACTGAGTTGTGAGGACAGAGAATCAAAAAGACTTTGCTCTGGAGGAGTATTTGGGGAACGGTAGATGCAACATATGTATTTAAATTTACCAGCAGAAATTAATTTGTATATAGAATAATCAAAATAGGGACAATTGAAACTAGTAACCTCCTCCAGGGCAATTTCAGATTTTGCGAAGCAACATACACCACCTTTAGGTCTGAAATTTTGGAGCAGTTGATAACCTGGAAAATTAAATCTAGATGTGTCAGATGTGGATGTTACTTGAGTCTCTGTCAAAAAAAGGAGAGTAGGGGATTCTGCTTGAAGAAATTGGTGTACAGAATTGATGTTAGAGTGAAGTCCCCTTATATTACTAAAGAAATAGCTGTACTGACAAGCAGCTTTGGGACGTTGCAATGCTCTTGACACAGTCGCATGATGACGACCGGGAGGGCCCTGTGTCAATAACCCAACCCTGCCGGGGGTGGATATCCGAGGGACCACCAGGTTTGCTCTTAACAATTGTACTGCCATATTTATAAGGTAAGTGTATGGTGTTACATGTATGATATGTAGTGGGAAGAGTAGTATTTTATGGATAGAGGATAGCGATGTAGGGCAATGTCGTGAAGTTGGATGTGTATGTTATATAAAGAGGGTTTTCCTGATACCCCTGATGTGTGAGGCAGAAAGATATGTATATAGTCTATATAGATAGATAGAATGTGCGTATACTGTATGTGTTTATTTCAATACTATTTTATGAGGTTATAATAGACATACGAGGTTATATCGTAGGTTACATGAAGGGTATATTATATCTACTGGTATATCACTGCGTCACATCCTGTTACTGACAAAGGATATGGAGACAAGTTCTCCTAACTACTAACTGGGTTATAATAATAATAATAATAATAATACTTTATTTCAGACTCACACAGTACAGAGGGGACCATACTGGGGTCCATATATACCTTACAGTAACATAAATATATATAAATATATATAAGCTACTGTACATAGGCTACATAAAATAAAAAGAAATTAAATAATACCCAGCTTGCTATCATGTAGTTCACAGCACTGCCTCAACCAAAAACAGTGGTCATCAAACTACTGTGTTACCAAAACCACTGTCCTAATTGTGTACAGTACCATGCCTCACATCATTTAGCTTCCGGTACAGTATGTTGCTACAGTACAGTATAGGAATATCGGTACTGTACTGCACTATGAGGATCAGTACCGGTATGCTAATTCTGTAGAGTAGCAGACCTGAAATCATTACTTAAGGTTAAATATAGAGCAACTTCCTCAATAAAATGAAGGACGGTAAAGCTCCAGGTTGCTCCGACATTGTCGCTGAGATGATAAAAGCCTCAGGGGAGATTGGTGTAAACTTAGTCACTGAGTTGATAAACACCATTATTAAAGATGAGAAAATCCCAGAGGATTGGCTCAAAAGTGTAATAGTAAATATATACAAAGGAAAAGGGGATGCGCTAGATAGAGGAAATTATAGGGGCCTGAAAATGCTTGACCAAATCATGAAGGTCTGTGAGAGAGTCCTTGAGGGTTTGATCAGGCAAAGCATCTCTATTGATGATATGCAGTTTGGTTTTATGCCAGGACGTGGTACAACCGATGCTATCTTCATAGTCAGGCAGATACAGGAAAGATACCTACTAAAAGGCAGGGATCTTTACTTTGTGTTTGTGGACCTGGAGAAGGCCTTTGATAGGGTACCTAGAGATGTTGTACAGTGGGCTATGAGGAAACTTGGTGTGGAAGAGTGGCTGGTGCGTGTGATAATGAAGATGTATGAGGATTCGCGAAGTTCGGTGAGGGTGAAAGGTGTACTGAGTGATGAATTCGCAGTCCGTGTTGGAGTCCATCAGGGTTCAGTGTTAAGCCCCCTCCTCTTTATTATGGTCTTGGAGGCGCTGTCTAGAGTTTTTAGAGGCGGACTCCCGTTGGAACTGTTTTATGCAGACGATTTAGTCCTAATAGCTGACAGTATGCAGGATGCTGAGGCCAAATTCAGAAAGTGGAGAGAGGGCATGGCGAGCAAGGGTTTAAGAGTCAATATTAACAAAACCAAGGTTATGCATTGTAGTTTGAGACGAGGCAATGTGGAAAAGAGCGGTGCATACCCATGTGCAGTGTGTGGAAAGGGAGTGGGCGTTAACTCAATTCAATGTAGCATCTGTCGATGTTGGGTACACCATGGGAGTAAGCGCTGTAGTAGAATAAAGGGGCCCCTGCCGAAGGATAAGTCAGAAATAGAGAAATTTGAGTGCGTAGTGTGCAAAGGCGAGCTTGTGTTAAGTGATGATCCTGTGGCTGTGAATTTTGGAAATGAGTCTTTGGAGCTGGTGAACAAGTTTTGTTACCTAGGAGATACCATCTCTGCCGGTGGTGGGGCCGAGGCTGCCACTGTTGCTAGAATTAGGTGTGGCTGGGGGAAGTTCAGAGAATTGATGCCAATCCTGACCATGAAAAGAATGCCTCTCCCCCTGAAGGGAAAGGTGTATGCCTCATGTGTTAGAAGTGCAATGACGTATGCCTCAGAAACATGGGCCGTTAAAGTAGAGGATGTCAACAGAATGGAGCGTAATGAGATGAGAATGGTGAGATGGATTGTGGGGCCAGGCTACAGGATAGAATAACAAATGTTGAGCTGAGGAGACGTTTAGGTATAAAGAGTATTAGCGAGGTGATGCGTACAAGTAGACTGGGATGGTATGGACATGTGGAGAGAATGGATGAACAAAATTGGGTGACAAAATGCAGGTCTGTGATTGTGGAGGGAGCTGCACCAAGGGGTGGACCGAGGAAGACCTGGGATCGGACTATACGCGCCGATCTCAAATCCAAGAACTTGACAAGTGAAGCAGCCCTTAACAGGGTTGCCTGGAACGCCGCCATTAGGACAAGAGACTGAAACTGCACTTATGTGTGGAACACTCAGTCTTAAAATGTTATGTATGTATGTATGTAGTGTGCCTGGATCCTGGAGGTGTACACTATGCTTGGAGTTTGTAGCATTTTAATGATCCTGTTCTCAGAAGTGTTAAGGCGCTGAATGAATTTATATGTTAGCTTTCTAATGAGTGATTTGTAACAGTGTAAGTTCATATAGGCACATAGCGTACTTGTACTCTCATATTTTGAGAGCCCCAGAAACATTTTCATGATATTGTGATAGGAGATACTTAGTCTATTCACTGTATTTTTCTTATAGTTCCACCATAGTTGTGCTGTATACATTGGTGAGCAGTAGGAGTTGAACAATGTTATTTTTGTATCCCATGTGCACATATGAAATTTTCTTAATATTGAATTTCCCTGCATGTAAAGTTGCCTTCGCTGACGACCCATATCCTCATCATCTGAGCGATCACATGAAATATAGTGTCCTAGATACTTTACTTTACTTACTTCTTCTATAATTTCTTCATACAAATGGAATTTAGGTAGCTTTGATTTCAATAGAAGGTTAGATTTAAATATTATATGATATTGATTTAACCTCTTTCTGGTTTCTAGAATCAGTTACCGTACGTTATTCAGTTAACATTTATGGAATCGTGTGTTTGTACTCAATTATCGTTTTCTATTATTGTATTGGTTCGAATTGCCTTTTCAATCAGATGGCACCAATATGTATTTGTATAGCTACCTTCACATTATAGTCCATTCATTATAGGTGGGCCAGAAATCAAGAACAATAACCTCTGTAACTCAAAAAGGGCTTGAGCAAATGGGCTGTAAATTCCCACACCTATTCCCTGACTGACCCTTCCTAAACGGTAGAAATATTAGTTCGATTACTTTAGTCGTTTACGAGTTATAAAGGTTAGTGGTCAAGATTTTGGGCCTACTTACAATGAATGGATTATAGTAAGAGAGAGAGCGAGGGGGGTGGGGGCATGTCAAAGGTAATGGTTATTTACGAGAGTCACGTTTTCCTGAATACACTATAGTTATTGTCCTATGAAACTATAAAAATACAACAAGTACACTGAGTAAGTGAATCACGGGAGCTCCAGGGTTTTATTATCACACATAATATTATATATCCGCTTCCTCTACACTCACAAACACCCACGCTTTAGTAGCCTATACGAGTTCTCCAAGTCGGTCGATCGTCTTTACATCCAAATGATAAATAAAACACAAGGTCATTATTTATCATATGGTTAAAATCAGCAAAGATTATCAGGTTTCAGATTTATAATAATGTATGCGAGAACGCCTCTATCTAATTTTATTTATATTACCGGTACTAGCAGGGGTACCTGGCGTTGCCCGGGTACTACCACCACTAATACTACCATAATCACCATCATCAATCACTACTACCACAATCATCACAATACTACTACTACCATAGTCACCGGCCTCGACCTCCCTGTGCCTCATTAAACGGCGACCTCGATTTCGGCCGCTAAATGACCTCTGATTTTGGATCTGACCTCATCCGTACCCCCATTTTGGGGGGCTGCGAACAACTTTCGTTCCATACACCTTTTCGATCGGAGGCCTCCTTCTGCCCCAAACGGCCATTTGTTTCATTTTTTTTTCAATTTCGGCCTCAAAACGACTTCCGATCGTGGCCTCGCCCCCTCTATGACCTGACCCAGGTCAATTGACACGCACATGCAAAGTTTCAGCTCCCCAGGTCCAAAACTGCGAGCGCCTATTAAGAACGCAGACAAACAGACACACGAACTGATTTAGTAATATAGATAATACATAATATACTGTACTTATGACCTCCACAATTTGTAATGCTAAGGGAGACGGCGCTCCAACCTCTCTCCATCACATGCACCAACCCACCCGCACCAACACTAGATACAAAACACACACACACACACTCACACCCGATAACATAAAACGCACATCACGCACATGATCACATACAACGTAATGGGCACATATCACTCACACATGATAACATAAAACGCACACACACACACACACACACACACACACACACACATACTGGTCCAGGCAAACTAGAAAAGGTATTAGCATTATTGAGGAAATGCTGCTATCTTCAGTGCGTGCCATGGCCATCCTGAGCCTTACGACGCATACAGACTAATAACACATATAACAAAGCCACTACAACAACTTCGTCTCTCTCCAAATCCCCTTCTCCCCTCTCTACACTCATCAGAAAATAGGAAAAGTAGAAAGTAGCTACGAGGTGCCGTTGTAAAGGCTTATCCTTTAATACCTTCACCTGACCTGACCCCATCCGGGGTTTAGCTGGTTGTTCAGCAGTGCGTATGAGGTGTGTCCAGTGGCTGTCATGGTCAGATTGCAGGCTGTCTAGGATATGATTTCTGAGGTGTGAGAGGTCATGTCATACTCGGCCTAAGGTGTGCTTTTGTTTATTTTGTTCAAATCGACGACGATAGCACACAAGGAGTCTTTGTGAACGTATGGAAGGTCTGAATGTGTGTCTGACTTTGTAGGATGTGTTAGGTATGGTAGTGTTTGCAGCGTTGATGATTGTGTTGTGTAAGTGTTCTATTTGTTGATCTAGATTTGTGTAGTGGAGTCCCTCATAGTCAGTTGTGTAATCTTGTTGTGATAGGATGTGTTGAAATTCATCCCAGTTGGCCTGGGAGTAATTGTAATGTGATGTAGAAGGAACTAAAATGGGATTTGAAGATATTTGCATGAAAATGCAAATGTACACAGTTTAGCTTTATAATTTAAATTATCTCTCCCCCATCTCCCCATTTTCAAAATGTAATCCTTTAAAATTAGCTCTCTTAATGTTTCAGTATGACACTGTACGTGAAATTTAAATATAACTCTCCTCCCCCTGATGATCCTGGCTCACACATATTCAGCATCACCCAGACCCAAATTGTTAAAGTCTTCAAAAATCCAAATAATACCCTAAAAGTTCGCCTTGCCTCTCAGAAAGATCTTAATGCATACCTAGCCCCTGATAACGTAAATAAACTCAAAGATGCAGGGTATTAATTAATAGTCTCTCCCGAGTTAAAAGCTGCTTGCACTGTCAAGATTGCTCACCCTGATAATAACATCTTCAACAGGGATGAGAAAGAAATTGCTACAGAAATTTCACAAAGAAACAACATCACAGTTTGTGATGTCTCAAAGACTCCAAAAAAAGCCCTCAAAATTCGCTGTGCCTCCCCTCAGGAATCCAGCAAACTCCTCAAGTCAGGTCTCAAAGCCTTCCATGTGATCATACCACCTGAGTTCCTCTCTCCTGAATCATGGGTTAACCTCCAACAGTGCTTTAAGTGCTACCAGTATGGGCACATAACATCTACCTGTACAAATGAGCAAGTATGCTCATGCTGTGGTGACACTGACCACTCCTTCACAACTTGCTCCTCAAGCTCCCTGAAGTGCAATAATTGTAGTGGCCCCCACATTGCCATAAGTTCAGAATGCCCCTTCCGCCTCAATGTTCTCAAACAAACCCGAAAAAACTCAAAGACCTCTCCATCAACCTCCAGCAACCTTCGCCCTCTCTTCTCATCCCATCCTGTCAACAACAAATCATATGCCTCAGTTGCTACCCCATCACTCCCCCATCAATCCCCACCCATGCCTTCCTCCCCCTCCACCAGCTCCAACCCCCCAATCCCTTTCGTCAATCGTGAAGTTTTTGCCCATACTTCAGTGCTAGTAAATGTAGCTCTCCACCTCACAGATCAACAAGTTAACCCAACCTTTAATAAACTCCTGAATGACGGCCTCACCGCTCACAATCTCCCTGCCATCTCTATTCCTGAATCCTGGTACCAATTCAGTAAAGCTAAATCCTCCCATACCCCCCCCCCCCATACCTTCAACCCTACAGCCATCCCCCCCAACAACTCCTCATCCTCTACCTCCCCCATCTTATCCACCCACTCTACCAGCACCTCCACCCCTAACTCCAAGACTCCTACTCCTAATTCTCAAGAAACAACAACCCAAGAGACTCCTGACCCCTCCCCTATCCCACCACCATCCATGCCTCCTCCAGCTACCCCCTCTACCTCCACCCCGATCCCCACAGCACCATCCATCCCACCTCAATCCCCCCTAAAATGCAAGAATAACAGCCCTGCTGATGCAACCTCTCCTACTTCCAACCGTTCTCGATCCAAATCCCGCAAAACTTTAAACCCCAAAAGAAACGCCTCAGCCGACCCCTCACCCGTGTCATTTTCACGGCCCCTCTCCCTTTCTCGCCATTCCTCTCACACCTCACCCTTCCCATCCCGTTCACCTACCTCACCCCACCACCCCATTATCACCAACTCACCCAACTCACCTGACAATCATCCATCATGCTCAACGTAATTCAATTCAACATTAGACATTACTACCCAAACAGACACTTACTCACACAATTAATACTAGATAATGACCCAGACATTATATTACTCAACAGCACTTGTATGCACAACACACACAAAATAAAATTCTTTGGCTACACAACACGACAATCTGACGACGATGCACACAACGGAGTTGCCATCATGATCAACAGTACAATACAACACAAATTCAAGACAGACTGGACATATAAACACTTCTTAGCAGTAAAAACACATACAACGCTTGGTCCCTTCATAGTCGCCACTACATATGTCAGACCCAACACACACATTCCTTACACTGATATGAACACATTATTTAACAACAATGTACCCACACTCATCCTTGCAGACTTTAATGCTAAACATCATGCTTTTCAACACACTACCAACAACCCACACGGAACACAACTTCTAGCACTACACGACATTAAAAGACTAAATTTCCTTGGCCCAGATTTTGACACAGTTTTCGTACACAATGGGTCTGGCAAACCTGATCTCATCTTCTCTAACCGAGCATTTAACCTTTTCACCATAAAATTTCCCCTGGGCCTTTATCAGGATCCAATCACATCCCCATTTTCATGCAAATATCTTCAAATCCCATTTTAGTTCCTTCTACATCACATTACAATTACTCCCAGGCCAACTGGGATGAATTTCAACACATCCTATCACAACAAGATTACACAACTGACTATGAGGGACTCCACTACACAAATCTAGATCAACAAATAGAACACTTACACAACACAATCATCAACGCTGCAAACACTACCATACCTAACACTACCATTTCAAATAAAAGGATAATGAATAGAAATCTTTGTTATTAGTTAGCAACGTGTTACGCTACTAGTTATTTAGCTGTTGGCACTGCTAGCATATATCAGTATCATAGGGAGTGAAATAATGTAGAATTACATTGTAGGCTCTGGGACGGCAAAGGGAATATACCCCCCTGGCGGAAACGGTGTCCTCTATATTTACTGGAGGAAAAAAATATGCTCCACGTATTCAACTGTGTCATACAAGGCGACTAAAAGGGGGGATAATGCACAAATATCCACCTGCAATAGTGGCGCTTCAGATGGAGGAAACATTGGCCCAAAGCTACAAGCACATGGACCGACGACCTGCTCCCCCGCTGCCCTCTCACAAACGGATCTCACCACACCCTACCTTCCCCTGGGGAGGTGCGGCAACAGGGGATACCTGGATGCCGCGGGATTCCCATAAAGGGCATCTTGGGGCTACAACAACAACAACAACAACAACAATACTAGCCTGCTGACCAAGTATCAGAAAGAAATTAGCAAGATTATTTTGAGGTAACGACAGACTGGCCACGAGACCATTAAAGATTAGAAGGATATACAACCTTAGGACTTGTTGGTACAATAGTTTAATTGATAAGATAGTCAGAAAGGTGAACATCGCCACTGTACTGAAATGGATTGTACTGCCTTGATGGTGTAATGGTTATAGTGTTTAAAATGTGTAATTGGTAACCCAGGTTCGAATCCCGGTGGATCACATGCTTGCTTTCATTAATTTATTTGGGAAGTGTTTGGTGTTGGAGTGAAATTAATACAAAATAGATTACATGTTTTGTTGAAAAGAAAATTGATTAATGAAAAAAATGTTACAGAAATGATTAGCATGCTAACCTAACGAGAATATATTTTCCACGCAGAGCCACAAAGAAAGAAGTAGATTTACTAAGTGACTCCTATAGAATTCTAATTTCATAAGTCGATCATTTGTGTTAACTTAAATTCCAAGCTGAAGTAAGTTAAATTCTGAATAATGCCTGAAGTGATAATTCGTCATGGCGATGAGAAATCCTGAGTGATGTGATTATACACTGAGGTCGTAATATTCAAGTCATGTCAGTATAATTTGAACTAATATCAGTTACATGGTTGAATAGAACGGGGTTAAGTAACACCTGTAGGATTGCTAGCCTACAGGTGAATAGGAAGGAGAGAAGAAGAAACCAACAGCAGAGATGTAATCCCATACCAGTTTCCCATGCTGTAGAGAAACAAGGAACAGAGGAGTGCCCCATATTACCAGGTCATTCCCGTTTTCTAAATACCAGGAAGCTGGGTCATCTAAGTCAGTCACCCATACAAAAGAGTGGGAGTTTGAGCCAATCACCATCCAGTTTCAAACCCTCTCCACCAATCACCAGCCTTCATTCGACCAGCAGCCAGATTTGCAGTACAACGAGCAAATGCTTATGCAAGTTCCACATCAAAGCCCTGAGTGCTACCGAGATAAGTGGGGATATTAGGATCTACATTGCAGTACCATTACGGAGAACTCTGTATCAACCCAGGAACATAGTGAAGAACAGAGTTATCCACTGCATCACCAATAACCCCTAATTATAACAAAATCACAAGAGTTACTATTATGTCCTTCCTAGACTTCGTGACTCCCACCAGAGCATTAAATAAAATACTTTAAATGATTAGGTACCAAATGATAACTACCATGTATTTTTAAGCTAAGTATTTACTTCACTAATTATGTCACAACGATTCACTATATCCTTCTAACATTGAGTCACTATAAGTTAAAGCTAAGAAATAACTTGAACATAGTCTCAATGAAATTGGAAGAAAGTAAGCACACCACCACCTAAGTAAGGTTCTTAAGGCTGAAAAGCACGGAATCTATAACTGAAGTGGTAAACTGCCTCCCCCTCCCCTTGAGATTACCCCGAGCCCTGCTGTACTTCCTCTGATGTCTGGATGTTGGATTCCTGATCGTGAGAGGCAGCTCCCCCTGAAGTCTAGACCAGCCGAATCTACGTTCCACGTCGGCCAGACTTGCTCTCGAACCATTACCCCCCTAACTTACCCTAAGTGTCTCTGAGTGTCTTACATTGTGATTATTGTTGTGAAGGTAAGGTAAAATATGTGAATATCCAGTGCTAATTTCTATGTAGATCTGTGCCCAAGATCGTTAATTGTTGCGTATACGTTAATCCTTCAGAAACCACATTAAGCCTTGTGTACATCTGTGTCCAAGATCTAGTGTTAATTTCTCTTTTAAAACTCCTAAAGTGTACTACGCATACGTTACATACTTGTGTAAATTAATAATCTAACCAAATATTCACAGATTTTCCTTGTGTATGTTCATTCTATTTATGTATGTAACAAGTTGAAGTTGAAGTGTATACTGTGTATCTATTCCCTTCTTAACTCCCTCTGACATATTATGTTCCAATAAGTCCGAGGAGGCGGGAGACACGGTATTATTGCCACTGTACCCCACAACTGTCAAAACCACACTGCGGGACCGTTAGAAGTCGGAGAAACTTGGGGTTGCCACCAATCGACAGATTTTCATCTAACTTACCTAACTTACTGAGCTCCATATGACACTAGAGCGTCATATAACTTATTAGAGAGCTATGAAAATAAGTTCATATGACGCTCTAGCGTCATATGAGTTTTTTGGCATAAGTTCAATATGACGCGATAGCGTCATATGAGTCGGAGGGAGTTAAACATAACTTTTACCTAGAACCTACGCTAAATTTCATATTTAGTTAATCTCAGACTCTCATTCTTTAGAAGAATTAGTATTGATGATAATCATAATATAAATCTAAGTTCTTCGAGAAAACCCTCTGTTACGCCTTCTTATATAGTGCGTTAACGTGTTTACTTTTTGAATAACATTTGTTTATTCTATTATGAAATAAATAATTTCGATCCATCTCGTCTAGGAATTCTAGCTTTGTATAGATCTATTATTTAATTATTTCACAACCTCGAATACAACGCTAATTCGTTCTGTATTCCTTATAGGAATCTGTTAACTCGTTCAGAACTCCTTTATACCTTACCAGGTATTTCCATCTAAGTGCAACTTTGTCGTGTACGCCATATTATACTATTAGTAATATATAACTATTAGTTATAGGAATCTGCTAACCAGTTCAGATCTCCTTCAAACCTTACCAGGTGTTTTTATCCAAGTGCAACTTCGTCGTGCATGCCAATTTTATACTATTAGTATTATTATAACTACTAGTACCCGCTATTTTATTTACACGTTTCTTAATCTTCTGTAATCAACATATCAATTGATTCAGGTTAGGTTGTAATCAACCTTTACTTATTCTTCAGTAGATGTAAATAATTAAATCTGAATTCCTCGACCCGTGAGATTATTATTGCATATAAGAGTTAATTAATTGTATGTTCATAATATAAATTTTCTCATAATAATCTAAATACGTAGTTAATTGTAAAACTAATTCAGCTCCCTTCTCTTTTTAAAATCAAAGTATTCCTCCCATTATTTAGAATAATATCGCACTAACCGCAAATACTATTTTTCTCACCTCAGTATAGCGCACGACCGGAGTGACCTCCCTGGTCATATTTATCTGCGCGCGGTAATCTTTACACTACCCGTATGTATCTCGCCATCCGGTAGTGAGCGATCATTAAAGAAATCTTCGTGTGCTTCCCTTATTGTTCAGGCCCGAATCCTTCATGGGTGTTTAGAAGTTTCATTAAACCTTTAATACTTATTAAGAATACTTCACAGTAGATACTCAACTCCCATATATATTATTATCAAGGGTTTATTCTATGTGTATGTGTGTCTGTATCTGATTGCATATTTTCACAGTAATACTATCCATTATTTTATGTCCATTGGTGTGTTATTCCGAGACCTATTTGTATTCTAAATATATTCAATGTTTTACTTACTATTGTTTATAATAGTTAAGTGAAGTTTAAATTCATTTCAGGTCCAGATATACATGTAATTAATACACCTATTGTGTTATAACTAAATACACCGGATTCTCTTACTATCTCCAAATAGTAGCTAACTGAATTGAATGATCTCTTTCTATGCTGTTTAATAAATAAGAGTATATAAGTATCTGTGTGTTTATTGTGTTTATAACAACCTGATTGAGTACATAATTGTGAATAAGAACGTGTTAAATGTGTTCCTGTTGAGCATATATTGAGTCTAAAAGTCCATAATTGGATTTGAGTAAAGATCATAATAAAGCTAAGTTATATTACAACCCGGCATAACACTGGCAGCAGCGGTGATTCGATACGGCATATCAACACGAGTTTCTTATATAATTTTTTTCTTCTTCTTGGTACTCCGTTAACGTTTTAGCACAATATTCACCATGGCAGCAATTAGATCACTTGATATTCCGGCGTTCAAGCCAGAAGATTATGACATATATACGTTCATGGAAATAGTCAAACCGGTCCTGGATATTATGTTCGGAAACGAAGACGCTTCCAAGATCCACATGATAGTAGTGAAACTAGGGAAGTATGCAACCAATGTATCAGGGTATGTGCATGACAATATGTCTGGTTTAACCTGGGCGCAATTTGAAAATTACGTAAAAACTGCTATTAATCCAGTGCTTGGTCAGACCATTGCCGATAACAGATTTCATGAGATAAAATACTCAGGGGATTTAGACGGCCCAATTGAGCAACTGCATCAGATAGCGATCAATGCGTTTCCGGAAGAAACCACAGCACAAAGAAAGAAAATTGTCTTCAAGGCATGTGTGAGAATTTTGCCAGACACCGTGGCGGATCACTTTTCGATCATAGAACCAACAAATTACGACACAGATCTGCCGGTGATAAGGCGTATCATGGCACTCAGAAAATCCAGGGAACAGGACAAAATAGCCGTAATCAACAAGGTAACCACACATCCAGCAGCAACAGCAGCCCCCATCAGTGGTCCCGTGGCTCCTCGTATTACTGATAAAGCTGAGGAATGGGCCAGGATTCGACCAGCTGATTGGAAGCCATGCTCTGGACCGTGCATGTTATGGTCGTTAAAGAGATCCTTCTCAGAACTTACGAAGAAACGAAGCAGGACCCCAAGCTGGTGGGCACAAATTCCATGGATCAAGCCACGTAAGGTAGCCACCATAATTGAAGACTGCACAGCAGGGATCGACGACGGACCAAGTGAAGAAGAAGCGGAGCAGTATCTACCGGAGGCTCTACAACCGGATCCTCAGGATTTTTAAGCTGCCCCCCAAAACAAATAGTCGTCACAATGGCGGGGGCTAATGAGGGGACATCTTCAAATGGTCTCCCAGTATATCAAAAGATCACACTCAACGGGGTGACAGTCCGACTTCTAATAGACACGGGAGCTTCTCGTTCTTGCCTGTTCTTTCCGTAAGCATCACAATACTTTCGGGAAGATACAACCTTCCTCTATAATTCTTGTCAGTGCAAAAGATCAAGTCATTCCAAATTTGGGAAAGACTCTTCCCTTATTTGTTGGTCCCCCTGTTCCCTCTCATGGAATTGATCATTCATTTGTACTATATGATTCCAAAGAGACCAAGTATGATGGTTACTTGGGCTTCGATTTGCTCACTGATTTGAGCGTATCCATCAATTTAAAGAAGAAAACTTTGAGGTTCTCAACCCCAACCAAATCAAACCCCCAAACAACCGACATTAAAAAAGTAAAAATTAAAAAAATCTCAACCCTCCCTGAAGAGACAAAAGAGCTGATACCCCCCAGTCACGCTTTGTCTTCCATTATGATAAAGAATCATCTAAGAATTTATGTAAAGCTACCCCTCTTATCACTCCTCCAGCTGTCACTTCCAAATCTGTGACAAATCCACCTAACCCACACCTCCAAAGCCGTTCATTGGGCCTGCCTAACCGCTCCTAGCCAAATCACGCCTACCACATCTATATTAGCCATCCATCACAGAGATTCCTTGGATGATGACCAACAAGACCTTCTCCAATGTTTTCAAAGGAAAAACACACCAGATTGGATGCCAAGAAAGATCTTTTCTCAGTTGATCAGAAGAGGAGACAACTTATTCACCATAGATGGACAAATTGTCGTCACCCCGCAAGCTGCACTATCCACCATGCAATCTATCCACATGCACAATGGTATTCATCTAGCCCAAAGAAAACTAATCACCACGTTTCAGCAAGTATATTGGACCCCTTCCCCGTATATAACAGCAAAACGGATAACAGAAGTTTGCCGAGCTTGTGCGTTGGGTAAGGATAGAACCCGCACAGCAGGAGCTGCTTGCAAACTAGTAGCCTCCAAGCCATGGCCCTCTCACACACTACTCCATCGCAAGAACCGTCTCCGGCAAATCCAGTATGTTCAAGATCTTCAACCTGATGAACCTACCAAAGCCAGTCCACACCGTATCGTCGATCTCGTGATGGTTACTTACTCAAATACCTGTGCCGTCTAAACTCGAATCGAGATTAAAAGTCCCTTTGAAATTCTAACAGTGCCAAATTGTTACCAGGTTACCATTAATTATTTCGGTGAGTCACGCACATACCATAACAGACATGTACGTAGATTTCAGCCTATTGATGAGAATATGATTATGCTTGCAGATCCTGACCAGAATGACATATTGCCTACATCTAATAATCAGAATTTGGGATCCACAGAACCTGTGACACATGAGCTCATTCCTCCTTTGACGCCTGCACCTAGAAAGAAAACACTGCATGTCACACCCTCTATTCTACCACAATCCACACCCTCTGTTCAGCCACGCCCAGGTCCTCTTTCATACCCATCACACACACCTCCTCCTATCATACCTACAGGAACTGTATCTGCACTTCCAAATTACCTACTCAATTAGTAACTAAATCTATATCTTTAACTGTTCCTTCATCACCATCTGTCAGCTTACCTAATTATTCTGAATCTCCTTGCACTCTTCCAACTACATCTGTTATTGCTCACATTCCTAATCTACCTTCTCAGCCTTTACCTAATCTGCCAACCGCACCTTCTCTTGATCGTACTAGCTTACCTGTTCCTCTTCCTCAAGCTTCTTCCAGACCTATTACTTATGCCAGCAAACTTAAATCTTCCGCTACTACAACTTCTCCCTCCATCTCCAAAACATCTTCACGACCTCTTCCTCTATTACAAAACATACTCCCCTCCACCTCTACAAACAGACCTACAGATTCCACCTCTAAATTACATCGCACTATACCCAGCATGTCTAGAACATTTTCACACTCATCCAGCTCTTCGTCATCACCATCACCACAATCTCATATGAATCCACCATCACTAATGCCTTCTATTTCTAATCCTACCTGTACAAGATCTGGTCGATGTGTGAAACCACCTCAACGATGGGCGCCAACATTCCGTCCTACCTATGCAAGGCCCAAACCTACCTTGCCTATGCCAAAGATTCCCGCTACAGCTACTGCGAGGTCATCACCATCCCCTGGTCAGCCAAACTGCTCCAACTCCAAGGTCCTCACATTGCCCAACAACCCTTCACAGGTCACTCACTCTGCAGACCTTACAGCCACCACAACTCCTCTTGCTACTCAGTCACCTTCACCCACTACAGCAGCTTCTACATCACCTACAGCAGCCATGAAGATTAACAGTGTCTTAGTTTCAACTGGCTTGAAAAGCACCATTGTCACCACCCCACAACAGTTGGTGCAAACGGCTACAGAATCAAAACTTCCGCTGCATGTTCACATGGGCATTGACATCTCTACACCAGCTGATGTGCCTACGACCATGCGGCTGTTGACATTGCAGCATTTAACCCCCGTTCTCGCTAACTCCACCACCCGGACATACATTCTGAAATCGCGACTTTTTCTTCGCCGAATGTGGTGAAGTGACGGGGTTGAATGGAACGGGGTTAAGTAACACCTGTAGGATTGCTAGCCTACAAGGTAAAATAAAAGGTCAATATGCTATTTTCTTTACTTTTCATGCAAACTTCACAACATTTGGCGAGATAGTTGCACTTTGAGTGAAAAGGAAAATAATATATGTCGAGACATACAAAGGTCAAGATAAAGGTCAAAGATCAAGGTCAACTATTCTATTGATATACCCGGTACCGGTATATGAAACTAACTAATAGGTTTTAATGAAATTACGCATGCTTATTTGATTTTCATGGGCAATATCAATGCAAACAAAAATGTACTTACATAAAGATCAAGGTCACAGGTCAAGGTCAAAGGTCAACTTTTATTATTTATTAAAAAAGATTACTCAAATTTTGGAAAACTGGCTGTTATGGTTTATTACTTAAATATTATATACATCAAATTTCACATAAATATTGTAATAGTTAAGGTCATAGGTCAAGGTCAAAACAAGAGTATTTGTCATTTTCCGTAAACTCCTCCTAGACTGTTTAATGTATTGTCGCCAAATTATACAGGCAAATTAAGTTGGTCAATGCGACGACCATCCAAATATATGTATTTTCTTTTAAGTCAAAGGTCAAAGGTCAAGGTCACAGTATGATCACTTTTTTATACGAATTACACCAGTCATAATGCTAGTTAATACGAACATTGCTATTAAGGTAACTAAATCCTCGATAAGAAATTCTAAGGTCAAAGGTCGAAATATGATTTTTACTAGTATTTCCTATTTAATGTAAGATTCTCATTAGGCATTTCATGCATATTCAGAATGCCTAGACCAAGGTCATACAAGAATAAACCTAATTCCATTTGATAGGTCAAGGTCACAGGTCAACGTCAAATATAAGGTCAATATACTCATTTCTTTACTATTCATGTAAATTTCACAAAATTCGTTGAGACAGTTGTGCTTTAAGGGAAAATTAAAACGTTAAATTTTCAGATATCATGAAGGTCAAGATGAAGGTCAAAGGTCAAGGTCAACTATTCTTTTAATACCTCTGAAACTAACTGATGCTCTTTAATGAAATTTGACACATTTATTAGATTTTCTAGGGTTACATCAAAACAAAGAAAATATAATCCCATATAAAGGTCAAGGTCATAGGCCAAGGTCAAAAGTTAACTTTCATCATAAAAAAAATACTAAATTTTTGATAAGCTGACGACTTTTAGTTGCATTTTACTTAGATAACATATACTGTATATCAAATCATATACAGTATATATATACCGGGTATACATATATATATATATATATATATATATATATATATATATATATATATATATATATATATATATATATACTGTATACAGTAAATATAAATATATATATATATATATACTGTATATATGTTTCTAATCTCTCAGTGTCGTTCGAACCGCCGACCATCAGGACGATAGCCGACACTTTAATCAACTACACCACGGCAGCGTCGGCTATCGTCCTGACGGTCGGCGGTTCGAACCCCACTGAGATATAAGAAACACTTAGTGCCTCACGTGTATTTGGGATATATACTCCATATACAGTATATATATATATATTATAATACTTAAGGTTAATAAACAAAAGAAGAGTAAATAATTTTCTTTAAACTCTACCTAGACTGTTTAACCCTTTGTGTACCGGTGACGTATTAGTTTTATTGTATTCTAGCTATAATAAGACGATTTTGTGGAGCTTACGAAGGATCTGTGGTAGTAAAAAGGGTTAAGTAAGATAGTTGAAAGCCTGCTAATTTTATGGAGGACCTTCATAAACTAAATAAAATCATCTAAATATCCAGTATGAAATGAAACCGACAGAACTGTACTGAACGAGTTACTTATCGTAACAAAATTTTGCTGGCAAATTCGGTTGGTCAATGCAACGCTTGTTCAAATTTTGTGTTTTTGTTATTCAAAGGTCAAGGTGAATGGTGAAGGTCACAGATTATGGTCACCATTTCTTTCTTATATATATTTTAAATTTGAATTACACCATATTCAAAATGCTACAAAATAGTGTTATGCCGACCTTATTATAGATAAATATTCCAACGGTTAAGATTCAATGCGATCATAAATATAATTATATATATATATATATATATATATATATATATATATATATATATATATATATATATATATATATATATTCCCAAGCGGACATGAACCACCAACAGTCAGGACGAGTGTCTATGCTTTAACTACACATAAGTATCCTCTATCACGGTGTGGTATAGTGGATTAATGTATGGGCACTTGTTCTTGACTATCTGTGGTTCAAGTCAGGCTGTGAGTATAAAAAACATTTACTATATATACAGTATATATGCTGTATATAAACCGATTGTACCTAAGAGATTCAATAATAATTGAAGAATTCTAGGTCGCAGAGTTGAGTATGCATTTTTTTTTTTTTTTTTTTGGTAATGCGAACACTGCACACCTACTTTTTTTTTTTTTAATTGTGGGCTAGGCTTATAATGTGAAAACCCACCTACACAAATCTTGGCGACGCGAGATCGCACCCGTGCCACACCCGTGCACCCAAACTCCCCCCCCCCCCCCCTCACCACCTCTCTCTCTCTCTCTCTCTCACCTTGTACAACCATCAGCATATAGAAAAACCAAACTGCCATGATCGTTGTCCCCTTCAGTTCAAGGTGTGTGTCCTCTCGTCCTCTTTCCCTTACACCCTTTATATATATATATATATATATATATATATATATATATAATCACATCTCAATTGGGTAAGGAATAAACTGACACATGAACATACATACACACACACACACACACACACACACACACACACAGACAGAGGGTTAAGGACAACACAGAAGGACATATAGTGTATAGATGTTAAATTCAAGAAAGGTTACAAAATACTGGATGGCTTACTTGGATTATAGTACACACATACATTACATTTATATATTACATACAAACATGGACATGAATAACTCATCAATGGTATGATGGGTTTTTGGCTCTTTAAGCAATAAATAACATAAACACATTAGACAACATACACCGTTAGGTTTCTCAATTCTTAAAGTTCATCATAGGACATTTATCAGTTATAAAAGTGCACTCGGGGAGTCTTGGCACACAAAACACTATAGATCATGAAAGCACTTCCAGAACGTAGTTAGCATGAGTATATATGTAACACAATCGATCACTTTTTATCATAGTTGGCACAGGGAAAGAAAGGTGTCACTGGGGTTGAGTTTACGTGTTGGTTTAGTGGGTGTGTAAGGCTGCAAAAATGAAGTATTATCATAGACAGTCTCTAGTGAGCCTGTATACAAAATATTTCAGTTTACAACGACACTATGTGTATTTTGTATTATCATCTATAGAAGCCTAACAATTGAGAAGGAAGGTCTTTTGTACAACCTTCAACTAGCTAATTCTTCGTTCTTGAAAACGTGCCCCAACATCTACTGGTCTGCATCTGGCTCGTTCCTGCAGTGGCTCAACGGCAGGTTCAGTAGTGGTCTTCCGTTGAGGTCTTCTGGCAGGTTCTAACACACTATTGCGAGCTTAAATTCTCTAAAGTTTCATGCCGGCGCAATCAAGGAAAAATACACTGACCAGTGTACTGGCAGCTTTCCTGAAAACTGCTCCAGGTAGAACAGTTTGTGGTATGCGCTTGCTATAGGGTTTTGACGCCCTTCAGGTACCAGTTCTATGAGTTGAGCCAAGCTCATCTAATTGTTTCATCTAAGGGATGGGTCTCGTTCCCACCACTTGGCTTACACAACCAGTGTGCACCTCCTTGTTATAGCAGGCAGGCCTGTATAACAGAGAGGGCTGGTAATCTATAACACAGGTTAGATATTTCCTGGGTTCCATGACTCGCTGATATCTACTGAATTTATAAATAACAGTAATGAAGTAGTGGAAATACTTGGCGTTAAAATTGAATCCCTAAGCCTAGCAGTTACTGTTACATACAGACCTCCTGTCTCATCCTTAGAAGAATTCAAAACCCAGCTCAACATGATAAAATCAGAAGTGGAAGCCCTGGGAAACCCGACACCAAATATTATGTGGTTAGGAGATTTTAACCTTCCAAACATCAAGTGGAGGCAACTAGAAGACCAAGTAGTATCGATAAACGCCAGAGAAGCAAGTGCAAGAGAACTATTTAAACTTTGCGACTTTTTTAGTCTTAACCAGCATATTACCGAACCCACACGTGAAAATATCTTAGACCTTGTCTTCACTAATAATGACAACCTAGTACACAGTGTTAAAATATCGGACACAACATACTCAGATCATAAATTAATTGAGATCAAAACAACCCTAGCATGTTCACAGAACACCTCAGAAACTAGACTAAAAACTGGTCCATTCAGCAAATTTAACTTCAATAGCAAAAGTATTAGGTGGGAAGAGGTAAACCAAGAAATGGAGGAAATAGACTGGGAAGATTTAATGAACAACCGGACACCATCAGAATGCATAGTCCTATTAACGGAAACCATGACCCAAATCTGTAGCCACCACATACCAGAAAGACAAACACGACGAAGAAGCAAACAAGAACGGGAAAGAAGGACGCTGTACAGAAGAAGAAAATTACTAACACAAAGACGCACACAACAAAATCTACAGGAAAGACAAAAGGTCAAAATAGATAGAGAAATTGTGGAAATTGAGCAACGACTAAGAATCTCCTATGAGCTACAACAAAATTAATAGAAGAGGAGAGCACAGCAATTGCAAGCATAAAGGAAAACTCCAAGTACTTCTTTTCATACGCTAAACATAAGACTAAAACCAGATCAAACATCAGCCCACTTATAAGTAAAGATGATGGGTCAAAGGAACAAAAAGGAAATGAGTGAACTATTACGGCTACAGTATAAAACAGCCTTCAGTAAGCCTGACGAAACAAAAGCAATCAGAGACCAAACTAAATTTTTCATGAATAATCCCCTTACGGAAACCCCCCAGATTCTGGATATTAATTTCGGACCAAAAGACATAGCAGAAGCCATTGCCAACATGCCATCCCACTCGGCACCAGGCCCGGACTCTTGGAGTTCGATCCTAATAAAGAAATGTAAGGAAAACCTCTCAAAACCCCTGGCTATAATGTGGAGAAGGAGTCTAGACACTGGAGAAATACCGGATAGTTTGAAAAACGCAATAATTGCCCCTTTGCATAAAGGAGGGAGTAAAGCACTACCAAAAAACTATCTCCCAGTAGCTCTGACTTCCCACATCTTTAACATTTTCGAGCGAGTCCTGCGAGGCAAAATCTCAACATTTATGGAAAAAAATGAACTACACAACACTGGTCAACATGGGTTCAGAGCAGGAAGATCATGTCTCTCGCAACTATTGGAACATTACGACAGAATTCTTAAATCCCTAAAAGAAAAGAAAAACGTAGACGTCATTTACAACTATTGTGCTAAGGCATTTGATAAATGTGATCACGCAATTATTGCACACAAACTTAAAGCAAAAGGGATAACAGGTAAAATCGGAAGGTGGATATACAACTTTCTCGTGAACCGAAAACAATCAGTAGCAGTAAGCCAAGTAACATCCGAGCCTTCAGACGTCAAAAGTTCAGTTCCCCAAGGAACAGTACTAGCGCCCCTTCTTTTCCTCATTCTAATAAATGACGTAGATGCCAACACAAGACACAGTACAGTAGCCTCCTTTGCGGATGACACGAAACTGAGTATGATAGTAAAGACACAGGAAGACACGGGTCGGCTGCACGAGGACATAAATAAGGTGTTCCAGTGGACCAGGGAAAATAACATGCAGTTTAATGAAGACAAATTCCAATTAATACGATACGAAGATGAGGATTTCGTTGAAGAGAACACAAGTTACATAACAGAATCCAATCACATAATAGAACGTAAAGACAATGTGAAAGACCTTGGGGTGATAATGTCTGAAAATATGGGATTCAAAGAACATAACCAGGTCAAAGTTGCAGCTGCGAAACGGCTAACAGGTTGGATTCTACGTACATTTAAAACTCGTGGTGAATTGCCTATGATAACACTTCAAATCCCTGGTGCTACCGCGGCTAGAATACTGTAACGTATTAACATCCCCATACAAAGCAGGTGAAATTAATGACTTAGAAAGTGTACAAAGGAACTTCACCTCACATATAAACTCAGTTAAACAATTACACTATTGGGAGCATTTAAAATCACTAAAGCTGTATTCGTTGGAACGTAGAAGGGAACGATACTTAATAATATATACGTGGAAAATCGCAGAGGGTTTTGTACCAAATCTACATACCCCAATAGCAATGAAGTTCAGTGATAGGAGAGGCTGGGAATGCGATATCCCCAAGATAAAAAATCGGGGTGCTATGGGCTCTCTGCGAGAGTGCTGGTCATCACATAGAGGAGCATGTCTCTTAAACAAACTCCCGCGGCGAGTAAGAGACATGAGAGGCGTCTCGTTAAATAGCTTCAAGAGAGCTCTCGATGTAGAACTACAAAAAGTGCCAGACGAGCCCATCTTCGCAGACGAAGGGCGGTGCGCTACTCGGTGCAAGAGTGGCGAACTCCACATAGGTGACATAGGTAGGTATCCGGAAATAGGTCAGGAGGGCGAGAGAACTTACTAGGCGGCACAGACCAGTGTACTGGCAACCTAGTAATTTCCCTATTCGAGTCTAGGTGTTGCACACACCAGTGTGCAACAAGCCTCTACCCAAGACTGGAAATTAACCAACTGCGAGGACCAGTGTACTGGCAGCAGGTTAAAACCCAGGTCTGAGGACTAACAAACTGCTCGGACCAGTGTACTGGCAGTAGTACGGACCCAGATTATGTAAGGTAACTAAGTTGCACTGACCAGTGTACTCGCAACTTTCAATACTTCACAGTTCTTCCTTGCTATCCTTGGCTATGGGATAGGTCAGGAAGCTCTCCATCTTTATATCTGCCTGGTCAGTTACTCACAATTAGGTTAAGACCAAGAGGTTGGTTAGAGCTTTTCTTTATGTGAGTGAGGGAGACAAAAGGCAGAACTGCCTGTGACGAGTGTCTCCCCGAGAGTTGAAAGTGACATGGCCAAAATCAAGGGAAGTTCGAGCCAAAATGCCTGGACACACGGAGTTTGAAGCAATTTAAGTCATAGGATGAGGGAAAGACTAATTCTGGGAGAGAGTTCCAGAGCTCAGCTGTTGATTAGAAGAAAGATTGAGAATAAAGTTTCACTCTTGAGTGGGAGAGTTGCATAGAGTCGGGGTGGGATTGTGTTGCAAGACGGGTGCTACATGCTCTACGAAGAGGGGGTGGTTTACACTGAGAGAGCTCTGAGGAACACTGATTATTGTAATAGTGGCAGAATAGTGAGAAATATGCAACATTGCGGCGAAGAGAGACTGCAGAGAATTGGTGAGTGGACGTGAGTTAATGAGACGGAAGGCTTTTATTTCTACATTGTCTAGAAGTGCTGTGTGAGAGGATCCTCCCCACACATGTGAACAATACACAATACATGGACGCACTGTGCCCCTGTACAGATCAAGAAGCTGCGCAGGGGTAAAGAACCCCCGGAGGCATTTTTTTGTTTTTTTTTCTATATTTCAACTACTCCCTCTCAGGCATAGGCTGAGAGCCTTTACACTACACCGCTGAACACGGTGAGGCCCGTGAGGTCTTGTTCCAGTCTAGGGAGTGAGACATGCGAAGCACCCCAGCTCGAAGCAACTCCATCTCTGAAGCCGTTTCGCCTCTGCGCTTCAGTCTCATCCCCCACACTCAGACCCTCACTCTCAGAATGCCACCTATTGAGCAATTAACTCACTAGGCATTGCCCCCCTGTAACATATTTTGAATATGGGAATATTCATACAATGCTATTTATTCAGGGAACAATGAGGGTATTGTTGAGCACACCCAGCTTCTGGAAAGCTGTTTTAGCAAGAGTAGACATATGATCTTTCCAAGAGAGATCGAAAGAAAAAGAGTCACCAAGAATATTAAGAGAAGATGAAGGGTTAATTTGTATGTTGTTGAAGAGTAAGTCATAGTTTTCTGCAAGGGGGCGACAAGTAGACAGATGGAGAAATTGAGTTTTGGAAGCATTGAAAGTAACAATGTTTTCTCTGCACCAATTAGAGAGTTTAGAGAGATCAGAAGATAGGTGCTTTATGGCCTCCTAACACGAGTTTTAGGTTCCTGCTGTGAATTATGTTGTGGAAGGCTAGTTGAATAGTGTAGCGTAATGTCGTCAGCATATGAGTGAATGGGGCTGGAGGTGCAGTTGAGAAGGTCGTCAATGAATAATAGTAAGAGAATTGGAGATAGGACAGAACCCTGAGGAACACCGGAGTTGATAGGTTGAGGAAGTGAACGGTGGCCATCCACAACCACAGCTATGGAACGGCCGAAAAGGAAATTAGAGGCAAAGGCACATATGGAGGGATAGAAACCGAAGGAGGGTAGTTTGGAAATGAGGGATTTGTGCCAGGTTCTTTTGAAGGCCTTCATATGTCTAACGCAACAGAAAAAATCTCAAAGGAAGCAGAGGACAAGACTGTTGACCTAGGATTAGGGAATACACCAACAAACCTCAATCTATCGGTCAAATTGGCTCTCAGTAGGCCTAGGCCTAATTCCCAGACCCAAGGCCATGAATGCAGCCTTGCTAGAACTAGGCCTAGCCCAAGACAGAAATCCTCAGATTCCTCAGCATACCATCATTCCCATGTCACCACAGGACAGGAGAAATGGCAGGTTGACTCAGCTTGCCCAAGAAACCCCCATATGTAGGTACCACAGACGGGGAACATGTCGGCACGGCAAATTTGGGACAAAATGTGAGTACCGTCATCCTAAGGTCTGTCGTAAACTCCTAAATCATGGGCCAAATAGAGACCAAGGATGCCAACTAGGGAAAAAATGCTCATTTCTCCACCCTAAGATGTGCGAGGACTCCATCTCCAAGCAGGAATGTTTGAATAGCAACTGTAAATTACCTCACATCAAAGGGACAAAGAGACACCAAGCCAAGCAAGATGTAAATCCAGTACTGGTACCTGCCACCGCTCAAGTGCCCCACATGGCCTCAAAGAAAGTCGACGCTGTCCAGGATACAAATTCAGCCCCTGCTTTTTTAGAATTAATGGTGGGGGTGAAAAGGACCCTCGACACGCTAACGAAAGCCATGGAGTCACAAGCGTCCATAATCAGCACACACCTAATGGGCAATCAACACAACAATGTCCCAACACATACCCAAATGTTTCCATGGCTAAATGCCATGAAATCATGCTAGAAAATGCAATGATGGGCAATATTCAAGGTCTATTCCCTAAGACAAATAAAAGCAAAATCCCCTTCATTGCTGAGCTTGCCGAAGAAAATGACCTAATGTTCATTGCCCTGACAGAGACTCATCTCAAAAGTGAGGGGAGTGATGCAGAAATAATAGTGGCAAATTACACCTCCTACAGAGCAGATCGTGAAAATAGAAGCCATGGTGGAGTCATCACATATGTAAGAAATGACCTAGCCTCAGATACAAAACCAATACTAGTCTACTCTGATACTCAAGTAGAAATGCTGGCTCTCCACATTAAGTCACTCAATGTAATTATTCTCAATTGCTATCGCCCCCCATCATGCACCCTTGAAAGTTACAATAATTCACACAGCAGAATCGACAAGCTAATTGACGATATGCCAACCCCAACACCAGACATCATCATCTGCGGAGACTTCAACTTTCCTATCATCCATTGGCCAGAAGGAAAGGTCTCAGGAGGTACCAGAGAGGAGCAAGCACAAGCCAGGCTTCTCCTTAAACTCTCTGACAAGCTTTTCCTCACACAACTGATAACCAAGCCTACCAGAGTCAATAACACACTCGACCTCCTCTTCACTAACAACCAGGATATAGTTGCCGACTACTCAGTGGAGAAGACAATATTCTCTGACCACAGCCTTGTAACTATACACACTATGTACAGGAAGGCTTGGGGCTCAAGCTGAAACTGTAACTCCGCCAACAAAACCAACAAACCCATTCTCAAATTTGAACTTCTTCAGTGAAGCAATTGACTGGGTAAATCTCCAAACTTCCCTCTCCCAGACAAATTGGGACCTGATCCTCCATGACAAGGATCCAAATGCCATGCTTGACACCATCCTCAGCACCCTACTGAAGGAGTGTCAGCATCACATTCCCCAAAGGAGGAAACCTTCCAACGCTCGGCACCTCAAAATCCCGAGGGACCGAAAAATCCTAATGCAGAAAAGATCATCACTCAACAAACAGCTCAATAACACCCAAAACAAAACGAGGAAGCTTGCACTATCTACCAAGATTGCAAGCATAGAAACTCAAATTAAAGCATCCCATGAGCGTCAAAAGCAAAGAGAGGAAGATCGTGCAGTACTGAACATCAAGCGGAACCCCAAATTCTTTTACAGTTACTGCAGGCGCTTCTCAAAAATTAAGACGCAAGTGGGGCCATTAAGAACAGAGGATGGTGAAGCTGTAAACGACTCCAAAGATGTATGTCGGATCCTGCGAACACAGTACGAGAATGTCTTCAGCACACCACGGCCAGCAACTGCAATCCAGGACCCCAAAGCTTTCTTCACGGAAGACACTCCACAACCGACTCGACTAAGTGATATTGAACTGACTGAGGCAGACCTACGAAAAGCCATCAAAGAACTGAGAACGAATGCAGCTGCTGGTCCTGACGGAGTACCAGCCATACTACTGATTAAATGCTGTGATGCCCTGATTCCTCCTATCTGCAAGCTTTGGAGACACTCAATGGACACAGCCACAATTCCATCCTCACTAAAACAGGCCATCATTACTCCAGTCTACAAGGGTGGTGAAAAGAGCCTGGCGAAGAACTATCGACCGGTAGCTCTAACATCCCACCTCAAGATATTTGAAAAAGTCCTGAGGAACAAGCTTGTCAACTTCCTGGAGAAAAATGGCCTTATGAACTCCAGCCAGCATGGCTTCCGGAAAGGCAGATCATGCCTTTCGAAGCTTCTGGCACATCATGACTGGCTACTCCACAGGCTTGCAGAGGGAGAAAATGTGGATGTCGTGTTTCTAGACTTTGCTAAAGCATTCGACAAGGTGGATCACGGCATCCTCCTTCACAAGATTAAGAAACTCGGCATCCAAGGCAAAATAGGTGTGTGGCTGCACAGTTTCCTCTCCGCAAGAACGCAGACTGTTGCTGTTAAGGGCCACACATCTGAAAAGTCCCACGTCATTAGTGGAGTACCCCAGGGATCAGTATTAGGACCTCTGCTCTTCCTTATACTGATAGGGGACATTGATGATGGAGTTGGTCAATCAGTTATCTCTTCCTTTGCTGACGATACGAACATAAGTCGTGTCGTAAGAAATGAAGAGGATATTCATAATCTCCAGGATGACCTCGACAAAATCTACAAATGGGCAGACGAAAACAACATGACCTTCAACGAAGAAAAGTTTGAAGGGTTACGATGTGGCCCGAAACAAACCCTCAAGGACACCACCAAACTACTCACTGCAGGCGGCCACGACATCACCCCCAAGCCACATGTGAGATGCCTAGGTGTGCAATTGTCCGACGATGCCACATTTCAACACCACATTTCTGCAGCTGTCAAGAAAGCCAAGGGAATGGCCGGATGGATCCTACGGACGTTCAACTCCAGGGAACAAGAAACAATGCTAACTCTCTGGAGGTCTATGGTACAACCCTTCCTTGACTACTGTAGTCAACTATGGTCGCCACACAAAAAGGGGTACATACGAGATCTTGAGTCCGTCCAGAGGTCCTTCACTAGAAACATTCGGGGGATGAAGGACCTTAGCTACTGGGACCGGCTCAAGAAGCTAGGGCTGTACTCTCAGCAGAGAAGGCGAGACAGGTACTGCGCAATTTATGTGTGGAAAATCCTGGAGAAGCTGGTTCCAGATCCAACTGGTAATGAACTCCAGGAAAAACAAAATGGTCGGACTGGAAGGAAGTGTGAGAGGAGATCCCTCCCAACACAGGCACCAGAACGAGTGAGATCCCTCCTCGCGTCCAGCCTAGGCCACAATGGACCAAAAAATTTCAACTCGCTGCCCAAGGAAGTGCGAGACATAGTAGGTTGCCCGGTAGACAGGTTCAAAGGGTTATTAGACAAGTTTCTAAAGACCCTCCCAGATGAACCACCAGTGTCTGGATACACTGCTAACTGCCGGGCGGCCTCAAACTCTATACCGGACCAGACGGACCTCCTTCGAAGGGACGCACGGGACGGACGCAGCGGTGGCGGACCACGACTGTGAGGACGGGACCTCTAGACGACTTCAAGTAAGTAAGTAAGAAATGGAGTATGACCAAGAGATAGTAAGATAAGAAAGAAGATCACCAGTAGAGCAGCCCTTAAGGAAGCCATAGCCTACTGGTGGTCTGAGAGTAGGTTATGGGAAGATAAATGCCTAAGAAATTTTGAGGAAAGAATAGTTTAAAAAACAGTAGAGATGAAAGAAATGAGAGCAATTGGACGATAGTTGGAGGGTTGAGAGCAGTCACCGTTCTTTGCGACAGGTTGAATGAGAGCGAACTTCCAGCAAGAAGGGAAGACGTTAGAGGAGAGACAGAGACGGAAGAGTTTGCCTAGGCAGGGAGTCAGCACGGAAGCACAGTTTTTTAGTACAACAGGAGGAACAACATCCGGTCTGCACGCCTTCTTAGTATTAAGCCCAGAGAGGGTGGAAAGTACACAATTGTCTGAAACACAGTTGTCTGGGACTACTGACAGCAAACCCTTCTCTGTATTTGTGGTGTTCCACAGAGTGGAAGTTAGAGGATAAGCAACAAATGTTGCAGAAATTAATAGTAAGAATAGAAGGTAAGCTTTAGAGTCTACTCTTTCGATAAGTGCGGTATGGGGTATGGAACCTCCCGACACATGCGAACAATACTCGATACATGGGTGCACTGTGCCCCTATATAGAGCAAGAAGCTGTGCGGGGGTGAAGAACTCACGGAGATGATTGAGTACACACAACTTCTGGAAAGCTGTATTAGCAAGAGTGGTAATATGATCTTTCCAAGAAAGGTCAGATGAAAAAGATACACCAAGAATATTGAGAGAAGATGAAGGATTGATGATTCGTTTATTGTTTACAGTGCACTTTCCCAGACCATAGTACAGTACTTTGCCCTTTTTGTTTTACTCCCTTAACATTCCCTTCTATGGGTTAGCGCACCAGCAGTGTGTGGCTTCCGTGGACCTCCACCCACCATTTAAGCTAGGGGTCTGGGAAGCCCGGCACCAGGTAACAGAACCAGGTAAGAACCTGGCCTTTGGCTGGGACATTTTTCTATCGAAAAATATACAAATTCATCTTGAAGGGAACAGGGTGGGCATTTTTTTTTTTTTTTTTTTTTTGCTTGATGGAAGGCCTTTTTTGTCAGCCAAGAGAACAAACTATATAATATATAGTCCGTTCATTCTAGGTTGGGCAAAAATCGTAACCCCTAACCTCTCATAACTCTAAAAGGACTAGTCACTATGGCCCGCAGTACCAGATAATCGTGCGATCCCTTCGACGAAGGATTCGCACGTGAAGGTGGTACCACCAGTTGCTTCCTTGTGAGAATCTCTCGTGCGATGCCGTCGGACATATGGTTGGTAAGCCTGTCAAACTCGCCGCGGTGCATTTCTTACGGTTGGTATACCTGAGGAACGTTTTGTTTACAAATTACTGCCTCGGGCAGCCTCACGGGAGTACAGACGGAATCGAATCGTAATAAAGTGATGGTCCCTGGTGTATTATTTACCCAGTTTATTACATTAATCTTATTATTCTGTATTTAGGATATTCTCAATTGACGAAAATAAGGTAGCCTAGGCCCTAGTAATTCCCCAGAGGACCATTGAGTTTCTCTTAGCCTAATTTCCCTTCAACCACCAATCAATTTTTGAGTTTAGGAATAGCCATGGGGTTGTGGTATGGATTTTCGCTGAATAATTGGGTTGTGCTTGGCTCTCTGGAAAAGTGGCTTGGTTATAATATCAAGCAAGCTTTTCTGTTATATTCAAGCCTAGCCCTGTTCACCTGTTCCAAGTAGATCTAGGCCTATGGCCATAAATCGTGAAATCTAACCTAGCCTATCTCTAACTCAAAAAGGGCCAGAGCTAGGATAGTGGGCTGTAAATTGCCATAGGCTATCTATCCCCTGGCTGACCCTTCCCAAATGGGAAAGGTAAAGCTTTGAGTCCTCCATTTCATAGTAAGAAATGCTTAAATTGGACATAGGCTATGAGCAATTTTGATGAGAATTTAGCCTAGGCCTATATTGTTAAAGTAATTATCTTGATATATTAAAACTACTGAAAACAGGGTAGGCCTAGCCTAACCTTAAGAGGTTACCAGGGTTGGATTTTGGACGATGGGTTAGGCATGAGAGGCTAGTGGATTATTTAGTTTATAATAACCATGGTAACCTAATAAAACTAATCTATTTTAGCTATCCAAGCGAGGTAACCTCCGACTCTCCGAGTTTTTCCAAAAATTTAGCAGGGAGTGTTTGGATCACACAATTGTTCTCATCGGCTTTAGACATCTAGGGATAGTCACCTATCCTAGCCTAATTATAGAAAAAGATTTCATGGCTAAATAGTATTTTTTAATCTCCATGGGACTTGCATATTTAATCAACATGTAGCCTACTCTTTAAACAAGCAAAATTGTTGGCAAATTAATATAGCCAAGGTTAGGTTAGCTAATGGGGAAAGCGATTTCTGAGTTAACCTAACCTACAAATTTGGAATAGGCCTAGGCTATGATAGGTTTCTTGAAGTAGTGTAGCCTAACGATACTCCTTACCACATTTTACCACAGCTGCACCAATTTGCCCCAAGTTTTATACTGTACAGTTCTGCTACATGAAAAGTGCCAGGTTTTAATCTAGTACCATTCAGTGGCAGTGCAGCAATATCATAAAGTTTCGGGTTTCAAGTTAATAGTAATGTGATCACCCCCTTTGACTAGGCTAATATAGAAAACCATTTATTTTCAATACTTATTCTGCATCAAATTGACAGCTGCCCTGTCTACAGTACTATACAGTACCAAAAACAGAAAGTCTAGTAGGCAGGTTTACTTTTATAAATGACTAAATATATGATGCTTGGATAATTATAGGTACCGCATAAAGAATGAACAATATATTTCACATAATTTATTGCAATTCTTACATACATAGGTACCAGTTCTATAATATTGTATCATCTAATCACAACTGTTGTATGCACTATGCTTCCATATGGATAGGTCCTTAAGACCGCTTCATCAGATTTTATTCGCCCAATTAGCCTACTACCCAGGTAAGAAAATTCACGACATTACATTATACTTGCTTGTATTTTTGGCTTGGAATCCTCATTTGGTGACCATTATTATCTATCTATTTGAGGCATAGGCCTATTTCCTGAAATAAGTCTTGCAATTGACGAGGATGGGTGTGAATGGGATATGCCGTATGTGGGCCAATCAGCTCTGCAGACTCGTTATCTTATGTTCATTTATGGAAGTATTTCAAGTAGGCCTAGCCCATCAGGGAGAACATGTTAGTCCCTATTTATTGCCTACTTTAGTAGGGTAGGCTGGTTAGGCCTATATTTTTTAATCCAATAGGCCTAGCCTATGTTAAAATAGTCAATGATGGCCTTTTTACCTAACCTAACAAAACATAATTATAGGCCTAGCCTAGGCCTAGTTAAAAAGGCTGTCCAAGGTCTCTTCAATTTTTACCACTTTTTCTTTCAATATCTGGGACTTGTTAACCTAGGTACCCTATTGTTGGCTATTTTAACATAGGCTAGGCCTATTGGATTAAAAAATATAGGCCTAGCCTACCCTACTAAAGTAGTCTATAAATAGGGACTACCATGTTCTCCCTGATTGGGCAAGGCCTAGGCCTACTTTAAATACTTCCATAAATGAACATATATAACTAGTCTGCAGAGTTTTTCCTACACCGAGAAATGACTCTCCGGCTGTCATTTCTCGAAGACTTCTTCTAGCCGGAGACATTGAGAGCAACCCAGGACCCACGTACACATACATATGTCCAACTTGCTCAAAACCCATCACTTCGAGTCGCCATACTAAGGGTTCAGTTCTCTGCAATTCATGCAGGAACTGGACCCACTTCACCTGCACAACACTTGCCTCCAAGAAACACTACACAAACACCTGGACCTGTTCCTCATGCCCCTCCCTCTCCCAGTCAAATCCCTCGCCTAAAACCCGTCCACCTCTCCTCTCCAGCCCACCTAACCTTCCCATATCATCCACTTCCCCCCCTAAAACCCGTCCACCTCTCCTCCCTAACCCACCTAACCTTCCCATACCATCCACATCCTCAACTCAACACACCACATCCTATCCTAATCCATTCCAACCCCCATCTCCTGCTCCCCAATCCCCACCCCACCCATCCCAACTCCCAGCCCCTCCCTCACCCCCACCCCATCCTCGTGCAGCAGCACCCAACATACATCGTGCACATAACATTAACATTCTTCAACTGAACATAGATGGCATCAACACAAAAAAACACGAACTCTCACACTTCATCAAACAACACAACATACACATTGCCATCTTACAAGAAACAAAACTCCGCACAACACAAAAAACACCCACATTTCATAATTTCACCACCATCAGACAAGACCGGGCTATCGGCGGGGGCGGTGGACTCATCACCCTGGTACACAAAGAAATATCATACATAGTAACCAGTGTACAAACCAAATCCCTCCTCCCCCAAATGATAACACAACAGAAATACAATCAATTAAAATACGCACTGGCAACAACTCCAACATAACCATCATAAACACATACATCCCTCCCCAAACATCCCCTACAGTACCAAATGAATACAGACCACACTTACAACACATCACAAACACCCCACACATCATCCTGGGTGGTGACTTCAACGCCAAGACGTCGGCCTGGTTTGTCGACAACCCCGACACAGACAGAGGGCTGGTACTACAAAACCAAACCGATAACCTCATCATCCTTAACGACATCCATCAACATACCCATATTCCTCACCAAGCCCCCTCTAACCCATCATCTCTCCTGACATCACCTTTTGCTCCCCAGAACTCGCCCCCACAACATCCTGGAGGGTGGTCAGAACCTTAGGCTCTGACCACCTCCCGATCATTATCACCACCAAAACCAGACTCACCCCAGCTAGCCACAAACACACATACACCAATTATAAAAGAGCTAACTGGGAAGCATTCACAAATGAGACAGAACAACACTTCACAACTCTAAACAGTACACCCATCACTAACATCAACAATGCTGTACACATACTCAATAAAACGATCCAAAACGCTGACAAGAAACACATTCCAAGAGGTAACAGGAAAAGACACAACCCCAACTTCACACCAGAAATTCAAAACCTCATCAGACAACGCGACATACTGAAACACTCCCCAGCACCCCACACACAAGACATCACACAACAAATTCAAGCACTCAACACCCAAACTAACAACAAAATACAAGAACAACAAAAACTAAATTGGAATAACTTCCTACAAACACTTGATCACAAAACAAACCCCAAAAAACTCTACAAAACACTAAACAGCATCACACTTTCCAACAGCAACACAACACAATCACATGCTGCAATCACAACAACAGACTCTACTCCTTCATGTAAACAACAAGCAAACACTCTCATCAATCACTTTTCACATGTCAGCCACCTAAAACCTCACAAAGACGACCGACGTGTCATCCGACGTAAGAGACAATTCCCCACAGACCCTGACTATACACCCTTCACCAATCACCAGACAAAGCATATCATCAACAATCTCAAGCACTCACCCGCCTGTGGCCTAGACAACATAAGCAACATACACCTCAGACACCTGGGACCACAAGGCATACAAGCACTCACTAACATATCAAACTACAGCTATTCACACAACACAATACCAGACATTTGGAAGCATGGTATCATCATCACATTCCCCAAACCCAACAAAGACCCCACGCTACCCTCCTCGCACCGCCCCATCACACACTTCTTTGCTCCCCCTCCAAAGTCATGGAACGCCTAGTATTACAACTAATTACACCTGACCTACCCCTAGCTCCAACACAACATGGCTTTAGGCCACTGCACTCCACAAACACTCTTCTCACAGACCTTACACAAAGAGCTTTCGACGGCATCAACTCAGCTAGACCACCACACAGATCACTATTAGCCACACTCGACATTAGTAAAGCCTTCGATGCCATCCCCCGCCACAACCTAACAAACAAAATCTACAACACAAACATGCACAACAACACAAAAAGGTGGCTGGCCAACTTCCTAGCAGGCAGATGTGCACACGTATCTTTTGCCGGTCAGTCATCTAAAATCAGAAACTTTCCAAACGGAGTCCCACAAGGATCCGTCCTATCGCCCGCACTCTTCAATCTGTACATGCACGATATAACTACACCCAATACGCCCCAAATAAACTTAGCCTCCTATGCAGATGACATAACACTCACATGCACACACCATGACCCAAAAAGAGCAACAGATCTCCTTCAACCCTATCTCAACACACTACATGGTTGGTGCACTACAAACAGACTTAATCTAGCCCCAGCCAAATCCACCGCAACCCTGCTCACAAGTTGGACAGGAGAACACGAATACATCCCTCAACTCACCATAAACAACACACCCCTAACACATACACACACACCCAAAATCCTAGGAGTAACATATGATACTCATATGACATTCAAACAGCACACCACAAACATTAAAAAGAAACTGACACCCAGACTTAACACCCTCAGGTCACTTGCTCACACAAAATTTGGACACAACAAAGAAACTACCACCACAGTATATAAACAATACATAAGATCAGTGATGGAATACGCAAGCCCAGCCTGGGCTTCTAACCTAGCTGAAACACATCATAAGACCTTACAGACTATTCAAAACAAAGCCCTGAAGATCATTACAGGCTGCACAGCTACTTCACCCACAGATCACCTACATCAAGAAACCAAAATTCTTAAAGTCAAAGACCATCTGGACATGAGAGGCACTCAATTCCTGGCAGCAGCCTCCACGAACCAAGACCACCCACTAAACTACATGGCAACACACCCACAGACACCAAGAAATATCAAAACAACACCCAGCACACGGTATCACACACAATTATTGTCCTCTCTCCCTCCCTGCCCACCCCGAACCAACTTCCAGAAGCACATCCATACTCATATCTCTCACCGATCCATCCACTCACTCACAGACAACACGCAGCTGCATGCACGACCTCCCGAAATCCATCCTTCCGAATCCTCCCTTCCTCGCGAGGACAGAGTCCACCTGGCCAGGCTGAGATGCGGACACCATCCAGCTCTCCTGAGCTATCAGAAGAGACTGGATGACTCCGTTGTCGACGCCTGCCCGGGATGTAACACAGCACCCCATACCATTAAACACATCATTGAAGACTGCATTTCACATAACCACTTACACCAACAACACAATCTACACTCAATGAGAGCTCTGTGGGAAAGCCCGATCGTGGCCATGGCCTTTCTCAGGGACTCGGGGCTGTTCGGCCAGGCAGCTTAGGGAACAACAACAACAACAACAACTAGTCTGCAGAGCTGACACGCCCACACACGGCAGATCCCATTCACACCCATCCTTGTCAATTGCAACTTATTTCAGGAAATATGCCTCAAATAGATAGATAATAATAGTCACCAAATGAGGATTCCAAGCCAAAAATACAAGCAAGTATAATGGAATGTCGTGAATTTCCTTACCTGGGTAGTAATTGGGCGAATAAAATCTGATGAAGTGATCTACAATTAGTCAAGGCTGGCCGACATAGGCCTCAGGTGAAAGTGCCTGTACAACGGCTCCTGTCAAGTTCAACATCGTCATTGAAGATATATCGAAAGTCTTTGGAAATGTGCTAATTGTAACCCATATTAATATATATTAATAGTTTCGTACATTATGCAATTGATTTGCATTAAAGAATGTCTTCTGTAACCTTTAATTTACGAATTGAAACAATAATACAAATAATAAAATTCAATTAGCAAACGAAGGGATCCGACGACCATCGAAGAGAAGGGTCGAAGGTCCTCTTCAGATTCCAATAATATTGGACGTAAACGGTCGCGGCGACCGTTTACGTCCAATATTATTGGAATCTGAAGAGGACCTTCGACCCTTCTCTTCGATGGTCGTCGGATCCCTTCGTTTGCTAATTGAATTTTATTATTTGTATTATTGTTTCAATTCGTAAATTAAAGGTTACAGAAGACATTCTTTAATGCAAATCAATTGCATAATGTACGAAACTATGAATATATATTAATATGGGTTACAATTAGCACATTTCCAGACTTTCGATATATCTTCAATGACGATGTTGAACTTGACAGGAGCCGTTGTACAGGCACCTTCACCTGAGGCCTATGTCGGCCAGCCTTGATAACTTGTAGATCGCTTCATCAAATTTTATTCGCCCAATTACTACCCAGGTAAGGAAATTCACGACATTACATTATACTTGCTTGTATTTTTGGCTTGGAATCCTCATTTGGTGACTATTATTATCTATCTATTTGAGGCATATTTCCTGAAATAAGTCTTGCAATTGACGAGGATGGGTGTGAATGGGATCTGCCGTGTGTGGGCCTGTCAGCTCTGCAGAGTAGTTACATATGTTCATTTATGGAAGTATTTAAAGTAGGCCTAGGCCTAGCTCAATCAGGGAGAACATGTTAGTCCCTATTTATAGCCTACTTTAGTAGGGTAGGCTAGGCCTATATTTTATAATCCAATAGGCCTAGCCTATGTTAAAATAGCCAACAATAGGGTACCTAGGTTAACAAGTCCCAGATATTGAAAGAAAAAGTGGTAAAAATTGAAGACCTTGGACAGCCTTTTTACCTAACCTAACAAAACATAATTATAGGCCTAGCCTAGGCCTAGTTAAAAGGCTGTCCGAGACTCCGAGGTCTCTTCAGTTTTTACCACTTTTTCTTTCAATATCTGGGACTTGTTAACCTAGGTACCCTATTGTTGGCTATTTTAACATAGGCTAGGCCTATTGGATTAAAAAATATAGGCCTAACCAGCCTACCCTACTAAAGTAGGCTATAAATAGGGACTAACATGTTCTCCCTGATTGGGCTAGGCCTAGGCCTACTTGAAATACTTCCATAAATGAACATAAGATAACGAGTCTGCAGAGCTGACTGGCCCACACCGTGACACACGGCATATCCCATTCATACCCATCCTCGTCAATTGCAAGACTTATTTCAGTAAATAGGCCTATGCCTCAAATAGATAGATAATAATGGTCACCAAATGAGGATTCCAAGCCAAAAATACAAGCAAGTATAATGTAATGTCGTGAATTTTCTTATCTGGGTAGTAGGCTAATTGGGCGAATAAAATCTGATGAAGCGGTCTTAAGGACCTATCTATATGGAAGCATACAACAGGTGTTGTGATTAGATGATACAATATTATATAACGGGTACCTATGTATGTAAGACTTGCAATAAATTATGTGAAATATATTGTTCATTCTCTATGCGGTACCTATAATTGTCCAAACATCATATATTTAGTCATTTATAAAAGTAAACCTGCCTACTAGACTTTCTGTTTAGTTGGTTGTTGGAAGGAACATAATATTTGGTACCGTATAGTACTGTAGACAGGGCAGGTGTCAATTTGATGCAGAATAAGTATTGAAAATAAATGGTTTTCTATATTAGCCTAGTCAAAGGGGGTGATCACATTACTATTAACTTGAAACCCGAAACTTTATGATATTGCTGCACTGCCACTGAATGGTACTGGATTAAAACCTGGCACTTTTCATGTAGCACAACTGTACAGTATAAAACTTGGGCAAATTTGTGCAGCTGTGGTAAATAACCCCATAAAGTATACAGTACTCGGTACCTACTAAGTGATCTGTATAGGATTCACTATTCTGAACTTATACATACAGGTATTTGCTTTTGAGGGAATACATATGAGTTGAGACAGGCGAAGCCAGGGTCAAATTGGTGACCAGGCTACGGTAAGATTAGGAGTAGTGGGCGTACCACTACCGACATACAGCATAAATCATCTATAAAACATTAACCTAACCTAACCTAGTACTACATGAATACTAGGTTAGGTTGTTTGGTTAGGTTAATGCTTTATAGAGGAGTTATGCTGTATGTTGGTAGTGGTACGCCCACTACTCCTAATCTTACCCAGGCTACTGAACTGGAGCCACAGGCCTAGGCCTCTTCCAGAAAAAAACATCTGTGAGTATTAGGCTATGGTAATATTCAGTTGAGAAACTCTGCCTCATAAAGCTAAACCAACTCAACCCAATCCCACAATCGGATTGCTACAATACTATGCTGTGCCTAACTTACCTAATGTACGGTAACTAACCTTACAGACCCCATGCTGGCAATATATAAGATGACAAATTGACAATTAATTCATGGGGTGGCTTAGGGGGGAAAAGCCCCCCTTCAACCTATTATTGTATCCCACGGCAGGCAAAATATAAAGGAGCGTGCGAGTAGTGTAAACAAGGAAGGCGATACGTTTAAATACTACCGTACATCCTTCCCCTAACTTTTAGAAGCCGATTTGCTTCGGCTGGCTTCTGAAATTTACGGGATAGTCCTATACTCAAAAGTAAGGAGTATCGTTAGGCTACACTACTTCAAGAAACCTATCATAGCCTAGGCCTATTCCAAATTTGTAGGTTAGGTTAACTCCGAAATTGCTTTCCCCATTAGCTAACCTAACCTTGGCTATATTAATTTGCCAACAATTTTACATTGTTTAAAGAGTAGGCTACATGTTGATTAAATATGCAAGTCCCATGGAGATTAAAAAATACTATTTAGCCATGAAATCTTTCTATAATTAGGCTAGGATAGGAGACTATCCCTAGATGTCTAAAGCCGATGAGAACAATTGTGTGATCCAAACACTTTCCCTGCTAAATTTTTGGAAAAACTCGGAGAGTCGGAGGTTACCTCGCTTGGATAGCTAAAATAGATTAGTTTTATTAGGTTACCATGGTTATTATAAACTAAATAATCCACTAGCCTCTCATGCCTAACCCATCGTCCAAAATCCAACCCTGGTAACCTCTTAAGGTTAGGCTAGGCCTACCCTGTTTTCAGTAGTTTTAATATATAAAGATAATTTCTTAACAATATAGGCCTAGGCTAAATTCTCATCAAAATTGCTCATAGCCTAGCCTATGTCCAATTTAAGCATTTCTTACTATGAAATGGAAGACTCAAAGCTTTACCTTTCCCATTTGGAAAGGGTCAGCCAGGGGATAGATAGCCTATGGCAATTTACAGCCCACTATCCTAGCTCTGGCTCTTTTTGAGTTAGAGATAGGCTAGGTTAGATTTCACGATTTATGGCCATAGGCCTAGATCTACTTGGAACAGGTGAACAGGCTAGGCTTGAATATAACAGAAAAGCTTGCTTGATATTATAACCAAGCCACTTTTCCAGAGCCAAGCACAACCCAATTATTCAGCGAAAATCCATACCACAACCCCATGGCTATTCCTAAACTCAAAAATTGATTGGTGGTTGAAGGGAAATTAGGCTAGAGAAATTCAATGGTCCTCTGGGGAATCACTAGGCTAGGCTACCTTATTTTCGTCAATTGAGAATGTCCTAAATACAGAATAATAATATTGATGCAATAAACTGGGTAAATAATACACCAGGGACCATCACTTTATTACGATTCGATTCCGTCTGTACTCCTGTGAGGCTGCCCGAGGCAGTAATTTGTAAACAAAACGTTCCTCAGGTATACCAACCGTAAGAAATGCACCGCGGGTAGTTTGACAGGCTTACCAACCATACGTCCGACGGCATCGCACGAGAGATTCTCACAAGGAAGCAACTGGTGGTACCACCTTCACGTGCGAATCCTTCGTCGAAGGGATCGCACGATTATCTGGTACTGCGGGCCTATCCGGACAGCATAAACAGACCGTTGGTAGGTCAGAACTTGACAACACTGTTTTACCCTCGCTATCATGTGATAAGTTGATAATGCGGCCGAGAAACCATAATTTTGCCCTCTCTCTCTGGGAGATGAAATTGTACTAACTTAATTATTAACGTGATTTTTATATACCCTAAATCTATATATATAATGTCTTAAATTATAAAATAAACTATTGGTCAAAATATGCTGTGTGGCAGACTTTAAAGGGTTTGCTTTTATTGTACGGTTTTCTGTAATCATAATGAATGGGATACTTCTCTATATAGTAGAAAATTATCCAGTGTTTCTGATGTTATGACTTTTTTTCCACACCACCATTGAGGTAAAAGTCTAGGTGCGTTTATTTTGATAGAGGTTTCCCCAGTATGTACTGTATATGAATACATATACAATAGTCGAGTCATGGGTGGAAAGGTTAAGGTGTTAAACCTGTGGGGTCAAATGAACCAATTTAAAAATCATACAGACAGGCATACAGACAAACAGGCATATATACAGACAAACAGACAGATATACATACAGACAAACAGGCATATATACAGACAAACAGACAGATATTCAGACAGATATACAGATAGACAGACAGACAGACCGACACAGAGACAGATACACAGACAGATATACAGATACAGACATACAGAAATATATAGATATAGACAAACATACAGACAGGCAGATAGAGATATATACAAACATACAGACAGGCAGATAGACAGAGAAAGACAGACACATATACAGATAGACAAACAGACATACAGATATACAGACAGTTAGATATACAGATAGACATACCGACATATTTGCAGATAGACAGACAGGTATACTGATAGACAAACAGAGCTATACACAAGCAGACAGACAGGTATACAGATAGACAGATAGAAATACAGACATACAGACAGACAGACGGTCACGGTAGCCAAGCGCGTAGACGGAGAGAAATCCAGACAGACAGACAGACAGACAGACGGTCACGGTAGCCAAGCGCGTTTAGTCTCTGTACTGAAGAGAGTACTGCTAAACTCCTGTAGTACTGTACATCCTGATGATACATCCTAATGATTTTTAAATTGGTTCATTTGACCCCACAGGTTTAACACCTTAACCTTTCCACCCATGACTCGACTATTGTATATGTATTCATATACAGTACATACTGGGGAAACCTCTATCAACATAAACGCACCTAGACTTTTACCTCAATGGTGGTGTGGAAAAAAGTCATAACATCAGAAACACTGGATAATTTTCTACTATATAGAGAAGTATCCCATTCATTATGATTACAGAAAACCGTACAATAAAAGCAAACACTTTAAAGTCTGCCACACAGAATATTTTGACCAATAGTTTATTTTATCATTTAAGATAAAATATATATAATATATATATAGATATAGAGTATATAAAAATCACGTTAATAATTTAGTTAGTACAATTTCATCTCCCAGAGAGAGAGAGGGCAAATGGTTTATCGCACGCATTATCAACTTATCACCTGATAGCGAGGGTAAAACAGTGTTGTCAAGTTCTGCCCTACCAACGGTCTGTTTATGCTGTCCGGAGTATAGAGTAATCGAGCTAATATTTCTACCAAATATGAAGACTTGACTAGGGAATATGAGTATAAATTGACAGCTCATTTGCTCTAGCTCTTTTTGAGTTACAGAGGCTAGAGGTTATGATTTCTGCCCAACCTAGAGTGAACGGACTATAGTATACATTGCTATTGAAAATTGCCATTGGAAATGGAAAAAAACGAGCAAAATCCTCAACAGTAATTAAACAATGTCATAATAACCCACAAGACGTCGGATCAGATAGTGTTACACGATCACTTTCCTAAACATATATTCTGACAATATACAGTATTGAGACACGGTATTTTGATTTGGTGTATGCTACTAGACTGTACGTAGGAAAACCCACGTACGCCATTCCTCCTACCCCAAGCTTACTTTGTGTGTTTATTCTTTTGCAATGATAATATACACGTATATACTGAAGCAACTACCAGATAATTGGTGTTACAATATTGGTAATAATGTTGTAAGCTGAATATATAATCTACAGGCGAGCCGATATCATGGCATGGCTTCCTAAACCTCCCTTGACGACGAGAAGCATGTAACCAGACCTCCCCCAATATATGTGAACCCCTATCCAGTGTGTCTCATTAAGAACCCGATATATATACCCATATCAACATGGTGGCAGCTGGGTAAGCAGTGTACGTGTGAATGAAGTACTGCTGACTAAGTTATCCTTGGATTTAACCTCAAAAAGTCGAAAGATATGAGTGACGTCATGGCATCTACTTCACAGCCTTTATTCGTCTGCAAGTCTGAGATTGAGCAAGCAGTGGCGTGGAGGCGTTACAAGAAGAAACTCGATCTTTACATCATCGGCAACGGTCTGAAGGGTAAGAGTGATGATATTAAAATAGCGAAATTGTTGACTGGAGGTGACATTCTGCTAGATATCTACGAATCTTTTGGCATAGAAGATGAATCGGCCCTGACTTATGCAACATTAATTGGGAAATTTGACAAGCATTTTTCACCAAGAGATGAGCAGCTGATGGCGAGGTACAAATTTCATGATAGCATGCAAAGGAAAGATGAATCCTTGGAATCTTTTATCACTAGGCTGAAGACTTTGGTAAGACACTGTGGATATGGAAAACTTCAAGATGAACTTCTGAGGGATAAAATTGTTTTTGGTTGCCAAGATGATACACTTCGGGAAAAATTCTTTAGGGAGGATAGCCTAACTCTAGATGTTGTACTTAAGATGTGTACTGCCTATGAAACTTCAAGGAGATCAATGACAGCATTTCGAAGTGACAAGCAGGAGTCTATACACAAACTCAGTGCAAAGCCCAAGAAGAAGAGTAATCCACAAACAACAAAGACTAAGCCTAACCTCACGCAGTGCGACTGGTGTGGTTTAGCACATTATTGGGGTAAGAAGAACTGTCCTGCAACTGATGCCAAATGTCATAAATGCAAGAAAACGGGACACTATGCCAAGAAATGTCCAAGTAATGCAGCGACCGGCGGAGCACCAAGAAGCGCAGCGACAGGAGGCAAAAAGAAGACATCGCGCAGAGTCCATGCGGTAGAAGATGGAGTCACAGAAGAAAGTGACGACTCAGAAGATAACTCAAGAGGACGGGAATACATCATGAACGTATCGACCGGATCCAGAGGAAAACACATAATGGCTAATCTCCTGGTCAACGGTAATAAAGTGAAGTTCCAGATCGACAGCGGGGCAAGTGTGAATGCCATTCCAAGTCATCTGGTACCGGACGCAGAGCTACAGCAGTGTGAGTCAACTCTTCAAATGTGGAACTCTACTACAATTCAGCCGTTGGGAAAGTGTAGGATTGATGTCCGCAACTGCAAGCAACCACAAAGGTACTATTCTGTTGAGTTTGCTGTTGTAAAACAGGTTGTTACACCAATTCTTGGTAAGCGAGCGTCTGAGAAGATGGGATTCATCACAGTTAACTATGAAAACATCTGTGCAATGAATGACATCCTAACAGACTACGAAGACGTATTTGCTGATGAAGTTGGCAAGATACCAGGAAATGTTCATCTAACAGTGGATGAGTCGGTGAAACCTATTGCAATTCCTTCATGTAGAGTACCATTGAGCATCAAGTCGAAGGTTAAAGAAAAACTGGAGCAGTTGGAGCAGGAAAATGTCATTACTAAGGTCGACGAGCCTACAGAATGGGTAAGTCGAATGGTAGCAGGAACCAAGAAGTCGGGGGATCTGAGAATTTGCATTGACCCTCAAGCTCTGAACAAAGCACTCATAAGAGAGATGCACCCTCTACTGGTAATCGACGACATTCTGCCTGACCTTGCAAAAGCCAAAGTTTTCTCCAAGCTTGACCTCAAGAATGGCTACTGGCACTGTGTGTTGGATGAAGAATCACGCAAGCTGACAACATTTCAAACACCGTATGGGAGATACAGGTGGAACAGACTTCCTTTTGGTCTGGCTGTAAGCAGCGAAATTTTTCAGAAGAAGCTACAACTGGTTCTGGATGATCTACAAGGCGTAATTTGTGTTGCTGATGACATTTTGGTCTTTGGAGTTGGTGACACTGATGAAGAAGCTGCAAGGGATCATGACTCAAAGCTGAGAAACCTACTGGACAGATGCCGAGCAAAGGGTCCGAGGCTGAACAGAGCAAAGACTGAGCTTGGTAGTACAGAAACCACATTTCTAGGTCACAAGATCTCGCGGGATGGTCTGATGGCTGACCCAAAGAAGATTGAAGCAATCGTGAAGATGCAAGCACCAGAGGATGTGACTGCAGTACGACGACTGTCTGGAATGGTGAACTACTTGAGTAAATTTGTACCCAGTCTATCGGATGTCATGGAGCCTATGAGGAAGCTGACCCATAAGGACACCGAGTGGAAGTGGACAAGAGAACACGATGAGGTGTTCAAGAGGACCAAGAAGATGATGACCCAAACACCCATCTTACAGTACTACAACCCAGAGCAAAAGTTGGAGATTCAATGTGATGCATCTCAAAAAGGTTTAGGAGCAGCGTTACTTCAAGAGGGTAAACCAATCGCATTTGCAAGTCGAGCACTGACTGACACGGAGACACGATATGCGCAGATAGAGAAAGGAGACTTTGGCAATCGTCTTTGCACTGAACAAGTTTCATCAGTATTGTTTTGGGAGGAAGACGACAATCCAGAGCGACCATAAACCTCTAGAAGCTATCCAAAATAAGCCGTTATCAAGTGTACCAAGACGACTGCAAGGGATGTTGATGAGGATACTACAGTATGATGTCGAGATTGTTCACAAGAAGGGCAAAGAAATGTATCTAGCTGACACTCTATCAAGAGCTTATCTGCAAAACACAAGAGATATGCAGGAAGAGGTGTTTGAACAGATCAACATGACAGACTACGTACCCATCCGAAGTGAACGATTGCAAGAAATCCGTCGAGCAACTGAGGAAGATGAAGCATTGCAACTATTGAAGGAGATAATTCTCAAAGGATGGCCAGAAGACAAGAGTGAAGTAGAGACCATACTGAAACCATACTTTAATGTACGAGCAGAACTGTCATTTCAAGATGGATTGATCTTCAAGGGAGAACGTGTTGTAATTCCTACCAGTCTACGTCAGAAGATGAAGTCCGCTATACATTCGTCACATATGGGAGTTGAAGGTTGTCTACGACGCGCAAGAGAATGTTTGTTTTGGCCAGGAATGAATGCAGAGATGAAGCAATTCATTTCAGAGTGTGAAATTTGTAACACATACTCTACAGCTCAACAAAAAGAACCTCTGATGACTCATGAGCAAACCAGCCGACCATGGGAGAAAGTAGGTGTAGACCTTATGACAATCAAGAGTCACAACTATCTTGTTACAGTGGACTATTTCAGTAATTTCTGGGAAGTTGACTACCTGGAAAGCACTAAGTCAAGCGCTGTTATCAGGAAGTTGAAGGCGCACTTTGCAAGATATGGACTGCCAAATGTACTAGTTAGTGACAATGGTCCGCAGTTCAGCAGTAAAGAATTTCAAGAATTCGCGGAGAAGTATGACTTTGAACATCGAACGAGCAGCCCACATCATCCCCAGTCTAACGGTAAAGCAGAATCAGCGGTCAAGACGGCGAAGAAACTAATCAAGAAAGCTGTCGAGAGTGGTGAAGATCCGTTTTTGGCGATTCTAGACTACAGAAATATGCCGATGCAAGATTTGGAAGGGAGTCCAGCGCAACTCAACTTTGGTCGACGTACGAGGACGTTACTGCCGACTACTAGCAAGTTGTTGGAGCCGAAAGGAATTATGTTGGAGCGAGTGAAGCGGAAGAAGATGCTGAAAGATCTCAAAAGCAAAAAGTACTACGACAAAGGTTCGAGAGTTTTGGAACCATTGGTTGAAGGAGACTTGGTGCGAATCAAGCCAACATCACTAGGCAAGAAGAAGTGGGAACGAGGAGTTGTAACCAGGAGATTAGACGAGCGATCGTATGAAGTGGAGACAGAAAATGGAGCGATAAGACGAAATAGAGGTCATTTACGGATGACAAGTGAAAACGCTGACATAAGAAATAATGGAAAAGTCACTAATACAGACAACACCACAACCATTAGATCTACAGATAGGAATTATACAGATATATGTGTTCCAGTCTACACCAACAACAGACACGTGAGAGACATACACGGTAGACTTAATGAACCTGTCACTACACATGAGAACAGGACGAGCGTGAGACGGAATAGGAATGTATTACCTACCAGGTACCGAGAGTTTGACATGACCAGGTAAGAGTACAGTACTGGTATGACTGATTGCATGTCTGACTAACAGTCCAATGCTGGTATGAGATGAGGCACTGGCAGAAATGTAAATGCTGAATGAGAATGTTACAGGATGAGAAAGATTATCTAAGTGGAGTAAGTGAGTGAGAATACGACTGAAGCCACTGAATGAGGAGTAACCTAATATTACAGTCTGAATGATACAGGTTTTGTAATGTGAATGGGAGTGTAAGGATATTATAATGCAGATCGGTATGCAAAGAAATTGTAATGCGAAAGGAAAGAGATTGGATGATTTGGAGTACGGTACTGGGTATCAGGATCTATAAATTTAAGTCAATCATATAACCTTTGTTACTAATTTACTAATCCTGCATGATATAACCAATAACTTTGCATGAAACATTTTTGTAATTTTCAGAACATTGAATATTAATGTTCTAATGTACTAACTTTACTAATATACCAACAATTACTAATCCCATATAATCTCATAAAATAGATTCTTTATGTTTAGTTGGCACAAGGGTATACAATATATTTTTGTATCATATATATTCACAATTTGTGGATATTCTCATGTAGAACAGTATTATCAACTAATAATTAACCTACCTCACCTAGTCTTGTAATACCATATCAATAGATTTGACTAATATACCTCATCTACTTCATATCTCATATTTACATACTAATAGATTAATATTCTAACAAAATTAATCACATTCCATACTGTACTAAAACACTAATTACTGTACCGGTAACATACTGTATACAGTACAGTACCAGTAACTTAACAAATCATAGTACTGTACAATTTTATAAATCATATTGGTACTATTATTACTCTAGCTCATGTGCCATAATAGAATAAGCATTACTTAATAATCCTAGGGGACCTCAAAATGTCAAAATATAATTATTCTTATAATACCAATTTCACTGGTAGCTATCTTCTCAAAAGAGAGAGGATGTTACAATATTGGTAATAATATTGTAAGCTAAATATATAATCTACAGGCGAGCCGATATCATGGCATGGCTTCCTAAACCTCCCTTGACGACAAGAAGCATGTAACCAGACCTCCCCCAATATATGTGAACCCCTATCCAGTGTGTCTCATTAAGAACCCGATATATATACCCATATCAACAATTGGTTTATTGGTTTTAAAGTTACACACATTGTCTATAATGGGCAGGTGAAGGTATTGAGGGATAAGCCTTTACAATGTCACCTCGTACTGTATCTACTTTCTACTTTTCCTATTTTTCTGACGAGTGTAGAGAGGGAAGAAGGGGTGTTAGAGAGAGGAAGCTGTTGGAGTGGCTTTGTTACGCATTACATGGTGTGGCCTTGTGGGAGGAAGGAAAAGAATGCAGTAACTAGATATGAAGGATTACCCATAAAGTGTATACTGTATACTGGTGTTTATATTCTGATGGGAGAGTGGGAGTGATGTAGAAGGATTTGATGAAGGTTAATCGAAAGCGCTTCAGAGATGATGCAGAAGATACTAAAGCACCAATGTATGTAGGATAATGTAGAAGGGGAAACGAAATATAGAGCACAGGATATGGCAACATGGTGTACGTAGGTTGCTTCTTTAACCTACTGCGCATTATTATAACGGCTGTACACGATAGATACTCAAAATAACCAAAGCCATACTAACCAACCAATATTAATCTAGTAAGTTGAATAAGAGAGATAAAACGTGAAAGGGGAATAAGACACTAACTTTATACGGCTGCGACGTAGCTCCACCCTTCATAGCCTACGCACAGCACTCCACCAGCACCGCACAGAGTCCAACTGACCACTGAGACTGTATGATAATTTGATAAAGTAAATTGGCGCTGGCACTGTACGAGTGTGGCAGATATGAATAAATTGAATAATGTTCAAGTGTTATTAGGCCTAGATAATTATAATCTATTATTCTGGGTTATAATTAAAACACGCTGGTTCAACTCCAGAAAACTAAATATAACTAAAGTTTGTCAAATGATATCTTGCATGGCACCTAGCAGGCGTTGCCAGACTGCTCAATTAATTCATTAAATTATGACGAGCTCATGAAGGGAGCCCACCTCGCTTTTTTGTATCTTTCTCTCCCTCTCTCATTGGGTTGTATCTATTCGGTACCATTCAGCCTACTGTTTTAAGACGTTTCCCCCATCCAGGTGTCAATATTTTCCTGGCGAGCGGTAGCGAGCCAGCATATACATATGTTTGTTTTGACAGCAAGCTAAATTTGTACATTTTTCGATAGAAAAATGTCTCCGGCGAAGCCTGATTCCTCCATACAATGCTGGCAAATCGACACCTGAATGGGATAAACGTCTTAAAACAGTTGGTTGAATGGGGCCAAATTGATACAAGCCAGGGAGAGAGAGAAAAGGAGAGACAGATAAAAGAAAGCCGATGACCCCCTTAATTTAATTCTGACTATTACTAGATAATTATATTTAGCTGAGAAGGGATATATGTTGAAGGCAACAACATTATGAGGATAGATTATAGGCCACTGGGTTTACTTCTACAGTTTAAAGCCACTCCAACAGCTTCTTATCTCTACAACACCCCTTCTCCCCTCTCTACACTCTTCAGAACAATAGGAAAAGTATAGAATGTAGATACGAGGTGCCGTTGTAAAGGCTTATCCCTCAATACCTTCACCTGACCTGACCTGTGCCAATGTTGAATAAAATCGACTACTTTTGACAAGAAATATAGGAAAAGATATGCTATAAATCAAAGGGTTAAAGGGAGATGGGTTGTTTTTCTGGTCCCCCTTCTCCCTCATGTTTAGCCCCATTAGTTCATAGAATATTAGTTTGGCGATTGTAAGGCCCGCAGTACTAGATAATCGTGCGATCCCTTCGACGAAGGACTCGCACGTCGGATTCGCACGTGAAGGTGGTAGTACCAGTTGCTTCCTTGTGAGAATCTCTCGTGCGATGCCGTCGGACGTATGGTTGGTAAGCCTGTCAAACTCGCCGCAGTGCATTTCTTACGGTTGGTATACCTGAGGAACGTTTTGTTTACAAATTACTTGTAGGCCTAGGCCTACTTTAAATACTTCCATAAATGAACATATGTAACTACTCTGCAGAGCTGACAGGCCCACACACGGCAGATCCCATTCACACCCATCCTCGTCAATTGCAAGACTTATTTCAGGAAATATGCCTCAAATAGATAGATAATAATAGTCACCAAATGAGGATTCCAAGCCAAAAATACAAGCAAGTATAATGGAATGTCGTGAATTTCCTTACCTGGGTGAATAAAATCTGATGAAGTGATCTACAATTTGTCAAGGCTGGCCGACATAGGCCTCAGGTGAAGGTGCCTGTACAACGGCTCCTGTCAAGTTCAACATCGTCATTGAAGATATATCTAAAGTCTTTGGAAATGTGCTAATTGTAACCCATATTAACCCTTAATTAGCGGCTCACCACATAAGTCGAGTTAAATAAAGCTGGACTATGTGGCGGCGCTCGACATAGGTCGAGTGTCAATTTCAGCACGTAATGTTGCCGAGAGAGAGAGACAAGTGGTGGCAGGAGACTAGCGAGCGTATGACTGCTCCAGACCACCGCGGCGAACCTACTGACACGAATCTCAGCTCCCTCCCTCTCTCACTCGCTACATACTGAATTATATGGGGAAAGTACCGAATTACATGCTTTTTGCACTCGCGTTGCACGGTTATTGCAAGAAAACTAGCCATCATAAAAGGATCGTTATGGTGTCATTCGAAAGCTCTGTTTATGCCCTTTCAGGGATAGGTACTTGTTTTACGTTCTGGGTCTTATTTAGGCATGAAAATGATCACGTAAACAGCCCTATTTTGGCTAAAAACACCCCGCTGGGCGGTACATATAAATAAACCGCATAGGCCGCTCGTAAGGTGTTAATATATATTAATAGTTTCGTACATTATGCAATTGATTTGTATTAAAGAATGTCTTCTGTAACCTTTAATTTACGAATTGAAACAATAATACACATAATAAAATTCAATTAGCAAACGAAGGGATCCGACGACCATCGAAGAGAAGGGTCGAAGGTCCTCTTCAGATTCCAATAATATTGGACGTAAACGGTCGCGGCGACCGTTTACGAAAGCATTCGCTCAGCCAAACAAATCCCAAAGAATGTTTCTATACTACGAATTTTGAAAGGAAGGATACCTTCGAGGGAAGGGAACGTTTGGTACTGCGGGCCATAACCTTTCGCCCCATTTCTTTGTCAATATTAAGACATGTCATTTAGTTGTCAGTTTTTTCCTGGCGAGCGATAGCGAGCTTGTAATTTAAGAGGAACCGGCCTTCGGCCGGAAATTTTTTCTATCGAAAAATGTACACATTTATCTGATGGATGGTATTTAAGTTTGATGGAGGTCTAGGAAGGAAACTCAAAAAATTGCTTCAAACTCCGTGTGTCCAGGCATTTTAGCTCGAACGTCCCTTGATTTCGGCCCTGTCACTCTTTGAAATCTGGGGGAAGCACTCGTTGCAGGCAGTTATGCCTTTTGTCTCCCTCATTCACATATAAAAAAAAAAAAAAAATGACAAAATCGACCAGAAGATATAAACCCTCCCCCCTAACAAATACCACTAGAGGGAAAGCCATGGACTCTCCCACTAGAGAAGAAACTACCCTGTCGTTAAGGGGGGTCACCTGTTTTTTTTTATCTTTCCCTCCTTTTCTCTCTTTCTCTGACTTGTATCCATTTGGCCCCATTCATCCAACTGTGTTAAGACGTTTATCCCCATCCAGGTGTCGATTTCTTCCTGGCGAGCGATAGCGAGCCAGCATTGTATGGAGAAATCCGGCTTTGCCGGAGAATTTTTTTATCGAAAAATGTACACATTTAGCTTGCTGTAAAACAAAAATATATATATGCGGGCTCGCTACCGCTCGCCAGGAAAGTATTGACACCTGGATGGGAGTAACCGTCTTAAAACAGTAGGCTGAATGGGGCCGAATGGATACAAGCCAAAGAGAGAGAAAGAGAAGATAAGCGAGGTGGGCTCCCTTAAACATAGTATATAGCTTTAGATCCCATTTTCTCCCCCCCCCCCCCTTCTCTTCCCTCCCACCCCTCACTTCCTTTCCCTTCCCCTCCTTTCGTTTTCCATTTCTTCTTCCCTCCCTCCTCTTCTTCACTATATCAATGTCCCTTTTCCTTCCTTATCTGTTTCTTACACCTCTCTTCCGGTTATATCTCCTCATCCTTCCAGAGCTTAGCCCTGTGGAGGGGTAATTAAGTAGGGAGAACGCAGATGGGGGGAGAGGAGGAAAAGGAAAGGGCGAGAGGAGAGGAGAGGGGAGGAGAGAAGCAAAAGTAGGGGAGGTGAGGAAAGAAGAGGAAATGGGAGGAGAGGAGAGGAGAGGAAAGGGGAGCAGAGGATAAAGTGTTTATTTTCTTCAGAGGGTTTCCCAGTGAGCTAATTATTTCAAAGTGTAGCAGACTTTTCATCTGAGCAGCCATGAATTAAACGTCAACATAAGAGCAGCAAGAGCCCGGTCCCTTTTCACACTATCTGGTCCGACGTCTTGAGGGTTATTATGATATTGTGTTTAATTGCAATTGAGGATTTTGCTTGGTTTTGCCATTTTCGACCAATGTATTTTAGCTTGTCCCCTAGGCTAATGAAAACTAATTCCCAGACCTGCTTCAAACAAAAATGATGACCATCCAGACCCGTGCCTTGTCCTTGAATACTATGCACATGTATGGCAATAGCGTTGCTTTATAGGGTAAATATGATGATTTCTTTCATAATGTTGCTCTCCGCAGCCTCGCATAAGCCGTACAGCGGAAATATGGCTACTAAGGCCCTGTGCTATGTACAGTATATATATTTAGTTTTGTGTGTAATAACCAGATTATTTGTTGAGAGCCCTTATACTTAGGTAAGGTGTTTCTTACGACTTGTCCATGCAAGAAAGCATTGTATAGATTTATGCTTGCCTATTTGAGCCTGATGGAAGGATATAGGACTACGACCTCTACCCATATCTTTGAATAACTTAGAGTTAGGCAGGCTTTAATTAATGGGAGTAACATCCAAACTAGAATACTGCGCTAGCCTCAAGACATTATTTATTCTTTGCTTAGTCTATTTCATTTCAGGAAAGGAGTTGTCCAGTTCTAAGACCTCATGAGTTTATAATTTCAGATGAATTAAGTATAGAAAGGAAGTGTTAATTTGTACGGGAAAGGATTGTGAATATAGTGTGTTTTGTTTGCGATTAGCTGTCCTATTTCCACTTAAAATTTACTTGTTGAGGGAATTTCGGTTCACTCTTAGGTTAGAGAGTTGGACAGAATAGGGGTGGGAATATTTTGAAAGGCGGGTACCAACCCCTCTCCATAAGGGAGGAAGTATACACTTAGAAAATTCTGAAGAACAAAGATCATTATAATGGTGGCAGAAGAATGAGAGATATGCAACATTACGGCATGTAGTGAGAGAGAATGGAGAATTAGTCGGAGGAGGTGAGTTGATGAGACAAAATGCTTTTGACTATCCTTTCGAGAAGTGCAACATCCCCACACATGCGAACAGTACTCGATACATGGGCGCACTGTGCCCCTGTACAGAGCAAGAAGCTGTGCGGGTGTAAAAAACATACAGGAAGCTGTTTTAGAAAGAGTGGTGATATGGTCTTTCCAAAAAAGATCAGAAGAAAAAGAGATACCAAAACTATTGAGAGAGACGAAGGGTTGATTTGTGTGTTGTTGAAGAGTAAGGCATAGTCGTGTGGAAGATTGTGATGGGTAGATAGATGGAGAAATTAGGTTTTGGAAGCAGTGAAAGTAACAAGATTATCTCTGTCCCAATAGGAAATAGTTGATACACCATTAGATAGGTGTGCTATGACCTTATCACGTGAATTTTAGAGTGATTACATGGTTGGACGTTGTAGAAAACTAGTTGAATAGTGTAAGATAGTCATCAGCATATTAGTGGAAGATCATTAATGAATATTGGAAATAGAACTGGAGATAGGACAGAACCCTGGGGAACACCATAGTTGATCTTAGTCTTGGTCTTGGTGTTAGGTCAGGGAGATACTTTTACAACGGCCCACCCGTTTTGTTATTTTTGTGTATATGAGTTGACTAACTTTTGTCTGAAAGCCTGACTCTAACCTATTATAATTAAAAAGAACTGGAGTAATCGGGCTAACATATATACCATTTGGAAAGAGTTAGCCAGGGATTTGGTGTGAAAATGTACAGCTCATTAATTTTGCCCTAGCCCTTTTTGAGTTACAGAGGACAGAAGCCACGATTTCTGGACTACGTATAATGAATGGGCTATACTTTATATACCTTTTTGGTCACTTCTGAAAAGTGTGAGGTGTGCTTTAAGGGAGTAGTACTTGTGTTTCTGTGTACAATATAGTATTTACTTATTATTGTATAGTTCAGTTTCCTCGCTACACCTCCATCAAACTTAGAAAATACACTCCCTAGACCTCCTTTTAAGATAAATTTGTAAATTTTTCGGTAGAAAAATTTCCCGGCCAAAGGCCGGTTCCTTCTAAAATTACAGGCTCGCTATCGTTTGCCAGGTAATAATCGACACCTAAATGGTACGGAAGGTCTTAATATTGATAAAACATTGGATGAAAGATCTCAAAATCGCCAAACTAAAGGAACGAACGTCTTAATATCTCAAAACTAATATGCTAAACATAAGGGAGATAGGGGTCCATAAATAACGAACCATCCCCCCTTAAGTTGCTAGATACTACAACACCCAGGTCTTTCACTTTTGTTGTATTATTTAGTTGGGATCAATTTATGCTGTACTGCGCAGGTTCATTTTGCTTCCAATGTGTAGCACCCAACTTTTCTCAATGTTCTATTTTCAGACCAGTTTACTATAGTCTGTTCGCTGTAAGTAGACTATAAATCATGACCTCTAACCCATGTAACTCAAAGAGGGCTAGAGCAAATTGGCTGTAAATTTCCACATCTATTCCTTGACTGACTTTTCCCATATGGTGATATATTAGCTCGATTACTCTAGTCGTTTTTGAGTTACAGAGGTTAGAGGTCATGATTTTAGCTTATACAGCGAATAGACTATAGTTTATTGAAGTCTTCCTGAAGTGTTGTCAATTTTATAATTACCTGTTGCATGCCATCACCTTCTTAATTGTTTAATTATGGTAGGACAATTGCGGTCTCATGTTTATGTTAAGTCAGTATGGTAGTGGGTTTATAACCTCTTATTTTAAAAGAAACAAATCATATTATTTTATAATTAAATACATTAGCCATTTGTAAATCATCATATAATTTGATAGTCCTATCGGCATGCTTAATGTTATCTGTTTATTATATTTCTTATATATATGTAAAACTCCTATAGATTTTAATTATTTGTGCTAGTAATGTGTTTCTCATAAATAAGATTCCTCTGTTTCATCAATCGTTTTTGTTTTCTACATAGAGAATTATATATTTTATCATTATTAAAATTAGTTTGTTTATATTTACGATTAGCAATCTTCTTTGCAATCATGCATTGCTTAATTTTACTATTCCAACATTTTGGATTACTGTATATTAAAGATCGCCTCTCTCGCACTGGGACACACCTCGATGGTTAATTGTATTTTTTTAGTGAACTCCAACTCTTTTTGTCAAGGTCTTGAGATAGAATTATTTTGTTCCAATTTATATTAGTCATAATATTTAAGACTATGATAAATCAGTGGCGACATACAACTTCGCCGACGCCGCTTTGCCACACAGGTACCGAGGAATGCTAGACTACTCGGCCCACGGGACAGCTCGGCCCACGGCGAGACAGCTCGGCCCAGTAAAACCGAGACAGCTCGGCCCAGTGTTAATTGCGAGACAACTCGGCCTTTCACAACCCTTATTTGCTTCGACAACATAAAAACGATATAGATGGCTATATTGATAATTTTGGAATCACTGTGTCCCTATCTATTTATGTATATATCTTTTAGTTTCATCAAACAAGTGACAATTTATTAACTTTTATTTCTCGTATTGATAATTTTGGAATCACTATGTCCCTAACCTAACCTAACCATAGCATAACATGGGGCCGAGCGGTCTCAAATAATGGGCCGAGCTGTCTCGCTGTCGTGGCCGAGTTGTCCAAAAGTGGGCCAAGCTGTCCGAGCCGAGTCATCCCATGGGCCGAGTCGTCCAGTCACCGTACCGGGTAACATTTCTGCTAAAAATATCCTGATAGGACGATACAAACGGGTGAAACTCATTCTAATAATGCTAACCTATTATAAACAATCACCTGTTACCACAGAAAAATCTAGGTAAAACAGTTCAAATAACGAACGTCTTTCATTGCACGTCCCTAAACTACACAAACACCATTACAACTTTTCACAACCCTTAATTCCCTACACAGCACTCCCATATTATGCTGTCCGTGAACAGCAGGGCTCATTATATAGAGAATAACAATAGTTTAGAAATTCTGCACATACAGTATATAATAGTTTATTCAAGCATTTGACGTTTTCTCTTAAATATTTGGGATAGAAAACTGTATTATAGGAGTAGCTTTAGTAAATATAGACTTCCGTCACTGCATGCTCCAGCGCACTCATCACATCACTACATCATATGCTGCTCAGGCCACGGAGTCATTATACTGTATAACATATTGTTACCATAACTACTTTATTTCTCATCCTACAATCCTTGAAGATCCTCTCACTTTTTACCCTGATTTATTACAATAACGCTAGTGTGTATATGTATTCATACACATCCCAATCTCTTCTCTCTTATTTTTTAAAGTCTGGGTGTCTCACTGTCAGTTTCTATGTATCACCTTGCAAGAAACTGCGATTTTACCTTATGTGTACTCAGCTTCATACACTTTGTTATCTCCTCTATATATTAGACCATATAAATTGTAACACAGAGGACAAAATATCACAATCAGGGGTTATACAGACGGGGATAAGTGATCACTTCGTCACATATTGCACACGGAATACCACAATAATTACCCTAGAGAATCACAAGGTCATCAAAACAAGGTCACTCAGAAACTACAACAAAGAAACATTTCTGGACATTTTATGGAATACAGACTGGTCTCCAGTGTTTGGAAATACAAACGTTAATGATGCATGGGTTGGCTTCCGAACCATCATCACAGACATCCTAGACGAAATAGCTCCTCTGAAAGACATACGAATTAAAGCCAGGTCAGACCCATGGATCAACAATGACATACTACACCACCTGGAACATAGAGACAAGCTGTTAACAAGGCTAGTGAAATATAGACAGGATCAAGGTCTAAAACATGAGTTCAATAGGGCTAGGAATAAACTAAGTAGGAAAATCAAATCAGCGAAATCTAATTATTTCCACAGTAAGGCAGAGGAATATCAGAATAACCCCAAAAAACTATGGAGGCACTTAAAAACAACAGGCTACAGCAACAAGGCAAGGGATTCGTCTAACACTAATATTGCTCTCAACATTAATGATCAGGTTTGCCACGATAAACGACAAATTTCAACCTACTTCAACTCCTTCTTCACCTCCATAGCAAACATACTTGCACAGAACCTACCGCAACCTCTCAATAAATACACGACAACAACGGCCACCTTTCGACATTTCTACAGGGATAAAGGCATACACCCGAACACATTTGGATTGCAAAATGTTCCACCAAAATACACATTTGACGAACTCTCTAACCTAAATGTACATAAAAGCACAGGACCAGACAAAATTCCTGCCAAATTTCTGCGAGATGGAGCCATTAGTATAGCAGGTCCCCTAACCCACATCATCAACCTGTCAATTAACACCAACACTGTACCTGCTGAACTGAAGGAAGCCATTGTAACCCCTCTATTCAAGAAAGGAAATAAACTAGATGTTGGCAATTACAGCCCAGTTAGTATATTATGTATTGTATCTAAAATCCTTGAAAGAGCTGTATACACCCAAATTGAACACTACCTCAAAGAAAATGATCTATTCTATAAGTTTCAATCAGGTTTCAGAAGCATGTACTCGACAGACTCCGGTCTCATCCACTTAACAGACCACATTCGTAAAGAAATTTCTAAAGGGAACTACACCGGTATGGTTCTTCTTGATCTACAAAAGGTATTTGATACAATAGACCATGATATCCTCTGTAATAAACTACAAGCAATGGGCATTGGGTCAGTGAACTGGTTTAAATCTTATCTTAGTGGTAGAACACAAAGAGTCAAAATTGATGATAATATATCTGATCCTATGCCAATTAACTGTGGGGTCCCGCACGGAAGCATCCTTGGTCCCTTACTCTTTCTCTGTTATGTAAACGACATGGAACTGAGCGTCTCGTGCAAATTATTACTGTAAGCTGACGACAGCGTGCTTCTGGTTTCAGGAAAAGACCCAATAAGTATTGCCGCTTCACTTTCCAAAGAACTAGAATAGTGTAGTGATTGGCTAGTGGACAATAGACTATCTCTTCACCTGGGCAAGACGGAAGCCATCTTATGTGGAACAAAACGCAAACTGAAAGACATTGTGGGCTTCTCGGTCAACTGTAATGATATTCCTATAACAACAGTGTCACAAGTTAAATATCTCGGACTAAAACTGGACTCGACTTTGTCAGGTGAAACAATTTTGGAATCTATCCTGAGTAAGTGTAGAGCACAGATAAAATACCTGTATAGACAGGAGGGATGCTTGGCAGCGGCGACCAAAAAGACCCTTTGCCAAGCGCTTGTTCAATGTAATTTTGACTATTCTGTGTCATCCTGGTACTCTGCATCATCTAAATCAACACAGCACAAACTTCAGGTAACTCAAAATAAAATGGTTAGGTTCATGCTGAACCTAGGACCCAGATCACATGTTGGCCAGGAACAACTTCAGTCACTAGGTATGTTCAATGTCTCTGACAGGGCCAAACAAATCAGGCTCACTAATGCCTTCAAGATAGTCTATGACAAAGCTCCAGAGTATCTAAAGAGTAATTTTGTTAAAGCAAATGAGAGGAGTGGACATAATACAAGAAACAGGATGTTTAATTTTACGGTCCCGAGAATCCAAGGGGGTAAGCAAACATTCTTCTTCACTTCCATCAAAGACTGGAATGACCTACCCCAGTCAGTCCGTGAAAAGAGAACACTGTATTCCTTCAGACGTAGCCTGAAGGAACACCTGAACCGGACAGCTGCGAGAAGGGAGCACCAAGCTTATGTCTACTACTAAATATGACATAAGAGATAGGCAAAACAGACTGAAATGATTACTGATTATGGATTACTGATATTTACTATAGGATGTATGGTATCTTAAAATAACCCCCTAGAAATACTTTCTCTAAAGTATCTAATTCTTTTATCCTCCCCTTTTTCCCCAGCTAACCTAATCCCACAAGGACCCCAATGGAAATACGCCTAACGGCCTTATTGGGCTATCCTTAGTTGGAATTATGCAAGGCTGGTACATGTCATTTTTGTAACATAATATGTGGTACCAACATTGTAAAATGCTAACTGAATAAATATTATTATTATTATTATAATTATTATTATCTTGCTCTCCTTGGGCACGTTCAAGAACAGGACTTCGAACGTTACAGTATTCATAGCGTGAATTTGGGTTTATTGAACGACATTGATACCGCTTTCGCTCTACATAAACCAACTGGGTGGTTGCTATGGTTACATTTATGCCAATGTCTTCGTTTGAAGCTTAAAGCAGCGATAATTAGTGTTCATTATACCTAATTTGGCTCTACGTCACTCTTTTGGCTTTGGGGGAGACACTCGTTACAGGCAACCTGCTTTTGTCTCCTTCATACATATAGAACAAAACAAAAATCAACTGCTAGGATATTTATCCTGTATCAGGACCAGATGGTTGATAATCCAACATTATATGTGATGTAATTATTACATTATATAACTGAAAGTCTGCAGTGATATGGAACCTTGGAGAGCTATTTTGCTTATAGCCTAGACCGAGGCAGTCAAAGAGTGGGAAAATACCCAATTATTCACTGCACTTGATAGCTATCTATTCCCCATGCTATAAGATAACAAATGACCATTGTACATTAACAATTAATATCCTGATTGAAGAAACCACAATTAGGCTATTGGTAAGGAATTATGCATAGCCTAGACCTACATGTATATTGTTGGGAATAAATGCAAAATCAATCACCCAGCAGCTGCGACCACCACACTGCCCACGATGCCTCCTCCCTTTATAGGGAAATGGAAGTAATCTCAACGCCTTCTCTGACACCCCCAGCCAATGCAGCATACTGGACACAGACACCATGGGCGACATATCCCGTTCACACAACAAGTATTCTCTCCGCTTCAGGCCCCGTCCCTTGATGTAGTTGAGAATAGAGCCCTCCGTGCTAACTGCTGAGCCTACACCCCTTACCCGCAGAGCTTACGGCACCGCATACGTTACAGGTTAAGACAAGCCCCAAATCTAGAGAGGAAGAGGACTAAGGAGGTGATTGGCCGAGAATAAACACAGGGAGGCAAGTCCGAGGGGATTGGCTCCGAGCATCCATAAGCAAGAAGTAGTCACTTGGTGCCCTACAAGCCAACAATATTTATTCTTACATTCTTATACATTTATAATTACATGTCATTTTCATTGTGTTTGGGAGCTGGGGAGTAGGGTGTGGCGAGAAGATCGAAGGATAGGGTACTTGTGGTATGAATATGGGAGGCGTGGGTGACCTAGTTTTGGCGCTACCAATTTTTGTCGGTGAGTCCGTATAGATACAGACTTGGCACTGGGCGTGACAACAACCCAGTCCGTATACTGTATATACGTACCTGGCACCTCGCGAGTTAACATTATCTCGATCATAGAATGGTGTTGGGGGAGGGCTCGTAGATTCTTCTCATGTGGTTTTAATCTCCGGCGCACTATTCTCACATGGTCTTTGGTCACCGGTCTTGATATCCTCCGTGAATGATGATGGGAAAGTCTCGAGCCTTCTCCTTGATCTTCTGTCTTGTTGGGAGAATCTCGAACCATCTCCATAAGTTTTTGTACTTTGCACCTGGTTATTGCACACTTTGCTGTGGCAGCATTAAACCTATCTCTGTTAGCGTTAAGGGGAGATGGGTCATTTTTCTGGCCCCTCCTCTCTCTCATGTTTAGATCCAATAGTTTTCAGATTTTTAGATGTTTGCCCCATTAGTTTGTCGATTTTTAGACCTTCCACTCCATTTCTTTGTCAATATTAAGACCTTTCGTGCTATTTAGGTGTCGATTTTTTTTCCTGGCGAACGATAGTGTGCCTGTAATTTTGGAAGAACCGAAATTTTTCTACCGAAAAAAGTACAAATTAATCTAGATGGACGATCTAATGGATGTTATTTTTTTCAGTTTGATGGAGGTCTAGGGAGGAAGCTAAAGAAATAATGAAAACATATATAAATGAGCAAATAAATACGTCCATCCTCCCTTAAGCCTACCCGTGACAGGTATCCTGATGGCGGCTACTTTAGCTTGTGCTGTTTTTGTTGTTGATTTCACAGTATTTATAGCGTAAATACTAGGAATATAATTCATGAGCCAGACTGAAGATTACTACCATCCAAGAGGTCTATAATTATAATTAGGTCAGAAACCTTGATCGCTAACCTCTAGTAAAAAACAATAAATAAATATATATATAGCTAGATTAATGAACTGCAAATGTTCACACCTATTTCTTAGTTGACTTCCTGATGGTAGATAGGCCAGATCGATTCCTATAGTCCTGTTGAAGTTACAAGAAGTTTATGATCTAGATGTTTGTGTAACTAAAATCAATAGACTTTAGACAGTCTTTGTATTACTGTGGAGATAATATTTCGAAGTGATAATTTCTGTCAATGAGTATCTACATTACTTTGTACTTGTATATTGAAATTTAAAGCTGAAGATGTTCCTCTTCTGATGGTACCGATTTCTGTAATTTTGGAATACGATTCAAGGGCTGATTTAATAAGAACATAAACCACGGGAGTTTGTAGAAGGCCAACTGGCCCAAACAAGACCATTCCCTCTCTCAACCAGCCTGTCTCATCCCATATATCTATCTAACTTTACCTCGAGAATCTGCATCGTGCATGAGTATATTCCATCACTCGGTAACTTATTTAACACATCCACACTTTGCTTATATTTAGTCTCTCAAAGGCATAGACCCCTTTACATAAGGACTGGAAACGAGCACTCTCGGAGTTTGAAACTTGGGTCCATTGCTTAAAAGCAGTATCATGAAAGGAGTGGTCTCTCCGACTTTCTTAAACACAAAAATATGTACACAAACACAACTTTACATATAAATGCATGTAATTTCACACGCAATCGTCCATATCCCCGCCATATTGGCGACATAATGTCTCGCCAGAAAACGAACAGCCCAGGACGATGCCAGACGCCAGTCACCCACGAGACACGTTAGAGGCAACACATTTTTGTTCTGTTGTTAGTTATCTCTCAGCTTATTGTAAGTAATTTTCTTATAAATACTTACCAGTCACAAAAGGATCTGTGTTAACAACTTATTTAGCTGATCAATATTAGAAATGAGCTGATGTCAACGGGTTGCTTTGATATGTACTGATAACCATTTTACAACTATTCTTGTTTTTTTGCTTTACAGGAACAATGCCGAAAAGATGTGCTGCATTCAATTGTCGTGGAAACTACAGGGGAGAGCCATACAGTCCTATGGTGTGTTTCCCGAATGAAGAAAAAGAACGACATGCATGGATTAGTGCTATGCCAAATAGCCCAGAAAGTTTGAGAGACAGGTCGAAACTATGGATTTGTGCATCACACTTCGACTGCGATTGGGTCACAGTTCGGGGAGGAAAACGACCAGCTGGGCCTCCTACAGTTTTTAACCCATACAGCCCCAGCGACGCGCCTGACGTGTCGGCGATGTATGTAACGCACAGCCCCAGAGACGCGCCTGGCGCGTCCCCCTAATTGCGCCGACCGTAACCTCAGGTGTAGCCACTCAAGAGGGCTCAGATTTGTATGGGAACTGTGTACGTATCCCACGCAACCGTGCCGATGGTTGAAAACTCTCAAAGTCCACGTGCGTGTGCGCGAGCGCGCAATAACCTGTTTTTTTGGGGGTAATTGCCTTCAATTTTTTACTCTTGTAAAATACGTTTTCGGGGGCTCTGTAGGACCATTCTTTAAGCTTTTTGAGCGGTTTTTCGTGGTTTTTCCTTCATTCCTAACCCATTCGCTATTGTTTCTGGAATAAAACAATTTTTTGAAAACCGGCCGGGTTCTGGTGAACAAACATTACAAAACTAGCCGGGGCTGGACGGGTTAAAGGTGTACCCAAGTCTTGCCTCAAACAACTTACGTCAGCTCCTAGGTTAACTAGAACAGTGACAAGTGAAGCAAGACTTAAAAAACAAACTGAATTTGAAAATGAACAAGACAAAATGCATAGTTATGACAAATTTGCAGGAGAGATTGGACAACACTTCCCTGAGTTTTATATAATGCAAAATGGTAGAGAACTGACAATGTTTAAGACAGATGGTAATGGTAGAGCAGTTGATAAGTTTCTTCATTTTAAAGAGGTGCAGTCTCCTTTTGGTTTTCTGCAGCTGGTAGTAGCAGAGAAAAGTGGCTTGGAGATACCAAAAAGTAAACTGAATCTTCAAAAAAATAGCTTGGTAAGTAAGTGGTCTCAAATTGAAGAAATAGTGAAAATTATGAACACTCATGAAGCGACTAATACTGACCTCTTAAAAAGAATAATTTCAGAACTTGACAGAACTATCACAGAATTTCATGAAATTGAAGATTTTCAGTTCATTCAAGCACAGTTACAACTCCTTCTTATTCCTCCTAAAAATCGCCGATATACAAAGCATATGTTAATTCTTGCAGCAGAACTGTTTTGTATATCACCCGCAGCATATAGAATGCTTAGAAACTCCAAAGCAATTAGTCTTCCTTGTGAGAAACAGATTCGCCAATATTATTGTTATCTCGCACTTATGCTGACAAGTGTCTCCCAATCCTTTTTGATCAGTTGAAGCCACAACAGCGGTTAGTTAACATTTTGTTTGATGAAGTCAAGCTTAAGCAGGCCCTTAGATTTGCAGGAGAGCATATAGTAGGCTATGCAACAAACGGACCAGAAAATCTAGCAACATCTGCTCTTGAAGTTGTTTGTCACTATGGAGGACCACGGTACATCATACGAATTCATCCTGTATCAAAACTGAATGCTATTCAACTGAAGGAAATATTACTTGAGGCTGTATATGTTGTTAAAGCTAGTGGTGGCCATCCAGTATCGTTCGTCTGTGACAACTGTCCACTGAATCAAGCTGTTTACAGAATGCTTGGGGGTCCTGGAAAAGTAACACTAGCACCAGATGGCATAAATGTTTTCCTTGTCTATGATTATGTTCACATCCTCAAGAATATGAGAAACTGGATCACAGAGAAATGTCAAGAATTACATTTTAGCAACGACGGTACAGAATATTTGGCGTGTTGGAGTGATGTTAAAGCTCTTTACAATGAAGATCAGAAGACACCACTTCGTCTGACAAAACCCACACGCTCATCAGTATTTCCTAAACCATTGCAACGTCAGAGTGTGCCCTTAGTTTGCCAAGTGTTCAATGAGAAAACGATTGCTGCATTTGAAGGTCTTAAAGGAACTGTTAAATTTCAGGATGGAACAGTGATATACATAACACTGGTAACCAATTGGTTTAAAATGATGAATGTTAAAAGCAAGTACAGCGCAGTTCATATAAGAGACCAATATCGTGAACCTTGGACATTAAACTGTACAAACTTCAAAGCTCTGCAGGAAATGTGTACAGTTGTATCCAGCTGTCGGTGGACTGGTGGGCATGGCAGAGAGAAGAAACTAACACAGTCAACAGCAGATGCCTTTGTCATCACAACAAGGTATAACATAGAAGCAGCACAATATCTTTATGAAACCCATGATTTTGCTTACATCCTACCTGCTGTTTTTTCACAAGATCCCCTAGATTTTTTTTTTGGTCAAGCAAGACAACGTAGTGGAGGAAATTTTTACATTGACATTGGGGATGTTCAAGCAGCATCCAAAGTACAGCAGTTGCATCAGCTGTTGAAACGTGACATCGTTCCTGACCGAGCCAAAGAAGTAAGCTGTGAATTTTGTACAGCAGCAATAGATGATGGTGATATACAACTTCTGGAAGAGCTGAAATTACAAGACACTCAACTACTGTACTTCTAGATTCAGATGATACTTTAAAACATAAAATTGTCTACATTGGGGGATTTTTAGCTCATAAACATGGACAACAGGAAGTAGATTCTGGGGAATGCTTGTCATCAGAGTTTTTGACTGCGCTCAATCGAGGTGGGCTGAGTATGCCTTCACTGGCTACTGTCTTCTTTGTATATAGTGGCAAATGCTTCAAATGTCTCTTCAAGACTCGAAAAAAGTGTTGTCGCAATTACTTGAAACAATGCTTGTTGTCGGGAATTTAGATAAAGAGGTTAAATTGTATATCACTGGTACATGAAATAACCCAACAAATAGTTATAATATAATTACCAACGACGTAGTCGATGGGTGTAATCCAGTCTCCCACACGCGGCTAGTTCAATTGCATGACATGTATGAATGTTCACATAATACAATATTGATACAATGAACTTAGCTTAGAGGACTGGTGATGTAGGACTGTTGTTATTATTGTTAGTAGTTGTAGCACATGGTGAACTGTGGGTTGAGTCAGAGCCGGGAGGGGGGAGATGTTGGCTGTACGGTGTTGATTGAGAGACTAAAGGGCCGGCGTCCGATCGCTTCGCGAAATTACATATGGCTGCCGGCTCATAATAATTATAACCCATAACTTGGTTTCATAATACATCTAGAGCTGATGTAGATATTTATACATTACAGTTAATATTTAAACTAACTTAAGAATAAACTACAATACACAAAGAACCAGCCGAAATCGTACAAGCGATACGATACCGCCAAATTCAAATGTCCTATTGGACCAAAACCTGTCGGGATCATTACCCTATTCCCGACATATTGCCCGCCACCAAAAATGATATACAGGAGCTATATACAGAGAACAAAAAAAGGACATCGAAGTCAAAGATCACCTAGTTTGATCTTTGATCTCCAAAGATCCACGGAACTCATAGCCGCCCTCCTTTTGGGACGAGCGCCACCTGAAGCCTGAGGAGGATCATCCTTCTCATCATCAGCTGCCCCACCTCGAGGAGCACTGTCACCAGCACTCTCCCGCGGAGGGGTATCAGTAGAGACGCCAGGATCATCCGGCAGTTCTACATCCTGCTCCAAGGGATATAACCTTACGACTGGGCGAGTAGTAACCCCAGTCGAAGTTCGTATTCTAGCAACCCTTATAAGACCATCAATGCCCTGGAAGAAATGGATAATCCTCCCAAGCTTCCAAAATAACCTAGGACGCTCATCATGAATCAGGACGATATCCCCGATACGAGGCCATCGTTGATTCGTCCCTTTGATCTTATGAGAGTGACGCTCGCGAAGAGACAGCAAATATTCTTGGGTCCACCATTTCCATAGATCGTCGGACACCTTGTTTACATACTGGAAGCGACGACGTGTGGCGTCAGCATTGCCGAACGTAGGGTCTTGCAGATCTTTGTCATTTACGGACGATCTAGGAAAGGTATTAAGGGTTCGTCCACGTGTTAGCATAGAAGGCGAAATGGGTAAGAGGTCATCAACATCTGCCGAGGTATAGGTCAAGGGCCTGTCGTTGACGGACATCTCAATTTCTATTAAGATGGTTTGCAACTCCCGTCTGGTCACCAGTGCCCTTCCTAATACCTTCTTCATGGCAGATTTGACGATACCGATAGTTCTCTCCCAAATCGCCCCGAACCATGGTGCACGTGCTGGTATAAATCTCCACTGACAACCCTTTCCAGTGAGGGTAGCCACAACCTGCGGGTCATCCATTAAACTCTGGAGATATTTAGAGGCCCCGACAAAACAAGTCGCATTATCGCTCATAATAATTTGAGGGAAACCATTGCGACCTGCAAAGCGTCTTAGAGTATGCAAAAACCCCTCACTGGATAGGTTGTCAATCAATTCAATATGAATCGCTCTGGTTACCGCACATGTGAATAGAACGGCATATACTTTTATGATAGTACCGGGCGATTCCCTAACATGAATCGCTCCGGTGTAGTCCACCCCGGTTACCTGAAATGGTTCAGTTCTTTGTACCCTGAACTCAGGTAAGGGAGGTAGATCAACTGGGGAGTAAGGCTTACCCTGTAATCTTTTACAGATCGTACAGCTATTGTGGATCCCTTTAATTGCTTGTCGCATCTTAGGGATCCACCAACGTTGTCGCATATACGCCAGAACATAATTTACGCCAAAATGTAGGCAGGTCCTATGGCATTGGCGAATCAACAGTTTGGTAATCAAATGAGAGGAGCTAAGGAGGACAGGATATTTCGCAGAATCAATAATGTCCGCCTTTTGTATCCTGCCTTTACACTTAATTATGCCTCCTTCCATATATAATCCTAGCTGCCTCATTAAGTTTGAGGGTTTGGCCTTTGACTCCTTGCTCAGGATTTGATGTTCAGTAGGATAAGATTCCCTTTGTACTAAACATATTAGTTTTGCTTCTGCTGATCTAAATTCATGGAGTCTGATATGCTTCGAATCTTCACTAAGGAAAGACCCGTGAGCCCGACTTCTCATGTTGTTAATGAAACGGTATATCCATGCAAATACCCGTATTACTTGATCATAGCTGCCGTAACGTTCCCACTCTACCAACTTGTTATCCTGATGTGTAGTACTCACATTCGAACTACTTAACACATCATCTTGGGGCCGACCTGAAGGAGCAGATATGCATTCCCTGAAATCCTGAGGCCATTCAGTTGGAGATGTAAGCCATGGAGGTCCATGCCACCAAATAGAGGACGACATAAACTGTTGCGCCGAGATCCCCCGGGAAATTATGTCACTGGGGTTATCCCTGGTGCTCACATAGCGAAATTTAGCCGTAGGAACTAAGTTATGTATCTCATCAGTGCGATTAGAAACATAAACAGGTAACACTTTCTGGCTGTGTACCCATGAAAGCGCTATTTGACTGTCGCTCCAGACATAGACGTTATTAATCTGTAGTATGTCTGCATAAGCATCCAGTGTAAACTTTATTAGACGAGCAGACAGAAGCAATGCAGTAAGTTCTAATTTAGGAACTGTAATCTTCTTTATAGGGGCTACTTTGGCCTTCGCTATAGCCAGTGTCGCTTCACTACCATTGCATATGTATATGGCAGTACCGTACGCACTATTACTAGCATCAGAAAAGGCATGTAGATCCACCTGTTGACCACCAATAACCTGACGATTAAGTTGGACCTTGCAACATGTGGAAAGGTCCGACCGAATCAACCGCCAAGTATCTTGTAACTCAATCGGGAGGGGCGTATCCCAATCTAGTTTTAGCCGCCACAGTTGCTGTAAAAACATACGAGCACGGATTGTTACAGGCAGCAAAAAACCTAGGGGATCAAACAACCTCGCTGACAAGCTTAAGCAGTTTCGCTTGGTCATAAGCTCACTGCCGCATGGGGTGTGACAGAAGGATATACAATCTGTGGTAGTGTCCCATTTGTGGCCTAAAAACTTCACCTCACTATTCTCGGTAGCTACACCGTCAGAAGCAAATTGACCTTTCAAAAGATCACTATTAGTGGCCCATTCTCTTAAGTATAAATGAGCCTTGGCAAATATATCGTGGATCTCCCAGCATCTCTTGAGCAATAAATCTTCATTGTCTCCGGTGCCTTGAAGATTGTCCACATAGATCCCCTGCTTGATCTCATTCTTGAAGTCAGGATCTAGTCCAGCCTCCTCAAGATGACGCAAGATAGTAGCGTTGAGAAGGAACTGGGAACAGGTCGCCCCGAATAAGACTACTCTGAACCTGTAGACCAGATACTCCGAATCTAGATCCATTGGGTCCCGTGGCCATAAAAATCTTGTCGAGTCCCTGTCTTCACGATGGAGTTGAAGCATCAGGAAGGCCTTCTCAATATCGGCGACCCATGCAAACTTATGACATCTGAAGCGCAACATAATTTGCGCTAGATCAGAGACCAGGGACGGACCCGTGTACAGACAATCATTCAGGCTATAGGAGCGATCACTAGATTTAGCAGAGCAGTCATACACAATACGAACAGGAGTGGTGGAACTGTCCTTTTTAATCCCATGGTGAGCAAGGTAATGGATGTTATCCCCATATTCACTGAGACCTACTCTCTCCACAAATCCACGTTGTACCTGCTCGGCTAAAACTGCCGCATAAGTCTCGCAATAACTTGGATCCTTGACAAACTGCTTCTGAAGGCCACGTAACCTACCAAGTGCTAGATGGAAGTTAGTAGGTAATTTACTCTTGTTATCATTCCAAGGGAGCCTTACCACATACTGACCTCTGCCAGAGTCATACGTTACAGTCTCTTCATACGAGCTTAACGCTAGCTTGGACTCACGATCAAGTTCATGTGGGTCAATTCCAATATTGTCCAAGTCCCATAGCTTATCTATATCAGTACATGTATTATCAGGCACATTTGGCCGAATATATTTATCTATGGGGCTTACTGCTACCTTGAGGACCGTAACCACCTCCACCTGTGTGTCTTTAGAGGAAGTGGCATAGGATCCAGAAATGGCATACCCTTGGATCGTGGGAAGCATTATAAGCTTATCTACCCGCCGATATCCAGGGTGAACCAGGTCGTAGTAATAATCAGCTCCGACCAGTAGCATAATACCATTGTTAGCAGAGAGTTGATCATCAGCCAGTTTATAACCCTTGCTTCTGAGATATTTCAAATGTGGTTGAATCTCTGATGCTATATAGAAACTGGGTAGTGTGTCGACCACAACAGCCTTGATGGGACATACCTTTTTTCTACGAACATATGAAATCTCCACTATATCATAGTCACTGGAATCTATTTCACCAGTGAAACCATGGAGACGCAAATTCTCTTGACCCTTGCTGGTACACTTGAGCTGGGGTAATGATGACCGCAGAACGAATGACCTCTGTGAGCACTGGTCAAGTAAGGTGCGCGTCATTATAGTATTATTATTACTCCCCACTACTGGCAGCATCATAGTAGGAAGCAATTGACATTCTCGAGAAGCAATGGACATGGCAGATACTTTATCACCCTCGCTCTTACCTTTCTCATGTGACTCTTTGGGGGTTCTCCCCTTTTCTTTGCCGTCGTGCCGATCAGACTGGGTGCAAAGGGAAAACCAATGTTTCCCCTTGCAATACTTACAAGGTTTGATGTAGGAATTGGTGCAGGTACTGTTGAAGTGGTCTCTTGCCAGACAGCTGGTACATAACTTAAGCGATTTAGCCTTGCCAATCTTCTGTGTAGCCTTAGGATACTTAGGACACTGTTACCACAGATGACCGTGGACACTGCACAACTTACAACCTAATGATATTGGCCTTTTCTGTTTAGGAGAAGTCTGTACCGGGAAAGCTGCAGTAGATGGCGACATCTCCACTTGTCGGTAGTGTCCAGTACTCTCCATATTGAAGACTTCAGTCTGGTACACCTGCACCAACGCTTCCAAGTTTAGTGGAGTCGCTTAGTTGTCGTCTTAAGATTTCCCTTAGGGGAGAGGGTATCTTATTCAAGATATTAACACTAAATATTTCCTCCTTGGTGATGGCTATTGTCTCCATAGATCGGAGGAGGCTCTCAAAGGAGGCATAGTACTCCTTTAGGGCCGTCACATCATAGGATGGAGGATCTAGCGTGAAGAACTTGGTAATTAACGCGGTCTTGATGACTTCCACTCTCCCGTAAGTTCTCTTCAGCAACTCCACTGCAGACTCGTAGCTGGTAGCTTCTAGCTTGTACCCATCGACTAACTTCAATGCCTCCCCTTTCAATTGACCACAGAGATATGTGAACCTTTGGATGGATGTGAGTGTTTTATTATGATGGACGGAACACTCAAAAATATCCCAAAATCCAGTCCAGGTAGCCGAATCCCCGGAAAAGGTAGGCAAAGTAAGCTTCGGCAGGTTAAAACCAGTCGCCTTTGGTGTACCGGTATCCTTAACAGAGGTTGATTCTTGGGTGGAAGATAGTCTGGCTAAGGCTGTATTAACATTCTCAAAGTACTCAAGATCTGCCGACATTTCTTCTTCCACATCGTCAGTAACTGTCAATAAACCATATACCTGCTGAGCATAACTGAAATGCTGGGTGTGAAGGGAATTCATGGACTCCTGAAATATCCCCAGGCTACCTTTAGGATCAACTTTTCCTGGTACCTGGCGCGGGGTACGAACCTCTGAAGGGAATTTAACCCTCCTAAAAACCCACAGGTTTTGAGATGCCTTGGGTGGGGTTCGAACCCTGGTTAGTGACCCAACCATCACCACCAGGCCCGCGCGCTAACCCACTGTACTACCACGGACGTACTAAAAGTATAGCAACCTTAGTCCGATTTTTAAGAACCAGGTGATAGTCTCGTGGTGTTATCACGTGATGAGTTTATTGGAGTTACCATCTACGACTATTTTACGCTATACCTGACGTCAACTCGGGTTAGTATTAGTGTGGGTCCGGGACATTTTCGAGGGCATTACATTATTCAACCCCTCTCAAACCACATCCCTGCCTGCCCAGACCCCCCCCACCATCTCCCTATCAAATCCCCACACCCCAAACCTCCAAACCACCCGATCATAGTAAACTCTCAACCTTCAGCCTTACTCACCCTTCCCCAAACCCCACTCATGACCACAACTCTCTACACAATTCAACCCCTCCCCAGCACCAACCTCTTCCGCAACAACAACCCCGACTCGACCTGCCCATTTCATCTTTAAAACAACCCTAACACTAACCCCGACCGAAACCACTTAGACCCCCCCCTCCAAAACTGGCCCCGGGCCAGCTCGCCCCCAGACCCACATTCCTAACGACAAGAACTAACGGTAGATCCACCCCAATATTCACTTAAAATCAGGATTGGTAGACGAGGTGGGTCATGCCGGCTCGTCCACAGTCCAGCCTCCCTACCACTCTTGACCTAGATTCCTAGCTTCACTTCCCATTAAAATTTATAATTTTTTCATTCATTCATGATGAGGATATTATTGTACTTTATTTTTTTTTATTTTTTTCAATTCCTAGGCAATTGGGCATGATTCTATAAATTTACATGTTTTCCATATACTGTATATATTATTTTTTTCCCTTAGTCATACTACTTTTCTTGTTACCTACACTTTTCTGACTATCTTTTAAATTTGCTTTATACATTGTTAAACACTTTACCTCTTCTTAATTATCTGTCCTTTCTTAAATTTACATGTTTTCCATATACTGTATATATTATTTTTTTCCCTTAGTCATACTACTTTTCTTGTTAACCTACACTTTTCTGACTATGCTTCTTTTTACTTCACCCTTGAGGCTCGAGGACGAGCCTATAATGAAGGAGAGGGAAGTAAAATGCTCCAGAACGAGAAGCCCACCACAGAAGCCACGAACGAACACCACACAGAAACACCAAAGGAAAGGTCCACAGAACGAAAGGACCAGCTGACCGAGCCAGCCATTTCAGACAGGCCCAAGCCCGCAGGGCTAAACAGCTCCAGGACGCACCCATTTACCTTTTCTAAACTGACCTTTTTCCACACCTCACGTACACTAACCCCCTCGTGTCCTACACTCCTAACTACAAAGATGATGAACAGGAATATACATTCATATTAAAAACACCCATGCCCTGTCCCGACGTTGAGCCAATGCCAACACATCAGACAGCCATAATTATATCTATGTATGTTCTTACATCCGAGAAGTAGATGTTATATATCTTAGAAGTTAAAACACCCACGTTTGTCCCTAGACCTCGTATATCATTTTCCATGACGAGTATAGATATATGTAACCCGTGCTCAGTCGCCCCTTGCATTGTTCCTCTAGTAACTAAGTCTATAATATTAACTGCCACCAGCATTGATACGACATAGCGGCACTGTCCTTGCTACAAAGATGATGAACAGGAATATACATTCATATTAAAAACACCCATGCCCTGTCCCGACGTTGAGCCAATGCCAACACATCAGACAGCCATAATTATATCTATGTATGTTCTTACATCCGAGAAGTAGTTGTTGTATATCTTAGAAGTTAAAACACCCACGCTTGTCCCTAGACCTCGTATATCATTTTCGGTAAAATTCTAGTTTCACGTACACAGCGACAAAAGGGAGGCGCCGTTGTAAAGCCATAGCTTCCCGACCAACTATGAAGATCAGGGAAATTGCTGGGTAAAAGACGTAATATAATGATAATAAACTACATTAGCCTAACCTAACAACCTTACCTAACCTAACCTAGTATTATGTAATAGCTATGGTGCCGCATATGGGGAGAAAATATATATATTTTTTTGCAGTAGGTATAATTCCTTATAATGCATTTCCGCCGCTTTGGACATAAATAGGAATTAAGTATGGTATATGACAACTCTAAAGTAGCCATAGAAATTTATGAGTATGCTGTGAAAGCGAAACTAGAATTAAACCTAATTTTCCATGACGAGTATAGATATATGTAACCCGTGCTCAGTCGCCCCTTGCATTGTTCCTCTAGTAACTAAGTCTATAATATTAACTGCCACCAGCATTGATGCGACATAGCGGCACTGTCCTTGTGTCGTATTGTGCCAAGTACAGATCAACCAGGTTTCATCACCTTATTAGGACGACGACTATAATGTCATCGTTCATTGATGTATGCAATCCTTAGGTTAAGTATTTTTATCCGCCATTGTGTTCACCTTTTTCCATTTACTTTCCACAATTGTCATACGTCTTCCCCTTGCCTCCTTCGTATCCACAGCCCACACTACGCCAATTTACTTCGTGTCTTACACCTCTTACCCCAACCAGAGATTGTATAAGATAACCTGGTTACCAGTATCTGTCATAAGTACCCCGAAAAAATAACGAAGTACCCCTACGAACTGCCGCTGTTGTTGGTATTTATATTTAATAGAAAACGCAGTTCCCAGGGCCAACTAATAGTATCCATAACCCTCGGACTGATCACATAACTATCTTTTCCAGACTCATATACCACCCCATAGTTGCATTCCCCGGTAGCATTTGGCCAACGTATTCTACTGCCTTTTCAAATTTCCATATCAATTGTAGCCTAATGCCACCCCCACGCCCAGGGACCTTAGGGGCAAAATTTCCCTGTAGCCCTTGAACTCTCCCCCCCCCCTCTCATTAACACCTTACGAGCGGCCTATGCGGTTTATTTATGTGTACCGCCCAGCGGGGTGTTTTTAGCCAAAATAGGGCTGTTTACGTGATCATTTTCATGCCTAAATAAGACCCAGAACGTAAAACAAGTATCTATCCCTGAAAGGGCATAAACAGAGCTTTCGAATGACACCATAACGATCCTTGTATGATGGATAGTTTTCTTGCAATAACCGTGCAACGCGAGTGCAAAAAGCAGGTAATTCGGTACTTTCGGTACATAATTGAGTATGTAGCGAGTGAGAGAGGGAGGAGGGAGCTGAGATTTGTGTCAGTAGGTTCGCCGCGGTGGTCTGGAGCAGTCATACGCTCGCTAGTCTCCTGCCACCACTTGTCTCTCTCTCTCAGCCACATTACGTGCTGAAATTGCCACTCGAGTTATGTCGAGCGCCGCCACATAGTCCAGCTTTATTTAACTCAACTTAAGTGGTGAGCCGCTTTTTAAGGGTTAAGACACCCGCGCTTCTCGACTCTTGTCCGACCTAGCCTCTCTCTCATACCTCTTGAAGATCCTTGAATTGTCCGTTGCTAACGCTCTCCAACCTTTTATATATATACTCCTATCCAGCCTACCTTCACTTAGTAGGCCAGAACAACATTAGAACTTTACTAGCCCCTTGCATGCCATCTATTCTCTTACAACACATTCACAACCCTGCACCCAATGGTCGTCGGTGCGAGGCTAGCCGCCCCGCCAGTAACTAACTTCTATTGCCATACTTCCAGATAAATGTGGCAGAGTTAGCAACCCAGTCTCCACCACATCCAGCAAACCCTACAATTAACAACCAGCCGAGTAAAACCAGCTAGCTAAGGCACCTTCGGTTTTGGTATTAAGGACACCCACATCTGTCTCATACACAGAGGGTTATTACAAACACTGGTGATATGGCAAGCCCCTAGCCACAGCCGCCGGACGACTATCACAGAGAGAGGGCGCCCAGCTCCCCCTTTTTGCCCACCCGAGGAGGGAGACCCCACCCCCGCGGAGGTATACCTGGCCCCTGTTTTGACTTTCGAGTCATTGCCAGGTAGCACAGGAATTCTTCCTATCAATGAACTAACCATGCATGACTAACACCTTTACTAACCTCTATTAACTCACAATAAACCATTTACCTTTCTTGCATGCTCTGATCACTAAATTAGCACCTCAGCTATACCATAGAATGAAGATTGAACAATCTAGAGAGACGCTCCTATCACAGCTGTCCCCATCCTCCTCACAAAGTAGATCGGTTAATATACAGGAGACGCAACAACGTGTTTTTCAGGTATTTTTTTTGGAATTTTGATTTTGTTTTTGGTGTTTTAGTCTAATCTAGTGATGAAATTGAATGGGAATTAAGCATTTACCCATTATCCATCAATCTAAAGACACGCCCCCCGATAGTGGGGAGGGCTATGAAGATCAGGGAAATTGAGGGGTAAAAAGCGTATAGAACACTATAGAACACGATAATACACATTTGTAACCCAAATTTGGCTCGGGTTTGTTCAATTTCCAGACCCATAAAACCTGATTTTTTTAAAACCCGAGCCAAGTTTTGACGAAACTTGGCTCGGATTTAACAAATGTAAAAATGAAAAAAACACAGTAACCTTGGTAAAATATTGGCTCGGGTTTTGTCAATTTCCAGACCCATAAAACCTGACTTTTTGAAAACCCGAGCCAAGTTTTGACGAAACTTGGCTCAGATTTAACTAATTTTAAAATGAAAATAACACAGTAACCTTATTAACATGTTGGCTCGGGTTTTGTAAATTTCCATACCCATATAACCCGACATTTCGAAAACACGAGCCAAGGCTCGGATTTTACTAATGTTCATGTTAAAATTACACAGTTACCCTAATAAAATCTTTGTTTGGGTTTTCATAAGGTTAACATTACCCTAACCTAACGAAGTAAGAATGGGGTTAACATTAGCCTAACCTAACAACCTTACCTAACCTAACCTAGTAAGAATGGGGTTAACATTAGCCTAACCTAACAACCTTACCTAACCTAGTAAGAATGGGGTTAACATTAGCCTAACCTAACAACCTTACCTAACCTAACCTAGTAAGAATGGGGTTAACATTAGCCTAACCTAACAACCTTACCTAACCTAACCTAGTAAGAATGGAGTTAACATTAGCCTAACCTAACAACCTTACCTAACCTAACCTAGTAAGAATGGGGTTAACATTAGCCTAACCTAACAACCTTACCTAACCTAACCTAGTAAGAATGGGGTTAACATTAGCCTAACCTAACAACCTTACCTAACCTAACCTAGTATTATTGGTGGGGGCTGCCGCCCCCCACCCCGCTGGTTGGGTACTGGCTGAAAAACTTGTTTTACAGTAGGCCTATGTATTTATGTTATTTTTGTTCTCCCTTATAATACATTTCAGCTCTTAATGACATATATAGCAATGATGTATAGCCTATGCTCTACCGGACCTATTAGGCCTAAAAAGATCGATGGGCTAACTGTCGGTCCAAAACATCAGTATGGTAACCAACTAGCCCTTGCATGCCAGTTTAATCCTATGCGAAAAAATCTTTTACTTTATGTTACTTTGCGATGACCCATTAAGATTCCCTAGCTAGCTGTGGTCCGGCTCCTTTATGTTGTCCCAACCAACCAACTAACCTTAATGAACAGAGGAGGTACTGGGCTGCCTGGCTGGCCGCTGGAGGCTCGATCACCACTCATCTTGGTCAACAGCTGATGGATTTTTGTTTCAAATTTTTTCCATGTAAAACAAGTGTATGTGCATTTCAAAACCAGCTGTCCTTGTCAGCTGTATTTGGAACACTGGTTATTGCACTTTGGACAGTTTACACTTATTGGAAGGCGAAAGGTCTTAAGCAGCCTCAGTGTTTTTAAAGACGGTGGAAAAAGCTTTGATCGGCTCACACCCTCTACACAAGCTGGCCAGAGTCAAACTGACAGCTTATATCCTGGGCCACCTGTTTTCCAAATCATGGCATCACCTGATTGGTCGATAGACATCACGTGTCAGTGAACTCGAGTACTCTTGGCATGAATTAGGTAGGGTGATTACTTTGGCTACGACGCCACCAGTATAGTTCATTGCATTCGCCACCAGATGTCTCAGTTGTTGACTGACAGTCACGAAAAAGAAGTCTCCCAGATGAAGACGAAAAAGAAGAAGTGTAAACAAACCCTTAAAACGTAAATATCCATATAATATGTATTATGTTAGTTTCCCGGGAATGACACCTACATCAACAATTTGGAGAAAAATCGCTTACTCACATGCTATTGAGCTTAATTTTTTACCAATATTGTAGCGCCTCCTGTATATTGACCAGTAGATCCAGTCTCTCTCCCCTAAATACGTCCAGTATAGCCAAAATAGTACCCCTTAGTAAGGCTCAGTTATATGAAAATATAAAGGCTTCCTATAGCCCTGTGCCACAACAGTAAATACCATCTTACCTAGTCCCCATATCTATGGAGAGCTCAATTAAGTCCATAAGACTCGAGATCCCTACTGTCTACAGGGTCCAGAACCGAGCCTATAAATCTAACTCCCGCCCCCAGTCAAATCAGTTGAAAGCTAGACACCAACCAGGGGTCACTACCCTGCCGTTAACTTCTAGCTCTGCCCTTGTGTTGTTCCGGGGTGAGATCCCAGAGCCGGCAGACTCCGTGGCAGATTTGGATAGAAGGACCTGCCCACGTATTTAAGAACTTCACACATATGGGCCCCCTGGACGGCCGCGGAACCAGTCGTTAGCCCCCAACATCATGGACGCAAGATAACCAGGACCAGACCCATCAGATGCTACCCAAGATTCCCTTTAGCAGTACTACATATTACTGTGCTGTTTAAGATTCACTAATTAATATTTACGAAGTGGCTAAGACCTTGCCCAGTGTAATTCATACTTAACCATTCCATTTGGGACGTACTAAGCGATCAGTGCTCTTTAATTAACAGGCGACCTTGACTCTCGTAATTACCTTATTCAGATATTAAAACTCTAGTGATATCTAACGTTCGCCCACTGATTTGCGTTCTATGTATTTCTGAGACAAGGATATAAAACTTAGATCAGTACCCCCTGAGGTTACTAGAATTCCCGTGCTCTAAAATACGTGTGTCTAATCTAGTCTGTGAACTACTACTTGTGCACCAGAGCTACCAGTAATAAATCTAACCGTGAATATGAATCTATAAGTAACATTGATGGTCTTCGGTATATAAACCTGTGAAATCAAAGCCAGTGATCAGAAGATTAATACCAGAACGTTGGAAGTGGGAGACTAGGCTCCATCCAGATCCACTTATGCTAGTGTTGTTCAATTCTATTATATTGTCTTACACAAGTATTCTGCAGTGGTATATCAATAAACGTGATCATGTAACTTGCTACCATGTGTTTCTTTGTGTTCTCTATTCCTCATATCTTGTATTGTGCATGCAGCCTTATATACCCAGTCAATTTAGAACTCACATTACCCAAGTTAAACCTTTAGAAAAACAGGGCATAACAATAACTATCATAAGTAGCTAGCGATTTAGTAACAGTAGCGAATTTACCCTTTATTTGATCAGCCGTGGCACTTATTAAAAATTCAGGAAAAATGTTATTTTAATACCACGAATTTTCAGTGTTTTTTATAAACAAAATTGGTAATTTGCATCAATATATAGTGTTTGTAATTAATTAGAAATCTCGGGAAACCCTATTTTCCCCATTAGGCCTATCGATCGATGTTGAGACAGCTCGCTCCCCATAGTGATTTGAAAAGACATTAGCCTAACCTAACAACCTTACCTAACCTAACCTAGTATTATGGGTGGGGGGTGCCGCCCCCCCACCCCCGCTGGTTGAGTACTAATCCCTTAATAAAAAAAAAAAAAAATTGGCTGTCGATTATACGAAGTTGAAAAAAGTCTATGAAGTCTACGGTGTTTACTCTGCAATCTTCAGCTTTAATTGTACATTGATAACGGGAGTGTGCCTTATTGACAACCTTGTTACGAAAATTAAATTTTAGTACCATACTTTTATATTAGGCTTTTACGAGGGTTTAACACATTTTCATATGCTCTTTAGAGCTATCGATGACTGAAAGTACCGTATTGACAACCTTGTTACGAAAAAGAAATTTTAGTACCATACTTTTTTATTAGGTTTTGCCGAGGGTTAAAACAAATTTTATTATGATCTTTAGAGCATATAGATGCAATATTTATCTTCAAATATATCAACAAAATTCGTGGTATTAAAATAACATTGAACCAAAATTCATCAAGATCTCTTAACCATCTATTTAAACTTCCCTTCATCCCTCCCTTAAGAATCTTAAGTTTCTTTAAATCTGTCATCGTTAAGGTCTAATTTTAAGCAACTTAAACTACAATGAGGTCAGACTACAAACCGTTAATCGCTTAGGAATCAACAGCGGCAAACCCCCATTACTTAAGAATTTTACTCAAAAAGAATTACATCGTACTTACATCCCCCTTAACATAAACTATCGAAAGGAAATTATCTAACTAGACAAAAAAATTAAATACTAAATCCATTAAAGGAAAGGGTAAGGTGAAGCACTAATTATTGTAAGCCCTTTATAGGTAAGCCTAGTTGGTTAAGCTACAATCATGAGGTCTGACTATTAACTGTCAATCGCTTAGGAATTAACAAAGACCGACACTCATGACCGCCACTTTAAGCAACCAGGCCTAGGCTATTATGAAATTTAAATATAAAAGGTCACATGAGAACCCTCCCCACCAGCAAAATTAATAATGAGTCCCACAATGACACAACAACAACTAACACCACAGGCACACCACCAAAGCGAAATGAACAGCAACCGCAGGCCTAGACTGCTTAGCCTAGCCTAGACAGGAGCGCAAAATGGTGACCGACGAAACTACCCCTACCCCAATCTCCAGCCCAGCTAACCCACCAAAAAACGCCAAGGATCACACGCCCATAAAACCCTGGAAACAAGCCCCCAAAAAGATAGGGACGGTGCCTAAATGGTAAAAAACACGAGGGAAGAAGCTGGGTCTAAACTAGGGAAATGGCAGTCGGTCAACAACGCGCCAGGCGGCAGCCATTTGTAATCCCACAAGCGTCAAGGAAGCAAACAAAACGGTACTACGGTATGGAAGCTTTAGGGCACGAAGGACCATTATTTGTCGGGAATTTAGATAAAGAGGTTAAATTGTATATCACTGGTACATGAAATAACCCAACAAAGTTATAATATAATTACCAACGACGTAGTCGATGGGTGTAATCCAGTCCCCCACACGCGGCTAGTTCAATTGCATGACATGTAGGAATGTTCACATAATACAATATCGATACAATGAACTTAGCTTAGAGGACTGGTGATGTAGGACTGTTGTTATTATTGTTAGTAGTTGTAGCACATGGTGAACTGTGGGTTGAGTCAGAGCCGGGAGGGGAGAGATGTTGGCTGTACGGTGTTGATTGAGAGACTAAAGGGCCGGCGTCCGATCGCTTCGCGAAATTACATATGGCTGCCGGCTCATAATAATTATAACCCATAACTTGGTTTCATAATACATCTAGAGCTGATGTAGATATTTATACATTACAGTCAATATTTAACCTAACTTAAGAATAAACTACAATACACAAAGAACCAGCCGAAATCGTACAAGCGATACGATACCGCCAAATTCAAATGTCCTAGTGGACCAAAACCTGTCGGGATCATTACCCTATTCCCGACACTTGTCTTATGTAGATGCTCCTTTAGCTAGCCATTCAGGAGCATGCCAGACATTGTGTAATGTGTTGTTTAAGGCCTATGTATTTAATACAAGCGATCGGGAGTGTACACTAGGCTGCTTAAGGCGACAAGAGAAACTTTCTAATGTTTAAGTTAATTATTGTGTTATGTGACTTTTGATATATGTAAAATAATGTGTAAAGTAATATTTTGCAAAGGTTTTACTTTAATTTCTTCTAATATTTAATTAATGTAAGTCATGGTATGATGCTTTGCTTGTATAATACATGTTCTTATAAACTATCTCATTATAACTGTATATTTTCCTATTATGTTCAATCACGAAAGAGACTTATGAGTCAACCAACCAAAAACAAATGTTTTATTTGCCTTTACTTGGTTGCTCTAGTTAATAAGATGTTGTAGAGTAAAAACACAAAGCCCATATCCAGTAAAACTAAAATAAGACCTCAGTTTGTGGGCCTGACAATGGACCCAAGTTCCGGGACCCGAGTATGGCCGACGCCAGTCCTTATGTAGAGGAGTCTATGCTCAAAGGTGACCCAGCCTGACTGTATATAAGCAGAGTCATACGAATATATTTTTAGGCAATTTACGATCGATTTTGCTTTTCTGGACACATTTTAAGGCTCACTTTTATTAGCATCAGCAACTAGACTTAATGTGGATGATTTAGATGCTGAAATAGTATCAGCTGAATTTCATATACTTCCACATAAGAATTACTGGGGAAAAATGGTGGAACAAACAACTGGTGTGATTAGCCATAATAAGAGGTGACCCTACGCGGCGGTAGGTCAATAGACCCCTGACCAGTCCCCAGGGCCTGGGGGCCTACTGTGACCATGGAGGTCAAATATAATAATTATTATAGCTCCATGACTGTAACAAGGATTCAACTGACCTCCCCTGCCCACACATACACAGCCAAGTCGACCACAAAGGTTACCACACACACAAGAACACAACTACACACACTAGAGCACTCAAACACACACACACACACACACACACAGAACAGCCACAGTGACCTAGCGCACTGACACAGGTTCAATCCCAGCTACTTGTGGGTGAGGTTTCTGTTAAAAAACTTTCTTGGCTGTGGAGGTTAGGTGTGGATGCACTACTTCTGGGTTCCACCTGTTTTTTTCCCCTTCTGGAGGTATGTAGGGGCTCTTGTGGCAGCCAAAGTCAATCTGTTCACTACTTAGGATAAGTTATGTTAAGGAATTGTGCATGTTCAGCCTCATTGGCTGCTGGCTCCTAATGAACCAATTATTATTATTATTATTATTATTGTTGTTATGAATATCAATAAAAGTAAAGTTATGGTGTGTAATTGAGATGCTCGGGGGTAAATCTAAATGTACGACTGGATGGGGAAATGCTGAAACAAGTGGAGTGTTTTAAATATCTAGGAGGAGTGATAAGCAGAGATGCAGGAGTGGGAATGGAGGTAAGACAGAGAGTGTGTGAGGGAAGGACAGTTTTAGGAGTAAGGGAAAGTTTGTGGAAGGTAAAAAATCTCGGAATGAGAGCTAAAAGCGCTATGTATACAGGGATAGTTGTACACTCGGATAGTGGATACCATAGTTTCTAGCCCACTCATAAGAATTCGTGGACTCTCAAGGTTTTTCTGTATACAAATATAACAATCTGGAATTATTTTTTAATATCACTTGCTTGTCAATAAATAGTCTATATAGTTTTGTAATTGATTTATAGAAAACAATAAACATACATTTGTTTCCAGAGATATGCTTCCATTATTAGTAATAGGTGAAATCCACCAATGTGTATCAGTGGGCTAGAGAATATGGTATCCGAGTGTACAGTATGGGAGTGAGACATGGGTCTGAATGTACAAGAGAAAAAAAAGTTCGATGAGCTGCTTGAGGAATATGTGTGGAGTGACGCGAAGAGAAAGATTGAGGAGAGTGGGAAAACAGGAAACCTTATCAGCCAGAGTGGAAGGAAGGGTGGTATGCTGATATGGACTTGTTGAACGAATGTTTGATAAAAGGCTTACAAAGAAAACATATCGAGTCAGAAAGAAGGGGAAATAGATTGAGAGGAAGACCTAGGAGGAAATGGAGAGATTGTGTGACAAAAACGTTGGAAGATAGAGAGATGACTGAATAAGAGGTAAGAGAAATGGTGATGAATAGGAAGAGTGGAGATTGCTTGTGAATAGATGAGTGATAATGCTGTTGTAGGGAGTCGGGGTCAGGCGCCAGTTGGACTAGATAATAGTCAATCAGGCACCGGACCTGTGGAACCAGTTTAGGAAGGGCCCTTTCTAGAAGTATGTGAGCGGGCTTTGTGGTAAGCTCCGCTGCGCGTCTGCCTGCTGTGACCGGAACCTCTCTGGGAGATATGGGACCTTGGAATCTTTTGCTGGGGACCCCTTATGGTCCTTGGTATCTTGGTCTTCTCCTGGGTTACCTACTGTAGATTTGTGTGAATTTTCTGTTTTAAATATATTTGTTGTTGATGTTTGGGCTCTGTTTCGAGTCGGCCACCCGACTCCCACATTTCTCATTAAAAATGGCTTTGTTTCCTGTACACAAGGCTCCTTTTACCAAAAAGAAACACAAATGTTGATAGACGCTTGCCGGGACACTGTTACGGTGAAGGGAAAAACAAATACAAGTGAAGGCGGAGATGAAAAGAGCTGCCCGGAAGAGAAAGCTGCCGCATGACCGGCTCAGCCAAATAGCGTGTGAGCTGGTATGACAGGCATGTACATTAAGGCAGGATGGGGGTGGGGAGCCTCAGTAGGATGGCTGGCACTTGCTGGGTCACAGCCTCTTATAAGGCATCTACTACCTTGCTCCCCTATTCGTATTCCTTTGCAAAGAATAGATGGAAACCAGAAATTAAGCCGAACCCCAGACAACGAACAGCAGTATCATGCTTCTATCACAAGAATTCCTGAGTCATCCTATGCTCATATTCACCTGCAGTATCCCAGAGCCTGTATGCACATCGCCCCCCTGCATCGAGTGTCACAAAAGCTTCATGGTGCGACAGGCTACGTGACAGAAGAGAGGGAGCTGAGTCGATACCTGTGGCCGGATGTGAGAAGCTGAAAAGGAGGGGAGGAAGAAACAAGATACTGGTGGTGTCAAGTGTTCCAGGCTTTCCAGACCGAAATCAATATTTTATTTAACCCAAAAACGGCGAGTTATGTGTAATGGACACCACACAACTGGGCGGACATATTAGGCTCCATTCCCACCTATAATCGTCATTTTACGATAAATATCGTTATTACTTATTCATATGCACCTATTTTACGTTTAATATGAAGATAGCAACATGTAACAACAATAATACAACTGGGAATAGTGTTTGGATGGTCAAAATTGCGAATAATATCCGACCTGCCATTCGCCTAACGGCCTTATTGGGCTATCCTTAGTTGGAATTATGCAAGGCTGGTACATGTCATATTTATAACATACTATGTGGTACCAACTCTGTAAATTGCTAACTGAATAAATATTATTATGAAGTGTGGAGCTGAGGCGGGCCATACCCTTCCTTCTCGGAGCCTGAAGCTAGACTGAATTACTCACTCACACTCTCAGACACTCTACACCCTCTCTAGCAACATGAGCACGGCTTAGACCGGTTTGGAGATATTGGCATGATAAAAACACCAATAAATATGGGAATAAGAAGATAAATAGGTGATAATTGAAGGGGGGGGGGAAGGGGGAAAGGAGGGGATTTTGACACATATGGAGGAGTGATAGAAGGGATGGAGGGGAATTATCTCACTTAAACACAATTTTTTTTTTAAAGTGCTACTGGGGCCATTTAAAGGTTTTTCTTTAGGCCTTGGCTCATATTTTTTTTATTTTTATTTTTTTTCATATGAGGACGCTCGCCTTCGCTCAGTATGGACTCATATGAGGACGCTCGCCGTTTATGGGTTAATGGGACCTCTAGGCCCCGCAGAAACTTACTGTGAACGAAACTGTTAACCCTGGCGAAACTAAATAGATGCTACCTATATTAAGTAAACCAGAAGAAGAGAAATGAAGGCTAGAAAATATTTTTTTTTAATAAAAGGATAATGAATAGAAATATTAGTTATTAGTTAGCAAAGCGATAAGCTACTGGATATTTAGCTGTTGGCACTGCTAGCATAATATATCAGCATCATAGGGAGTGAAATCATCTAGAATTACACCGTAGACTCTGGGACGGCAATGGGAATATACCCCCCTGGAGGTAAGGGGGTCCTCCATATTTACTGGAGGAAAAGAATATACCTCACATATCCTACTGTGTGTCGTACAAGGCGACTAAAAGGGGGGGATAACGTGCCAAAGAGATTCACCTGCAATGGTTGTGCTACTGGGAGGGCTGCCAAAGCTATGAACACATTGACCGATGACCTCCTCCCCCGCTGCCCTCTCACAAACGGATCTCACCACAGCCTACCTCCCCCTAGGGAGGTATGGCACCAGGAAATACCGGAATGCTGTGGGATTCCAATAAAGAGCATCTTGGGGCTACTACCAACAACAACAACAACAACGACAATACTAACCCGCTGACCAAGCATCAGTAGTAAAATAGCAAGATTATTTTAAGGTCACGACAGACTGGCCGCGAGACCATTAAAGATTAGAAGGATGTATAACCTAGGACTTGCTGGTAGAATAGTTTAATTGATAAGATAATTTGGAAGGTGAACATCGTCACTGTACTGAAATTACCTGGGTTTTTTAAAGGAAAATTTATTTGAGAAGGAACTATATTACAGAAATTATAGCATGCTAAAAACAAGGATATATTTTCCATGGAAAGTCACAAAGAATTAAGTAGATTTACTAAGTGACTCCCGTAGAATTCTAATTTCATAAGTCGATTATTTGTGTTAACCTAAATTCGAAGCTGAAGTAAGTCAAACTCTGAATAACACCTGAAGTGATAATTCGTCATGGAGATGAGAAATCCTGAGGGATATTATTATACACTACGGTTGTAATATTCGAGCCCTGTCAGTATAATTTGAACTAATCTCAGTTACAAAATACTATGGAGAGGAAGTTACTGAACAAAACGGTTTATGTAAATGAAGTTAAACGTCCACGATTAACTGTTTAATTATTTCAACCCTGTAAGTATAAGAAGTATATTATACATAACAATTATTATTGTTATACTAAAACCTTAAATAGATATGTGGCCCAGAAACCCTAGTCCTCCCCCACAACGGCCCAAATATACCAGTCTCCCCCTCACAACACCAGGTAACGAGAAAACGCGGCTATAGCACACCTGGTGCCCTCCTCTGAAACCAAAACAAACCCCCTCGATCCCCCCCCCCCCTCCCCAGAGGCAGCGCTTGCTTATCGGAGGGGCTGCGGATTGGAGGACCGGAACCTACCTTCCACCAACCCCAGAGCGCTGACGTCACCAGGAGAGGCGTCGCCCACTTGGTCCTTCGACGTATCCGGAGGTCCCTTCCACTGCTCTCCCCCTACCCCCCTCGCCAGAACCACACCAGCCTATGACTCCACTGAGACCAACGTTCAGGCGTGCCCTTTTTCCTTGCAACCTACCTGCAGCAGAGAGCTCCTGAGAAGTGAATAGGTATTGAGGCCAGATAGGGGAAAATTATCTCATCCCTCTCTGAGATCTGAATGCTTACAGGCCTCTTCAGGTGCCCTCTGGCCCGACTTCCGATATTAACGGCTAATCCCGAATCGGAAGACCTAGACTGCTCCCAGGCTCTAGGACCTCGAATGTTCTCAAGCTTCTTGGGACCCTCCCTCGTCCAAGCTAGTATTTGTTGGAAGCTTAAAGTTGAGGCCTGGCTTTCAGGTCCCCCATTAACGTAATTAAGTTCTCATTCCATTTGCCTAATTATAATACCTGTTGTGCCGGGTGCTGATAGATTAGTTCCCTTGATACAGTCCGTAAAACAATCCACTTCTGGGTTGATGGACTTAAATATACTTGACAGGAACGTAACGAGTAGGTTCTATATACAGTAAAAATGGTATTCAAAGGTTCAATATGGTATTCAATAACAACACAAGGAAGAACATGTATGAAGGTTTTATTTAATAAGCATAAGATTAGGATGGTTATGAGGATCATAGAGGAAGATCCAACAATAGTAACAAACATATATATTGTTCTTACTTCAGAACAATGTTACGGATACCAGAATAACTCAATAGTGAGAGTCTAGTATTAAATCAGATCATGTGGAAAGCATGCATAAGGGCATAATGTACAAGAATAATCTTTAAACTTCAATGCAATAATAAATGAGGGTCCCGTATCTTCCCTACTTCAAAGAGACTTCAATACCCTAGATAATGATCCTAGAGTTATAATGTAGAGAGTTGAGGTTATAAAGATATTGTCACAGGGGGACTAGGTGAGTCACGCGTACGGCTCGGCTGAACCTTTAAAACTGACCGCGTGAGCTTGCCCTCAGGTCAGGTCACTGGGAAGGTCACCAGGTGAACTGAGATAGTGCTAAATACTTTTTCTAGTTAGTGCAACTATAAACTTAGCTGAAATGCGTGGTTAATTTACTTTACAGGAAAGGGCTGAGATTATTATTTATTACAAATGAGAAGCATCAAAATCGCCCAAAAGTGAATGTATATCTTATCACGGAATTATACTACTTGAACATATGCTACGATAATGAACCAAGCTTAGGAATTCGTGTTTCTATATTTTTCTTAGGCAAAGCAAAGTAATAACGTAAATTTGATAGGAGTAGAAATGGATTTTAATATGTCTACTGGATGGTATTAATTAGATCAAAATGTAATCTTCAATATTCGCGACTAAGACAACACAAGAAGATAAACAAAATAACTAACAGAGTTCCAATAGACTCAGGCTGGAAGGGGTGTTACAACTAAATCTTGATATTTTAGAGTGTTACGACCGGCACAACGAAATAAACAAGGGCACTTAATATTGGACTATAAGATAGGCTAGATATGCAACAACGGTACGCTAATTCCAAACCCTCGAACAATTAAGCCGGTGAACAAAACACTTAAAACCCTCCAGAGTTAATCTACTGGATAACGGGGTATCAATTAACTGGGTTAAGTGTAGTTCTACAAAGGCTTTCCGGTGACGGCAAAGCCTACTCACAACAAGAGTAATTACATTAATAAAAAGCTCTCAAGTAATAACAATGCTTAAATAAACTATGACAAGATTTAATAAAAGGTTATATGCTTACGTTATCTTTAGTGTGAGTCTGAACTCAACACTAAACTCTTCAATGCTCTATGAAAACACTTGAAGTCTAGTCCTACAGCAAACAGATATGGAATCTTCTAAAATATGTCTGATGATCTAAGATGCTCATCGAATATAGAACAGAAATGATGCAGGGGCAGGACACCAAAGCGTGTATCTTAAATATACCTAAAGGTAGGATACATATATATAGAAACAAGGGAGTGCAACAACTCTGTGACAGCACTAACAACAGCAACTCAAAAACAGTACTTCCTTAGCCAAAGTAACAGCCAAACTGGGTTGTGCACTATGCACCGACCTAGGCTAAAACAATACGTGAATAATTGCTAAAGCATACGCAGTTAACGTTAATAAACACAATGCTGTCTTTCTTACTAATAAAGTCTAGCAGCGGCATAAAAGGTATAGGGAGCCTAGGCAGAGCTCAAGCATGCTCGTAGCCTACTGTCTCCCCTGAACAGATTTCCCTTATGTTACGTTAAGTGACTAGGAGGCTCTCTTGGTAAGTCCAGATCTCAAGTATCTGGTCTTACCCTGGCGCTCCACAAAGGTCAACAAAATGAGGTAGCAAGCATACAAGCAAGAGTAGGCAAAAGCCCTTCGCTTGTATACTGCTAAGCTCACAAAGGAAGATATGCACAAGGGTTACAGGCTACCTAGCTCCGTCGAAGTCATACAGGCTCTGACTTGCCATATACATAACACAGACAACGACCAAAGATACCCTCCACTGTCTAGCATTAAATAGTAATAAAGAACAACCAAATAATTAGAAGCACCCAATAATATGAATCCATGTGACTATGACTCTAATAATCCCTAAAGCTAATGCAAAACATATATGTGAGAACTGGCGCTGGTAATACGACTGGCTGACTATGGAAGTCGTATGCTAGAACCAGAAGGGAGGTGTGATTGAATAAAGATAAGAAGTATTGGAAAGAAGGAGTTCAGAGAGAGGAACAGCAGTAACGAGGGTTAGATTGGGGACAGAATGCAAGGGACGTCTAGGACCAAGCACAACATACCAAGCTCTGAGGAGAGATGAGGGAAGGAAGCCCCACCACCGAGCTAGGACAGCGGCCTCCAATCACAGGCAACTACGTCATGAAAAGCAGGCGTCATATGACACGCCAGGCCCGCCATCCAATAGGGAGCGGGTGGCCCCGCCCAAGCGAGGAATGCACAAGTACATACACATTACACATGCACATACTACCACCTCGCTCTTCCCTCTCTCTCTCTCCTTGCAACTATCACACTACATATCTTATAACTCTATCAATGATATAAAATACTTCTAAGTGTCACAGACAAGAATAAAGGCAAACACTGATCTGTCTGTGACAACACGAATACTAAGAAAAAAAGAATATCGTTCTACGATTATTATAGCCCATTTCACTGCCGCGGCGAGTGCTAGCGAGTCACGAGTACATTCTGGCAAGCTGGCCAGCGTAACAAGAGTTACGCTGGTTAACAGATTTCGATCGATAGATCGCACTTAGTAATTAAATTGTCGCTAATGACGAAGTTTAGCTCATTGATATTTAAAGCAATATTAGACTCGTCCTGAATGGGTTAGCGGGGCGAGGTGCATAAAATGTACAGGCACAACTAGTAAATGGGGACGTAGGTGACGAAGTCCTACTCATTGATACTCAAAACAAATAGTATCAGACTCGGTCTGAACGGGTTAACAGCTGCGAGGTGAATTAAATACACAGACAGAATTTGTGTATGGTGGATGAAAGTGAGACGAAACTCAGAGGAAAGAATTCCTAAACACGGTATTCGAAATATCACAACATCAAGATTTAGAAGAAGATAAAAGCACGTATATAAGATATATTTCATATGCGATTACTAGATAAAAGATTGAAGGAAATTACACTGCACTCGTTGGAAAATTGGGCGTAGGTTCTAGGTAAAAAGCGATTATGTAAATAGATTGATCACGGAATATACTGGGACTTCAACTCACAAATACTAAATCAACATACACGTAGTCAGTAAATCTTGGAGCGTGGGGGCCTGAATAGATATATTTATAACACTGAAAGGTAACGTATGCGTCAGTTAAGAATTAATAAATTAGTCTTGAACAAGGGTCAAGGTATTAAGGCAAGATTAACACAAAATCATACAGGTTCAGAAGGATGAAGCTTATTACGCAAGTATGTGATCTAGGGCACAGATCACGATTAACTCAGGACACGACACGGTTCACATATTTACACAATCAATACCTCACAACAATAACCAACAAAGAAAGACACAGAAACACTTAAGTATTTGGGAGGGCAGGGGGACGAGAGTGCTGGTCTGGCCGGCGTAGAGGGTAGTAGCCAATCTTGCACAGTTGGTTACCTCCTCGAGCAGGGGTCCTGGGTTTATGGCTGGTTATGTAATTCGAATAGGGGTCCTAGGTCCAGGCCTGTTTACGTAATTCGAGCAGGGGTCCTAGGTCCAGGCTTATGTACATAGCTCGAGCAGAGGTCCTCGGTTCAGGGCGCTGGGCAGCAGACGGGTAGCCCTTCAGTAATCCGGAAGGTGCTACGTCAAGAGGCACTCTCGAGGGGCAGGGGGTGGAGGTGAGGCAAACCGTATATATCACTGTCCCAGCTAGCCCGTTCCTGAAGGGGGTTTAGCCTAGTCGGTAGGTGATGGTTTGCATACTTTCCTCAGGTTTTTCTGAGGTCCTATGCCAATTTATTCTTGCTTCAGGTGTCAATGAACTCGGGGGAAAAGGGGTATTGAGGAAAGAGGAAAAATGGTTGTTGTGAGGTACATACACATTCTAGCCTTGGAACTCAGGTATTATAACATGGGCCTGGTCCCAAGGTATTATTTCAATATTCATGGGGGCAACTGGAAGGTCCAAGGTTGCTGTGTAAAATGGAAAACTCTTAAGGCTAAATATGCAACAACTGTCTTGCAGGTCTTCTAATTATCCTAGGACATATAAATAGAGGATTGTAGTTGTATTCTCGGGGGCATGGAGTAGTCAGGCACTATCAGGTCCATTTACTCTTGTAATATTCGTGGCGCTGGTGAGTCGATTACATAAGGGAGTGCTCATCATATTCTAAATCTGGCGGAACAATGCAGGGAGCGTCACTTCTGGTGGAGGCTACGTAAAAGGAGGGTTCTAATTGGTGGTTCCAGGGCGGTTGTGGTTGGCTGAGGAATACGGCTTGTGACTGGCTGAGAGGGTACTCCGTTCTCTTGGAGGGCTGTTGGCGTGAGAGAGAACTGGGGGGTGGACGGCTGGGCATGGTCAACTCAGGTAGATTTCGGTGTACTCGGAATGGGGACTCAGGTAAATGTCCTCGTTGTCTGTCCTGGGGTTTTGAGGTTGCCTGGGTGGTTATGCTGGCCACTCGGTGTATCGTTGGTTTGGGGCCCGTCATCTCAATACCCATACACGCTATCCGTAATAAATGTATCCATTATAGCTACATTGTTACATGCCTGGCTAATCACTAAATTTCTAGGCCTCTGCATAGCTATAGGGGAGAAGCTCTGCCTCACTCACACTTACACTAGCTGCCAGCTAGAGACTTCCCCACATATTCCAAACTACCTGAGAGTATTAATTTATTCTCACGTCGCCACAGTATGTGTTGAATATATATATATATTTATCCTATATGTGTCTTAATCAATTGTAAATGTTATTATCTATGCTCGTTTATTTCATTCATGTCTTTAATACCATTATCTTGTGTAGTGTAAATAAATCCTGGGATTGCGCCTTATACTCACTAATTAAATAATAAAACGTTTATACCTGTTACTCGTGTATTCTCTCAACACTTCCCCCTCGATAAAACGGACTCCGTGACAGCTAGTTAGTTTGTTGTGCGTCTACTCCTCATGATAGTCGGCATCTTAATTAACATTATTATTATTAAAACACACACATACACACAAGAACACACACACACACATTCACATACACACTCACGCACAAATACACACATAGATATGACGCACACTATGATAATATTCGTTATTCTGAGTGATTTTTTTTTTTTTTTTACGCATCTGGTATGATCTACATTTCAACTCGACACCATTGTAGGTCTCTGCTATAGTCCGTTCATTCTAGGTTGCGCAGAAATCGTAACCTCTAACCTCTGTAACTCAAAAAGGGCTAGAGCAAATGAGCTGTCAATTTCTACACATATTCCCTAGCCAAGTCTTCCTATTTGGTAGAAATATTAGCTCGATTACTCAAGTCCTTTTTGAGTTATGAGAGGTTAGGGGTTACGATTTCTGCCCAACCTAGAATGAACGGACTACAGTTTTCTATTCCAGAAGAACGCAAATGGGGACCATCCATATGTGATCATTTCTAGGTCATCACCACACGCAAAAACAACCCAATGAAAGGGAGATGGCCCGGATTTGTGGACCACTTTCTCCCTCGTGTTTAGCCCCATTAGTTATTTAGAAATTTTAAGACGTTCGGCCCATTAGTTTACTATTGTAGCACCTTTTGCCCCATTTTTTGTTATCAATTCTTTCCTGACGAGCGATAGCGAGCCTGTAATTTTAAGAGGAACCGGTCTTGGGCCGAAACATTTTTCTACCGAAAAATACAAGTTTATCTTGAGGGTATTTTTCTAAGCTTGATGGAGGTCTAGCGAGGAAACAGAAATAAAGGTATACATTAATTAATAGACCAATAAAATAGCCCAATTAATGTTAAATTCTCACCAGCCGGAAAATAGTCTAACTTGCCCATTGGAAATTAACCCATTCAGTACCGATGCCGGTCTTTTAACTTTATTCTGGCTGCTATTAGACTATTTTATTCAGTTTTAAAAGGACCTCGAGTGCTTAACAGGCTTCGAACTATCTCTTGCAACCCTTTTTTCTATCCCAGATCCTTCTTAAACTGCACATAATTGTCTAAATATAGCTAGAATAGGCTATACTTTAAAAGACGTCCTCGGTACAGAAGGGGTTAATAGGCCGAGTCACACGGTCGTTTACTTCTTCCTGCATCTGTTCTGGACAGAGAAGTATGGAAGTTGGACCACCTCGCTCATGTTTAGCCCCATTAGTTTTGAGATTTTAAAACGTTCGACCCATTAGTTTAACGATTTTAACACCTTTCACCCAATTTCGTTGTCAATTATAAGACCTTTGGTGCCATTTAGGTGACGACTTTTTCCTGGCGAGCGATGTCATTTTAAGAGGAACCGGCCTTCAGCCGAGACATTTTTCTACCGAAAAAATTACAAGTTTATCTTGAAGGGGAGTCAAGGGGGTATTATGCTAAGCTTGATGGAGGTCTAGTGAGGAAACTAAGAAATAAAGGCATATATTAATTAATAGCCCCCCCCCCCCCAAAAAAAAAAAAAAAAAAAAAAAAACCCGGCCCATCTCCCCTTAATGTTCAATTCTCAGCAGCCGGAAAATAGTCTAACTTGCCCATTGGAAATGATAGGCCGAGTGACACGGACGTTTACTTCTTCCGGCATCTGTTCTGGCAAGAGAGGTATGGAGGCTACTACATTAATATAGTTCTATGTGACTTAAGGCCAGGGGAGGTAGTTGCTTTTGGCTGGATCACCTTTCTCCCTCATGCTTAGCTTATGAATTTTGAGATTTCAAGAGACGCTCGTTCCATTTGTTTTTCGATTTAAATACCTTTCGCCCCATTTCTTTGTCAATATTAAGACCTTTCGTGCCATTTAGGTGTCTATTTTTTTCTTGGCGAGCGATAGCGAGCCTGTAATATTAGAAGGAACCGGCCTTCGACCGGGACTTTTTTCTAGCGAAAAATTTACAAATTTATCTTGAAAGGGGGTCTAGGGGGTGTTATTTTAAGCTTGATGGAGGACTAGCAAGGAAACTAAAAAATATATTAGTAAAATTATATACATAGACCACCAAACAAGCACTACCACCTTAATTATATACATAGACCACCAAACAAGCACTACCACCTTAATTATATACATAGACCAAACAAGCACTACCACCTTAATTATATACATAGACCACCAAACAAGCACTACCACCTTAATTATATACATAGACCAACAAACAAGCACTACCCCCTTAATTATATACATAGACCACCAAACAAGCACTACCACCTTAATTATATACATAGACCACCAAACAAGCACTATCCCCTTAATTATATACATAGACCACCAAACAAGCACTACCACCTTAATTATATACATAGACCAACAAACAAGCACTACCCCCTTAATTATATACATAGACCAACAAACAAGCACTACCACCTTAATTATATACATAGACCACCAAACAAGCACTACCACCTTAATTATATACATAGACCACCAAACAAGCACTACCACCTTAATTATATACATAGACCACCAAACAAGCACTACCACCTTAATTATATACATAGACCACCAAACAAGCACTACCACCTTAATTATATACATAGACCACCAAACAAGCACTACCACCTTAATTATATACATAGACCACCAAACAAGCACTACCACCTTAATTATATACATAGACCAACAAACAAGCACTACCCCCTTAATTAAGCCAGTAAAGTAACCCATATCGATGGAAAAAGAGTCCCTATATTGCTGTCAGATCCAGAGTCGCCGGAAACGATTTTTATTTTTATCTTTCTCCTCTTTTCTATCTTTCTCTGGCTTGTATCCATTCGGCCCCATTCAACCAACTGTTTTAAGACGTTTATCCCCATCCAGGTGTCGATTTCTTCTTGGTGAACGATAGCGAGCCAGCATTGTTTAGAGAAATCCGGCTTCGTCGGAGAAATTTTTCTATCGAAAAATTTACAAATTTAGCTTGCTGTCAAAACAAAATATATGCATGCTGGCTCGCTAACGCTCGCCAGGAAAATATTGACACCTGGATGGGTGTAAACGTCTTAAAACAGTAGGCTGAATGGGGCCGAATGGATACAAGCCAAAGCGAGAGGGAGAGAAAGAGACAAAAAAGCGAGGTGGCCAGATCCACATGCGTGATCTTTCTCTGTGTTTCTGGTCTGGAAACTTCTGAATTCAAACTACAACAATCTATTTCATAATTTTTACCAACCCACCAATTAACTTACAAATATACTTAATTAATGAAACTAAATTAAACTAATGAATACATGAAGTACTCCAAGGATTCGAACCCAGGATACTCACACCGAAATTCCGCGTACTAACCATTAAAAAAGAAAAGAGAGAGAGAGAGAGAGAGAGAGAGAGAGAGAGAGAGAGAAAAAAACACCATCAAGACAGCTTATGTATCGATAAATATGCAAATGGCCTTCAAAATGCTGCCGCCGAATAGGATGCCGATCATAAGTGTCCGGAAGTGATCCTAGCCTACCCCTATAGGAAACTATACCTCTCATTATCTCCCTCCCTCTCTCTGAACGACACCCGGTTAAGGGCACATAAGTCGTTTTTTTGGTCCCCCTTCTTCCTCATGTTTAGCCCCATTAGTATTCAGATTTTAAGATATTTGCCCCATTAGTTTGTCGATTTTAAGACCTTCCTTCCCATTTCCTTGTCAATTGTAAGACCTTTCGTACCATTTAGGTGTCGATTTTATCCTGGCGAGCGATAGCGAGCCTGTAATTTTAGGGGGAACCGGCCTTCGGCCTGGACATTTTTCTACCGAAAAATTTACAAATTTATCTTGAAGGGAGGTAAACACTACACCCTTAAGCCAAATATGACTATCTGATGACAGTAAAGTAACCCATATCGAAGAAATAGACTCCCTAAATTGCTGCCGCCGAATAGGATGCCGATAACAAGTGTCCGGAAGTGATCCTAGCCTACCCATATAGGAAACTGCCTGTCATTATCTCCCTCCCTCTTACCTGAACGACACCCGGTTAACGGCACTTAATTTACACCTCACACAGCTGACGCCAACATTTCTGCTTCGTCCCATTAGGCTATGTAGAATATAAATTAGACAATATAGAAATTAGTAAATCGGAATGTGTGCATAAGAGACTTGTTGGAAGTGATCTGAAGCCCAGACAACAATAAAGCAAACACAGTTCTTGGATTTATATCAAGAAGTGTGAATATAGGATATTTGACGTAATCATGAACATTTGCCTGGCCTTCGTGAGTTACATAGTTACACAGACCACACAAACCCCCTGGTCCCGACTAGGTGATCTTGCCTTATGATTATTGGTAAACGAATCATTCCCGTATACTATAACAGTGAAAGAAAAGGACAGTAAAGCAAACGGCTCGCATGGATAAAGCTGTTCAATTTTGGAGTCCATATTATAGAATGGACTTAAATTTCCTAAAGAAACTACAACATGCACTAGAGTGACGAAAAATATTCATAATCTTAGCAATCTTCCATATGAATAGACTGAAACTACACTGTACTGTATAATACAAGTCATAGTCTATGTACAGTTATAGACTGAAACTACACTGTACTGTATAATACAAGTCATAGTCTATGTACAGTTATAGACTGAAACTACACTGTACTGTATAATACAAGTCATAGTCTATGTACAGTTATAGACTGAAACTACACTGTACTGTATAATACAAGTCATAGTCTATGTACAGTTTGCCGCACAAGTCCTGTTTCTCACCATCTCAGTGAAATAGTAATTTGGCAGTTTCGCACACACCTCCCCAACCCCCCTCCCTCACTCCACCTCCTACCTTCCACCCCACCTTTCCTCCCTCCTTTACCCTGTCGGGGCGGGAGGAAGCTTTGATTGAAATTAGGGTAGCTAAGAACCCTTTTTGGGATTTAGGGTATTACCCTGAACCGTTTCTCTTTAATATTGGGGTATTTACAAGAATATAATAAACCGTAGGAACCAGCCCCGGCTTGGCTTTGGTCTGTTATTCACAGATTTATATTTAATGTTTTGTTTTTCGTGTGTATACATGTAAGTATAATATGAGTAGGGTAAAGGAATGTATAATCACCTTGGCCCTTTTGAGACAATGTATTTGTAATTTGTTGTATGTGTACTATCTCAATAAACAATCAAATCAAATCAATTTACCCTGTCCGACTCATAGTATCTCATGGTTCTGACATCGAGTATTTATTGCTCATCCATTTCTCAATAATACCACAACATTGGAAATAAGGTTTTAGGAGAGAACTATTTATATATTCACGTATACATATAATTTATAATATCCCGATTCACAACTGAATTGGGAATACTAAAGGTCTATCTATCTATTTATCTATTGCCAGACGTCATAGATGTTGAATTACGATCATCTCTCTCTCTCCTTGTCTGAAATATGATCCATGCGTAACTTAGCCATGCATTGTTTTATGAAATAAGAATACACATTTATAACTCGCCTGAACTTTGTTAACCTTTTCTGTACCAGTGACGTCTGTTATATTGTATTATATCCATATTTAGACGATTTTATGCAGCTTAGGAAGATGTGGTAGATAAAAACGTTTATTGAAATTGTTCGAAGCCTTATAATTACTAGATATCCTTCCTAAACTGAATACAATTGAAGAGTAGTAGCCAGAATTAAATACAAAATATATCGACGGTACGGAAGGGGTTAAGAACCTTTTTAATATAATAATTTACGGCAAGGCTATCAATATAACGAAATGAAAGCAAGTGGTATAAATGATCCACAACACATCTACTTCAAAACCATGAGATACTATGAGTCGGACAGGGTAAAGGAGGGAGGAAAGGTGGGGTGGAAGGTAGGAGGTGGAGTGAGGGAGGGGGGTTGGGGAGGTGTGTGCAAAACTGCCAAATTACGATTTCACTGAGATGGTGAGAAACAGGACTTGTGCGGCAAACTGTACAAGTATTCAAAGGGGCAAGAACAATTAATAAATGAGACTTGAATTATGTTTGTAAGCTGACAGACAGCGAGAGAACTCCAACAAATAGATATAAATGGAATAAATTTATCTTTAGAAAATATATATGCAAGCACTGGTTTGGTAACAGAGTTGTAGGTTGCCGAGTGCTATAGTAAGCTCATGAACATTGCAAAACAAGCATGTGGATGAAATAGCCTGAGTTGGATCTGCCTTGTGTGGGTCGGATGGCCTTCTGCAGACTCCCGTTTTCTTATGTTCATTGAGCTAAGAGTACAAAACTGGATGATCGGTGGTTACTATATGAAAGTCTCAGAAATTATTGGGCTATAGAGGGGATGGGCGTACTTATTGGGCTATAAAGGGGATGGGCGTACTTATTGGGCTATAAAGGGGATGGGCGTACTTATTGGGCTATAAAGGGGATGGGCGTACTTATTTGCTCATTTATGTATATTTTTACCATTTTTGTTTTTAGTTTCCTCCCTAGACCTCCATCAAGTTTAAAATAAAACACCCCAAAAAGATATATTTGTAAATTTTTCGATAGACAAATGTCCCGGCCTAATGCCGGTTCCTCTTAAATTACAGGTTCGCTATCGCTCGCAAGGAAAAAATCGACACCTATATTGCACGAAAGGTCTTAGAATTGACAGAAATGGGGCCAAAGTTCTTAAAATCGGCAAACTAATGGGGAGAACGTCTTAAAATCTTAAAAATGGGGCTAACCATGAGGGAGAAAGGGGTCTAATAATATATCGCTCAAGTGGAAATGTCCCCTTAATGATAACTAATATGTAGTAATTTAGCATTGTGTTGAGCCTATAGTTTGAGTGACAGGCTGCCTTTATTGGCCCAGGTGTGCTGACCCAGTTTACTTCAAAGGGGAGCCATAGAATTCAAACATCTGTCTGACCTGAACACCTACACACACACACACACACACTCTCTCTCTCTCTCTCTCACACACACACACAAACTCACTCATTCACAAACATTCAACAAGATGGAGACATGAACATTAAACTTCAGCTGGGTGGGGGGGAGGGGGGGACAAGCAATAGTAATTAGTATAAGGGCACGACTTGATCTTTAATCAAATGTATACCATAGTCATAAGTTAATCAAATGTATATCATAGTCATAAGTTAATCAAATGTATACCATAGTCATAAGTTAATCAAATGTATATCATAGTCATAGGTTAATCAAATGTATACCATAGTCATAAGTTAATCAAATGTATACCATAGTCATAAGTTAATCAAATGTATACCATAGTCATAAGTTAATCAAATGTATACCATAGTCATAAGTTAATCAAATGTATACCATAGTCATAAGTTAATCAAATGTATACCATAGTCATAAGTTAATCAAATGTATACCATAGTCATAAGTTAATCAAATGTATATCATAGTCATAAGTTAATCAAATGTATACAATAGTCATAAGTTAATCAAATGTATACCATAGTCATAAGTTAATCAAATGTATATAATAGTCATAAGTTAATCAAATGTATACCATAGTCATAAGTTAATCAAATGTATACCATAGTCATAAGTTAATCAAATGTATACCAGAGTCATAAGTTAATCAAATGTATACCATAGTCACAAGTTAATCAAATGTATACCATAGTCATAAGTTAATCAAATGTATACCATAGTCATAAGTTAATCAAATGTATACCATAGTCATAAGTTAATCAATTGTATACCATAGTCATAAGTTAATCAAATGTATACCATAGTCATAAGTTAATCAAATGTATACCATAGTCATAAGTTAATCAAATGTATACCATAGTCATAAGTTAATCAAATGTATACCATAGTCATAAGTTAATCAAATGTATATAATAGTCATAAGTTAATCAAATGTATACAATAGTCATAAGTTAATCAAATGTATACCATAGTCATAAGTTAATCAAATGTATACAATAGTCATAAGTTAATCAAATGTATACCATAGTCATAAGTTAATCAAATGTATACCATAGTCATAAGTTAATCAAATGTATACCATAGTCATAAGTTAATCAAATGTATACCATAGTCATAAGTTAATCAAATGTATACCATTTGAATAAAGTTCATTAGTAACCAAAAAGAAAACATAAAATAAAATAAAGCAAAAATGCTGTATTTGTGAAAGGGTTAAGGGTAGGCCAGCTGGATTAATAATTGTTTTCCGGTCCACCACCACCACCAGGTAGCTCAGGTCAGGTTGACCTTCGTGGGGGGTCAGGAAGAATACATGGACAGGCAGTGTGTGTGTGTGTGTGTGTGTGTGTGTGTGTGTGTGTGTGTGTGTGTGTGTGTGTGAGTGTTCCGGGGGGTGAGGGGCACACAACCATAATGTCTGTCATGGTGGGCTTTAGACATGATAAGCCTAGCTCAATTTTAAGACATTGGGTCAAATGTCGAGCCCTATTTTCGTAATGTCAGTAATAGTTATCGTCCATGTTATTAGCAAGAAAAAAAAACTTTGTAACATAATGCATTCTATATTTTCAAGATTAACTTAATCAGTGTGCTTGAAGAGTGTTTGTTTATGAAACCAATACAGGCCAAATAATGACTCCCAAATGTTCTTCCTGAGGTCATCTAATAATAGCCAAAATAAAACTATGAAACACGTCATCATATTCTACAGGAGGTAAACTGAAACACGTCATCATATTCTACAGGAGTTAAACTGAAACACGTCATCATATTCTACAGGAGGTAAACTGAAACACGTCATCATATTCTACAGGAGTTAAACTGAAACACGTCATCATATTCTACAGGAGGTAAACTGAAACACGTCATCATATTCTACAGGAGTTAAACTGAAACACGTCATCTTATTCTACAGGAGTTAAACTGAAACACGTCATCATATTCTACAGGAGGTAAACTGAAACACGTCATCATATTCTACAGGAGTTAAACTGAAACACGTCATCATATTCTACAGGAGTTAAACTGAAACACGTCATCATATTCTACAGGAGGTAAACTGAAACACGTCATCATATTCTACAGGAGGTAAACTGAAACACGTCATCATATTCTACAGGAGTTAAACTGAAACACGTCATCATATTCTACAGGAGTTAAACTGAAACACGTCATCATATTCTACAGGAGGTAAACTGAAACACGTCATCATATTCTACAGGAGGTAAACTGAAACACGTCATCATATTCTACAGGAGTTAAACTGAAACACGTCATCTTATTCTACAGGAGGTAAACTGAAACACGTCATCATATTCTACAGGAGGTAAACTGAAACACGTCATCATATTCTACAGGAGGTAAACTGAAACACGTCATCATATTCTACGGGAGTTAAACTGAAACACGTCATCTTATTCTACAGGAGGTAAACTGAAACACGTCATCATATTCTACAGGAGTTAAACTGAAACACGTCATCATATTCTACAGGAGGTAAACTGAAACACGTCATCATATTCTACAGGAGGTAAACAGAAACTCTAAGATTAAAGGCACTACACACTATCCCAGTTAACCCTCTAGCTTTGAATCGTCCTTCCTAAGCTGAATTAAGGGGAGATAAGCCGTTTTTTTGGTCTATTAATGAATTTATTCCTATATTTCTTAGTTTCCTCGCTAGACCTCCATCAAGATTAGAAAAACACCCCCTAGAAGCTCCTTCAAAATAAAGGTGTACATTTTTCGGTAGAAACATTTCCTGGCCAAAGGCCGGTTTCTCTTAAAATTTCCTCGCCAGGAGAAATCGACACCTAAATGGCACGAAAGGTCTTAAAATTGACAATGACATGGGGCGAAAGCTCTTAAAATTGCCAAGCTAATGGACCGAACGTCTTATAATCTCAAAACAAATGGGGCTTAACACGAGGGAGAAAGGGGACCAGAAAAACGGCTGATCTCCCCTTAAATGGTCTAACGATAACAAAAAGGCCGTCATTTTGAAGTGACTGAGTTTGTTGAAAATGAGCCCCTTCACCACGATCACGCCTTTTTACCTTATGTTCTGGCTAAAGTTAGACGATTTTATACAGTATACGAAGGATCTGTGTTATTCAGAGGGTTTATGGAGATTTTATACAGTATACGAAGGATCTATGTTATTCAGAGGGTTTATGGAGATTTTATACAGTATACGAAGGATCTATGTTATTCAGAGGGTTTATGGAGATTTTATACAGTATACGAAGGATCTATGTTATTCAGAGGGTTTATGGAGATTTTATACAGTATACGAAGGATCTATGTTATTCAGAGGGTTTATGGAGATTTTATACAGTATACGAAGGATCTATGTTATTCAGAGGGTATATGGAGATTTTATACAGTATACGAAGGATCTGTGTTATTCAGAGGGTATATGGAGATTTTATACAGTATACGAAGGATCTATGTTATTCAGAGGGTTTATGGAGATCGGATGTACCCATATGAGTCCTAGAGGTAGATTATATGGTAAAGAAAATCGTCTAATAGTACCCAGAAAATACTGAAAATTACGTCATCGTGCTGAAGGGGTTAAGAGTAGAAAAAGGGCATGAGATGGGTACATAATATAATTCGGTAAATTGCCAGAAAACGGCTGCACAATTTGTTAGTTAATTAACCCCTTTAACACCATGCCGTCTTTTTACCTTTGAGTCTGGCTAAAACTAAACGATGTTATGCAGTTTATGAAGGACCTGTGTTATTCAGAGGGATTATTGGGATTCTCTGTACTCTTTTTAGTCCTAGAGATAAATTGTAAGCTGAAAAGAATCATCTAATGGTAACCAGCATAAGATGAAAATTACGTCATGGTGCTGAATGGGTTAATACTATAGTCATACTCAGTCCCATCCAGACAGTATTCAATGCTAAATGTTTATTACGTTGGCGGATATATGTTTACGAGGCTAAGCTGAACTATCAATAGAAATGTTAGGTAGTCCACAGTGAGATGCAGGGTTTAGTTGAGTTTGTTTTATCTATGATTGAAAAGCTCCTTTTTAATAACATACTATCCTTTACTATAATAAATTATGTAATACATATCAATGATCTCCTATCTATCATTCATAACCCGATACATTCCTACGCAGATGACTCAACATTTCACTGTTCCTTTACAGTACATTTACCAGTTCTTATATGCAGCCTGATAATATATTTACTAAATATAACACTGCAATTTCTCTGAACGAGCCCCTATTATTGCTGATTATTGATTATTGCTGGGGTCTATTTACTTATATTGATTATTGCTGGGGTCTATTTACTTATATTGATTATTGCTGGGGTCTATTTACTTATATTGATTATTGCTGGGGTCTATTTACTTATATTGATTATTGCTGGGGTCTATTTACTTATATTGATTATTGCTGGGGTCTATTTACTTATATATGCATTTATTTTTTAGTTTCCTCCCTAGACCTCAATCAAACTTAAAAATAACAGCCATTAGATCCCCCTTCGAGATTAATTTGTACCGTACATTTTTCGGTAGAAAAATGTCAAGGTCGAAGATCGCTTCCTCCACAATTACAGGCTCGCTATCGCTCGCCAGGAAAAATATCGACACCTAATGGGCACGAGAGGTCTTAATATTGACAAAGAAAGGGGGCGAAAGGTCTTAAATTCGACAAACTAATGGGTCACACGTCTTAAAATCTCAAAACTAAGGGGGCTCAACCCGAAGGAGAAAGGGGTCCAGAAAAGTGACCCATCTTCCCTCAACATACGTCAAGCAACAAAGACGCCAATGGCTGACAGTATAATTATTTAACAGGGTTTATCTGTGTGAGTTGTGAGGTGTGAGGCGGTCCACCCTCCCCTTCCTGTGTTTATATCACCTGGCCTGCTGGGTTAGGTCTGGGTTCACTGTAATACACCTACGGTAGTACAATCTATCTATCTATTGCCAGACGACAAGTTCCTCTAAGGGTTGGACACGAATGAATCGCTCCCATGCACCTCTGTCCCCCATGAGCCATCCAACACCGCTTTCACGCATTTTTTGTTCTATGTGTATGAGGGAGACAAAAGGCAAAACTACCTGTGACGAGTGCCTCCCCCAGAGTAGAAAGAGTGACAGGGCCAAAATCAAGGAATGTTCGAGTCAAAATGTCTGGACACACGGAATATGAAGCAATTTAAATCATAGGATGAGGGAAAGATGGATTCAGGGAGAAAGTTCCAGAGCTCAACTGTTGAATAGAAGAAAGATTGGGAGTATCGTTTCACTCTTGGGTTGGAGAGTTGCACAGAGTAGGGGTGGGATTGTGTTGCAATACGGGTACTATGTACCGTACATAGGGGAGGTGGTATATACACTGAGAGAGTTCTGAGGAACACTGATTATTGTAATAGCGATAGAATAGTGAGAGAGATGCAACATTGCGGCGAAGAGAGAAAGATTGCAAAAAATTAGTGAGTCGACGGAAGTTAATGAGACGAAAGGCTTTCTTTTCTACTTTGTCAAGAAGTGCTGTGTGAGAGGATCCTCCCCACACATGCGAAGACTGCTCAATACAAGAACACACTCTGCCCCTGTACAGAGCAAAAAGCTATCCAGGGGTAAAGAACCCCCTGAAGTGGTTGAGCACACCCAGCTTCTGGGAAGCCGTTTTAGCAAGAGTGGTAATATGGTCTTTCCAAGAGAGATCAGAAGAGAAAGAGACACCGAAAATACTGAGAGAAGATGAAGGGATAATTTTTGTATTGTTGAAGTATAAAGGATAATCCTCTGGGAGTTCTTGACGGGAAGATGAATGGAGAAATTTGGTTTTGGAAGCATTGAAAGCAACAAGATTTTCTCTGCCCCAATAGACCCTACCACAAATTCTTGGAGTTGCCGTGCCTGATACGTTCTTTTGTACTGTAAGCGAACTGGGCCCTTTTAATGTTGATATACCGCAGTTCTCCACCCTTCCTCTCCATCAATAATTCTTAATTATAAGCTATATGTTGTACTTTCTTTAGCTGACACATAGTACAGTCATTGCACATTGGTGCTCATTATATTTTAAAGTCACCCATAATAATATATCACGTATATTTATATCTATATGGAAGAAGGTACTTTTTGCACTTTTTTGTTATGATAGTGAAGGGTACTTCACACAGTCAGGAATGTGAGCTAGAATCACTAGGAGTAATGATTCCTGGTGATTCCTGGGAATACGACCGTGAATGTCTGCAATTCCCCGTGCACTCACAACACCGTAGGAACCAGTGGGAGTGTACCTGCGAATCACTGGGAGTCACTTGGAATCACTGGGAATCACCAGGAATCACCGGGATAAAGCCAGGAATGAAGTGCGAGTTATCGAAAGTTGAAAATTTCGGATTACTGTAATATACGAGTCGATAGGAGTAATATAGGAATCACTGGGAATTAGATAGGAGTCACTGAGAGTCACCGAGCATCACTGGGATTTGTTAGGAATGAGATGCGAGTATGCCAGGCATGGCCCCCATTGTGCACAGCCCCCAGGCCCCCCAAGGGGCCCCAAGCTGTGCCAAGCCACATGCACACTCACCACCGACCCACGGACACTATAACTACAGTCCTCTAATATCATCATTAAGTATTATGACTGTATTCATACATCATTACAGACATTAATATAATACGATAAGTCTGTATTATTATGTACCGTAAGGTCATAATATCAATGCTTACTATACTTTAAGAAACAATTAAACAAATATATTTAAACTATTGTTTAAATAGTGGATAGTTAATCGTTCCCACCCTCTTGTTTTCATTCGTTACCGAGTTCTGTAATATTTCATACGATTACCTAAAATAGGTAACACTTCGAGGTTGTGTTAGTTTGCTTAGGTTAGGTCAGGGGAGTTGCAGAACTTCTAGATTATTAACCGGCGACTACAACGGCCCCTAAACAACCAAGCCATGATTACGCTGGCTCAAAGTTTACCCCGGCGACTACAACGCCCCTCGAAGTAGTAATCCAAACTCCACTCTCCACCACCAAGCGAACTTGACATTTCACAACACATACAAACACGTATCCACCATTCTCGTTATGTTAGGTAAGGGGAGTTGGAGAACTTGTAGACTACAAGTAGGGTATTGTAACATTGACCATACATTGTTCACATTATTTAATTACCTCAACTACCGTAATTTCCTTCTCTACACACAATCACTGGGTGAATACAATGTCTTGTGGGAAATTGTACTTACACAGGTTAATACTAGGCCTATTTATAATGTTTGGCCAAGAAAAGTTAACTACCTGTATACTGTATATTATACTTTCACGTGAGAAGTATTACAGGTTTATATGAATAATATATTTATTAAAGGGTACTTCACACAGTCACGAATGCGAGCTAGAATCACTAGTAGCTGAAAATTCGGATTCCTGGGCCTATTCGCGGTGAAAAATCGATGACTCCTAGTGACTCTAGCGATATCCTAGTGATTCCTGTTAGACTCCCAGTGACTCCAAACCACTCGCGGGCGATTGGCCCTGCCCGACAAAATGTTCACCGTGTTTAAAGTTCTCGCCACGAATCGGACCATTCCCAGTGACTCCCAGTGATCCCCAGTGATTCCCCAGTGACTCCCAGTGAGTCCTGGTGATTCTCGATGATTCGTATCTGATTCGCGGACAGGTTTCGATTTCAGTTTTAGTTCTCACCAGAATCACCAGGACTCACTGGGAGTCACTGGGGAATCACTGGGAATGGTCCGATTCGTGGCGAGAACCTTAAACACTGTGAACATTTTGTCGGACAGGGCCAATCGGCCGGGACTGGTTTGGAGTCAACAGGAATCACTAGGATATCGCTAGAGTCACTAGGAGTCATCGATTTTCACCGTGAATAGGCCAAGGAATCCGAATTTTCAGCTACTCCTAGTGATTCTAGCTCACATTCCTGACTGTGTGAAGTACTCCTTAATCAACCTTATAATTTTGCTTTTAGTAATTTCTAGCTACATATGGAATTTCCCACGAGTACCATACTATATAAGCATTCAGTGTAGTCATCTTGTATATAGTAAAAACATGTATAATCGTAAGAAATCGTGATAAACTTTGTATATCCTAGGTGTTGAGTATTGTTGGATGTCGACAGTCGTAGCTCTGGGGCTACTTCAGAAGCGTCCACCAGAGGTATCAGGTGAATTCTTGGTAGGGTCTATTGGAAATATTTGTAAGATCAGGAGATATATGTTCTATGGCTTAATCCTGTGAGTTTTTGAGTTATTGCGTGCTGGGGCGTTCTGGAAAACTAGTTGAGTAGTGTAAGGTAGAGTCATCAATATATGAATGGATGGGACTGGAGGTACAGTTGAGAAGATAATTTATGAATATTTGAAAAATAATTGGAGAATCTTGAGAAACACCGGAGTTGATAGAATGTGGAAGTGAACGATGGCCGTCCACAACCGCAGCTAAGGAATGGCCAGAAAGGAAATTAGAGATAAAGGCACAGATGATGGGATAGAAACAGAAGGAAATAATATAATAATAATAAATGTTTATTTCCACTTAAAAGTGGTTATTCTGCTCATAATTACAATTACAAAGTGTACATTAAGTATTAACTTAGGTATAAACTTAGGTATAAGGTATAAACTTAGATTGTACATACACATTCAGATGCATATATACACGCAACACATACATATATATACCAATATGCCCATACATACACCCATATTTATACATACATATACCGTATACCGTACATACACATACGCACACATATATATACATATACGTACATACACACATATACATCCACACACATATACGTATATACACATACATACCCACATGCATATACATATATATATACATACACACTTATACATACATGCTCACATGGATACAACTGTATATATACACAAACACATACATACACATAGATACGCACATACGCATTACATACAGTACATACCCACACAACATATCTGTGTTGTATAAAATACAATCTTGTAGATATTAATAGAAGCATATATACAAACTTGAATACATTAAAAACTATATACTGCAAAATAAGGACATATTGAATACTGTATATACATTACATAAATATGTGCGTGGACTTACATACTTTTACACACACATTTATATTTGTTTGACTGTATATAGTTTATATGTATCTATATTGAAATACCCACATATATACAGTCATAAAAATATGAATAAGAATATATAGGACATCATATTACCATAGAGAACAATGAGGCCCGATATTTAGATTATGTATTATTTAATAAGTTCTTTTTCAACTTTGATTTAAACGCATGTACGGTATTTGCCTCTTTGATATCCGATGGTAGTTGATTCCATAACTTAGGACCTGTTACAGACATAGCTGTGGCTCCCGAGTCAGTCTTGGTTCTGGGGACATAAAGATTGTGTCGTTGTCTTGTATTACTATCGGTAATATTGGTAACAGTCGGGAGAGGTAGGAAGTGGTCTGGGTAGTGGTGGGTGACTTTAAAAAAAATAGTTACTACTGAATTAAAAGTAATTTGTTTCTTTATGCTTAGCCATTGTAATTCTTTGAAAATGGGTGTAACGTGATCATACTTCCTAGCTTTACCATCTGCGACTCTTGCCGCGAAGTTTTGCAACCTTTGAACCTTCGTGATTAGTGATGGATTAGTCGTCCCCCAAATCATATTACAGTAGTTCAGAATGCTTGATACTAGTGATTGTACAACTGCGATTCGAGTTGATTTATCAAAATAATGTTTTTTTCTATTTATGTATAATATGGCCCCCATTACTGTTGTTGTTGTTTGGCTTATATGTTTGTTGAAGGTCATATACTGATCTAAATGAACACCAAGGTTTTTTACGTGGATGGATGGTTGGATTTTGGTATCACCGAATTGAATGGTGGTGTTGCTTGGTATTTTTGATATGATTTAACGTGTTCCTATGAAGATACACTGAGTCTTTTTAGTGTTCAGCAATAGACCATTTTCTTGGAAGTAAGCATTTGCAATCCGTAGAGCTTCTTCACATCTAGCGATTAGATTATTTAATTCGTTTAATTGACCACTGTGAAGGAACTGTGTGTCGTCAGCATATTGTGCTAGTAGGCAATTTGTTATGTATTTTAGTATATCATTGACAAAAATAATGAAGAGAATTGGTCCTAAAATAGACCCTTGAGGGACTCCGTAAGGGGTTTTTGCTATGGAGGAAATAGTATTATTTATGCGGACGGACTGTGTTCTTTCACAGAGGTAATCCTCGAACCAGAAAGAGTCAATGTTATTTTGTAGGAGTTTTTTAATAAGAATATTATGGTTTACACTATCAAACGCCTTAGACAAGTCACAGAGGGTTAAGAGGGATATGGGTTTGTTGTCCATGTTGTCATAAATTTTGTCTGTGATAACTGTGAGTGCTGTTTCAGTAGAGAGTTTGGGTCTGAAGCCATGTTGTGAGTTTGATATAATGTTATTGTTTTCTAAGAAATAAACGAGTTGGTTAGCAACGATCTTCTCGATGATTTTAGAAAAAATTGGGAGAAGAGAAAATGGGCGATAATTACTAGTATTATTAGGGTCTCTAGTTTTGTACAATGGAGTAACTAGCGCATGTTTCCAGGATGAAGGAAATTTACCTGTGACTATGGATGTATAAATAATGACTGTAAGATAATATATTATTACGTTAAGAGAGTCTTTTATGAATTTGAGCGCTATATTATCAGAACCGAACGAATTAGTTTGGTGAAGATGTTTGATGGTTAGAAAAATAGTATTGGGGTCGACTGGCTCAGGACGAAATAATGTGGTATTAGTTTGAGTGAGGTGAGGAAGAGATGTGGGTATAATTATGGGGTTGGGGAGCGGTGTTGTCATATCTTGCGTATTGTGTATCATCGAATGCTTTTTTTCCAACATTTGCAAAGAACTTGTTAAACTCTTCAGCCTTTTCATTTGTGTTTTCAAATAGACAGTTTCTACCACTTTGCTTGTCGTTGGGTATTACTTCCCTTACTATTTTCCACGTTGCCGAAGTATTTCCTTTGCACTTTTTGAGTTTATTGTTAAAATATTGTTTTTTAGTGGAATTTATCAGTCGTTTAACTTGCTTCTTTAAATCATTAAAATGTCGTTGTAATGTTGGGTTGAGTCTGTTTTCTTTCAATGTTTTCTGAGCTGTGTTTCTAGCATTAATGGCTTCACGGACGTTATCATTTATCCATGGCGAGGGTGGACGACGAATTATTTTAGTTGTTACTGGGGCACACTCACTTAGCGGGAGCGGAGGGTAGTTTAGAAATTAGAGATTTGTGCCAGACTCTATCGAAGTCCTTCAATATGTCTAGCGCAATAGAAAAGGTTTCACCTCCCGTAAGGATGATGATCAAGAGTTAGTAAGATATGAAAGAAGATCATCTGCAGAGCGACCCCTACGGAAGCCATACTGGCGATCTGAGAGTAGATTATGAGAAGAGAAATGCTTAAGAAATTTTGAAGTAAGAATAGTTTCAAAACCTTTAGAGATGCAAGAAATGAGAGCAATTGGACGATAGTTGGAGGGTTGAGAGCGGTCACCCTTCTTTTGGACAGGTTGAATGAAAGCAAACTTCCAGCAAGAAGGGAAGACGTTAGAGGAGAGACAGAGACAAAAGAGTTTGCCTAGACATGGAGTCAGCACGTAATCTCAGTTTTTTAGTACAACAGGAGGAACACCATCTGGACCGTACGCCTTCTTAGTATGAAACTCAGAGAGGGTAGAAAGTACATCTTTCGAAGAGATTAGGATATTAAGCATAGTAGGAGAGAGGGGGTGGAGAGGGAGGAATAGCACCAGAATCATCCAAGGTGGAGTTTCTAGTGAAAGTTTGGGTGAAGAGTTCAGCTTTGTCAGAGGAAGAAGTGATGGTAGTGCCATCAGAGTGGAAATGGGAAGGGAAAGATGAGGAAGAAAAATTGTTAGAGATTTTTTTTGGCTAGATGCCAGAAAGCTTTACTTGGGAAGAGCTAGAGTTGGATAGTTCAGTGCATTTATTATCAATGAAAGAGTGCTTGGTGAGTCGAAGAACAGATTTGACTTGATTTAAGGCAGAAACATAGGAAGATTGAGATTCTTGAGTTTGAAGGCGACGGTACCATTTGAATGTTTCCTCCTTATTGCCGACAACAGCAGAGCAAGCGTGAGTAAACCAAGATTTGTTTGCATTAGTCTGAGAGAAAGAAAATGGAATGTATGTCTCTATGCCTGAGAGGACTACCTTGGTAATGCGTTCAGTATGAATAAATAAACAGTACACCATGGAGGGTTAATATAGTCGTCCTAATAAACAGTACACCATGGAGGGTTAATATAGTCGTCCTAATAAACAGTACACCATGGAGGGTTAATATAGTCGTCCTAATAAACAGTACACCATGGAGGGTTAATATAGTCGTCCTAATAAACAGTACACCATGGAGGGTTAATATAGTCGTCTAAATAAACAGTACACCATGGAGGGTTAATATAGTCGTCCTAATAAACAGTACACCATGGAGGGTTAATATAGTCGTCTAAATAAACAGTGCTCCATGGAGGGTTAATATAGTCGTCCTAATAAACAGTACACCATGGAGGGTTAATATAGTCGTCCTAATAAACAGTACTCCATGGAGGGTTAATATAGTCGTCTAAATAAACAGTACACCATGGAGGGTTAATATAGTCGTCTAAATAAACAGTGCTCCATGGAGGGTTAATATAGTCGTCTAAATAAACAGTACACCATGGAGGGTTAATATAGACGTCTAAATAAACAGTACACCATGGAGGGTTAATATAGTCGTCTAAATAAACAGTACACCATGGAGGGTTAATATAGTCGTCCTAATAAACAGTACACCATGGAGGGTTAATATAGTCGTCTAAATAAACAGTACACCATGGAGGGTTAATATAGACGTCTAAATAAACAGTACACCATGGAGGGTTAATATAGACGTCTAAATAAACAGTACACCATGGAGGGTTAATATAGTCGTCCTAATAAACAGTACTCCATGGAGGGTTAATATAGTCGTCTAAATAAACAGTACACCATGGAGGGTTAATATAGTCGTCTAAATAAACAGTACACCATGGAGGGTTAATATAGTCGTCTAAATAAACAGTACACCATGGAGGGTTAATATAGACGTCTAAATAAACAGTACACCATGGAGGGTTAATATAGTCGTCTAAATAAACAGTACACCATGGAGGGTTAATATAGTCGTCCTAATAAACAGTACACCATGGAGGGTTAATATAGTCGTCCTAATAAACAGTACACCATGGAGGGTTAATATAGTCGTCCTAATAAACAGTACACCATGGAGGGTTAATATAGTCGTCCTAATAAACAGTACACCATGGAGGGTTAATATAGTCGTCTAAATAAACAGTACACCATGGAGGGTTAATATAGACGTCTAAATAAACAGTACACCATGGAGGGTTAATATAGACGTCTAAATAAACAGTACACCATGGAGGGTTAATATAAACGTCTAAATAAACAGTACACCATGGAGGGTTAATATAGTCGTCTAAATAAACAGTACACCATGGAGGGTTAATATAGACGTCTAAATAAACAGTACACCATGGAGGGTTAATATAGACGTCTAAATAAACAGTACACCATGGAGGGTTAATATAGACGTCTAAATAAACAGTACACCATGGAGGGTTAATATAGACGTCTAAATAAACAGTACACCATGGAGGGTTAATATAGACGTCTAAATAAACAGTACACCATGGAGGGTTAATATAGACGTCTAAATAAACAGTACACCATGGAGGGTTAATATAGACGTCTAAATAAACAGTACTCCATGGAGGGTTAATATAGACGTCTAAATAAACAGTACTCCATGGAGGGTTAATATAGACGTCTGGATAAACAGTTCTGGATAAATATTGAGTGAAAAAGCGCTCGTGTGATAGCGGCTTAAGTGATGTAATGCATATTCAGACGTCTATAATAACCCTCCGTAGTACTAACAGCGGGCTGAGCGTGACAAACACCATTAACTTTACTGGCGTCATAACAGCAGGTGATAATCCCCGGCTTCACGTCACAGATGATGGGCAGGGGTAAGAGGCAGGGGATGGAAAGTGGTCGCTCTCTCACCATTTGGCTACTATAATTCGGGAAGAGTTCACCAGGAAATAGGTGTGGATATTTACAGCCAGCTTGTTCTAGGCCCTTTTGAGTTCCAGAGAGGTCAGGGGGGATCAAGATTATTGTCTAGTTCATTGGCGCTACCTATACCTCAATTTACAGCCAGTTTGTTCTAGCCCCTTTTGAGTTACAGAGAGGCCAGGGGGGATCAAGATTATTGTCTAGTTCGTTGGCTCTACCTATACCTCAATTGACCACTTGCGAGTGTCAGGCTATAAGGAAGTATATACTGTATATATATATATATATGTTAGTAAAGCCAGGTAATAAATTTTCTTTAATACATACGAGGTTGAAAGAAATGGCAATTTCTGCGTTGGAAATTTTATTATTCAAAGTTTCCAGGTCTCTGATGAGTTTTCGCTGGGTGGCAGGAAGTAGATGAAGGAGATGAGCAAAATTCATGGTGGTACAGGGTTACATAAATGTACATGATGATACAGGATATACGACGCGTTTCACTGGACAACCAGCATTATCAAGTAAGGAAGGAATGAAATAAAAGGTAAACAGGAAGGGTATATATAGAGGGTGGAGGATCAGAGGAGGAGGAAAACAGGGGGCAAAAGTCTGCTATTGGTGGAAGCGTAAACTAGGAGAGAGAGGGGTTAACCGCTCCACGCATGCGCACTGGATGCGGGATGGTGGTCAGTAGGTGGGGTCGAAGCTGATTGGCTGCGTGTCGAGGGGCGTGGCCTAAGTTGTGTGGCGCCTGCAGAAGACGAAGCTGAAGGAGGTAGCGCGGGGGGCTGCGTCAAGGGCACCGGGGGGCGAGGAGGGGTGTTAGGTCCTGTAGGGTAGTGCCTTTTGGCAGAAGGAAGGATCTGAAGGTCCAGAGTTTGGTTGTTGATGTTGGGATGTAAGGCTTGGATATATAAAGCTTCGAGTATAGGTAATCTCCTTGGGTCACTTTCTTTATCGAGTATGGTGGTGTGTTTCTCTAACTCGTTGCGTGTGAGGTGAGGGTGGTTAGGGGTGAGATAGTGGTCTTTGATGGCTCCAGCCTGAAGGTGAAGAGTTAACCGACGTGAAAGACGAGTCTGCGTCATACCAATATAGGAATGAGGTCCACAGTCCTCATAATTACAGGTATGTTGGTAAATGACGTGATCGTCGGTCATCGGGCTCTTTATCTTGGTGGAGGCTGGTTTGTTGCGGAGAACGAGGTTGGAGGTCTTGGGGGATTTGTAATAAATTATTAATTTGATTTTGTTTTCCGGGTTGGTTGGGTGGACATGCTTGGAGATTATTTCTTTTAAGACGGCCTCGTCATTTTTGTGTTCAGAGGACATGTAATTGCGGTACCATCGAGGAAGAGCTCCTAGCTGCCCAACGACCAGCCGTCTACTGTAGATACGTGGATGACATCTTCGTGCAAATCAAGGACCTCCACGAACTACAGGAACTCCAGCGTCGCTTCATGACCTCCTCCGGACTTAACTTCACCTTTGAAAAATCTAACAATGGACAACTCCCCTTCCTCGACATCCTCGTAGCTCTGAACGACCATGGGTTCAAAACCACCGTCTACATTAAACCTACTAACACAGGACAATGCCTCAACGGCGATAGTGAATGCCCCCGCCGTTATCTTCTATCCTCCATCTCCGCCTATGTTAGGAGAGCCCTCACGCACTGCTCTACCTGGGCCGACACCCACCAGGAACTAGAAAGACTATCCCAAGTTTTAGTAAATAACGGATACTCCAACTCCGACATCTCCAGCACCATCAACCACCATCTTGAAAAATGGTACACTCAAAGCCCTCCCAACATTGACCCCTCCAATGAAATTAAGATCTTCTACCGCAATTACATGTCCTCTGAACACAAAAATGACGAGGCCGTCTTAAAAGAAATAATCTCCAAGCATGTCCACCCAACCAACCCGGAAAACAAAATCAAATTAATAATTTATTACAAATCCCCCAAGACCTCCAACCTCGTTCTCCGCAACAAACCAGCCTCCACCAAGATAAAGAGCCCGATGACCGACGATCACGTCATTTACCAACATACCTGTAATTATGAGGACTGTGGACCTCATTCCTATATTGGTATGACGCAGACTCGTCTTTCACGTCGGTTAACTCTTCACCTTCAGGCTGGAGCCATCAAAGACCACTATCTCACCCCTAACCACCCTCACCTCACACGCAACGAGTTAGAGAAACACACCACCATACTCGATAAAGAAAGTGACCCAAGGAGATTACCTATACTCGAAGCTTTATATATCCAAGCCTTACATCCCAACATCAACAACCAAACTCTGGACCTTCAGATCCTTCCTTCTGCCAAAAGGCACTACCCTACAGGACCTAACACCCCTCCTCGCCCCCCGGTGCCCTTGACGCAGCCCCCCGCGCTACCTCCTTCAGCTTCGTCTTCTGCAGGCGCCACACAACTTAGGCCACGCCCCTCGACACGCAGCCAATCAGCTTCGACCCCACCTACTGACCACCATCCCGCATCCAGTGCGCATGCGTGGAGCGGTTAACCCCTTTTCTCTCCTAGTTTACGCTTCCACCAATAGCAGACTTTTGCCCCCTGTTTTCCTCCTCCTCTGATCCTCCACCCTCTATATATACCCTTCCTGTTTACCTTTTATTTCATTCCTTCCTTACTTGATAATGCTGGTTGTCCAGTGAAACGCGTCGTATATCCTGTATCATCATGTACATTTATGTAACCCTGTACCACCATGAATTTTGCTCATCTCCTTCATCTACTTCCTGCCACCCAGCGAAAACTCATCAGAGACCTGGAAACTTTGAATAATAAAATTTCCAACGCAGAAATTGCCATTTCTTTCAACCTCGTATGTATTAAAGAAAATATATATATATATATATATATATATATATATATATATATATATATATATATATATAAGAAGGTCTCACCCTTTTCCCATTCTTAAGTAAACCATTTTAGATTTACAGAAGAGCGACTATTACTTGCATTACTGAATGTCCACAAACATTTCAGTAATGTAAGCATTTTTCCTTCTATTTTGTTTTCCTTCTTTTTTCTTTCTATTAAAGTGATAATTACAAAGATGTGTTCTATCTAGCGTATATACAGCCTTCTTTTGCTGAAGAATTAGACATATACCATCTCTGTATTCCATTTCGTTTCTACAGTATAATTTCTACAACGTTCAGTCTATCTTATTATTATATTAAATTATCACTATCATTATATATTATTATTATTAATATTTATATTATTTTGTTATTATTATTATACTAAAACCATAATGCTAAACACTGGCTGGATCAACCAATACTCTGGATAAATAATTCAACAAATTAGCCAACATTCCCTAACTCGTCGCCCCAAATAGTGTTAAGAGAGGTATTCGGGAGTTTACGCAGGTTTACACAGATGCAGGCAAGACCGAGACGTGCATCCATTTCGCTACCATACCATTTCGCCTCCCGGTACGAAAATAATTAACCTCTTCAAAGTTTGGGGACGTGTTTTTTGTAGCATTCTGGCTAACATTAAGACATTTTATTCAGTTTAGGAAGGATCTTTAGCAATCAAAGGGGCAAAGTCTGTCTTAGTTAAGGGGAGATGGGTCGTTTATCTGGTCCCCCTTTAGCAGTCAAAGGGGCAAAGTCTGTCTTAGTTAAGGGGAGATGGGTCGTTTATCTGGTCCCCCTTTAGCAGTCAAAGGGGCAAAGTCTGTCTTAGTTAAGGGGAGATGGGTCGTTTATCTGGTCCCCCTTTAGCAGTCAAAGGGGCAAAGTCTGTCTTAGTTAAGGGGAGATGGGTCGTTTATCTGGTCCCCCTTTAGCAGTCAAAGGGCCAAAGTCTGTCTTAGTTAAGGGGAGATGGGTCGTTTATCTGGTCCCCCTTTAGCAGTCAAAGGGGCAAAGTCTGTCTTAGTTAAGGGGAGATGGGTCGTTTATCTGGTCCCCCTTTAGCAGTCAAAGGGGCAAAGTCTGTCTTAGTTAATGGGAGATGGGTCGTTTATCTGGTCCCCCTTTAGCAGTCAAAGGGGCAAAGTCTGTCTTAGTTAAGGGGAGATGGGTCGTTTATCTGGTCCCCCTTTAGCAGTCAAAGGGGCAAAGTCTGTCTTAGTTAAGGGGAGATGGGTCGTTTATCTGGTCCCCCTTTAGCAGTCAAAGGGGCAAAGTCTGTCTTAGTTAAGGGGAGATGGGTCGTTTATCTGGTCCCCCTTTAGCAGTCAAAGGGGCAAAGTCTGTCTTAGTTAAGGGGAGATGGGTCGTTTATCTGGTCCCCCTTTAGCAGTCAAAGGGGCAAAGTCTGTCTTAGTTAAGGGGAGATGGGTCGTTTATCTGGTCCCCCTTTAGCAGTCAAAGGGGCAAAGTCTGTCTTAGTTAAGGGGAGATGGGTCGTTTATCTGGTCCCCCTTTAGCAGTCAAAGGGGCAAAGTCTGTCTTAGTTAAGGGGAGATGGGTCGTTTATCTGGTCCCCCTTTTTCCTCATGTTTATTAGCCCCATTAGTTTTCAAATATATAGACGTTCGCCCTATTAGATTGTCGATATTAAAACATTTCGTCCCATTTCCATATCAATATCAAGATCTTTCGTGTCATTTAGGTGTCATTTTTTTCTTGGCGAGCGATAGCGAGCCTGTAATAATAAAAGAAACTGGCCTTTGGCCGGGTAATTTTTCTGACGAAAAATTTATAAACTTAACATTGAAGGGGTCTAAGGAGTGTGTTTTTTAAAGCTTGATGGAGGTCTAGCAAGGAAACTAAAACAAATATTTAAAGGATACGTAATTGAGCAAATAAATACGCCCATTCCCCCCTAACCCTCTGACTCCCACAGCTCCTTCCTAAGCTATATACAACCACCAGAACAAGAGGAAGAATTGACCACTTGCGAGTTTCAGGCTATAAGGAAGTTAGAGCCGTAAACATCGTAAACTAAACAAACATACACAAATAATATCTGTTTCCAAGGGATAACAAAAAATATGATTGATTTGGTTTATGTATTTATATAATTATGTACTACAACCGTATTTTAGTTGTTAATGCGGCTAAATATCGATGTATGTGGCTCCAACTTCCTTATAGCCGGAAACTCTTAAGTGGTCAATTGTGTCTTTGTATACTGAAAGGGTTAACATTTTCAGTTTTTGAGGAGGCATTTTTACACTTTGTTTTTGGTTAGAATTTGACGATATTTTGCAAGTTAAGGGCGGATGGACCGATATATTTGCTCATATATGGATTTTTTTTATTATCTATATTTGTTTCCTCCCTAGACCTCCATCAAGCTTAAAAAAACATCTGCCCAAAATAAATGTGTACATTTTTCGATAGAAAACTTTCCCGGCCGAAGGCCGGTTCCTCTTAAATGACAGGCTCGCTATCACTCGCCAGGAAAAAAATGAAACCTAAATTACACGAAGTCTTAATAATGACAAAGATATGGGGCGAAAGGACTTAAAATCGCCAAACTAATGATCCAAACGTGTTATAATCTGAAAACTAATGGGGTTAAACAAGAGGAAGAAGGGGGGCCAGAAAAACGACCCATCTCCCCTTAAGAAGGATGTTTAGGCATCAAAGGGGTAGCGTGATGTTAATTAACCCTCGCTCGCACAAATTCTTCCTAATTCGTCTAAAAATAGCTGGAGTATATTGTCAAAATGCGTCATAATCCTCAAAGGGTTAAGTGCCATATCGCATAAATAATGTAACTAACCTAAAATAAAGTATTAAATAATAACTTCTTTCTATGCTATGGATGGTAAGGTGTGGTTATTAAGGGGATAGTGGCTGTTTTTTTTGTCTATTTATTAAGTTATTAATTTATTTGTTAGTTTCCTCGCTAGACCTCCATTAAGCTTTATAAAACACCCCCTAGACCCCCTTCAAAATATATTTGTACATTTTTCGGTAGAAAAATATCCCTTGAGGATTATGACGCGTTATATCAATCTATCTTGACTAACATTAGACGAATTCATATAGCTTAGGAATGATCTCGAACAAACATAGGGATAAAAGTGATCTCAATAATACCTCTAACTTCCACAGATCCATCCTAATCTTAATCAAATAACTTATTACACCCAACAAATGTATAGGTACTGGCATTTGTGTTAGCGATGTGGTGAGGTAGTGAAATGTGTTGATGCCTTACAAACCAACCCAGGTAGCAAGGGGGGGGGGGGGGGGGTATAAACACAGGGGGGACGATTTATAAACACCACCTCGGAAACGCTGAACAAAAACGTAGACAAAGATAGCTGATTCTAGTTGTTAATTTACATTTTCAGATACTATCCATTCCGAAAATTTGCTAATTGGTTAGTTTGACAATGCACATAGACTAATCATACATATTCCACAATAAATATTATAATATATTTAATCAGGGAAGATGTGATTTTCGACCGATATCTATGCCTATTATGCTATGTTAAGATATTCTGCCCAATATTCAATGTTGCTGAAATTTTCGTCAAATTATACAAAGGAAAATAAAAATAAAAACGAACCCAAGCACCATCAGAACTATTGATCCTACTATTGATCCTATTGAAGCTACTTGTGACTAGTTTAGCATGTGTGGAGTAGGGGATAAGCAGCAAAGTAAAAAATACTCTCCTCCACCCCTTAATAACCTAGAAGAATGTTAAGAACAATATGTCACGGGTTTATAAGAAAGACCAAAACATATGGGCCCGAATTTTAGACTTGGGAGTTGAGTCTGTATTGACTGTATGTGATTTGCAGGTGGTCTTTATGGATTAATTCTGTTTCGGCCCATTAGCATGGCGCTTTAAGACGGTTTGTCCCATTCAGGTGTCAATGTTATTCTGACGAGCAAATTAGGAGAAACCCTTCCTTCTTCGGCCGTGATATTTTTCTACGGACAAAAAGGTACTGAGTTACCTTGAAAAAGTAGTAGGGGTGCGGGGGTCTGGTGATTTTTTGTTTGTTTTATATTTATATTTAAAGAGTCTGAGAGGCAAACTAATATATCTATATCTATCTATCCATCACTCTCTCTCTCTCTTTATATATATATATATATATATACCGGGTATATATATATATATATATATATATATATATATCTATATATATATATATATATATATATATATATATATATATATACAGTATATATACTCCTAAGTACAGTATACTGTGTAACATGACAATTTCTAATTCTGTTGTGGAGTTATTGTTTCGAAATTATAACCTTCGTCAATAAGTCCCCATATATCTTAACTGCCGTTTATTGGAGATTAGCTGACATTTTGACCTTCTTGGCTGGTGGCGATTCGTCTATCGAGGGAAGTCAGCTGGGAGATGAGGTGGCCTCATTACTTCCGGCCATATTCCTAAACATTTGGGAAGAGTTCGGCCTATCAAAGGAGAACAAAGGAACACAGGCAACAATAGATCTACTGATCCTTACGAAGCTACTTGTAGCCAATCTATCTAACCTATTCCATTCAAGGTCAAGGTAATAATACCAGGTCTCATCACGCGTATGTGGCAGGGGTGGGGGAGGGGTTTATCGGGTGTTAGGGCTGTGACGTCACGTGGAGGATATTTCCTACAGGTTATAATATACAGTGCAATTATGTCTTTATTTCATATGGCAGACATTTCTACAATATTGCAAAATCTGGAAGACAATACTACAATATTGCAATACCTGGATGACATGACTGCAATATATGTAAGACATTACTGCAAAATCTGTAAGACATTACTGCAATATATGGACACATATTGCAGCAACATATTCTATACATTGCAATATTGGCTCCCAGATAATTTTACATTGCAGTCATGTCTTTTAAATATTGCAATAATACAGTCATGTCTTCCAGATATCGAAATATTGTAGCTATATCTTCCAGATATTGCAATATTGCAGTAATGTTTCCCAGCTCTAGCAATATTGCAGTAATATCTTCCAGGTATTGCAACATTGCAGTAATCCTTCATCTGTCATGATAATCTGGTTATGGACCACCGTATAGGACATACATCCTCCTCCATCACTCAACGACGACTCGTGATTCTTTAGTATTCATCATGTGACGTCATCATGCCCAAAGGAAGTGTAAATTCGTCCCAATGTGACAAGACCTGTTTACTATCTCGTCCTTGATTCCATGTACAGCAAAACGAAGACTAATAAGGACCTGATTGTTTATTTATAATTAAGGAGAACTGGCTATTACCCAGATGATTTGTTTACAAAATTAGTCTACTTCTATCTATTGCCCTCATCGAGGTAAAATAGTATCACTGTGATAAAGGTTATACGGCATCACACTCGCTCAATTGGGCACGCTATATCCAAATTTGTACTGGTCAATTTGAAGATACTGTAGTTTGTGAGTGTATGTGTGTGAGTAGATGAGGATTGGGGTAACGGTTTGTGCAAGCCTGTGAGAGCTGCACAAACCATCAACTAACTCACACAGGTGCTCAAACTGGCCTGTATGGTATTATTGAAACTTGACAAGCTGAACTGAGCGTGTATGTCGGCGCCAGCCTGTAGAATGTAGGCGACTTTATGACCCATATGTCGGAGTGAGGGCCATTACTGGGGAGGTGTGAAGTGACCCTGGGCTACCTACCAACACCTGGGGAACCACTCTCTCCTTAAACTGTGTCATGTTATGTTTGGGGTTTAGTATGTTGTTTTGGTTTCATTATAAGTGAGGGTTTTAATTGTGTTTGCAATTTACAAGCATGAATTCTTGGTGTGTTCCCTTAACGCCTCCCCTGACCCCCTGTAAGCTAAATTTATATATTTTCGGCTGAAATTCGGTTTCTCCTAAATAACAAGCTCGCTAAAGCTCACCCAGAAAAAAATTGGTGCGTGAATGGAGCGAAGTGTCTTATAATCGCTAAACTATTGAGGTGGAACGTCCTAAATATCCTAACTAGTGGAGTGAAACATAACAGGCAGGGTCCAAAACGACCAGCCTTGCATCAGCTAGGATATATATCTATCTATCTATCTATCTATCTATCTATCTATGACCCACTTTTCGGAGTGCGGTACACTACTTAGTCTGAGGTGTGAAGTGACCCTGGTGCTACTAACCAACACCTGGGCGACAACCATGTACCGTATAGACAAGCTATAACAACTTATTCAAGTAGGAAGGGATTCCAGTTCAAATATGAGATTGTGTAAGATATAGTAGTAACTTCTACATATATACAGTAGGTTGTAGACTAGTTACAAGATATAATAACGTATAGTGATAATAGGTCATGGTGGGAGGGATTCCAGTTAGCTATAAGATAAGTGTAAGGGGTAGATACCTTAACTCAGGGATGGAAGGATTCTAAGTTATAAGTTATACGATCATGAGTTTGTAGGTTAGTTATATGATAAGGGGGTTTCTAAGTTAGCTATAAGATCATGGGTTTGTAGGTTAGTTATATGATAAGGGGTTTCTAAGTTAGCTATAAGATCATGGGTTTGTAGGTTAGTTATATGATAAGGGGGTTTCTAAGTTAGCTATAAGATCATGGGTTTGTAGGTTAGTTATATGATAAGGGGGTTTCTAAGTTAGCTATAAATTCATGAGTTTGTAGGTTAGTTATGATATCATGGGTTTGTAGGTTAGTTATGAGATCATGGGCTTGTAGGTTAGTTATGAGATCATGGATTTGTAGGTTAGTTATGAGATCATGGATTTGTAGGTTGGTTATGAGATCATGGAATTGTAGGTTAGTTATGAGATCATGGATTTGTAGGTTAGTTATGAGATCGTGGATTTGTAGGTTAGTTATGAGATCATGGATTTGTAGGTTAGTTATGAGATCATGGAATTGTAGGTTAGTTCTGAGATCATGGATTTGTAGGTTAGTTATGAGATCATGGATTTGTAGGTTAGTTATGAGATCATGGATTTGTAGGTTAGTTATGAGATAATGGAATTGTAGGTTAGTTATGAGATCATGGGTTTGTAGGTTAGTTATGAGATCATGGATTTGTAAGTTAGTTATACGATCATGGGTTTGTAGGTTAGTTATGAGATCATGAATTTGTAGGTTAGTTATGAGATCATGAATGTGTAGGTTAGTTATGAGATCATGGGTTTTTAGGTTAGTTATGAGATCATGGATTTGTAAGTTAGTTATGAGATCATGGATTTGTAAGTTAGTTATGAGATCATGGATATGTAGGTTAGTTATGAGATCATGAATATGTAGGTTAGTTATAATATCATGGGTTTGTAGGTTAGTTATGAGATCATGGATTTGTAGGTTAGTTATGAGATCATGGGTTTGTAGGTTAGTTATGAGATCATTGATTTGTAGGTTAGTTATGAGATCATGGATTTGTAGGTTAGTTATGAGATCATGGATTTGTAGGTTAGTTATGAGATCATGGATTTGTAGGTTAGTTATAATATCATGGGTTTGTAGGTTAGTTATGAGATCATGGATTTGTAGGTTAGTTATGAGATCATGGGTTTGTAGGTTAGTTATGAGATCATTGATTTGTAGGTTAGTTATGAGATCATGGATTTGTAGGTTAGTTATGAGATCATGGATTTGTAGGTTAGTTATGAGATCATGGATTTGTAGGTTAGTTATGAGATCATGGATTTGTAGGTTAGTTATGAGATCATGGATTTGTAGGTTAGTTATGAAATCATGGATTTGTAGGTTAGTTATGAGATCATGGATTTGTAGGTTAGTTATGAGATCATGGATTTGTAGGTTAGTTATGAGATCATGGATTTGTAGGTTAGTTATGATATCATGGATTTGTAGGTTAGTTATGAGATCATGGATTTGTAGGCTAGTTATGATATCATGGGTTGGCGGACATTAGAGCTGCGGTAGACCAGTGTCAAAGGAGTACAATGGAAAATAAGCAACAACAAATCAACTGATCCTTACGAGGCTGCTTGTAACTGAAACTACCTAACCTATGTGAATATATTAAGGTAACGGTAGCACAGTAAAGAGTGGTGCTAATCGTTTGCAAACACAGTTAATCGGGGGTTAAGAGCGAGATATTTATCTAGTCGAAATTTGAAAGTGTAAACAGTATTACTCTGAATTACATCACTAAGTTGTCCATTCCATAGGCTTACTACTCGATTGAAAAAGAAAGGCTTTGCCTCATGTTGCATGTATGCATGTACAGTATATGCTGAGAGTGAGGGTCCGAGTCTAGGGGATGAGACAGTGAAGCACGAAGTTGAGGCAGCTCCAGAGATGGGGCTGCTTCGAGCCATGAGTGGGCAACCAAGCGCCGTGCATCTTGCGATGGCAAGATGGCAAAGGCTGGTTGCAGCGCTAAGTGCTTCACATGTCTCATTCCCTAGACTGAAACGAGACCTCACGGGCTTCACCGTTGAATGTAAAACGGCTGAATGTTCAGGCTCTCAGCCTATGCCCGAGAGGGAGTAAGTTGGGAAGAAAAAAACAAATTATCAACATTGGCAAGCTTATTACACTGCTTACAGACTACATTCACATCCACAGCCCCTACAACGGTACAGTAACATTCAACATGTACTTCACACAATACATAGAACCTTACCAAGCCGGACTAAGCCACTGCGGTGAGGTGGCTAGGGGAATCCGGTGAAACACTCCAAAAGATTGAAAATATTGTGGAATTTGAGATGGTTTTTTAAATATATATATATGTTGCAGTTTTTTCAATGCTGCTGCTAAGCTGTTCCACCAATTTGTATGTATTTGGTACCAAACCATTCTGAATCATGAACCGCACGCACGCAACTACGTAAAATGGTGTTAATCATCCATGTACTGTAGATATTAAAATACGGATTTTTAAGTGATATTGAGGTTTTTCCAAGATGGCCTCCAAAAAATGACGTAGGAAAAAACCTTCTTCCATAACATTTGTGGGGTGTTTGTGGAGGAGTACATACACCAAAGTACAATTATTTCCTATAAGTGGGAGACAATATTTACGTCTAAAGAATTGCAGACATGTGGCCGACACGGGCGTGTCTGCCCGCCATTTTGGATATTTTGTATATCAAAAGTTGCCAATATATAAACGCACCTTGTGTCATAGTTTGGTTGCGATTTGTCAAACGGTTCCTATTGCTCCTATTGTGTATGAATGAGTGCACAACAATAATTTGTCAAACGGTTCCGGAGCTATTGTGTATGAATGAGTGCACAACAATAATTTGTCAAACGGTTCCGGAGCTATTGTGTATGAATGAGTGCACAAAAATAATTTGTCAAACGGTTCCGGAGCTATTGTGTATGCATGAGTGCACAAAACTAATTTGTCAAACGGTTCCGGAGCTATTGTGTAAGAATGAGTGCACAACAATAATTTGTCAAACGGTTCCGGAGCTATTGTGTATGAATGAGTGCACAACAATAATTTGTCAAACGGTTCCTATTGCTCCTATTGTGTATGAATGAGTGCACAACAATAATTTGTCAAACGTTTCCGGAGCTATTGTGTATGAATGAGTGCACAACAATAATTTGTCAAACGGTTCCGGAGCTATTGTGTATGAATGAGTGCACAACAATAATTTGTCAAACGGTTCCGGAGCTATTGTGTATGAATGAGTGCACAACAATAATTTGTCAAACGGTTCCGGAGCTATTGTGTATGAATGAGTGCACAACAATAATTTGTCAAACGGTTCCGGAGCTATTGTGTATGAATGAGTGCACAACAATAATTTGGAAGAATTACAAAACAAACAAACAATAAATAAATTAATAAGCAAAATAATCTGAACTATTTTAATTGGGGTTACCCGCCATAGGTTTGAACTCATAATAATGTTTACTCAGTTTTCGTTATTAGAATGCTGGTTCAGCATAAGATATATTTTAATATGTCAAGTACTCTCTAGCATAATTCTAACTACAGGATATCCCCATAAGATCGAAGTCTGCTTATTATTATTATTTTCTTATTATTAATTGTTAATTTCTTTTCTCATATTTAATTATTTATGTTAATTTTGCCCTAAAATATGTGTTTAATACATTTATGCCGGCACGATACAAACAGTGATAGGGCTGATCTGCACCTGCACGGTGTCAAGAGAAAACGCTTTCATTGACAAATTTCGTGGATAATTTATTTAAGCTTCTGTTGGTGAAGTTCGTTAACTAATTCAGTACCAGTGTCGTCCTTTTCATTTTATTCTGGCTACTAATAAACAACAATTTTATTCTGGCTACTAATAAACAACAATTTTATTCTGGCTACTAATAAACAACAATTTTATTCTGGCTACTAATAAACAACAATTTTATTCTGGCTACTAATAAACAACAATTTATTCTGGCTACTAATAAACAACAATTTTATTCTGGCTACTAATAAACAACAATTTATTTTGGCTACTAATAAACAACAATTTTATTCTGGCTACTAATAAACAACAATTTATTCTGGCTACTAATAAACAACAATTTATTCTGGCTACTAATAAACAAAAATTTATTCTGGCTACTAATAAACAACAATTTATTCTGGCTACTAATAAACAACAATTTTATTCTGGCTACTAATAAACAACAATTTATTCTGGCTACTAATAAACAACAATTTTATTCTGGCTACTAATAAACAACAATTTATTCTGGCTACTAATAAACAACAATTTATTCTGGCTACTAATAAACAACAATTTATTCTGGCTACTAATAAACAACAATTTATTCTGGCTACTAATAAACAACAATTTATTCTGGCTACTAATAAACAACAATTTATTCTGGCTACTAATAAACAACAATTTATTCTGGCTACTAATAAACAACAATTTATTCTGGCTACTAATAAGCAACAATTTATTCTGGCTACTAATAAACAACAATTTATTCTGGCTACTAATAAACAACAATTTTATTCTGGCTACTAATAAACAACAATTTTATTCTGGCTACTAATAAACAACAATTTTATTCAGTTTAAAAACGGGCCTTGAGCAATTATCAGGCTTCGAAAATCCTCATAAACCATATTTACTACCGCAGACTCCTTTTAAGCTGCATAAAATCGTCTAAATATAGCTAACATAGAAATATACAAACGTCGCCGGTACAGTAAGTAACAGTAGGTTACTCTTAAAATTTCAGGTTCGCTATCGCTCGCCAGGAAAAATTGACACCTAAATGGCACGAAAGGTCTTAATATTGACAAATAAATGGGGCGTAAACTCTTCTCCAAGTGACACTCGAGCTCAAGCATAACGGTACACTCTAACACATAAATCATTACCCTGTATGAATCTTGGAACAGTAGAACAAACTTCAGAAATGCAAACTTTGGTTAAGAATTGATAACGTTCGATAGTTCAGGATAGCTTACAAAATTTAAGGGGACAGTGGTTATTTTTTTTTGGATGTACATATTTATATATTCGTTTATGTTTTAGTTTCCTTGCTAGACCTCCATCAAGCTTAAAAATAAACACCCCCTAGACCCCCCTTCAAGATAAATTTGTACATTTTTCGGTAGAAAAATTTACCGGCCGAAAGCCGGCTACTCTTACAATTACAGGCTCGCTTTCGCTCGCCAGAAAAAAATCGACACCTAAATGGCACGAAAGGTCATAATATTGATAAAGAAATGGGGCGTAAAGTCTTAAAATCGCCAAACTAATGGGCCGAACGTCTTAAAATCTAAAAACCAATGGGGCTAAACAGGAGGGAGAAGGGGTGCAGAAAACCCTTCCCATCCCCACTGAAGGCCACAATTAATGTCTACCAGTAAACAGTACAGTATATTGACTTCCAATGTTGTCTTGATTAACCTCTTCTGTACCAGTGACATCCATTGCATTATGTTCTGGCAACTATTAGGCCATGTTATTCAGTTTAGGAAGGACGGCTACCCATTAATAGGCTACAGACTATTTCATTCAATAATTTTAGCTACCACAGATATTTCCTAAACTGCTAAAAAATCGTCTAAATATAGCTTGAATATATTTGAAAAGACGTCACGGTATAGAAGGGGTTAAAGGCAGTGAACACTTCCTTGGTTCTGGTGATTGTTGGGGGGGTTGACCTTTCCAGCGGGCCCCCCCTATTAGCGTTGCAAGTATTGTATGATTTAAATATAATGATTTTATTTATATATTGGCATTGAGATAATGTAGGTGGGTTGGGTGTGAGGGGGATCTGCCGGGTGTGTGCAGACTCGATTTCTTATGTTGACCTCTGACCGTTTTGGTGAGGTCGGTCCTCATGGTGTTGGTGAGTTGGGCCTATAATTAGGGTTGGGTGTGAGAGAGATCTGCCTTGTGTGGGCCAATCGGCTTTCTGCAAACTCCCATTTTCTTATGTTCTTACCGGCTCGGTAGTGTAGTGGAGAACGTCTCGGCTTCCCAGCCCGAGAGACCCGAGTTCAATGCCACACTCAGGCATGAAGGTTTTTCGCATACACTGGTAGTCAATACCATTTCCCTTGAGCAAGGAAATGGGTAATAGCGTCTGGTAATAAACCTTGGTCGAGCGCTATGGAATCTCGGAGCGAGGGCTAGAGAGAAATGGCGCTATATAAGTAACCTGCACATTATTAATCTGACAAACGGTCGAATAATTCTGACAGCTATTTATTCGAGTCCATTTGTCAATAAGGCTGATCCTATTGTAACAATCTGGGGCAGCAATAATCCCCTTCTGGCCCCTGTTGTTCGGAACCAGCTGACGGTCTGGGGTGACAGCTGAGAGGGACTGGAAGAAGGGTTGATGTAGCGGGGAAGATAGTCGTAAAGGCGACGTCCTTTCCTTATATCCCGACAACTATTAGGCGATTTTATTCAGGTTAGGAAGGAATTATCAGGATACAGACTATCTCAATTAATTATTTTAGCTACCATATATCCATCCTAAATAAGCTTTATAATATCGTCTAACTGTAGCTGAAATCATATACTGTATGAAAGGCGTAACCGGTACATAAAGGGTTGATAGTAAGAATTAACCAAACCATCACTTTTCCAGCATTTTTTTTCGGCCACTCAGTTTGGAGACTTCTGAACTGACGTTTAATTTGCATATACTTTAACATTTTGATTGGAGATAATGGATTGGGAAGGGTGTTGGGTAATTGGCAGTATGGTGGATACCAGATTACCTTTATGTTGATGAAAGTAAGACATGATGAAGAAACAATATTAACCCTATCTGGTGCGAGGAGGGTCTTTTTGGTTGCACCCTGTTTCACTCCATTAGTGTGAACATTTTAAGACGTATCACCTCATTAGTTTTATTACGATTAGGACATTTCACATCTGAGGTGAAGCCATTGATTTCGGGGGCTGATGAGCGATTGGTGCTTCTGAATGCTTGTGGGCTTGCTTTTTGTGGGCGAACTGTTGTATGTGTTCTTCTCCTGTTACCTCTTCCTCCTTTCTTGTGTCTCTTGTTGAGGGCTGGTCACTGACTGACTGACATCCACTCCATTTAAGTGTCATTTTTTTTTCTGTATGAGTGATAGCGAGCCTGCAATTTAGGAGAAACGGCCCTTCAGCAGAAACATTTTTTTTATCAAAAAATGTACATATTTAGACTGAAGAAGGTCTGCAAAGAGGTTTTTCATTTGAAGTTGAAGGGGTCTGGAATGTTTTTTTTTTTTTTTTTTTTTTTTCTAGGGGACAGACTGAAAATACAATGCTCAAAAATGGCGAAAGCAATACGAATCACTGAAAACATTTACACAAAATATAATAATAATAATAATCCCCAAGATGTCCCACCAGATAGTGTTAAGGAAATGTAAGATTGATTAGAATAGTTTGTGAGAATGACAGATCTGGATACGAGTGGTATAGTAGGTGAAACATTAGGTGCTACGATTATGTCTAAAAGATGGTTGGGAGATTTATAAGTAGCTTCAGGAATAACTGTACTCATACTAACCGTTTTAAGTATAGTTCCTTAAGGGGGTAGTGTTTATTTTTGCACTATGTATATATGTGTTAACTTATTTTTCAGTTTCCTCGCTAGACCACCATCAAGCTTAAAAAGCACCCCCTAGACCCCATTTTAAGATAAATTTGTACATTTTCGGTAAAAATATGTCCTGGCCGAAGGCTGGTTCCTTCTAAAATTACAGGCTCGCTAGCGCTTGCCAGGAAAAAAAAGAACACCTAAATGGCACAAAAAGTCTTGATATTGACATAGAAAAGGGGCGAAAGGTCTCAAAATCGCCAAACTAATGGAACGAACGTCATAAAATCTCAAAACTCATATGCAAAACAAAAGGGAGAAGGGGGTCCGGAAAAAGCGACTACCTCCTCCCCTCCCCCTTAAATGAGTGTTATTATAATGAGTGAAAGTAGATAAATTGTCAAGATGAATAAATACTAATATATTTTTGTATTAATTTCACTCCCAACACCAATGAAATTAATGAAAGCATGTGATCATACCGGGATTCGAACCTGGGTTACCACATACAGATCTTAACCACTCTAAACATTACACCATCAAGACAGTTATAAGTACAGCACATGACCACGATTGATATCCATTTATCGAATACTGGATATTAATCTAGTCATGAACTGTACCCAACTGCAGTATGAATAGCCTAAGGCTTAAGTGAGAGGAAAGTATATTGCATGGGGCACAGATCACATAGGACCGACCTCGCTACGAAATATTCTTGAACCTATTGCTAATCTTGATTTGAATTATTTCTATTTCTTTTACCGTCAGCTGAAAACAAACAGATTGATGAATGGTAGGGAGGTGAATGTGTTAGAGTGGTCAGCAGGAGGACGCCAGTATTGCTCTTCTTCTTGCTATCATTAAACGATTCTAGTCGGCTTAGAAAAAACAAAAAACAAAAAAACAGTGCGAGTCAAACGCTTGAGATAGCTTTCACCCCACTGATTCGTAGAGGCCCTCTGTAAGTTGAGCAATGTTGTTTAATCTTAGCCAGAGTAATATATAAGTGACGCCATCGTTCTGAAAGGGTTAAAACGGTGTCCAGACGACGAGTACCCGCAAAATGCCAAAATACATGAGAAATTGGAAATTATTGGGTTAGAGTGGACAAGATGAGTCTTGATACGAGTTAGGGACGTGAATTAGTTTTAATGAACAAGCCGAGTACTTTTTTTATTTATTTTTTTATTTTTTTACTTTCTTTATTATTATTATTATTTTACCTGCTGAATTTTCACTTGGTTGCTTTGGGCTTGATAATTCTACTTTAATCTGACTGGCTGGTAGTACTGTGTCCGAACAACATGTTTTAGTTGTAAAAACAAATACAAGAAATATAATTACACAGCACCATCAATTAATCAGCTCGAAATTAACCAATTAGCTCTGGCATAAACCAAGTAATTGTGCAAATTCGCCAGTTAAAAATAATAATGATAATAATATTTTTTGTCATGTAACATAATTATATAACTACAATTATATTATTAACAGTTTACATAGTACAATAGTATATTTGACAAGAGGAGTTGATACCGAGCGTATAATAATTAAAAATGTTCTTAATATTTTTTCAACAACCAACTTTACTTCTAAACTCAATTAATGAAATCAACAAATACATGTGGCACTCCAAGGACTCGAACCAAGGATACTCACACCGAAATTCCGCGCATTTATGCATTACGCTATCAAAGGTTTATAAACGAAGCATATGGAACTGAAATGGTTTAAATGGGCGAAATGGGTAATCTAAAAACTCATGAAAGTTATGGAGGTGTGTAGGCTTGAGTATGTAAGATATTATATATATCAAATCTGTGTGTAGATTGATAGTTAAGTAAATGGATATGAGTGGGCAAGGCGAATGACCTTAATATAGGCCCATATATGAGAGAAGGGGAGTGAATGAGTTTGATTGGGGAAGACAGACCATATCAAAACCTATGAAAGCTATGGAGGTGAGTGGGTTTGGTGATAGTGGTGACTTGATGATAGGTATGGAGGTGAATGGGTTTGAGTAGAGAATGAATGAATCTGAATGGCCAAGGTAGGTAATCTAAAAGCGTATGTGAGTTAGGGAAGTGCTTTAGTCTGAGTGATAACAATACCGTGTCTTGATGATATGTAGGGAAGTGTATAGATTGTAGTGTCCAAGGATAACCCCTTGTGTACCGGAGACGTCTCTTTTATTCTGGCTATTATTAGACAATTGTATTCAGTTTGAAAAGGGCATCCCGCAATTAACAGGGTTTGAACTATCTCACTTAACCCATTTCACTACTACAGATTCTTATTAAGCTACACAAAATCATCTAAATGTAGCTAGAATAAAATTAATACGACGTCGCTAGTTCAGAAGGGGTTAACTATTTTAAGGTTTAGGTACGATCTACCCATTTAGATCGTGGGCATAGGTTACGGACGAAGAGTATAGAAGTAAATGAGTTTGAATGGACAAGAGTAATCTAAAATGGACTAGAATTATAGAAATGAAGAGGCCTGCGTGGGCAAGTCGAGTGATCACAAGCTTGATAATAGGTAGGGAGGTGAAAGGTTTGAGCGTATACAAACAGACTGGTCGTCCAGTAATGAGTAGGGTGAGGCAGGGAGACAAAACAGTGGGTCCTCTTTGAGTATCGGCAGGCCATTATCCCAGCAGGAGGTCCATCTGTCCAGGTGATCCCTTCCTTTCTCACGTGATACACCTTTCCTTGGGTCTTTCTCCCCCCCCCCCCCTCTCCCCCATCTCCATCTCTTTTTCTCTCTCTCTCTTTCTCTCTCAGCTGCCGGAAGAAAAGTTAAATCGTTTATAAAATTGGCAAAGAAAAATTACGAAATCGACATAGCCAAGGATACTAAAAATAATCCCAAAACATTCTATAGGTATATAAACAGTAACAAACAAATTAATAGCGGTATTGGGCCAATATTTAATAAACAAGGTGACCCTGAATCTGATGACATAGATATAGCATCTACTCTTAACGAACATTTCAGCTCTGTTTTTAATGCTGCTAGCAACCTGGGCGTGTCACAAGGTAACATGCTCGATATAAAACAGAAATGCAATAATAATGTAAGATTTCTGATGAATAGAAACTAAGATGAATTGGGTTCTATGTATTTATAATTATACTATGACTGTGTATTAGCTGGTAATTCTGCTAAATATCGATGTCTAAAGCTCCAACCTCCTTATAGCCTGAAACTCGCAAGTGGTCAATTGCACCTTTCCCAAGTCAGACAATTATGATCTCAAGTAGTGAGGAGCCCATACAGGAAATAACCACTGACCTTTGTTTACCCTCGCCATCAGGTGTACTTCACTGGTGGTATCAGTCAGTCTGCCTACTCGTATAATTATCTTCTCTAGTAGCTTTGGTTGGTTAGCGAGCCTTTTTTATAAATTCGAAGATGCGGTTCTTCCTTTTTTGCTAGTCATTGGTAGACGATATTATTCAGTCAATGAAGGAATTGGGGAGCCAGATTGTTTATTGATGCAGATTTTACCCATTTAATTCCTAAATGTTAGCCAACATTATGTGATAAATCATCCTCGGAGCGTGAAAGAATTAGGAATAGTTGGGCTAAGATTAACCCATTATACCATAAAGCATTTGTTCGCTTTATTCTGCTTCTTATTAGTCGATTTTATTTAGTTTAGTAACTATTTTGAGAATTCAAACGGGTAATTGAGATAAACTTTACCCATTCCAATCCAAGGAACTTAAGCCTTTCAAAGTTGAGTAAAACATCTCAAGTCGAATATAGTGAACAAGCGTCATAACTTTGAAAAGGTTAAGTTATGGTTAAATTGTGATAAGAGAAGTTGGGTTAGGGAATGCACAAGATAATAGAGAATATGCCTCTGCAAACAATCATCAAATTTGAAATGAATGGAAACAACGGTATTCCCATATACATTTAAATATTTCGCTTGTATTAGTAATAAAAATGCATAAATTACAACAATATCCCAAGTCAGTGTAGGTGCCACTTGAGCCCCGTGACTCAGCCGTACAGCCTACATGGAAATCCGTATTGATGGTCTAGACGGGAGTAAAGGTTGACGCCGAGATAACTAAGTCCGGTTCACTTGTATAGGATCAATACTGTTGTTGTTGTTGATCCCCAGGCTGTCTGACCGAGCAGCCCTATGGTCATGAGTAAGACCAAGGCCATAACTGAGCGTCCCCACAGAACACTCTCAGCTTTACCACTAAGAATGTCCAGGTGACCTAAGCCGCTCCCAGGCGAGGCACTGAGGAGAGTGCGGAAACGTTCAGGGCACCGAAGCCCCTCCCAGGGCCCTGTGCCCCTTAACCAATTATGATGGAAAAGTTGAGGGTCAAGGGAAAAATGTGACGCTTTGGCACCCAGTCTGGCAACCGAGATGTCAATCCACGGAAGAGACACCGTCACTTGAGATCTAGAAAATATATAAGTTAGTGAAAGGAACAGTCAGAGTAAGCTATGGGTATGGCAGAGAACGCTTAACTCTCACCTTGATAGACCAGCCCATCACCACGGCTCAATACAGTCGTACTATTTTAAGGGGGTAGTGCTTATTTTATGGTCGATTTATATATATACAGTATATATATATACAGTATATATATATATATATATATATATATATATATATATATATATATATATATATATATATATATATATATATATATATATATATATATTTTTTTTTATAGTTTTCTCGCTAGACCTCCATCAAGTAAAAAAAAAAAAAAAACACCCTCCACACCACCCTTTTTTCGGTAGAAAAATATTCCGGCCAAAGGCCGATTCCTCCTAGAACTACAGGCTTGCTATCGCTCGCCAGGAAAAAAATAAACACCTAAATGGCACGAAAGGGATATATTTTGACAAAGAAATGGGGCAACAAGTCTTAAAATCGACAAACTATTGGAACAAATGCCTTAAAATCTCAAAGGTATTGAGACTAAACATGAGGGAGAAAAAACAACTACCTTCCCCTTAATAAAACAACTACCTTCCCCTTAATAAAACAACTACCTTCCCCTTAATAAAACAACTACCTTCCCCTTAATAAAACAACTACCTTCCCCTTAATAAAACAACTACCTTCCCCTTAATAAAACAACTACCTTCCCCTTAATAAAACAACTACCTTCCCCTTAATAAAACAACTACCTTCCCATTAATAAAACAACTACCTTCCCCTTAATAAAACAATACAACTAAAACTAAAATAATTTTACTATATCCTATGCTACCAAAAACAAAGAGAAGTAATAAAATAACTTGATACACTTTTTGTTACCGGTGCCGCCCTTTTAAATTTACTCTGGCTACTCTTAGATGATTTTATTAAGCTCAAAAAGGGCCTCCATTAATTAATAGGCTTTGAACTATCTCACTTCATAATTTTTACTACCACAGATCCTTCTTAAACTGCACAAAATCGTCTAAACATACCTAGAATAAAATAAAAAAGACCTCGCCGGTACAGAGGGGTTACTAATTTCCTTTTTGTGTTTGTCTTATATCTTTCCCGGAATACTTGGAAGGAGAAAGACATGGTGAGTGTGAGTGAGTAAGGGGGGGGGGGGGGTCACCGGCTGTTATTCTCTTTCTCTCCTTTTCTCTCTTTCCCTGGCTTGTATCCATTCGGCACCATTCAGCCAACTGTTCTAAGACGTTGATCCTCATCCAGGTGTCGATTTCTTCCTGGCGAGCAATAGTGAGCCAGCATTGTATGGAGAAATCCGGCTTCGCCGGAGAAATTTTTCTATTGAAAAATTTACAAATTTAGCTTGCTGTCAAAACAAAAATATATGATTATAATGCATGCTCGCTACCGCTCGCCAGGAAAATATTCCTGGATGGGGGTAAGCGTCTTAAAACAGTAGGCTGAATGAGGCCGAATGAATACAAGCCAGAGAAAGAGAGAAAAGGAGATAAATAAAGCCTATGACCCCCCTTAATTTCCTTTTTGTTTTGGTCTTATATCTTTCCCGGAATACTTGAAAGGGGAAAACGATCGTGAGTGTGAGTGTTGAAATAAGTGCGAGATCACGGTGGTGGGCTGGTGAGGGAGAGAGAGGACAGAATAGGGTAGATGAAGGGGTAATGAGAGGGTTTGGGTGGGTCTGGGGATGGAGGATGACGTGTTGGAGATAAAGTGGTTGGAAGGAACTCTCTAGAACCATAAATTCTAGTCTTTTCTATCTCGTCTAATGACCTAAATAAATGCCAGGAATGAGTATACTTGTTATATCCTTAATCATAGCGCATCCGGAAGGGAATGTAAACCATGCCCGGTTCTAGCATTCCCAGCATATATTTATTTATTTAATTTTATGTTTATTTGTATTTATCTATGTATTTATCATTGTTTTATATATTCATTTATTATTATTATTATTATTATTATTATTATTATTATTATTTTTTTTATTTTTTTTTTTTTTTTATTTTTTTTTTTTTTTTGGGGGGGGGGGGGTCTTCAATGGAGGAAGGGGCGGGTATATCTTCCAATGTTATGCCAAAGTAAAGTTAATGGAACCCTTTCAGATACCTTTATGTGATCAAGCCTCGTAGAAATCCATTCGTTCATTCTCGAGATAATGTGTAGAAACAGACAAATATATACACATGCATATTGTAGATACACACAGAAAGTATCAATTACACAAGTTAATAATCCAAAGTATAAAACTTCCATAAAATCATGTATTCCGTAAAAGAGAAATGGAGATAATACCATAATAATGCATGGGGGCCAAGACCCCCACCCCCCTATTATAGGGTCATACAATTATCTACATATTCGTGTGAACATTTAGCGACTAACCAAGAAGTTGTACCCTGAATTTCGGACCAAGACCAGATACAAACCTGTAGTGTTACTAACCTTTCAGTATACCATGACGCGCTCTTTCATTATTTTCTGGTTATCTTTGGACGAGTTAATTCAGTTTAGGAAGGATCTCTAGAAATCTCACATATATAGAAGTCAATTAATCCTTCAATTTTCACAAGTTCTTCCTAAACTGAATAAAATGGTCTGCTGATAGCTAGTGTAAAGTGAAAAAAAGGCGTCCCCTTATGATGATGTGGAGTAAATTTGTATTCGTCCTTTATTGAAATCACACAAGCATGCAAACTACTTATGATTGAGGTGAGACAAAATTTGAAATTTAAAAGTGCTTATGCAACTATTTTGATATATCTCTTTGAAACATTATGGCGATTAAGTGTGTGAATTTGTATTTTGTTTTTGTGTTCATTGTTTTCTGTTGTGTTGTCCCTATTCTTGCTCTGTCTTGAGTCGGCCTCCCCCCCCTCTCTCTCTCAAAAAAAAAGGAAAAGTGGGGATTGGGCCTGAGTAGATATATTTTCTTTTAATGTCGCTAGACATATCGAAAACCTTCCATAGAGTCTGGCACAAATCACTTACCTCCAAATTACTCTCCTTTGGCTTCTATTCCTCTATCTGCACCCTTTTCTCTAATTTCCTTTCTGGCCGTTCTATAGCTGCGTTTGTAGATGGCCACCGCTCTCTTCCTCAACCTATCAACTCGGTGTTCCTCAGGGCTCTGTCTAATGTTCTCTTTCTAATATTCATTAATGATATTCTCAACTGTACCTGTAGTCTTATCCAATAAAATGTTGATAACTCTACCTTACTCTATTCAACTAGTTTGCTACAACGTCCTACCATGCAATCACTCCAAAACTCATGTGATGAAGCCATAGCCCGCCTATCTTCTGATCTATCAACTTTTTCCGACTGGGGCAAGAGCAAATCTTGTTACTTACAATGCTTCCAAACCCAATTTCTCCATGTATCTACCCATCACAATCTTCCACACGACTATCCCTTACTCTTCAAGAACACACAAATCAACCCTTCTCCTCATAATATTCGTGGTATCTATTTTTCTTCTGATCTTTCGGAATAACCATATCACCACTCTTGCTAAAAACAGCTTTCCAGAAGTTAGGTGTGCTAAACCGTCTCCGAGGGTTCTTTACCCAGCACAGCCTCTCAGTGCGCCCATGTATCGAGTACTGTTCGCATGTGTGGGGAGGTTCCACCCATACTGCTCTTCTCGAAAGGGCACAGTCAAAAGCATTTTGCCTCATCAACTCACCTCTTACTAATTCCCTACAATCTCTCACTATATGCCGCAATGTTGCCTCTCTCTCTCTCTCTCTCTTCTACCACTATTACAATAGTCAGTGTTATTCAGAACTCGCTCAGTGTATACTTCTTCCCTTACAGAGAGTGGGGGCACCCGCCTTTCAACACATCCCAGCCCCTATTCTGCCTAACCCTCTAACCCAGGAGTGAACTGATTTTCCCAGTCTTTCTTCTACTCAACAAATAAACTCTTGATCTCTCTCCCTCAATATATCTTTCCCTCATCCTATGACTTAAACTGCTTCAAACTCCGTGTGCCCAGACAGTTTGACTCCAACGTACCTTGAATTTGGCTCTCTGTCACTTGTTCAGCTTTGGGGGGGACACTTGTTACAGGCAGCACTGCCTTTTGTCTCCCTCATACACATAGACGATATTTTACAGTATATATATATCTTTTGGAGAATGGACAATATTACGCAATACCGATAATGATGTTTGTTTTGTTTGCGTCATAGAGAAGCGGAGATGCTCTTCAGACCGGAAAAGACCACTCATATCTCATAGTACTTGACGTATCGGTGTGAGTGCTGGTGGAGGTGGTGGTGGTGGTGATGGTGGTAGTGTGGTGGTGGTGGTGGTGGTGGTGGTGGTTGTGATGGTGGTGGTAGTGTGATGGTGGTGGTAGTGGTGGTGGAGATGATGATGCTGAAGGACATGGTGGTGGTGATGGTGGAGGTTTTGGTGGTCTGGTGACGGTGGTGATGGAGGTTATGGTATTAATGGTTTGGTAGTTGTGGTGGTGGTGGTGGTGGTGATGATGGAGATTATGGTGGTGGTGGTGATAATGATGGAGATTATGGTGTTAATGGTTTAGTGGTGGTGCTGTTGCTGGTAATGGAGGTTATTGTTGTGGTGGTGGTAGTGTATGTGGTGAGAGGGATATTGGTGGTTGTGGTGATGGTGATAATGATGGAGGTTGTGGTGGTGATGGTATTGGTGGTGTGATAATGGTGTAAGTGGTGATGGGAATGGTGGTGAAATTTGTTGATGGTGTTGGTGATGTTGATGTGGTATTGGTGGTGATAGTGGTGATGATGGTGGTAGTGATATATATTAGTATATATGGTGGTGGTGGTGATGTGTATGGTAGTAGTGGTGGTGGTTATCCTGATGGTTATGGTGGTGATGGTTATAAAGGTGATGATAGAGGTGGTATTTTGGCGATGGTGATAGTGGTATTGACGATGGTGTTGATGTAATAGTGGTGGTGGTGTTGATCATGGTGTAAATGGTGATGTACAGTATGTAATGATTGTGGTGGTGATGTAATGATTATTTTGATGGTTTGATGTTGGTAATAGTGGTGGTGATGGAGATAGTGGTGGTGGTGGTTTTCGTTGGATTTGTAATAGAAGTGGTAGTGATGGAGATGGTTAGCGTTCAAGTGTATATAAATGCTCTTGACAGGCTGGATGATAGGGGTGGTGGTAGCCCCTATACTATCACCCCATAAGTTATACTGTATATATCGATGACGGTGAATATGTGAAGCCATTAAGGAGGAATGGGCGTATTTATTTGCTTAAGTATTTATCTCTTTATTATTGTTTTGTAGTTTCCTCCCTAGACCTCCATCAAGCCTAAACAAAATACACCCAAGACTCCCCTTCATGATACATTTGTATATTTTTCGGTAAAAAAATGACCCAGCCGAAGGCTGGTTCCCCTTAAAATCACAGGCTCACTATCGCTCGCATGGAAAAAAAATCGACACCTAAATGGCACGAATGGTCTTTATATTGACAAAAATATGTAGTGTAAGGTCTCAAAATCGCCAAACTAATGGGCCTAACGTCTTAAAATCTGAAAATTAATGGGACTAAATATGAGGGAGAAGGGTGTCGAACAAAACCAACCATCCCCCGTTAAACAGTGGATTACAGTTGTAGTTGTGTCATTGTTGGTGCTATAGGCATTATATGAAATTGGAAATATTAACCCTTTCTGTAGCAACCGATATCCTTTTAATTATATTCCGGCTACTGGAAATCGATTTTATTCACTTTAGGATGGATCGCTAGCAGTGATAAGGCTTCGAACTATCTCAATCAACTCTTTTAGCTACAAAAGATCCTTCCTAAGAGTGCTTACAATTGCTTAAATATACTGTAGCTAGAATATAATACAACAAACGTTGCTGGTACAGAAAGGGTTAATAACTGATCACATGTGAGTTTCGGGCTAAAAGAAAGTTCACAGTTTGTAATAGTTATGATGCAAACACTGATATTTGCCGTAAGGAATTAATGTCATATTAACCCGGGAAAAGCGAGAACACTCTTAAGGGGAGCGTCCGCCATGTTTTTCGAAATAGTCTGATCATTTTCATTTTTATACAGGTCATAGATACCACTTCTAGGAACAACATATCCAAAAATAAATAAAGTCGGACTAATAGTTTTTTCACTACCTCGGATTTTCGCAATTTTGGCAAATTTTCCAATCCCTATAACAAAATTATATTTGGTCCAATTTTAATAAGTAGGATACCATTGGAAAAAGGCAGAACAATGCAATAAATCTGTTTGGCGGATTTTTGATAAACGCTATAGTTTTGCCGCAAGATTTTTTTTGTTTTAAGTTTTAAAAGGTTGCAAGCCTCCTGTCAAAACTTTTATCGGTTTATCAAAAATCCGCCAAACAGATTCGTTGCATTTTTACTCCTCTTTCCATTGATATCTTACTTATTAAAATTGGACCACAAATATACTTGTTATAGGGAAAAGTGTAACACAAACCATAGTTTTGAGAAAAAGGCGAAAAACTAAATGTTTCCATTACCCAACGATTCCTCTCTCAAATGACTATTTATTGCAACTGTTTGCTACTGATTAATTTAATACATGCTCTGGCACTAAAATACAGTGCAATTTACTAGGTCTAAGTCAATAATATGCCACCTGGACCCCCCAAAAGGTATTTTATTCATTTGGCGCGAATGTCGTCATAAAACGCGCACCTCATTTATGCCAAGTTAGGCCATTTTAGATTACTCTAGGTTGTGTTTGGGTTGTTTTGGATGGGTTAGATCTGTTTAGTGTTGAGTATATATTATGTTTGTGCATGTCTTGGCATCTGGTCCCCCCATCCTCTCGACCGCTTGATAAGCACTGACTCTTATCTCTTCCCTATGGTACAACCAGAGTAGGAGTAGGCTTGTGGAAGTTCTGTTGAGTTGCCTGACACCTCTATTGACTGTAATTTGTCCATATTTGTGCATAATAACGCGATTATATTTGGTATTATTGTTAATACCACGATACTACGTATACGTCGTGAGTACGGCAGTGTGTAAGGGGGGAAGAGGGGGCTGTATTTAGGGTATTTTTTATTTTTCGAGTCTAAAACTTTGCCACATGACTCCTAGAGTGTTGCCCTTATGGGTGCACTGAAAATCTTATTTTTGGATTTTTCAACCAACACCTATGGCGGACGCTCCCCTTAAGAGGTAAGGCCTAAAAAAAACATTTTAAAAGGCCCCAGTAGCACTTAAAACAAGTGAAATGGTGATTAAGTGAGATAATTCCCCTCCATACCTCTTTCACTCCTCCACATGTATCAAAATCCCCCCCCCCTTCAATTATCACCTATTTTTCCTCTTATTACCATATTTATTAGTGTATTTATGGTGCCAATATCTCCAAGCCGATCCTAGTGTGTGGTGTTGCGTGTGTCTATGCGTAGGAAAGACAGAGAGAGAGAGAGAGAGAGAGAGAGAGAGAGAGAGAGAGAGACAACCCAAACAGCCTCAGTGTCTCTCCAGGCTCCGAGAGGGGAGGATATACTTCGCGGCTGCCTCACATTTCATGAATGACCGGTCGGAATATATTCGCGATTTTGACCATCCAAACACTATTCCCACTTGTTTTATTGTTGTTACATGTTACTATCTCCATATTAAACATAAAATAGGCACATATGAATAAGTAATAACGATATTTATCGTAAAATTACGATTTTAGGTGGGAATGGGGCCTAATATCGTCACTTGGCGGTAGGGTGTCCATTACACACAGCTCGCCTTTAAGGGGTTATAGCTCAATAACTTAACCCCTACTGTACCAGAGGGTATTACTATAAATGTACCCTCCAGTACCAGGCATTGTGGCCAAAGTGGCTTCAGAGTCGAGAGAGAATACCCTCTCACCCCGAAAGTTGGAGGAATACTGTCCCAGCTAACTCCCACTGGCTTGGATCCAGGCTGAGAAGTGTTGCCAAGGTCTCAGAGCAGTGCGTATAAGTCACGGTACCAGGTACCGATCGATACGGACAATTACAAAGACCGCATAGTACTGACGGACATCTTCCGTCGCTGGTACTGACGAGTGACTTTATTACTGAAGGCTGTATACTGTCGCTGATGCAGTAAGGGTTAACAAATAAAGTGCCAAATAGAAATAGCCATCTCCCTACGATCAACAATATCCACTAGTATATATTCCCATTAACCCCCTGATGCTCTGGACGTGAATCGAGTGGTTTGGAGGTTCAGTCTAAATTGGACAACCATGCAAATCGTGTGACTAGGATTGGCTAAACTTTCGGATATTTGGTGCATAAGTACAAACAATGCTATATGTGCGAAAATTGGGCTACAAAATGTAATGCTAGTGGCAGAACGAATTAAAACGTTGATAATGCTGCATTGAGTCAACCTCCTGTCTCCAGGAAGATGCTGCAGTACTCAGCATCTCTTAGTGAGTCAAGCAGTGAGCTAAGCTAAATAACATAGTCTAAAAAACTGCCTTGATGGTGTATTGGTTAGTGTTAAAAATCTGTATGTGGTAAGCCAGGTTCGAATCCTGGTGGGATCACATGGTTTCATTAATTTCTTTGGGTGGTGTTTAGTGTGTGGAGTGAAATTAATATATTAGATTAGAGACATTATAATATACAAATGTATGTATATTAGACATAACATAAACATGGCAATGATGTTGAAAAAATCTAAGTATGAACAAAAATAATACCTCTATAGTGACAGATGCACAAACAACAATACAAGTAGAGACTCTATAATACAGTTACCGCTGTACTCCATCTGAGACGATAGACTGTCAGGACTGTAAAACACAATGGCCACTTCCCGATTGGTACCCATCCATATTTGTTGCGTTGGAAGGCCACGGGAGACTGCGTAACTGTATGAATTAAGGGGAGGGGTTTAGTTTGCTCCCTAGACCCTCCATCAATCTTAAAAAAAAAAAAAAATAAAAAAAAAAAATAAATACACGACCCTCCTTCGAACTATAGGTGAAACAAATTCGGTAGATAAATGTGCCGGCCAAAGACCGGTTCCTCTTAAATTACAGGCTCAATTTCGCTCCCCAGGAAATAATCGACACCTATAGTAGATGCTCTTAAAATTGACAGAAATGGGGTGAAAACTCATAAAATCGCCAAAATGTTGGGGCGAACGTCTTAAAATATCAAAACTAATGGAGTTAAACATGAGGGAGAAGGGAGACCTGAAAAAAATCAAACTTAAGTGGAAATCTCCCCTTAAATATCACGTTATAGGAGGTATACTGCATTTATTAACCCTTTCTGTCTACGATGCCACGTCTTCCATTTTGTTCTGGTGGTCATTACTCGGTTGTATATACTTGATATTAACCCGTACAGTATCAGGGACGTCCTTTTTTATCATATTCTGTCAGCTATTAGACGGTTTTATTCAGCTTAGGAAGGACCTTTAGCAATAATAAGGCTTCAAACTATCTCAACCAACCCTTAATAATATCGTCTAATTATAGCTAGAATAAAATATAACACACGTCGCTGGTTCTTAAGGGGAGGTATTTACTTTGTTCCCTACGTATTCATCAAGCTTAAAATTACACCCCCTAGACCCCCTTTCAAGATAAATTTGTACATTTTTCGGTAGAAAAATGTTCCGCCCGGAGGCCGGTTGCTCTTAAATTACAGGCTCGCTATCGCTCGCCAGGAAAAAATAGACACCTTCATGGCACGAAAGGTCTTAAAATTGACAGTAATGGGGCAAAATGTCTTAACATTTCCAAACTACTAGGGCGAACGTCTTAAAATCTCAAAAGCAATGGGGCTAAACATGAGGGAGAAAGGGGTCCACAACAAAATCTCTCAAGTGGAAATCTCCCCTTAAAGGGTTAAGAAGGAATAACAAGGTGATAACAAAGAAACTAATATATAAAATGTATGTATATTTATTCCAATAGAGATGTGATAATAACTACATTAAAGAAGGTATCAAAGCAACTAATATATATATAATAAATATATGCTTATTCCAAAAGCGTTGTAATCGAAGGTGGAGATGGTTTGTACTCGTGAAGGCCAAACTAATATTATACGTACCGTGCAGTACCGTACCGTGTTCTTCCTAGCAACACCCACGGTACCGTTGCCGAGACATGAACTTGGTACGTTTGGGTATGAGAAAAGGTAATTAAAGTGCCCATAATAATCTACACATTTAAGGGGGCCCACCTCGCTTTTTTATCTTTTTCTCCCTCTCTCATTGGCTTGTATCCATTCGGCCCCATTCAGCCTACTGTTTTAAGACGTTTACCCCCATCCAGGTGTCAATATTTTCCTGGCGAGCGGTAGCGAGCCAGCATATATATATTTTTGTTTTGACAAGCTAAATTTGTACATTTTTCGATAGAAAAATTTCTCCGGCGAAGCCGGATTTCTCCATACAATGCTGACTCGCTTTCGCTCGCCTACCCAGGGGGGAAAAACCCATTTATGGGGTCAACCAGACATGGGATGTTGTAAAAGGTTGTTGGGTATCAATGTGTTCAGGGGACCTCCCTGAACAACTTCCAGGTGGACTACCTGAAAAATTTGCTGCTGGAAAAAATGGCGGCTATTTTTCAAAATGGCCGCCATGTTTAAGTAGTGTTGAGCAATTTTGAAGATAATATTTGAATAAAACCTCCTTTCACCACGTGTGGGATATCATGTTAAAGGGAATTAAATTCTCTTCAAGATTATATAACATTTAATGAGCTTAGTCATGATTTAAATAAAGATATTGGTCCATAAATATGATATTTGACAATTTTTTCCCAAAATATTAATTACACCATAATATATATTTCTTCACATTGTAGAAGTCCTTCACTTATATTAATTGAAACATTGTGGAAAACTGCCTTTATGTATGCTCAACACTGTGTGAAAATTACATGTTCATTGCTTTCCAAATACAAAAGTTTTAGGGCTCAAAGTTAACACTTTCATATTTCTCCACCCACACAGACCAGCAAGCATAATTGGCTATCTTCCTCTGATCCCATCTTCTCTAACTGATCCTGCTGTTCTAAAGGAAGAGATGATATGACTTGTCAGAACATCACATGCACTTGGTGACAAATACACAATTATCACTGGTGATCAGGCTACATATGAGCTCGCAGTAGCCATCAGAAACAAGTATCCTGTTGGGTTGAACAATGGAGTTTTACTGCTGGGTGGCTTTCATCAAGCTCACAACTACATGAAAGCAGTTTGCAAACTCATTAGGGAAGCAGGTGCAGAAGATCTACTTGTTGCAGCTGGTCTATGCCAGGAAGGGACAGCCAAAAAGATGTTTGGTGAAAATGCTGATTAATACCAGGCCCTACATGCTCTCAGGATTTTGAGTGAAGCTATGGCGTATGTACTGGGTAGCATTTGAGGCATGGGCAGCAGATAGCCAAACAGATCACTGTAAGCCACAAGTGGAATCTGTCTTGAAGATGTTGTTTGACAAGGGCATCACTTCCACACAGAAGTTACAGTTGATTCAGAAGTCCCATGAACAGTTATGTGCCCTGCAGGAACAGATGATACTGTTCCAAGAATCATTAATTGAACAACCAGCAGCAGTCTTCTGGCCCATCTTCCTAGAAATGTCAGACATTCTTCACAGGTTTATCTATTACCAGCAAGAAGCTAACTGGGTCGGACATCTCTGTGAATCATCACATTATTACCTTATCTCACAGCAGCAGGGCACTACAAATATGGGCAGCAGTCTTTGCCTCTCTATCTGGCAGACATGAAGAAACTACCTGAAACAGCTCCAGATGTACATGAAGGACTAATGGCAGGTGCATTTGTCGGGAGGAGAGCCGATGGCAAGCACAACAGTGTCTCCCCTGACATGCTTCTGGAACAGATTTACAATGCTGATGCCAAGGAAGCGAGTGGTCTGGATGGTATTACACTAAAACCTGCTACAAGGATGAAATGGCTTTACACAAAACCCAACACAGCTGCAGTCTCTGCAGAGTTGAAATCCATGATACATCTTAATTCATCCAGCCCTCACCATGATTCTGGCTTAACTTGAGTCACAAGGGATCCAGAGATGGTGATCATGGTAATGGCAGCTGTAGAGAGTTCTGTGGAACCACAACATCGCTAATAAATATAGATACTGAGCAATGCGCTGATGGCAAAGTTAAGGACAACCTGACCAGGGTGAAAAAATTGGGTTTGGAGGCATTTACTCATTCACTGACCAGTGATCAGAATAAGACAAGCATTGTGAAGCTGAATAGCTTCCACACACAAAACAAGAAAAGAAAGAAGTCAGTGAGTACAACAGCTGCTCCAGGGAAGAGTAATGAAATAACTGCCCTTTTGAGTATGGCATAGATCATTGCTAGTGGTGGAGAAGTAGACCTTGTTGTCTTCATAGGGAACCATTAATGCAGTGACTACCCACCATCTCTCTTCCAGGATGATGGCAGAATGAGAACAGGTACCAAGTCAAGCCTAGTGAAAACCCTGAAAGGGGAGACCAAAGTGACCAGCACTCCAATCCTGCCCCAACATGATAGAAAAACAGCAGTAGTCATTGATGCCATGTATGCCATTCGACACTGGTCTTTCTACAAAGGAGAAAGGTTTGGGACCATTGCTGAAAGATACAAATATCGACAGGTTTGGGACCATTGCTGTCAAGATACAAATATCGACTACTGAATGATGTGCCTGCTGGTACAGATTTCATACACTTCTGCTGTGACAAGTACAGTGGACCAACGCTGAAGTCCGCCGAGCAACAACGCAGTTATGCTCGATCAAAACCTGCCAAAGAATATGAAGTCAATGACCAGTACACAACTCCTGACCCACAAGAATTCTTCGCAGTTAACACAAACAAGGCTAACCTCTTGAACTTCCTATGTAAGAAATGGTGTGAGAATAGGTATCTGGACCCTGCTGTTGGACCTACACATCTCTTCCTGGGTGGTGGGTTCAAAGAGGAGACGAAGAGCGTATTAATCACAAGAGCATCTGTTGTGGATGTTCCTGCTCTAGAATCAACACAGAAAGAGGCTGACACAAGGATAATTCTGCACACTCTGTACAGTGTCCAGCATGATGGAGTTGAAAGAGTAGTTATCCACACCAATGACACAGATATTATTACCATGTGTTTACACTATGGAGCAATACACCTGCGAAATCTACCAGAACTATGGGTGAGGACAGCTGAGAACACATACTTACCAATCCATGAAATGGTAGTGGCGTTAGGAACTTCATTGTGTCGTGCAATGCCCTTCATCCATAGTCTGAGTGGCAGAGACACTACAAGTTACCCTTATTTCACTGGCAAAGAGGCATGGTTCAAATGCAGCTTGAGCCTCAACCTACCCATGATTGAAGAATTTGGTGAGAACCCTACTGACATTGTATCAGAAGAACTTATCAAGGAAGCAAGGACCATCACCACTTCTGTTTACACAAGAGCAGCTGATTGACTTCCAGGAGTCTGATTTGGGCAAGCTCAGGGCATACAAGTTTTTGAACAACAGGTCAACTATTCTAAAGCTCTTGCCCCCCACAGAAAATGCATTCCTTTTACATGTAAAAAGAGTTGCCCTTGCAACGATCATAGATAGGACTGCTCACATTGCCCAGCCACAAATCCCACCCTGGACAGAATTTGGGTGGTGTCTGGATGGTCAGCATGTTGTTGCAGTTCCATGTACTCACCCAGCCTGGCCCATTTCAATGAAGAAGGCAATATCATGCGGATGTGTCAAGGGGTGCAGGAGTAACTGCTTTTGCACTCAGAAAGCAGTTCCATGCTACTTGAGATGCCGCTGCCAAGGACTACCAATCAAATGTAGCAGGATGCAGGATATTGTGGCACCCGAGTTCAGTGACAGTAGCAGTGACTCAGATAGTGATTAGGAAGTGAATACCATGCTTACCTTAACCATATATATGGGCAGTTTCCTGGAAAGTTTCAATTCATTACTGAAAAGGATTTGTGAAATATAGAGAAATTTATATTACGGTGGAATTTATATTTTGTAAAAAAATGGCAAATAATCATATTTATAGCTAGATATGGCTATGAAAATCACCACTAAGCTCATTAAATGTTATATCATCTTGAAGATTATTTAATTTCCTTTAACATGATAACCCACACATGGTGAAAGGAGGTTTTATTCAAATATTATCTTCAAAATTGGTCAACACTACTTAAAAATGGCGGCCATTTTGAAAAATGGCCACCATTTTTTTTTCAGCAGCATATTTTTCGGGTAGTCCACCTGGAAGTTGTTCAGGGAGGTCCCCTGAACACATTGATACCCAACAACCTTTTACAACATCCCATGTCTGGTAAACCTGTTATGGCCCCTGGGTAGCCAGGGACAAATCGACACCTGGATGGGGATACACGTCTTAAAACAGTTGGCTGAATGGGGCCGAATGGATACAAGCCAGGGAAAGAGAGAAAAGGAGAGAAAGATTAAAAAAAAACGGATACCCCCCTTAAACGTAAATAGGATAGGCGGTTATTATGCCAATACACAGAGAGAAAGGTCAATCATTCTTACTATAGCCTACCCAATGATCATTATATACCTTTTTCATACTTTTGATCTTTTAGAATGTACACGAAGATGTGGTGTGCTATAGTTTGCGGGTGCATTTACCTTCCTGCATTAGTGTTAAGAGGGGCGACTAATTTCATTCATTGCCATTAATTTTAACCATCGTGCAAATGGTGAATACACTCAATGCATTCACTGAGTATACTCAAAATTATCCAGTGTTAGCCAGAATGCAGGGTAACATGGCAACAGTAGTATATAGCCATATCTAATTTGGGAGTGCTTGTTTTCTAACATGTATATCTATATATATATATATATATTGAGAATATATCACAAATACACGTGAGCTCACGTGTATTTGTGATATATTCTCAATATTTGTAACTCGCATGCTTTGTGGGTTAGAATTAAATGAAATCAATTTCGACCCGAGTTGCGTCGGGACACTCAAAAAACCGTGTATGGTATTCTGGAAATATGGATCCTACAACTAGGTTTGAATTGAAATATATTCGCCTAGTGGGTTTCCCTTCTCCCTAACATAAATAGGATAGAAGGCTGAGTATCTTTTAGACTGCCGTGGTGTAATTGATTAAAGCGTCGGCTATCGTCCTGATGGTCGATGGTTCGATCCCCACTGAGAGACTAGAAACATTTAGTGGCTCACGTGTATTTGTGATATATTCTCAATATTTGTAACTCTCATGCTTTGTGGGTTATAATTAAATGAAATCAATTTCGACCCGAGTTGCGTCGGGACACTCAAAAAACCGTGTATGGTATTCTGGAAATATGGATCCTACAACTAGGTTTGAATTGAAATATATTCGCCTAGTGGGTTTCCCTTCTCCCTAACATAAATAGGATAGAAGGCTGAGTGTCTTTTAGACTGCCGTGGTGTAATTGATTAAAGCGTCGGCTATCGTCCTGATGGTCGATGGTTCGATCCCCACTGAGAGACTAGAAATATATATATATATATATATATATATATATATATATATATATATTTGTTATTCTATTCAGAAACTACCAAACCAGATCTACCGGACCAAGAAGTCGAGTGTACCCCCTTGATTCAGACAATGACAATGCATCACCACGAACAAGCAGGGCAATGAAGATCAAATTAACTTCATAAACGGCTGACATTTGTTTGTTGATATTAGTGAGAAAAACTGAAACCTTGGAGCTGCCGTGGATATCAGAAGGGAAATATTATGACGCATTCCTTCACTCTATTATGATTATGTTAGATGGTTATATTCAGCTTAAGGGGGTAGTTCTTGGTTTTTGGTCTATATATAAATTTATAAATTTATAAATTTATTTTTGAGTTTCCTCGCTAGACCTCCATCAAGCTTAGAAAAAACACACTCTAGATCACCTTTCAAGATAAATGTGTACACAATTCGGTAGAAAAATGTCCCGGCCGAAAGCAGGTTCCTTCTAAAAATTTGAGGGTTGCTATCGCTCGCCAGGAAAAAATCGACACATAAAGGGCACGAAAGGTCTTAATATTGATAGCAAAATAGGCGAAAGATCTCAAAATCGCCAAACTAACGGAACGAACGTCTTAAAACTGCAAATCTAATACGCTAATCATGAGGGAGAAGGGGGTCCAGAAAAAGCGAGTACTACCCCCTTAACGCTAGCCCATCCGACCGAGGGGGCTTGGACGTGGAGGGGGGGGGGGGGAGGTAATGAGAGACCACTAGAAGGCCTTGTATAGTGTGGTGTTTGCGTTTCTTTATTACTGGGAGCTTTGGTTGTTTTTGTCATTTACGAGTAATATATTTGCTCCAAAAATATATCTTACAAGCTACCTTCATAATTGTTTTCGGTAGAAGAATATACCGGCCAAAAATTGATGTCCCCTATTTTGCAGTATCAGTATCGGTCGCCAAGAATATAATCGACACCTAAATGGTGTAAAACGTTTTATAATCACGAAATTATAGGGGGAAATGCCCTAAAATCGCTAAACTGATGGAGCGAAAAAGGAGTAATGCATAAGGTTAAATAGGTTAAAGGAGGCTCTATGAAAGTCAAATGGTTAAATAAAATTATGGGTACCCCTTTAATTCCTAGAAGACCTACCGACTTTGAATACAATATCAGGCTTTACCCCGATATCTACTATGTAAAGGGCACTTTCTGTGAGTTATCTGTCTGTCTGTTTGTTCACGAACTACTCCCTCAGTTTTCAAAATGGAGAGCCCATACTTGGCATGCATATTATGGGGGTGCCAGAATAGGTTTTAAGTGGGGGTGGGGGGTGAAACCCCCAACTCCCTCAGTTTCCAATATGGAGAGCCCATACTTGACATGCATTCTAAGGGGGTGCCAAAATAGGTTTTAAGCGAATTTATTTTTGTCCCCTCACCCCCAAGGGGGGGGGGGGGGGGGGCACAGAAAACAGAGTCTGAACAGCAACAACATTCAAAGTTCCTATTCTCAGGGTCCAGGACCACTTTCGCGTTCTCACGCCTGTTTCTCTGTCTTGCCCGTGTCTCTGTTTCGTCGAGTAGGAGAATTATACAAGGGGAGGAGGATTACTAGCCCCCTGCCCCCAGAAGGAAAAGTGGGACAGTAAAAGAAACAATTAGGTTGGGTAAAGGATGCCAAACTTCACTCAAGATAGGACCAGCCCTCACCCAAGCTCTATACCACACTTAACTCAACTAATCGCATATTTCTGACCTGACCATACTAAATAAATACACACTAATATTTTAACAGTGGAATCAACTAATATTACGCTTTGACTATCTAAAAAACTAAAGCAACTAATCAAACTCCAACTCGACTAATTCTCCTCATCACCTCCCACAGAGCATAATTCTCCTCATCACCTCCCACAGAGCATAATTCTCCTCATCACCTCCCACAGAGCATAATTCTCCTCATAACCTCCCACAGAGCATAATTCTCCTCATCACCTCCCACAGAGCATAATTCTCCTCATCACCTCCCACAGAGCATAATTCTCCTCATCACCTCCCACAGAGCATAATTCTCCTCATAACCTCCCACAGAGCATAATTCTCCTCATCACCTCCCACAGAGCATAATTCTCCTCATTACCTCCCACAGAGCATAATTCTCCTCATCACCTCCCACAGAGCATAATTCTCCTCATCACCTCCCACAGAGCATAATTCTCCTCATCACCTCCCACAGAGCATAATTCTCCTCATCACCTCCCACAGAGCATAATTTTCCTCATCACCTCCCACAGAGCATAATTCTCCTCATCACCTCCCACAGAGCATAATTCTCCTCATCACCTCCCACAGAGCATAATTTTCCTCATCACCTCCCACAGAGCATAATTCTCCTCATCACCAGAGCATAATTTTCCCAGGTGATCTTATTGTGTGTATGACCCTCACGCACACCAGCAGCACTAGTACGTGACCAGGCCTAAGTTCTACAGTTTTGCTTGCCAGGGAAAGGCTAATTATATGTCTGAGGCAGCACCAACATTCTCACCCTAGTTGTTATTATTATTCCATTCGTCCTTCCATTCCTCTAAACATTAGGTTTATCATAGAGCAGTTACGTGTATGTACAGTCGCGCTAATAAGTGATGGCTCGGCACCAAGTATGTTTTGATCAATAATTGGTATCAGCAATATCAAAGCTTCATTTCTGCATATCGAGTGAAATATACAAACATGTACCTACACTTACCTACCCTATTCAACATCTGACAGACATTTATACAGCACAGAGCAAGCCAAACGTAATGACAGCTGGGACATAACTTATTAGCGCAACCGTACATGCTTAGATAAATATGCAGTATTCGAGAATGCATAATATATCGTAGACTTGTGCATAAACCTTTAACTGTCTTGATAGGCTAGTGCTTAGTTTGCGCAAATTTGGTGTGAGTATCCTAGGTTTGAGTCCTTGGAGTACCACATGTATTCATTACTTTCACTGATTTGGTGTGAGTATCCTAGGTTTGAGTCCTTGGAGTACCACATGTATTCATTACTTTCACTGATTTCACTAGTTAGGTTTATTTGTAAATTAATTGGTGAGTTTGTGAAAAAAATATGACATTATTATTGTTATTATTATTATTATTATTATTATTATTATTATTATTATTATTATTATTATTAATATTATAAATTAAGGGGTAATTGATTGGTAAATTGTAGACAAATATCTAACTAATAAATTATCGTTGTTATTATTATTGTCTTATTATCATAACTTCAGTATCCGTGGACATGTTTTCACGTTATTCTGGCTAACATTAGATGGTTATAATTTGCTGACCTCTGACTCACACAATTTTGTCATAAGCTGAATAAAATCGGCTTCTGATAACCAGAATAAAAAGAAGCAATGCATCCTCATATCTTGAAAGGGTTAATGAGATTCATAATAATAATGTTGACCATAACTTAACAGACATTAGCTAATCAGTATATAATTTAACCGAACCAATTCTGTTTTCATGTGAATGATATATTGTATAGTTACTGTTGAATATAATGTACAGTCGCGCTAATAAATGATGTCTTGGAACCAAGTATGTTTTGATCAATTATTGGTATCAGCAATATCTAAGCTTCATTTCTTGATATCAAGTGAAATATACAAACATGTCGCTACACTTACCCACCCTATTAAACATCTGACAGACATTAATACAGTACAGAGCGAGCCAAGCGTAAGGACAGTTGTGACGTGACTTATTAGCGCGACTGTACATTATCTTCTCTTCATAAAGGTTGTTTATCATTATGAAAGAAAACACAAATATCGCTGTGTTCACACACACACACACGTTTCCTCTCACACACACATATGTGTGATAAGTCAACAAACAGACACGGTACACCCACACACAACATGTCGGCACATACACACACATAAACCAGTACATGCACGCTACATACACACACACACACACACACACACACACACACACACACACACATACACACACACACACCCACACACACAAGTGATCAATTTATGAAGTTACCTAACATGATTAAACTGCTTGGACGTGCCTTTTGTAAACACTTGCACAAACAGACTGATGGGAGATTAAGGTTTTGGTGATTAGTTAGCCTTTTGAGTACGGGGGATTCAGTTAACCCCTTCTGTACCAGCAACGTCTTATTAACATGATTTTAGCTCCATACAGATGATATTGTGTAGTATAAGAAGGATCTGTGGTAGTAAAAAGGGTTAATTAAGATATTTCGAAGCCTGTTAATTGCTGGAGGCCCTTTTGAAATAAAATAAAATCGTCTGATAGTAGCCAGAATAAAGCTAAAAGGACGTCACCGGTACTAAATGGCCGGGTTAAAGAATGTGCTGGGTATCATTGGACCTACACTGTAGAATGTGAACGCTTATTTGGTAACAATAATGATACACATAATAGTGTTTGATCGTTTATGTGTGCTAATGTGAACACGTACACTTTTGAAGCACTTATATTTATCATTGTTGGTACAATTAACCCCTTCATTACCGTGCCGTCCTTTTAACTATATTTTAGTTACTATTAGACGGTTTTATTCAGCTTAAAAAGGGCCTCCATCAATTAATAGGCTTCGAACTATCTCACTTAACCCTTTTTACTACCCCAGATCCTTCTTAAACTGCACAAAATCGACTAAATATAGCTACAATATACTTAAAAAGGCATCGCCGGTACAGTAGGAGTTAACCCCTTCAGCACCATGACGCCTCTTTAATTTTGATTATGGCTAACATTAGACGATTTCATGCAGTGTAAGGGCCTATATTACTCATAAGGTTTATTCAGATCGTATTTACCCCTATGAGTCCTAGAGGTAGATTATAAGTTAAACAAAAATAATCTAGGGGTAACCAGAATGCGATGAAAATTACGTCATATCTGAAGGGGTTGAATGTTGAATATTTACATTATAGGACGAGGAAGACGATGCAGGGCATCATGGAGGAAGAGATAGAAGCCGAGGGAGATGCCACTGGACCACAGACACAGAAAGTAACAAGTGTTACACTGGCCAGCTTGCCAGAATGTACTCGTAACTCGCTAGCGCTCGCCAGGGCAGTGAAATGGGCTATAATAATCGTAGAACGATGTTCTTTCTTTCTTAGTATTCATGTTGTCACAGACAGATCAGTGGTGGTCTTTATTCTTGTCTGTGACACTTGGAAGTATTTTATATCATTGATAGAGTATAAGATATGTAGTGTGAATTGTAAGGAGAAAGAGAGCAAGAAGGAGCAGCGAGGTGGTAATATGTGCGTGTGTGTGTACGTGTGCCTCCTTCACTCGAGCGGAGGTTCCCACGCTCGTGATTGGTCGGCTGGCCTGACGCGTCATATGACGCCTGCTCTTCATGACGTAGTCGTCTGTGATTGGGGGCCGCTGTCCTAGTAGGATGGTGCGGGCATCCTTCTCGAGTGTCTCTTCAGAGCTTGGTATGTTGTGCTTGGTCCTAGACGTCCCTTGCAATCTGTCCCCAATCTAACCCGCTTTACTACTGTTTCTCTCTCTGAACTTCTTCTTTTCAATACTTCTCATCTTTATTCATTTACTTATCCCTTCAGGTTCTGCATACGACTTCCATAGTCGGCCAGTCGTATTACCAGCACCAGTTCTCACATATATGTTTTGCACTAGCTTTAGGGGTTATTAGAGTCATAGTCACATGGTATCATAGTATTGGGGTGCTTCTAATTATTGAGTTGTTCTTTCCTACTATTTAATGCTAGACAGTGGAGGGTATCCTTGGTCGTTGTCTGAGTTATGTATGTGGCAAGTCAGAGCCTGTACGACTTCGACGGAGCTAGGTAGCCGGTAACCCTTGTGCATATTTTTCCTTTGCGAGTGTAGCAGCATACAAGCGAAGGGCTTTTGCCTACTCTTGCTCGTATGCTTGCTACCTCATTTTGTTGACCTTTGTGGAGCGCCAGGGTAAGACCAGATACTTGAGATCTGGACTTACCAAGAGAGCCTCCAAGTCACTTAACGTAACATAAGGGAAATCTGTTCAAGGGGAGACAGTAGGCTACGAGCATGCTTGCGCTCTGCCTAGGTTCCTTGTAGCTTTTATGCCACTGCTAGACTTTATTAGTGAGAAAGACGGCATTGTGTTTATTAACTTTAATTGCGTATGCTTTAGGAATTATTCACGCCTTATTTTAGCCTAGGTTGATGCATAGTGCACAACCCAGTTTGGCTGTTACGTTGGCTAAGGAAGTACTGTTTTGAGTGGCTATTATTAGTGCTGTCACAGAGTTGTTGCACTCCCTTGTTTTATATATATGTATCCTACGTGTTGGTGTATTTAAGATACACGCTTTGGTGTCCTGCCCCTGCATTATTTCTGTTCTATATTCGACGAGCATCTTAGAGCATCAGACGTTTTCAGACGATTCCATATCTGATTGCTGTAGGACTAGACGTCCAGTGTTTTCATAGAGCATTGAAGAGTTTAGTGTTGAGTTCAGACTCACACTAAAGTTAACGTAAGCATATACTCCTTTATTAAATCTTGTTATAGTTTATTTAAGCATTGTTATTACTTGAGAGCATTTTATTAACGTAAAGTACTCCTGTTGTGAGTAGGCTTTGCCGTCACCGGAAAGCCAGTTGTAGAAGTGCACTAAAACCCAGTTAATTGATACCCCGTTATCCAGTAGATTAACTCTGGAGGGTTTAAGTGTTTTGTTCACCGGCTTAATAGTTCGATGGTTTGGAATTAGCGTACCGTTGTTGCAGATATAGCCCAATATTAAGTGTCCTTGTTTATTTCGTTGTGCCGGTCGTAACACAAGCGAGTTTAGTAGAGCGTGTATCTCCGGCATACGTGCAGACAAGAGCAAGTATCATTAACATTTATTCTGTCTGCAGCCGTTTTGATTCTGGGCCGAAATAGTCTGTGTTCGATATGGGTAGAGTTGAGCAGTTTAAATAATTCGATCAGCGAGCTTATTGTCCGAGTGAGCATTTTCAGGTGCAGCAGTTTTGATTCGTAGCTGTTTTGGGCCAAGGATTCTAATTTAATTAACCGTTTTAGCATCTGACCATTTTGGTATGTGATAGTTAATGTTTAAAGCTGTTTTGGAAGCAAAGCATGGATGGTTCGGCCATATGGAACGTATGGGAAGCGAGAGAATGACTAAGAGGGTGTACGAGAGCGAGGTGGAAGGACAGGGAGGAAGAGGTAGACCAAAGGAGAGGTGGCAGGATGGAGAGAGGAAGTATATGAGTGAAGGCAGTGCTGGTTGGGAGGAGGGGCGTCGACTGACTGGGGACAGAGGTGCATGGGGGCGGTTCGTTCGTGGCCACCCCTTCGGGGATCATGGCGTCAGGCAATAGGTAGATAGATAGATATGTCCGCAGCCAGTTTGGTCTGTGTTATTTTGGGTTATGGCCATATTGGACTGCTTCCAATTTAGTCAGTGGCTGATATGGGCAGATCCGAGCAGTCGAACGCAACCAATAATATTATCCCAGTGAATACTTTGGTCTGTGGCCAATTTGGTTTGTAGCCGTTTTACTATATGGCCCCATTATATGGGCTTGGGGTCTAATATGATGATCTGTTTTGGTAGCCACCATGGTCTGTGGATGTTTTTGTCTGCCGCCGTTTTGGTCTGCGGCAGGTTTAGTCTGCAGCTATTTGGTCTGAGCCAATTTAGTCTGTGGCCTACATTGGCATATGCGGACTGAATACAGCCACCTAACTGCATGTAATTCCGTGTATGCGTTTTTTAAACAAAGGCATGTTATATGATATAGGTTAAATCCCTAAACCCCCAGTTGGATTATTAGCAATCGCCCATTGTATTGTGTGAACTCCTTAGGTAACCAGAATATCTGTACTTTATTCCTGGTGAAGGTCGGCAAAGTCTGACGGGGGTTCGAATCCATCCTAGAGCCAGTCAAGTTTTTGGGGTTGAAGCTCACATGTTCACAACAAAAACAAACAACCTAAACAATACCCCTGTCACTACTACTGTCACTGTCTTCGTTTTCACCTGTACTTTGTCTCTGTCCAAGCCCTTATAGGAAGATCCCACTACTGAATGATTCACATAGAAAAAAAAAAAAAAAAAAAAAATCATCCCTTTCTTCTTCTTTTCTCCCCCTTGGTTGTATACATTAATTCTAGAGGGGGAGATAACTCAAGCGTTCCCCCCCTCTCTTTATCTGCTCAGCGCCACGGAAAAGATTTGGTATTTTTTTATGTTGTTGTCCTGCCCTTGCTTTGTTATCTTTAAAATATTATGTGTTCGGCCTTGCTTCTTGCATAATATCCACATTATTCAATCACGCCTGCCTAGCAAGCGTGGCGCCTCTCGGGTCAATCTTTTGCTTTGTAATGTATTTTATGCATTATTTATATAAATTAATTAAATTACAATATACTTTAACATTTTCTACAGAAAAACGTACACTTTTACCTTAAAGGGAGGTCTGGGTGGCGTGAAGGGGGTCTGAAGAGACTTTATTTGTTTTTTTAGTGTAGGGGCAAACTGAAAATATATTACTTGAAAATTACAAAAACAACCAACACCACCAATAATGCTTGAGAGTAAAGCACTAAAATCCCCCCCCCCCCACACTTCGGACTAGCTAGTTTTAAGAGTTGCTCGAGGTAGTATTTATTAACCCTTTCTGTACTGGTGACGTCATTTATATTTGATTTCAACTACATTTGGACGATTGTATTAAGCTTAGAAAGGATAGATGGCAGGTAAAGGGATTACTTAGAAAGGATAGATGGTAGGTAAAGGGATTACTTGAGATAGTCTGTAGCCTTTTCATGGGTAGATGTCCTTCCTAACTCGAAGACAATCATCTAATAGTTTCCAGAATATAATGAAAAGGACGTCGCTGGTACAGAATGGGTTAAAACACATTAATATTATGGCTTGAAAAGAGTGTATAAAGTATCTACAGTATAATAATATACCCCTATCAATGAGGTACAGTGGCAGTAATGTACCCGTCTAATGTACTGTAAAGATATCAAGGTTTATCACTACACTCTGTTTGTATCCAGCTGGCGGTAAATTGCTATGTCTTCAGCTTGATTCCTCCGCTATTATGTAGTTTTTGTTGCGAAATATGTTGTTAATTATGAAAACTTGGCACTAATATAAAGCAGAGACATGGTAGTTTCTTATGTTTCCGTTAGTTATCGATAAATCAGTTGTTAAGGGATTTAATTTACCGTCAGATGAAATGAAACAGAGTTATAGCAATATATCAATAGTCTGTTTAGTATATTTAGGACACATATCTTCACCACTAACCTCCCTAACTAATGAAACTATAGTCTGTTTCTTTTCAAATGACGGTAAATTTCAAAGTTCCTATTGAGTTTTTCATATATTTTGAAGATTTTGTAGTGAATTTTGGTGCTAATTATATACACTTTGTCTTAATATGATGCAGAGACATAAATGTTGTATATTTTCCATTAACCCCTACTGTACTGTACTGTAATAAAAGTCCCCCCCAGTCCCAAGCTATGTGGCCAAAATGGCAAGATAGAACAACCTTCCACCTCAAGAGATGAAGGAAGACTGGCTCTCTCAGCCTTCAGAGGGTTGGATATATGCTGAGAAGTGTTACCATATCGAGAGCAGTGCTCAAACTGTTGTGGTACCAGGCACAGCCAGATACAGGCAGCTACAAGGAAAGTACATTACTGACGGCTCCCAGCCGTCGCTGGGACGGGGGAGTGACTTATCTACTGACGGCTGGTAGCCATCGCTGGGGTTGGATGGGTTAAGTATCGAAAAAAATGGCTGATAATAATTCATTTTGTCGTCAACTGAAAAGAAATAGAGCATAGTAGAATAATCGATAATAATATTTCTACCATTTGAGAAGAGTGTGCCAGCGAATAGATGTGGGAAATTATAGCCCATTTGCTCTAGCCCATTTTGAGCTAGAGAGGTTCGAGGTCAAGATCTTTGGCTTACTTATAATGAATATACTATAATTATCTGATAAACCTTTATTATACCTTCCTAATTATCTGATATACCTGTATTATACCGTCCTAATTATCTGATATACCTTTATTATACCTTTCTAATTATCTGATATACCTGTATTATACCGTCCTAATTATCTGATATACCTTTATTATACCTTCCTAATTATCTGATATACCTTTATTATACCTTTCTAATTATCTGATATACCTGTATTATACCGTCCTAATTATCTGATATACCTGTATTATACCGTCCTAATTATCTGATATACCTTTATTATACCTTCCTAATGATTTGATATGCCTTCATTATATTTTCCTAATTATCTGATATACCTTTATTATACCTACCTAATTATCTGATATACCTTTATTATACCGTCGTAATTATTTGATATGCCTTCATTATACCTTCCTAATTACCTGATATACCTGTATTATACCGTCCTAATTATCTGATATACCTTTATTATACCTTCCTAATGATTTGATATGCCTTCATTATACCTTCCTAATTATCTGATATACCTGTATTATACCGTCCTAATTATCTGATATACCTTTATTATACCTTCCTAATTATCTGATATACCTTTATTATACCGTCCTAATTATCTGATATACCTGTATTATACCGTCCTAATTATCTGATATACCTTTATTATACCGTCCTAATTATCTGATATACCTTCATTATACCGTCCTAATTATCTGATATACAAAGGAGTACAAAGGAAATCAAGCAACAACAGATCTAGTGACCCTTCTAGGTTGCTTGTCCTCCAAAACACTGAGGATCAAGTGTCCAAACAGTGGTTTAGAGTGGGTAAGGGAACATTGGAAAGGGAATTACTGCCCTGGAACTAATGTCCGTGGCAGGATTAGGAAGTTAGTAGGGGACAGATCGGTTAGTAACTGAGGGGGGGATAAAATAAAGTTATTCATTTACAAACGCAGTCAGTCGCGGGTTTGATGCGAGATATTTGTCTAGGCGGAGTTTAAATGAATCAACGGTGATGCAGTCTATAACGTTTCGGGGAAGCCCATTCCACAAGTTGACAACTCGATTGAAGAAGAAATTCTTAGATTCGTGTGAGTTAAAAGATTTACCAATAATTTTGCAACCGTTTCCCCGCGTGTAATTAGATTGGTCGATAGTGAAGTACTTACTACAGTTCATATTGTCGATGCCTTTGATGATTTTGAACACTTGAATTAAGTCACCTCTTAATCTGCGCTGGGTTAAAGGAAATAGATTTAATTCTCTAAGACGCTCTTCGTATGGTTTGTTCTTTAGGCTAGGTATCATTTTGGTAACTCTACGTTGAACTCGTTCTAGCTTGTTTATATCTTTTTGGTAAGAAGGGCACCAGCATTGAACGCAGTATTCCAGAAGAGGGCGGACTAAGGAATTGTAAAGGGTTAGGATAACTTCTTTGGATTTATGCTCAAATGACCTGCCTATAAAGCCAATTATTTTGTTTGCCTTCTTAACAACTTCTGAACATTGTTGACTCGGTTTTAGGTTACTCGATATTGTTACTCCCAGATCGGTTTCTCTGTTTACATTCTTAAGCTGAGTGCCATTCATCGAATAGTTTGCTTTCTCATTTAGGTATCCGATATGTAGTACTTTACATTATTCCGCATTGAAACTCATTTGCCAAATTTGGGCCCAACATGACAATTTATCTAGATTGTGTTGCATATCGTCAACTTGTTCTTTTGAGATACCTTTATATACCGTTCTAATTATCTGATATACCTTTATTATACCGTCCTAATTATCTGATATACCTTTATTATACCTTTCTATTTTTGACGGTGTATATCTGCCTGCCGAGATCGGAGCCTCTCCGGGTGGTCGGGGGCCGGGGGAGTGCTGGAGCGACCTTGGTGACCCTGGTCTCTGGGTATTCTTCTGGGTGACCTAGATGTGTGTGAATTTTGTGTTTTGTCTGTGTTCGGTGTTTTGTCTTGTGTTTTGTGTTTTCCTGTTCTTACTCTGTCTTGAGTCGGCCACCCCCAAGAAAAAACAAAACAAAAAACAAAAAATAATAATAATAAAATAGAGGAAAATAAAAAATAAAAAATAGGAGAAGTGGGGATTGGGCCTGAGCATATACAGTAGATAGATATAGATATTATTATGTTCCTTCCAACAACCAACTATACTCCTAAAATCGATTAATGAAATTTACAAACACATGTGGCAGTCCGTGCATTCGAACCCAGGATGCTCACACCGAAAATCAACACCTTATGCATCGCATAATGGTATCGTCAAATTGAAGGTGCACTCTATAAAAAAGTGTTGGGTATGAAAAAGGCAATTCAAGTGTCCATGATAATATACCCTTATCAATTAACCATATACCATCAACCCATCACAGACAGAAGATGAAGTAGAGCAGGCTGATGTAGGCAGGTTTAATATTTCGCATTTAAAGGGGGATGGCTAATTTTTAGGTCGATTTTTTTTTTTTTTTTTTTTTTATCATATTTTTAGTTTCCTCCCTAGACCTCCATTAAACTTAAAAAACAATCCCAGGATCCCCCGTCAAGATATATTTGTACATTTTTCGGTAGAACAATATCCCGTACAGGCTCGTTATCGTGCGTCAGGAAAAAAATCGACACCTAAATTACAAGAAAACTCTTAATATTGACAAGGAAAAGGGGCCAAAGGTCTTAATATCGCCAAACTAATGTGCCGAACGTCTTATACTCAGAAAACTAATGGGGCTAAGCATGTGAGGGCGAAGGGTGTCCAGAATAACCGACCATCTCCCCTTAAACCTCTTCAAGCATGTACTGTACATTTCTATGAATTATTGCATTACATAGTACAGCTCTATTATGGCAATATACTGTATACACATATATTAACCCCTTCTGTACCGGCGAGGTCTATTATATTTTATTATAGCAATATTTAGACGATTTTATGCAGCTTAGAAAGGATCTGTGGTAGTTAAAAGGGTTGACTGAGATAGTTCGAAGCCATATAATTGCTAAAGATCATTCCTAAAGTGAATAAAATCGATTAGTGTGATCCAGAATAAAATCAAAAGACGTCTCCGGTATAGAAGGGGTTTATAATATTCATAAGTAGAATTATAACATGAGATAATTTGTGCTCGTGCTATAGACAACTCTTTGATGCAGATAATTTGTGCTCGTGCTATAGACAACTCTTTGATGCAGATAATTTGTGCTCGTGCTATAGACAACTCTTTGATGCAGATAATTTCACTAAAGAATTTTGATGTAATTATGGATTTAGTATACTAAGAACTTATATACAGAACTAAACAAATAACGATAGAACGCTGTACAACCACACTAACGCTGACAAACTTTCGATTAAGCGGGGTCACTGGCTTTTTTCTCTTTCTCTCCCTCTCTCTTTGGCTACTGTTTTAAGACGTTTACCCTCCATCCAGATGTCAATATTTTCCTGGCGAGCGGTAGCGAGCCAGCATATATATATTTTTGTTTTGACAGCAAGCTAAATTTGTACATTTGTCGATAGAAAATTGTCTCCGGCGAAGCCGGATTTCTCCATACAATGCTGGCTCGCTATCGCTCGTCAGGAAGAAATCGACACCTGGATGGGGATAAACGTCTTAAAACAGTTGGCTGAATGGGGCTGAATGAATACAAGCCAGGGAAAGAGAGAAACGGAGAGAAAGAGAACAAAAAGTAGGTGACCCCCCTTAAGAATTAAAATAATTTCGCAGTTCATAGCTCCTGTCAGCCTTGCCGGTTTCGTATATAAGAAATGTAGAGGTTGCGTGCCTCTTTATAAATGTAGACAATATGTTATTACTGGTTTACAGTACTTTGATCACATATTGATACATGAGAATCGTCATAGATGAGTAACAAAAGATAAATGAATGTTCACACTCCCAATTTAACTGTTATTGTGCTATTGGTAATTGTAACATTAATTAGCATTATTAAGTGTTCATTTCGCTCCACGTAGGATGTCCCCCTACTGATGGCTCTGGCCTGTACTGACAGGGACACGGCTCCCCAAGAGAGGATTGAGAGGGTTTATCAAACTTATATTTTCCCTCCCCTGCCTTCCTCTAATTTTTTTGGCATCCGTGGTGTAATTCTCACTTCCCCTTCTTGGGAAGTGGGATGGATGTTGATCTGCCTGCCCCTCCCCTTCTCAGGGGGTGATCCTCCTCCTAAAGCGCCTGTGATTGCCCCCGAGCATGCCTCCTTTCTCTCAATTTCTTCTTGAGTATTAAGGTGATTGATGGTTGTGCAGGGCCAGTGGATCAGGTCAAGAAGCTTGACTTCCTTGTAAAGACTAGTAATGCTTCTCAGGTTAAGGACTTGCTTAAGTTGCGAACATTTCATAACTACGACGTAACTGTGCCGATTCCTGTTTCAATTAATTCCTGCAATGGGGTGAACTATTGCAGGGATTTCTTGTCCATGACTGAGCAGGACATTGTGGGTGAAATGGCCGATTAGTTTTTCGTTGAATCTAGATTCATTACTGGTTATACAAATGGCGAATGTGTTCAGACTCCCCACGGTTGTATTGATTTAGGGTATGGCTAAACTCCCCGAAGCTGTGCATGTGCGGTATGAATGTTGTCCAGTCAGAATCTATATCCCTAACCCATTGCGTCTGTTTAAATGGCAACAATATCCGCATCATAAAGAAGCTTCCCGTTCTGCCCAGTCTGTTTGTGAATGATGTAGTGGATGGGATCATGAGAGTGCAGGATGCACTGCGACAGCTAAGTGTGCAAACTGTGCAGGTGCTCACTCTGCTTCCTCTTGGGATTGTCCCAAGTGGTTGCTAGAGAAGGAGGTCTGTACAGTCAAGGCCACTATCGGAGTTTCGTATTTCGATAAAAGGTAGAAGGTGGAGCAGTTGTATGCGACTCCTTTGCCGAATGTTTCCTATGCTTCAATGGTGACCTCTCGGCATCAGATGTGCTCCTTGAAGACTCAGACTTATTCTGCGTCTACCCAGACTGATCGTCCTGTCCTTTCTGCTACACTAGTTCACTCTCAGCCTCCTACTGCCCACTGCTCCCCCTCGACCACTACCACTGTCTTTACCACTTCCACTCATTGTACCATTACCTCATTCTCTGACTCTACTGCTTCGTCTCCCTCTTGCCCTCCTCATTCTACTGCTTCTACTTCTGACTCTGCTTCTGCCTCAGAGAGGGATAAGTCCTCTTATTTCCACGCTGCTGCTGGGAAGAATGACAAGACTGGTAAATATAAGTTAACCAAAACCCCTTGAGCCCTACATCTTATACGTACATCATCCCGTCTCCCTCAGGGGAGTCCTCCCAGCCTCACTTAGGGGAATCCACAGAGAAGATAGAGGTTGCTGGTGGCAAGCCCCAGCAAAGGTTCCCAGGTTCCCCTCATAAACAGAGGAGTAAAAAAATTAAGCATGCTAAGCACTGCAATTACTAAACTTGTAAACTTGGAGTACAAGATACTTCAGTGGAACTGTAGAGGTATTAGAAATATATTACAACACTTAGCACTTTTATTGCAATTACACATGCCGTCAGGTGTTTGTCTAAAGGAGACGAATTTGGTGGATCACGCTGATCCCCCTCCTTTTATACGCTACTGCTACTATTCGTATAGAAGACATGAGGGTAATGGGGTTGCAATTTATGGCTATAAACCACTTTCCCACTCAGCAGTGCCTCTTGTTTCTGCTCTGATAAGACCTGACGACACAGAATATTTATGAAACTCTATACTTTTGGTATTCCGGTATTCGTAACTTCCTTTCTGATCAATCTTTTGCGGTCAGGTTGCCCAATAACATAACATTGGACATTTATGTCCAGGAGAATGGGGTGCCACAAAGCAGTGTGCTTAGCCCTTTGTTGCTTTGCTTATTGATTATTGATATTCTGTCATTCGCTCCTCCAGAATCTTAAATACTGACTGTATGCTGATGCCAGTGTGTTTTTGGCATTCTGCCCAATGTGCAATTTTTGACTGGGCGTATTCAAGTGGCCCTTGATTCTGTCCATCTTTGGACCTTGCAGTGGGGCTTCAAGTTTTCTGTTGCTAAGTGTTTCGGTATAGTTTTTGCTCATAGACGTAACGTTTCTAATTTGAACATAACGTTGGATAATGAGCCGGTACCTTTCAAAAATTGAGTCAAGTTCTTGGGTCTGCACTTTGATTGCAGGCTTGATTGGAAATCTCATTTCAATTATATGATTCATTCATGCAGAAAAAGCTTAAATGTCCATAAATACCTTTCTGGCCATTATTGGGGAACCAACAGAATATCTTTACTGATGGTCTATAATTCTTTTCTTCATTAAATAGTTGACTTTGGATCGTAGATGTATGGGTCGGCGCCTGGTCTTACCTTGGGTGTATGATTCTTTCTGACCCTCTATATTTGTCAGGACCACATTCTTCTCTCATGCGGCATCTCTTTACACCAGAAACGTTCACTCGGCCTTCCGGCTTGTGGGATCCTCCTACAGTACGAGCATGTGCTGCCTGGCGCTGTCAGGTTGGTGGCTGTGCGGCTTCACTTCCTATCACGAAATCTAGGCTATGACTTCTCTAATGTTGACCAGCTGGTAGTATTAAAGATAGCTCCTTGGGAGCAGCCCCGTTTTACTGTCGACATCCAGTGACTCCCTTCCCCCAGACGTCAGGTGCCAGAGGTGGAAATTCGCTAGCTATTTCGATCGATCCTCATTATATACCTAGCTTTTTTCCACCTCTACACCGATGACTCTAAGATAGATGAATATGTAGGTGCAAATGCGTGATCTACCGAGTGTCGCCTCAGGTACCGGTTGCCGATACAGATGTCTATATTCACTTCTGAACATTTTGCGATAGACCGTGCCATAGATTTTGCTGAAACTTCTCCACATGACAGCTTTGTCACTTTTTTGGATTCTAAGTCAGCCCTACAGACAATTGATTCATGCAGAACGGATTCTTCTGAAATCCAGGGCCGTATTATCAATAACTTACACTCAAGCTGTAAATCCTTCTCTCTGATTTGGGTGCCTGGTCATTGTTGCATTTACACCAATGAGCAGGCTCATGAACTAGTAAATTTGGCAGTATAACTTGATGGGCTGTGAGACATCCCTCAGAATCTACAGTAAAATCCCTCATATGGAAATCAATCAATCTGTGGCAAAGTCAGTGGACCAATCTAGCTGTTCATTCAGGAATATCAGTAATAATCAGTAATAAAGCCCACCCTTTGGTTTGGCCATCTGCTACCCGTCGCTCTTGCAGGGAGGAGATTGTCCTCACGAGGATTAGGATGAACTCTACCCTACTGACACATATGAAACTTTACATGAACCATATATTCCCGCCACAATGTGGCGGGATTCTATCGATCAATCACATCCTTTTGTCTTGTAGTAGATTTGAGGAGGAGTGTAGTGGAGCTAGTAGTGGAAGACAACCTATGGTATGGGAAAAGAAAGTGGAAAAATACATTGAGGAAAAACGTCCACGTAGTGGAAGGGGCATTGTGGCACGGGCAAAGGAAGCATGTCTTGACAAAGTAGTCTGGAGATGTTTCTGTCATGGCCATCCTTTAGCGGGGGTTTCCCAGGGGGAAACAAGACGTCGGAGATGATGATGATGATGAATGATGTGTAGCCCTCTCCTGATGTACTGCAGGTCCCCATCACTTTGGACTCGATCTTGGGTGTTGGGGATATTGGTGTGGTGAACAAATTGACGAATTATTTGAATGAGACCAATTTATTCAGTAAGCTGTGAATCGAGTTATATTTTTGGTTGTGGTGTTTTATTCTACATCTTTAATTCCTTTCTAGCATACTTTTTATGCGATTATCTTAAACCAATATTTCTTATGTTCACAGGACCTAATATTATGCTGAAGCTCGCTCAATTCATTATTCTTTTCTCTTAATACTTGTTCGGTAATATTAATTTGTTCTGTTTTACCTTTTCCCTTCGTCTTAGCATATAATGAGGTAGATAGTTGACGCTCTTAAAAAATTGTTTTGTCCTGGCACTCTTCTACTCAGCTGATGTTGCCTTTACTATTTTTTGTACTGTATGTACAGTATATGCATCTGTAGTGTATGTGTGTGTGTAATGTATATTTTGTTATTTACAAATACCATATATTGATGGTGTAAATATATCATTCTAAAAGGCAGGGGTGACTGGGGCCGATTCGCACTGGTCTGGTCTGGTAGATTGGTAGGGTGCCCGCGGCCGAGGATATAAATGGAGGGAAGTGGCGGCGGCGCGGTTAGTTGCCCTCAGAACGTGAACGTGGAGGGTACAGAGTCTCACGCCGCCGCTCACCCTGACTTGACTCTGGGAATGAACGCTCATCGGCTTTTCATTAGTTTCATAGGTTTCCGAATTACACGTACCATCGCCCGGCGCACTTTATGTGAAGTGAACAATTAATGTTTTTGATGAAATATAGTTCCACACATGCTGAGATTGGATGTATTTGATGATAATGAGAACAGTGATGATGGACATGGTGTATTCGTGACGTTTGTGATCATAATAGTGTAGTGCGAGCAGTGCCATTGGAAAAATTTATGTTTGTAGGATTTGCAGAAAAGGCAGGTCAGTTTCTTTTGTTTTGTTTTAGCTTAATTTATTTGGTCAGAATGTTTGACTTACTTTCTTATTAATCAACAACCTTTCTAGCATAATTTACGTACAGAATCTTTGAGTATTTGTGGGACTGTTTCACATTATAGGCTATGGTAGCTTTTATTTCAGCTAACGGTAAATTGAATCCCTTAGCAACTGATTTCCTGATACGTTATGGAAAACTATGAAACTAATATTTCTCTGTATCATATTGATGCCAAGATTTCATAATTAACAACGTATTAAACTCACAATATAAGAACATGAAAACGGGGATCTGCAGAAAGCCGATTGGCCCACACAAGGCAGATCCCTTTCACACTCAACCCATCTCGTCCATATGCCTATCTAATTTGATCTTGAAGCTCTCTATCGTTCTTGATTCTACTATAGCACTTAATAACGTATTCCACGTATCTACAACTCTGTTACCAAACCAATATTTGCCTATTTCTTTTCTGAAACAAAACTTATCTAATTTGAAACATTTTTTTTTTTAGTTCTTTCGCTATCACTGAGCTTTAGCACATCTTCCATGTCCCCTATTTTAATCCCACTAACCCACTTGAACACATCTATCATATACCCTCTAATAACTGCCTCTCTAACGAATGGACGTAAGCCTAATTTATTCAACTTTCCTTTTTATGGAAGGTATCTAATATTATGGATAACCTTTGTCATTCTTTGTTTTACTCTCTCTACAATGTTCCTAATGTATGTAAATACTCGGGCACATATCTCATTTCTGGGGGTGGCCGACTCGAGACAGAGCCCAAACAGGAGAAAAAAAGTATAAGAAGGATCTTTAGAAATCAAAAGAGTAAGAACACTCTAATTCCAATGATGATGATGATGAGGATGAAATTTGCGAGGGTACCGTAACACCTTTTCATCAGTACCTCATAGAAAAAAGTTGTTCTACCGTTTAAGTTGTTCTACCGTTTAAGTTGTTCTACCGTTTAAGTTGTTCTACCGTTTAAGTTGTTCTACCGTTTAAGTTGTTCTACCGTTTAAGTTTTGATATTCTTTACCTTAAAATTACTTATGTGTTTTAATTTCCTGTTCTCTATACAGTACTGTATTGCTTTAAGGGGGGTGACCTGTTTTGGTTCTGTCCTTTTCTATCTTTCTCTGGCTTGTATCCATTTGGTCCCATTCAGCCTACTGTTTTAAGACGTTTATCCCCATCCAGGTGTCAATGTTTTACTGGTGAGCGGTAGCGAGCCAGCATATTTTTTATTTTTGTTTGACAGCAACCTAAATTTGTACATTTTTCGATAGAAAAATGTCTCCGGCGAAGCCGGATTTCTTCATATAATGCTGGCTCGCTATTGCTCGCCACTAAGAAATCGACACCTGGATGGGGATAAACGTTTTAAAATAGTTGGCTGAATGGGGCCGAATGGATACAAGCCAGAGAAAGAGAGAAAAGGACAGAACTAACAAAAAGCAGGTCACCCCCTTAATTTGGTTGCGTTTCCTGTCCAATTGCTTGTGGGTTTGTGAGTTCCATTACTTTCTTTTCTCATATTTTCCATAATCATGCATTTATTTTACTGTTCTACCATTCTACTCTTTTCAAACCAATATGTACCCACTATATAATTCCAATATGTACCCACTATATAATTCCAATATGTACCCACTATATAATTCAGGAGCAATTTTGTGTGAAAGCTTGAATGAATATGAGAAGAAATACGAGATAATTAACATGAAGTAGCATTGTTTTAGACTTGTTATCACTTCCAAAGACATCATTTCAACTATAAACCACAATCTTATCTTTGCACATATAATATTAAAGACTAAATTTAATGAACTTGGCTTTCGTTTGACACCCTGATATCATTTTCGTGTTCTTGTTTTGGTTATTGTATTTCCCTTTGACTCTTGTATGTATGTATGTATGTATGTATGTACGCTGGCACCTTCCCCAGTTTTCCTATTTTTTTTTTATGGGAGTGGCCGACTCAAGACAGAGCCCGAACAGGGACATCACAAACTCTTGCCTGTGAATATTCTGAACATTTCAGGATAAAATATCTCAGAGCTTCCTTTTCTTTTCCACTGTTACTCCACATGTATTACAAGCTGTACTTTAATCCGTGGATATTTTCATATCATTGGGCCGCTTTTTTGGTCCCCTTTCTCCCTCGTGTTCAGCCTAATTTGTTTTGAGATTATAAGACATTTGGCCCATTAGTTTGGCGATTTTAACACCTTTCGCCCCATTTCGTTGTCAATTTTAAGATCTTTCGTGCCATTTAGGTGTCGATTTTATCCTGGCGAGCGAAAGCTAGCCTGAAATTTTAAGAGGAATCGGCCTTCGGCCGGGAAATTTTTCTGCCGAAAAATTTACAAATCTATCTTGAAGGGGGGTCTAGGGGGTGTTTTTCTAAGCTTGATGGAGGTCTAGCGAGGAAACTAAAAAATAAAGGAATACATATATGAATTAATAGACCACAAAACCAGCCAATCTCCCCTTAAAGGTAGGATACCGGTACAGAATAATAGATGATGGTCTATTGTCATACAGTATATGAGGTCTATTGTCATACAGTATATGAGGTCTATTGTCATACAGTATATGAGGTCTATTGTCATACAGTATATGAGGTCTATTGTCATACAGTATATGAGGTCTATTGTCATACAGTATATGAGGTCTATTGTCATACAGTATATGAGGTCTATTGTCATACAGTATATGAGGTCTATTGTCATACAGTATATGAGGTCTATTGTCATACAGTATATGAGGTCTATTATCATACAGTATATGAGGTCTATTGTCATACAGTATATGAGGTCTATTGTCATACAGTATATGAGGTCTATTGTCATACAGTATATGAGGTCTATTGTCATACAGTATATGAGGTCTATTGTCATACAGTATATGAGGTCTATTGTCATACAGTATATGAGGTCTTCTTCACTTGATTTAATTTTCCATTTGTCATGTGTTACTAAAGTTGTTTTACTGTTCATTTCTTCCCATTCAGTTGTGTCCCATGTTTTCACTCTAGTCTTCAGGGTATCTTTTTTATTTCTGTCAAGTTCACATATGTTAGGTATATTTTCTCAATAGAACTTCTTATAATTTTCATCCATTTATTGCTTTATTTAACCCTCATATGCCATGCTATATCTGTTAGTAATTGATTTTTCCCTCTTCGATGCCCTTTAGGCAAGTCAATTTTCCCTTCATGATTCTGGCCATCTTAAAAGAGCCCCCTATGCTGTTAACTGTCTCTTCTATTGATTTTGATACCTGCAGTTCATTATCTGCAAATAATCTTCATACATGAATTTTACTCGACACCTAAACAACCTCAAATTAAATAAACGTATGTGATCCTTCCGGGATAAAAATATTGCAAGTAACAATCATCTCGTTCTTTTATTTTTTCAATTCCATTATTATTAAATATGTTATTAATTTGAAAAAGTGTGTATGATCCCGTGCAGCCTTGTCTGAGGCACCTGCTTATTGATATTTATTTGTCGATGTTCTCCATGTTTGGGGGATGGGCGTATTTATTTTCTCATTTATTTATCTTTTTATTATTCCTTTCGTTTCCTCCCTCGACCTCTATCAAGCGTAAAATATCATCCCCAAGACCCTCCTTCGAGATAGATTTCTAAATTTGTTATAACAAAATGTCCCGGCCGAAGGCCGATTCATCTAAAATTACAGGCTCGCTATCGCTCGCTAGGACAATATTGACATGTAAATGACATGGAAAGTCTTAATATTGATAAATATATGGTGATAAAGGTCTTAAAATCGCCAAGGTAATGGAGTGAACGTCTTATAATGTCAAAACTACGGGGGCTAAACATGAGAGAGAAGGGGGTCCAGAAAAAGCAACCATCTCCCTTAATATTTGTTTTATCATCTTTACATATGCCTCAAAGAACATTTATCCTGCAAGGGTGTCCTTTGTATCCTGCAAGGGTGTCCTTTGTATCCTGCAAGGGTGTCCTCCTGCAAGGGTGTCCTTTGTATCCTGCAAGGGTGTCCTTTGTATCCTGCAAGGGTGTCCTTTGTATTTATCCTGCAAGGGTGTCCTTTGTATCCTGCAAGGGTGTCCTTTGTATCCTGCAAGGGTGTCCTTTGTATTCTAATCATGTTTCTGTCAATGTATCTCATTTTATTGAGTCACAGGCCTTACAAAAGTCTAATGAGGTTACAATTAGTGGTTTATTTCTTTGCAAACTTTCCTCTACACAATATTGTAATATACAAAGGTTAGCTTCAATCCAGGGTGCTAAACCGGAGCAATTTTGTTTGAAGACTTGAATAAAAATGAGAAGGAATACAAGAAAAGTATCATGAAATAGCGTTGTTTGGCCTTTATATCACATCCAAAGTATCATGGAATAGCGTTGTTTGGCCTTTATATCACATCCAAAGTATCATGGAATAGCGTTGTTTGGCCTTTATATCACATTCAAAGTATCATGGAATAGCGTTGTTTGGCCTTTATATCACATCCAAAGTATCATGGAATAGCGTTGTTTGGCCTTTATATCACATCAAAAGTATCATGGAATAGCGTTGTTTGGCCTTTATATCACATTCAAACACATAATTTGACCTATGTATGTATGTATGTATAATAATGCTCAGGACCAATCCCCACTTTTCCTGTTTATTTTTATTTTCTATTTTACTCTATTTTATTATTTTTTGTTTTTATTTTCTTGGGGGTGGCCGACTCAAGACAGAGCAAGAACAGGGAAAACACAAAACACAAGACCTATAAACCTTTAATGTTTCTTTACATATACAATAATGAAGACTACAAAAAAAAAAAAAAAAAAGACACGGATTTCGTTTGACACCCTACTTCAATCTGTCCTACTATTAAGAGAAACCAGCCTGTGTGTCTCTGAGTTCTGTGTTCTCCTCCAGGTGACGTTCTACATCTTCTATTAACACATACTGTACCAGGGACGTCATTTTCATCATATTCTGGCAACTATTAGACGATTTCATTCAGCTTAGGAAGGGCCTCTAGCAATAATAAGGCTTCAAACTATCTCAACCAACCCTTTTTACTACCCCAGATCCTTCCTAAGCTGCGTAATATCGTGTAAATATATAGCTATAATCTATATAATATTTACGGTTGTCTGTCTGTCTGCTCTTTATAGGCGGCCGCAATTTTGGACCTGGGGAGCAGAAACTTTGCATGTGGGTGTCAGTTGATCTGGGTCAGGTCATAGAGGGGTCCCCAGGGTGAAAGGGACGGAGAAAATGGGCGCGAAATCGGAAAAAGGGCCGTTTGGGGCGGAAGGAGGCCTCCGATCGAAAAGATGTATGGAACGAAAGTTGTTCGCAGCCCCTCAAAATGGGGGTACGGATGAGGTCAGATCCAAAATCGGAGGTCATTTAGCGGCCGAAATCGAGGTCGCCGTTTAATGAGGCACAGGGAGGTCGAGGCCGGTGATTATTGTAGTATTGATGATGGTGATTATGGTAGTAGTAGTGGTGGTAGTAGTGATGGTGATTATGGTGATTATCCGGACAACGCCGGTTACCCCTGCTAGTAAAATATAAAACACGTCGCTGGTACTCAGAGGGTTAATATCATGAACATTATAACTATGAGACATTAGTTAGAGCAATTGACCACTTGCGAGTTTCAGGCTATAAGGAAGGTGGATTGTTTTATACCGGTATTTTGGAGAATTATGAGCTAAAATATGGTTGTATTGCATATATTAATACATAAAACCAAATTGATCATACTTTCTATCCATCAGAAACTTACATTATTATTGCATTTCTGTTTTATGTCGATGTTTACGGATCCAACTTCCTTATAGCCTGAAACTCGCAAGTGGTTAATTGACCTTAGATCTGCTACGGTTGTTTCCGTTTTCTTAGGATCATCTTTGTTTTGGTTGTTTTCCATTCGGTTGATTTTTAATGTCTTCTAAATTTCTGCTTGAAAACATTCAGTCGTTGTTTTGACACACCTCAAGCCGGAGTCACACTAGCCTTTTTTCGAGCAATTTTTACGGGCAATTATGGTCTGGAAGCTTAAAGAATTACACTTCATCAGAATTCGGCCGCCTAACATAATCTACCTTCAGTCTAGTTACCGATACCAGTGCGAACAAGTCCCGAAATAATACGAGAACAAACTTGCTCATGGAAAATTGACGGAAAAGCGCTCGTGTGACAGCGGGTTTTATTTACCCTCCGACAATGCCTTATACAATTATTCTCATTTAAGGGGGAGGTACTCGCTTTTTCTGGACACCCTTCTCCCTCATGTTTAGCATATTCGTTTTGAGGTTTTAAGACGTTCGTTTCGTTAGTTTGGCGATTTTGAGACCTTTCGCTTCATTTTTGTATCAATATTAAAACCTTTCGTGCTCTTTAGGTGTCAATGTTTTCCTGGCGAGCGATAGCGAGCCTGTAACTTTGGAGGAACCGGCCTTAGGCCGGGACATTATTCTACCGAAAATTGTATAAATATATATTGAAGGTGGGTCCTGGGGTTGTTTTTAAAGTTTGATGGAGGTCTAGGGAGGAAACTAGAAAAATAATAAATGAATGACAATATCGACCACAAAATGAACCATCCCCCTTAACTGGTGTTTGTATTATCCCACAGTGTCTTTATTTTTTGTAAGAACTTTATCTTATCTCTTGGGTTATTTTTCTTTCATTTTTAAAAGTATATTTCTTCCTGTATCATCTCTTGTGCCTCTATTGTTGCCTTCGTTGTGTAGAGTTTGGTTAGTCTTTCTTTTTCTGTTGCATCGGTAGCTTTTCTGTTTTTTGTCTGTTCAGGGTTTTTCTGTCTTTTATGTATGTACAGTATGTATGTATGTTTGTTTGTATGTGTGTTTGTATGCATGTATGTACTCAGGCACATACCCGCTGGGGTGGCGGACTCGAGACAGAGCCCGAACATGGACAACACAACATTTGAAAAAAAAAAAAAAAAAAAAAAAAAAAAAAAAAAAAAAAAAAAAATCCCACACATCTAAGTCACCCAGGAGAAGACCCAGAGACCAAGGATCACTAAGAGCCTGTCTTCTATAGCTGTTCTTATATGTTCATTTATCCAAAGAAGTTCCTCTGCGGTTTTGCTTTTCGTGTTAACTTTTCTTCTGCATTTCATTTTTTAATTTCTGATCTGCCATGATTTTAATTTTTCCGTTCAACTGTCTTATGCAGCTAAAATATCTACCTTGTATTTCTTTCTCTATTTCATCAGTAAACTGTTGTAGCGATTATGTATCAGTTTTGTAGTATTCTGTTTCTTCCCATTTTGCTGTCTTGAAGTATTTTGTATTGTCTGCATTTGTTGATAGATTTATTTGTAATATCCGTACAGTCGTGTTCATTAACATGTGAACACCTAACTATGAAATATAAAACCGTGAGCATTGTGAAACCCCGTTGTGGTATTTGTTAATCAAACTAGATCGTCAGTGTCCAGAAATTACTGTCCTCAACTGTACACCACATAATTTGAATCGGATAAAGATTGTTCATTGAATTATTTAAAGCTTGCAACTCCATGTTTAATTTTCTTAGCAAGTACAGGAAATATATGTACCGTATAGTATATATATGAAGTATATCTCATAAATACACGTGGCTTTCATAAATAAGTGTTGTTACTTCTACCGAGATTCGAACCACGGTCAGTCAAGACGAGAGTCCATGATTTAACCTATTCCACCACAGCGTGATGAAGAACAGTTAACCAGATCCTATTTACCGTATATTAAGATGTAGACATCTTATTTAGAGGAAATATTGCATTCCGTACGAAGTCGTAGGACCCAATTGTCAAGTGTAACATACCGGTACAAATGATTGTAAGATCCTTTGTGTGGTACTCTGGAAAATGATTGTAAGATCCTTTGTGTGGTACTCTGGAAATGATTGTAAGATCCTTTGTGTGGTACTCTGGAAATGATTGTAAGATCCTTTGTGTGGTACTCTGGAAATGATTGTAAGATCCTTTGTGTGGTACTCTGAAAATGATTGTAAGATCCTTTGTGTGGTACTCTGGAAAATGATTGTAAGATCCTTTGTGTGGTACTCTGGAAATGATTGTAAGATCCTTTGTGTGGTACTCTGGAAAATTCGGTCCTACGACTTTGTATGGAATGGAATATTTCCTACACCAAATTGGCATCCTCCTCCTGAAAGGGTAAACAGACGCAAATCAAATTGTTCAAAATATTTTGATATACAGTAAAGCAAGAGGCATTACTCAACAAAAACTGACATATTAATAAACATGCATAATTATCACAAATGACTTATAGTTTTTGTTTACCTGATAACGAGGAGAAAGTATAGATAACAATGTTGATAACGATACTGCACCTGATAGTGATGATCAAACAAGCTGATAACATTATGCCAGTAGAATTAGTTGGCTGATAAAGAGTTCGTGTGGGAGGCGAAGGTGTGAACTGTGTTGGGTTTGATCCTTGGAGAACTTTTTGTTTATTCAGAATTACGACACATTTTATTTTCTGCTCGCAAACATTAAGTGATTTTCTTGGTACAGCTTGGTAAGAATGTTTCTTAGTCCAAATAATTTAAACTACTTCCAGTTACTACAACAATGCAAAGATAATTATATATTTGTATAAATTGGATAACACAAAGCAATTTTAAAAAGCTTAGGAAAAACTTCTCGCTAAGAAGGGGTAAATGGGTGTTGAGTTAATGTGTATGTGTGTATGGAGAGAAGTGGGTGGAGGGGAGGGTGTGTGGGGGGGGGGGGGTGAGGGTGAGGGAGGGAGTGTGTGTGTGTGTAGAGGAAGGGCAGGGGAGGGAGGATGTAGGAGAATGAGTGTGTATGGGGGGAGGGGAGAGAGTGTGTGGGGTAGGGGGGAGGGAGTGTGTGTGGGGTGAGGGGGAGAGTGTGTGTGGGGGAGGGGAGGGAGTGTGTGTGGGGGGGGAGGGAGTGTGTGTGGGGGAGGGAAGAGAGTGTGTGTAGGGGAGGGGAGGGAGTGTGTGTGGAGGAGAGGAGGGAGTGTGTGTGGGGGAGGGGAGGGAGTGTGTGTGGGGGAGGGAAGAGAGTGTGTGTGGGGGATGGGAGGGAGTGTGGGTGGGGGAGAAGAGGAAGTGTGTGTGGGGGAAGGAAGAGAGTGTGTGTGGGGGAGGGGAGAGAGTGTGTGTGGGGAAGGGGAGGGAGTGTGTGTGGGAGAGGGGAGGGTGTGTGTGTGGGGAGGAAGAGAGTGTGTGTGGGGAGGGGAGGAAGTGTGTGTGGGGAGGGAGGGAGGGTGTGTGTGGTGTGGGGAGGGAGGGAAGGTGTGTGTGGTGTGGGGAGGGGAGGAGTGTGTGGGGGAGGGGAGGGAGTGGGGGGGGGGGAGGGAGGAGGGTGTGTGTGGGGGAGGGGAGGAAGTGTGTGTGTGGAGGAGAGGAGGGAGTGTGTGGGGAGGGATGAGGGAGTGTGTGGGGGAGGGGAGGGAGTGGGTGTGGGGAGGGGAGGGAGTGTGTGTGGGGAGGGGAGGAACTGTGTGTGGGGGAGAGAGTGTGTGTGGGGGAGGGAAGGGAGTGTGTGTGGGGGAGGGGAGGGAGTGTGTGTCGGGGAGGGAAGAGAGTGTGTGTGGGGGAGGGAAGGGAGTGTGTGTGGGGGGGGGAGGGAGTGTGTGGGGGGGAGGGAGTGTGTGGGAAGGAGGAGGTGTGTGTGGGGGAGGGAAGAGAGTGTGTGGGGAGGGGAGGGAGTGTGTGTGGGAGGAGAGAGTGTGTGTGGGAGGGGAGGGGGTGGGTGTGGGGGGGGAGGAGGGGGGGTGTGGGGGAGGGGAGGGAATGTGTGTGGGGGAGGGGAGGAAGTGTGTGGGGAGGGGAGAGTGTGTGTGGGGGGGAGGAAGGAGTGTGGGTGGGGGAGGGGAGGGAGTGTGTGGGGGGGGAAGAGTGTGTGTGGGGGAGGGAAGAGAGTGTGTGTGGGGGAGGGGAGGAAGTGTGTGTGGGGGAGGGAAGAGTGTGTGTGGTGGGAGGGGGAGTGGAGAGGAGTGTGTGTGGGCGAGTGTGTGTGTGGGGGAGGGGAGTGTGTGTGGGGGGAGAGGGAGTGTGTGTGGAGGAGGGGAGGGAGGAGGGAATGGTGGGTGTGTGGAGGAATTGGAGTGAGTGTGTGGGTCGAGAGGGTGTGGTGTGTGGGGGAGTGGTGGGGGTGAGAGGGGTGTGTGTGTGGGGTGTGTGTGTGAGGGGATGTGTGTGGGGGTTGTGTGGAGGAGGTTGTGTTTTTGGGGGGTGGGTGGGGTGGGGGGTGGATGTGAAGGAGTGTGTATGTAGAGCATTTAAGCTAAACTTATAAGTATATATTAAAAGTAAAATAATTTAAGTAGATTTTATTAGTGATCATTGTAATTTGAAATTGTAAGTGATTATTGTAATAGGAATTGTAAGCACGGATTGTAAGTAAACAATATAAGTAGGGATGGTAAGGAGAGATTGTAAGTAGAGGGTGTAGATGAGAGACAGTTAGGTGAGCTTGTGAGCAGGGTGGCAAACCGGAGCAATTTTGTGTGAAGACCCGAATGTATGCCATATGAGAAGGAATACAAGAAAATACAGATGAAATAACATTGTTTTGACCATAATATCACTTCCAAAGGCATAGTTTGAACTATAAACCACAATATTATCTTTGCGTATACAATGATAAATACTGAAAATAATGGACTTGGCTTCGTTTGACACCTTGATTGTGAGTAAACATAATGAGTAGGTATCCCACGAGCACTTTTTCCCTCAACATTTATCCTCAACACTGGTCTGGCAGCTTATGAGGTCAACATTTAATATATGTCGGTTACCTGAATTCGTCTATCACCAAGTCTAGTTTCCGATACCAGTGCAAAATATTCCAGAAATGTTGACCATCGAATGTTGACTACAGAAACTCTCGTGTGCTACCGGCTTAAGGGAGCCCACCTCGCTTGTTTTTCTCTTTCTCTCCCTCTCTCTTTCGCTTTTATTAATTCGGTCACATTCAGCCTACTGTTTTAAGACGTTTACCCCCATCCAGGTGTCAATATTTTCCTGGCGAGCGGTAGTGAGCCAGCATATATAAATTTTTGTTTTGACAGCAAGCTAAATTTGTACATATTTCGATAGAAAAATTTCTCCGGCGAAGCCGGATTTCTCCATACAATGCTGGCTCGCTATCGCTCTCCAGGAAGAAATCGACACCTGGATGGGGATAAAGGTCTTAAAACAGTTGGCTGAATGGGGCCGAATGGATACAAGCCATCGAAAGAGAGAAAAGAAGAAAAGGATAAACAAAGCCGGTGACCCCCCTTAAAGAGTGTAGATGAGACAGAAAGTAGATATTGTGAGAATGGAAGAGGTACGGTAATATGAGAGGGTGATAAATGGTGGAAGTTGAGAAGACGGAATGGAAGTGGAGAGTGAAGGCTAACTTTTCTTCAGTTATATTTGGGTTAGGTCTTTCAAAACAGATTACAGTATGGTACCACGTATAGGACTTCTATTGTTGTATTATTCATTAATGATTCAGTAATAAATATCTCTACTTGTTATTGTATTTTGTGAATAATCTAAATAACTCCGACTCTTAATTATCCATATTCTAACAACACATTAAACACAAAGAAGAAGAGAACGTTGATTTATATCGCTACTACAATAATCAGTGTTCCTCAGAGCTTTCCCAGTGTATACCACCTCCTCTACGTAGGGAATGTAGTACCTGTCTTGCAACACAATCCCACCCCTACTCTGTGCAACTCTCCAATCCAGGAGTGAAATGTTATTCTGTCTTTCTTCTATTCAACTGCTGAGCTCTGGAACTCTCTCCCAGAATCAGTCTTTCCCTCTTCCTATGACATAAATTGCTTCAAACTCCGTGTGTCCAGGCAGTTTGGCTCGAACATTCCTTGATTTTGCCCTGTCACTATTTCAACTCTGGGGGAGGCATTCGATACAGGCAGTTCTGCCTTTTATCTCCCTGACTCACATAAAAAAAAAAAAAAAAAAAAAAAAAAAAAAAAAAATGCATTTAATGAATAAATGATTACATCTTCATAGTCCCATCTGAATTTGCCTACAGCGTAATTTGGCAGATACGCAGTGATCTTGACCGACATCTGCCAATTAGCTTAGTTTGCCAAGGGATCCAGATGGCGTTAGGTATAATTGATATATGGCTAATTTACTCCCCGAAACTAGGACGTATCTGGTATAAAGTTTATTATATAGTTACAATAAATGAAGGCTTTGTAAATAAAAAACAAAAACAAACAAAAGGCGGAGAGTGTCATTCTATTAATGAGTAAAATGTGAACATGGGTTTTGTATGTTCAAGTAAGCTTGAACATCACTAACACTGTAAAAAGAGCTTAAGGCATTTTTATTTTGTTTAAGATAAGGACATAAAAGTAACTCGTCAACTCATAATAAACCTCCTACAGTATACTCGACCATGTAAAGGCTATGCGGACTGCTTCCGTTGGTATTTGCCTTAGGGTGATGTTTTTGTTGTTTACTATTGCGCTTCAGTTAGTTGTTACTTTGTCAATTTACTGTACATACACATAAAGACCACTTATAAAGTCTGCTGGCCAAAGTAGTTAAATAAATAGCATTAATACGCTGTAGCAATACGTTCACTAACATTTGGTTTTCCTCTGATTCTTAGTCTGTCTTCAAACCAGCAAGCCTGTCTATTGTTATCCATATATAAATACAACATAATTTGACTGCAAATGCTATATCGTGTTTATTTGTACATTGTAGCGTATGTGTGGATCTGCTTTTCAAATTTGGGTTGACTTTTATTATGTTGGAAACATTAACGTACCGGTCGGTATAGGGATTGGGACAGATTATGAAAAGTATCTTTGTGGTACTGAGAGGTTATTATCATAGGCTTTGTGGTACTGAGAGGTTATTATCATAGGCTGTGTGGTACTGAGAGGTTATTATCATAGGCTTTGTGGTACTGAGAGGTTATTATCATAGGCTTTGTGGTACTGAGAGGTTATTATCACAGGCTTTGTGGTACTGAGAGGTTATTATCATAGGCTTTGTGGTACTGAGTGGTTATTATCATAGGCTTTGTGGTACTGAGAGGTTATTATCATAGGCTTTGTGGTACTGAGAGGTTATTATCATAGGCTTTGTGGTACTGAGAGGTTATTATCATAGGCTTTGTGGTACTGAGTGGTTATTATCATAGGCTTTGTGGTACTGAGAGGTTATTATCATAGGCTTTGTGGTACTGAGAGGTTATTATCATAGGCTTTGTGGTACTGAGAGGTTATTATCATAGGCTTTGTGGTACTGAGAGGTTATTATCATAGGCTTTGTGGTACTGAGAGGTTATTATCATAGGCTTTAAGTATCTTTGTGGTACTGAGAGGTTATTATCATAGGCTTTGTGGTACTGAGAGGTTATTATCATAGGCTTTAAGGGGAGATTTCTACATAAGGGACTTTTTTCTTGACCCCTTTCTCCCTCATGTCTAGCCCCATTGCTTTTGAGATTTTAAGACGTTTGCCCCATTATTTTGGTGATTTTAAGAATTTCCGCCCCATTCTGTCAATTTGAAGACCTTTCGTGCCATTTAGGTGTCGATTTTTATCCTGGCGAGCGATAGCGAGCCTGTAATTTAAGAGTTACCGGCCTTCGGCCGGGAAATTTTTCTACCGAAAAATGTACAAATTTATCTTGAAAGGGGGTCAAGGGGGTGACATTTTAAGATTGCTGGAGGAGTAGGAAACAAACTAAAAACCTCCCCTTAAGGTTGATTTGACAAAATAGAATGATCAAATTGTTAACTCTGGCCTAATCATTGTATAGGATAAATATAGTTGCAATACATCTTTTATCAACTCGATCTAATTGCAGAGTAAACTGTATTTGTACTCATTAAATATAGAAAGGTATTTGAATATAAACACAGTATATAATGCAGTGAATATAAACACAGTATATAATGCAGTGAATATAAACACAGTATATAATGCAGTGAATATAAACACAGTATATAATGCAGTGAATATAAACACAGTATATAATGCAGTGAATATAAACACAGTATATAATGCAGTGAATATAAACACAGTATATAATGCAATAAATATAAACACAGTATATAATGCAGTGAATATAAACACAGTATATAATGCAGTGAATATAAACACAGTATATAATGCAGTGAATATAAACACAGTATATAATGCAGTGAATATAAACACAGTATATAATGCAGTGAATATAAACACAGTATATAATGCAGTGAATATAAACACAGTATATAATGCAGTGAATATAAACACAGTATATAATGCAGCAGTGAATAAACAAAGTTTACATTATGGAAGTAAGAAAGTGTGTTGAGATAAAATATAAGCGTAAGTGACAGGGGTTGATCAGGGTCGATTTTAGTTTTAATACTGGAATGAATGTGACAAGGATTAAAGGAAAATGTACACGAAACTGCAGTGGCTGGGCCATTATAGTACTTAAATGAAATGCAAAATATATAAATAATTTAATTATGTACGATATATTTAATGATAATAGCTAACAAGAAATAATTAGGTTTAAGTGATGGTTTTAAATAGTCCCTCATTTGGTAGCTTGGTGATAGTGTGTGGGTATGACGGAAGAAGTGACGATACGTGAGATTATGAGTGTGGGAGGGGAGAATGTGGGGGTGGCTGTGAGGGAGAATGTATGGTGGGATTATATTACTATGCTTACGATTGTATGTCTGGTATATATACAGTTTGTTTTATAATTACAAAAACAAAAAGGCTGTAAAAAAAAGGGGGTGGGGGGGAAAGTAAGGCGGAGGGTGTCAATCAAAAGACGATTCCTTTCTTTTCAGTCTTTATTATTGTATATGTAAAGCTAAAATGAAGGTTTATAGTTCAAATTATGTCTGGAAGTGATGCAATGTCCAAAACAAGGGTATTTCATGTTAATTTTTCTGTGCCCCTTCTCATATTCATTCAAGTCTTCAAACAGAATTGCTCCGGTTTGACACCCTCTTGCTTTATTGAATTTGTGGAGTGCGAGATTGTTGATTTAGTATGTTGCGACTGTATGTTCATCAAGTGAGATTGTTGATTTAGTATGTTGCGACTGTATGTTCATCAAGTGAGATTGTTGATTTAGTATGTTGCGACTGTATGTTCATCAAGTGAGATTGATGATTTAGTATGTTGCGACTGTATGTTCATCAAGTGAGATTGATGATTTAGTATGTTGCGACTGTATGTTCATCAAGTGAGATTGATGATTTAGTATGTTGCGACTGTATGTTCATCAAGTGAGATTGATGATTTAGTATGTTGCGACTGTATGTTCATCAAGTGAGATTGATGATTTAGTATGTTGCGACTGTATGTTCATCAAGTGAGATTGTTGATTTAGTATGTTGCGACTGTATGTTCATCAAATGAAGTTGATTTAGTATGTTGCGACTGTATGTTCATCAAGTGAGATTGATGATTTAGTATGTTGCGACTGTATGTTCATCAAGTGAGATTGATGATTTAGTATGTTGCGACTGTATGTTCATCAAGTGAGATTGATGATTTAGTATGTTGCGACTGTATGTTCATCAAGTGAGATTGATGATTTAGTATGTTGCGACTGTATGTTCATCAAGTGAGATTGATGCTTAGATATATTTGAGTGTGTCCTCGTAAGGTGATATTATTTTCTGATGTATTTCAAATTGTATGTTTGTGTGATAATATTGTACCATTATATCTATATTCTACCTTAAAACATATATTTTATTCAATGAGGTAAAATTACTTGTATGGAAAGTGAGGAAATGAATTCCTTAGCTTATTGGAGAAAGAAGTATGAGTGGGAGAAGATACTGCGAATATGAGATGGCTGATTGAGAGTCTGGAAAGTGATGCTATGAGTTGAACTTGTTAATGTGAAACACAATAGTCAAAGTTTGAAATTATAATATCGAATGTGGGAGACGAGACAGGGAAAGAGAGAGAGATAGAGATAGAGAGAGAGTGTGTGTGTGTGGTGAGACAGGCTTTAGTATGTGAAATAATAATAAGACTGTGTGTGAGAGAGAACGAGCGAGAAAGAGGCAGTGTGTGCGGAGCCTAATAAATCACTGTACGAGAGAGAGAGAGAAGAGAGAGAAGCGGACATACTTGTTAGTAGTACAGTATATACGTAATTGTGTGTCTCGTAACCAAGTGGGAGTGAGAAACTTGTGCTGCATGCCTTTGTTTGAATCTTTAACACCTGCATTATTATTAACCCAAGGAATGCGTCACTTTTGTTTTTGAGTATGTCGTCCACAAACGTAAACATATCGTAATTCTTGGTTAGAGTTACCAAACCCCCGAATTAAGTAGCTCACTTGGGTTATGCTTAAGAATTTCAGCAATGACAGGAGCAACCCTGTCAACTTTCGTTTGGAGTCAGTCAAGCCCCAATTTGGGTTATGCCTGGTTATATCGGCAAACACTTAAGTCACTCGGTCACTCTCACCACTGCCAGTCACCTGAAGCAGCTCAGAGAAGGAGATACCTAACAAACCGAAATCCAGATAAGACGATTGCCCTACACACGGTGTCCGGCCGGATCAACCCCTGGACGGACACAATAGCTACATTTAGTTTCTGGCTTTCAGAGATCCTTCATAGGCCCTGAGAAGAAAAATATATACAAACCGTGCTCTGTCGTAAATTCTTTGCCAATCATAAACTTAACTTTGATTACATCGGAACGACTCTGTTCTTGTTGTAAGAATATAAGTTAATTCATAGACTACAGTAGATCTGGACTGGACACGAAAATGGAACTTTGCAGTAAGGGACCCAAAATCGGAGAACGAACCCCCAAGTTTGAATCTTGAAACAGCAAAAATCACATTTTCGCGGTTTCGAGGTTCGAACTTGGGGGTTTGTTTGCCGATTTTGGGTCCCTTACTGCAAAGTTCCATTTTTGTGTCCAGTCCAGATCTACTGTAGTCTATGGTTAATTATATTTAATGTGTCTCCCACAACACCCGCCTTACAGACACTCGTAAACATATGTCCTGCTACCACGGCCCTCTTGAAAATTAATCTAATTAATGTCACATTTGCCTTCTTAGGATTACACATTGTAAATACCGATACCTATTCATTGCTAATTCATTTTGTCCATGTATTGTTTGTTTGCTGATCTTTGACATTGCCAAATTGTTATTATCACTTGTAATTATTGAGACTTGGTGCCACGAGTGGCTACAGTACTGTTATCCTATTTTATGTGTATATCTTGCATTCACCAACCTATGTATAAATACAAACCTTAAATACCCTAGCCTGTGTGTTCTGTTACTGTCTGGCCTTTCCAGTTGATATAAGGACTTTTCACTTACTTAGTAAAGATTTCACCAAGCCCCATCAACAATATTTAAGGCCGGTACCTTAATGCTGTTTGTAAACAGTTTCACATTAAGCTATATAATTGAACTTAGGAAGGACCACTGGGATTTAATGATATACAACATATCTCAATGAACTGTTTAGATTCCCTCAGCTCCAGCCTAAATGAAAGATAATCGTTGAACAATATTAGACATAAATTATAGAAAATCGTCATTGTAGTGAACGGGTTAACCAGAATGGGCATATGAATGAGGATAATTGAATTCATGTAGATACTGAACATAACGAGGGGCGGCGCGCTCCTCGGTGCCGCTAGAAGAGTGGCGAACACATCACAAGGTATCAAGATATTATTACTAGTTAAATAAACAACAGTACTCATGACATAGATAATAATACTAGTGAAGTAGATAATAGGGCTACTGTAACCTGAGCTAGTATTATGCTCCCATGAACGGTGTATTTGTTGTGAGTCCAGAGTGTTTGTTTGTTTACAATATCGTGGTGGTGGTGGTGGTGTGTTTGTTATGGGGACACCTCAAGTATGTTGCCCCAGCCACTGTATACCTCTGTCCGTCTCGTCTCTCACAATAACTGTCCCTCTCTCTGTCTGTCTCCATCTTTCTCTCCATACTGTATATGCATTTTCCTTTATATATATATATATACTGTATCAGCTCCGGTGTTCCTCAGGGCTCTGTCCTATCTCCTATTCTCTTTCTAATTTTCATAAATGATCTTCTCAACTCTACCTCCAGTCCCATCCATTCATACGCAGACGACTCTACCTTACACTACTCAATTAGTTTTCCAGAACGCCCCAGTCAGCAATCCCTCAAAAACAATGGTAATGAAGCCATGCAACACTTACCTTCTGATCTCACTACCATTTCCAATTAGGGCAGAGAAAACCTTGTTGCCTTTAATGCTTCCAAGGCCCAATTTCTCCATCTTACTACACGTCCGGAACCTCCAGAGGACTATCCCTTATACTTCAACAATACAAAAATCAATCCTTCATCTTTTCTCAATATTCTTGGTGTTTCTTTATCTTCTGCTCTCACTTGGAAGGACCATATTGCCAGTCTTGCTAAAGCAGCCTCCCAGGTGCTGGGTGTGCTCAACCGCCTCAAGGGGTTCTTTACCCCTGCACAGCTTGTTGCTCTGTACAGGGGCACAGTGCATCCTTGTATTGAGTATTGTTCACATGTGTGGGGAGGATCCTCTCACACAGCACTCCTAGACAAAGTAGAAAGGAAGGTCTTTCGTATCATTAATTCCTGTCATCTCACCAACTCTCTGCAATCACTCTCTCTTCGCCGTAATGTTGCATCTCTCTCGCTATTCTATCACTACTACAATATCAGTGTGCCTCAGAGCTCTCCCAGTGTATACCACCTTCTCTACGTAGGGTACGTAGTCCCCGCCTTGCAATACAATCCCACCCCTACTCTGTGCATCTCTCCAACCCAAGATTGAAACGTTACTCTCAGTCTTTCTTCTATTCAACAACTGAGCTCTGGAACTTTCTTCCAGAATCAGTCTTTCTCTCTTCCTATGACTTAAATTGCTTCAAACTCCGTGTGTCCAGGCATTTTGGCTCGAACGTCCCTTGATTTTGGCCCTGTCACTATTAAGGGGAGATGGGCCGGTTTTTTAGACTACTTTCTCCCTCGTGTTTTGAGATTTTTAGGCGTTCGACCCATTTGTTTGGCGAATTTAACACCTTTCTCCCAATTTCGTTGTCAATCTTAAGACCTTTCGTGCCATTTAGATGTCTATTTTTTTCCTGGCGAGCGATAGCGAGCCTGTAATTTCAAGATGAGGGTAAGTTTTCTACCGAAAAATGTAGACATTTATTTTGAAAGGGGGTCTAGGGTTTTTTTTTTTTTTTTAGTTTGATGGAGGTCCAAGGAGGAAACAAAAATGTATATGAATAACTGAATAAATGGATAAAAAACAAAAAAAAACCCAGCCACTATTCCCTTAACCTTTTGACAGAATTGCAAATAGGGTATATATTATTGAATTTATTGGTCTTACATTTAACAGAACAATATATGAAGGGCAGACATATTTGTTGTGATATAAAAAACATTATTCTCGAAGTAACGCTTGTACTAGGTTTTGCTGTTCTGATATATTAGTTATTTTGTCAATCTATCAATAATTTTTATCTATCTAACAATGCACAAGAAAGATACGCTGAAATGGGATAAATAAATAGTTAATTGGTTGAAAAAAGTATGAGTGAAGACTATCAGTGCTCAGCACTGACGATGATGACGTACAGTCGCGCTAATAAGTTATGACTCGGCACCAAGTATGTTTTGATCAAAAATTGGTGTCAGCAATATCGAAGCTTCATTTCTTCATATCGAGTGAGATATACAAACACGTTCCTACACTTACCCACCCTATTCAACATCTGACAGACATTAATACAGCACAGAGTGAGCCAAACGTAATGACAGCTGGGACATGACTTATATTGGTATACATCTATTTGTCTATGCACCTGAGAAAAAAAGCCTTCAAGAAGGTAATTACTTAGGAAGACTACGGGTTAAGGGGAGGTTTTTAGTTTGTTCCCGAGACCTCCATTAAGCTTAAAATTACACCCCCTAGACTCCCTTTCGAGGTAAATTTGTACATTTTCCGGTAGAAAAATGATCTGGACGAAGGTCGGTTCATCTTAGATTACAGGCTCGCTATCGCTCGCTAGGAAAAAATCAATACCTAAATGACACGAAATGTCTTAATAATGACAAAGAAATGGGGTGTAAGGTCTGAAAATCGCCAAACTAATGGGCGGAACGTCGTATAATCTGAAAACTAATGGGGCTAAACATGAGGAGCAAGGGGGCCAGAAAAACGACCCATCTCTCTTAAGGGTGAGTGAGAGAGTGTGTGTGTGTGTGGGGGGGGGGGGGGGGGGGGAGACTACCAGATGTCATCTGGCTTTGCTGTGTATCTCCTTTCCAGCCATCTAGCTATTTATATATCTATTTCACTAATGTATAGGCCAGCGATAGAAGTTAACAATAGTCTTGACCTCTTAACTTCTTATAACTCTAAATGAATGAAAGCAATTGGGCTGACGTTTCTATCATTTGGGAAGAGTCCACCAGGAAATAGGTGTGAATATTTACAGACAGCTTGCCCTAGGCCCTTTTGAATTACAGAGTGGTCAGGGATCAAGATTATTGTCAAGTTTGTTGGTGCTACCTACAGTAGGCAGAGACGAACGTGGGAGTGTGTTTGTTTTGTGATGTGGGCAGACTATCACATGACAACTTATGGTTATTTTACCTATATATACAGTATACATATATATATATATATATATATATATATATATATATATATATATATATATATATATATATATATATAATATATATACCTACCTATCTTTCCATCTATATATATATATATATATATATATATATATATATATATATATATCTTAATTTAAGGGTAAGGTGGAAAAGGACACTTGGAAACAAATTATTTAGTTGTGTTATTTACGTCTATATCTTAATTTATACAAACACCAAAGAGAACCTGACTAAAAGGTAATTGCTTGAAAGAGGTATGAGTAAGAGGTGAAAGGGTGAGTGTGGGTGTGGTGGTAGAGGGGGGGGGGGGCGGAGTTTGTTGTGTGTTGGTGGGTAGACTATCATATGTCAGCTTGTTATGGTGATGAGAGGCAAAGGGGCAGAGGGGGGGGGGGGGATGTGGAAGTCGTACCAATGTGTGTTTTTCTTTTTTCAGTCTGGAACACTTCTGGAATCACTATTCCGACACTTAGTTTAGTTGACTATGTCAATCTAAAGTAACTTAAACATGTGAAAACAGTTGTATAATGAAAATTGTCGGCTAAAGAGCTCTTGTGACTGTCTAGTCTGACCTACCAAGGTTACTTGATTGATGGGGAAAAAGATAGAATACAAGAAAAATAGAAAAGGAGAAAAATAAATAAATCGGGGGCTAGTTATTGAAATATTAATAATTAATAATGTCATGTAATTCATATATTAAATATTTCTTTAATATATTTAAGTATATTTACCAATTAAATACTGTTATAAATAATATAATTCCGCAAACTTGTTCCTCTATGATAGGTTTGATCAGCAAATAAGCCCATTTCAGGAAGTGGTAAACAACAGTAAGCATTGGTTGGGACTGACCTTGCCGGTATTAAGGAGAGATGGGCTGTTTTTATAGACCACTTTCTCCCTCGTGTTTAGCCCCATTAGTTTTGAGGTTTTAAGAAGTTCAGCACATTAGTTTGGCGATTTTAACACCTTTCGCCCCATTTCGTTGTCAATTTTAGGACGTTGTATGCCATTTACATGTCGATTTTTTCCTGGCGAGCGATAGCGAGCCTGTTATTTTAAGAGGAACCGGCCTTCGGCCGGGCTATTTTTCTACTGAAAAATTTACAAATTTATCTTGAAGGGGGTGATTTCTTAAGCTTGATGGAGCTATAGCGAGGAAACTAAAAAATATATATGTACAACTGAAGAAATATATATGTACAACTGAAGAAATATATATGTACAACTGAAGAAATATATATGTACAACTGAAGAAATATATATGTACAACTGAAGAAATAGAAAAAAACAAAAAAAAACACACAACCTTCTCCCTTTAACAGATGACCTGCAGTTCATTACTCTTCCAACTGGGTAACTATTTTGTATTGTATGTGTATGAAGGAGACAAAAGGCAAAGCTGCCTGTAACAAGTGTCCCCAATGTTGAAAAAATTGATAGAGAATCAAAATCAAGGTACAATACATTAGAGGAAATTTAGGTGTGTTGGCAAGAAGTGTGGTGTGCTTGTTAAGTGTAGTGAAATGAATAGGAGGAGGAAGTGTTTGCTAGAGTAAGCTGGATTACTATATGTGTAGGTGAGGCACACATAGATACAGTGGGGGAAGCCAGGCAAATTAAACAGGAGTTCCAGCAACTCTTTATCATATGCCTATGTGGCCTCCCTGGGTACTACCCTGCTCGCTTGGTGCCTCCAATATCCCCACCCTGTAGTATACCGTACTAATGTAAAACACAATTATAGCATGATCCTTAAAAAAACAAAATCCGTCCATCCTAATTAATGCCACCCAGATGTAGCTGTCAATTAAACTAACTAGAAGCCGCTTGACCAACCTCGGCCGACTCATCTGGACAGCCTGGGTATTAAGGCAGAAGGCACAGCTACTGACAAATGTTCGTAAGCTATTGCCATTTTCTTTACGCGAATATGTCGATCTAGATTGATGTTCAGAGCAAATCAGCTATATAATAATAAATGCATATTATGTATATATAAATATTTAGCGGATTTTTTTTATTTTTTTATATACCGGTATTCCATCTACTCCCTCTCGGGCATAGGCTGAGAGCCTGTACATTAAACCGTTAGTAAACGGTGAAGCCTGTGAGGTCTCGTTCCAGTCTAGGGGTGAGACATGTGAAGCACCTTTAGCTGCAGCCAACCCCTGCCATCTTACCTTCGCAGGATGCATGGGGCTTAGTTGCTCACTCACGGCTCGAAGCAGCCCCAATTCTGAAGCTACCTCGCTCCAGTGATTCACTGTCTCACATCCTAGACTCGGACCCTCACTCTCAGAATGCCACCTATTTAGCAATTAACTTGCTAGGCATTGCCCCCCTATAACATATATGGAAATATTCACACAGTGCTATTTAATCAGGGAACAATGCGGATATTTATTTGGCGTTTCGGTGGGCTTTGTTGTAATGCACTGATACTAGGTACAGTACAAATTCCATCCAAATAATATCTTCCCATTGACATATCAGGTTTCGAACCCGTATCCATTGGATTACCAGCCCAGTGGCAAGACTACTCCACCACACCTCCCCGTAAACATCAATCAATCCAAGAGATATACTTGCATATAGAAAATCGCCAGACCTCACGAACATTTGTCATTAGCTGTACATTGTTGTACATGCGCGCTTTTACGGCATCTTTTCTCGTCAACTCGGGTCTGGAAGTTTATGAATGTTGGCTTCATGACGACTCGGCTAACTCTGATAATCTAACTTGTGCCTCGGCCTTCAGCAAATATTGAATTTTGTTTCCATCTTTGCTTGGAAGTAAAGCTTAACCTTGGCTCAGTGTATACTGTTCAACCAGCTGGACGTAAGCGTTAATTATAGCCTGTTATTCAAGGTAAGGTCCAAAGGGAATATTTGTTCTATGTGGATGAGGGAGACAAATGGCAAAACTGCCTGTGACAAATGCCTCCCCCTGAGTTGAAAGAGTGACAGGGCCAATATCAAGGAAAATACGAGCCAAAATGTCTGGACGCACTGAGTTTGAAGCACTTTAAGTCATAGGATGAGGGAAAGATGGATTCAGGGCGAGAGTTCCAGAGCTCAGCTGTTGAAAAGAGGAAAGTTTGGGAATATTGTTTCACTCTTGGGTTGGAGAGCTGCACGGAGTAAGGGTGGGATTGTGTTGCAAAGACAGGTACTACATACTCCACGTAGAGGAGGTGGTATACACTGAGAGAGCTCTGAGGAACACTGATTATTGTAATAGCAGTAGAATAGTGAGAGATATGCATTGTGGCGAAGAGAGAGAGATTGCAGAGAGTCGTTGAGTGGATGTGAGTTAATAAGCCGAAATGCTTTCTTTTCTACTTTATCAAGAAGAACTGTGTGAGAGGATCCTCCCCACACATGCGAACAATACTCAATACATGGACGCACTGTGCCCCTGTACAGAGTAAGAAGCTGTGTAGGGGTAAAGAATCCCCAGAGGCGGTTGAACATATCCAGCTTCTGAAAAGCTGTTTTAGCAAGAGTTGTAATAAGTTTTTTTCCAAGTGAGATTCGAAGAAAAAGAGACACCAAGAAACTGATTTGTATATTGTTGAAATATAAGGGATAGACCTGTGGGAGTTCTTAACGGGTAGATAAATGGAGAAATTGGGTTTTGGAAGCTTTGAAAGCAACAACATTTTCTCTGCCACAATTGGAAATGTTTGATAGATCAAAAGATAAGTGTTCTATGGCTTCATCACCTGCCTTTTTGAGTGATTGCTTGCTGGAGCATTCTGAAAAAACTAGTTGAATGTAAGGTAGAGTCGTCAGCATATGAATGGATAGGACTGAAGGTACAGTTAAGAAGATCATTAATGAATATTAGAAAGAGAACTGGAGATAGGACAGAACCCTGAGGAACACCAAAGCTGATAGGTTGAGGAAGTGAGTGATGGCCTTCCACAACCGCAGCTATGAAACAGCCAGAAAGAAAATTAGAGATAAAGGCACAGATGAAGGGATAGAAACCGAAGGAGGGTAATTTAGAAATTAAAGATTTGTGCCAGACTCTATCGAAGGCCTTCAATATGTCTAGTGCAATAGAAAAAGTCTCACCGAAATCCCGAAAGGAGGATGACCAAGAGTTAGTAAGATATGAAAGAAGATTACTAGTAGAGCTACCTCTAAGGAAGCCATACTGGCGATCTGAGAGTAGATTACGGTTAGATTTTGAAGCCAGAGGAGTTTAAAAAAATTCAAGATGCAGGAAATTAGAGCAATTGGAAGATAGTTGGAGAGTTGAGAGTGGTCACCCTTCTTTATGACAGGTTGAATGAAAGCAAACTTCCAGCAAGAAGGGAAGACGTTAGAGGAGAGACAAAGATGGAGGTGTTTGGTTGTACCTGTGGTAGAGAGCGAGAACGGGGTGGAAGGGGACAAAGAAAATTTGGCTGGAGGGAGCACTTTGGGAGCACATTTCATGCTTGTTCAACCTACTTTACTTTGGATAGAGAACTAAGATATGTAAAGAATTTAATATATAATAATGGTTTTCCAATGAGTTTCATGGATATATATATTTATAAAATTGTAAACATTATAATGCCATCCAAACCAGTAGTATCGGTCCCTAAAGATATCGTCTATTTTCAATTAACGCTCAGTAAATTTAACTTCAATAACAAAAACATTAGGTGGGAAGAGGTAAATCAAGAAATGGAGGAAATAGACTAGGAAGATTTAATGGATAACCTGACACCAGCAGAATGTCTAGTCTTAATAACAGAAACCATGACCCAAATCTGTAGCCACCATATACCTGCAAGACAAACAAAACGAAGAAGCAAACAAGATCGGGAAAGGAGGAGGCTGTACCGAAGAAGAAAATTACTCACACAAAGACGCACACATCAAAATCTACAGGATAGGCAAAAGGTCGAAATAGATAGAGAAATTGTGGAAATTGAACAAAGGCTAAGAATATCATATGAACTACAACATATGGAAAAGGAGAGGAAAGCTATTGCAGGTATAAAGGAAAATTCCAAATACTTCTTTTCATACGCCAAACAAAAGGCTAAAACAACATCAAACATCGGCCCACTGAGCAAAGGGGATGGCTCTTTCACAGGGGACAAAAAGGAAATGAGCGAACTCTTAAGCAGGCAGTATGAAATGGCATTCAGTGAGCCTGATGAAACAAGTCATCAGAGACCAAAATATATTTTTCATGGAAACCTCCCCCACGGAAACCCCTCAGATGCTGGATATTGATTTCGGTCCAAAAGACATAGAAGAGGCCAGTTCCAACATGCCATCCCACTCGGCATCAGGCCCGGACTCATGGAATTCGATCCTAATGAAAAAATGTAAGGAAAACCTCTCAAAACCCCTGGCTATAATGTGGAGAAGGAGTCTAGACACTGGTGACATACCAGATAGCTTGAAAAACGCAATAATTGCCCCGCTGCATAAAGGAGGGAGTAAAGCACTACCAAAAAACTACCGCCCGGTAGCTCTAACCTCTCACATCATTAAAGTTTTCGAGCGAGTCCTGCGAAGCAAAATTTCAACATTCATGGAGACAAATGAACTACACAACACCGGTCAACATGGGTTCAGAGCGGGAAGATCATGTCTCTCACAACTTTTGGAACACTATGACAAAATTCTTAAAGCGCTAGAAGAAAAGAAAAACGTGGATGTCATTTACACCGATTTTGCTAAGGCATTTGATAAATGTGACCATGGTATAATAGCCCACAAACTGAAAGCAAAAGGTATAACTGGGAAAATCGGACGGTGGATATACAATTTCCTCGTAAACCGAAAACAATCGGTAGCAGTAAACCAAGTCACTTCTGAGCCTTCAGATGTCAAAAGCTCAGTGCCCCAAGGAACAGTGCTAGCGTCCCTTCTGTTCCTCATACTAATTTGCGACATAGATACCAACACCAGACACAGTACGGTGTTGTCTTTTGCTGATGACACAAAATTAAGCAAGATAGGGAACACACAAGAGGACACGGGCCGACTGCAGGAAGACATGAATGTAGTGTTCCAGTGGACCAGGGAAAACAACATGCAATTCAATGAGGAAAAATTCCAATTAATACGGTACAGAGATAATAATGGTGTTAAAGAAATTACAAATTACTTAACAGAATCTAACCACATAATATAACGGAAAGACAGTGTGAAAGACCTTGGGGTATTAATGTCTGAAAATATGGGTTTCAAAGTACATAACCAGGTCAAAGTGGCGGCTGCGAAACGTCTAACGGGTTGGATTCTGCGTACTTTTAAAACACGCGGTGAATTGCCTATGATAACGCTCTTCAAATCTCTAGTGCTACCGCGGCTTGAATACTGTAGCGTATTAACATCCCCATACAAAGCAGGTGAAATAAATGACGTAGAGAGTGTACAAAGAAATTTCACTTCGCATATAAGTTCGATAAAACATCTACACTATTGGGAGCGCTTAAGAGCACTGAATCTGTACTCACTGGAACGTAGAAGAGAACGTTACCTAATAATATACACGTGGAAAATCGCAGTGGGTTTAGTACCAAACCTACATACTCCGATAGTCATGAAATTCAGTGATAGGAGAGGCTGGCAATGCGAAATCCCCCGGATGAATAACAGGGGTGCTATGGGCTCTCTGCGAGAGGGCTGGTTATCACACAGAGGCCCACGTCTCTTCAACAAACTCCCACGGCGAGTAAGAGACATGAGGGACATCTCGTTAGACAACTTCAAGAGAGCCCTAGATGTCGAACTGCAAAAAGTGCCAGACGAGCCCATCCTCGCAAGGGAGCGAGCTGTCGCTTCAAACAGTCTACTGCACCAAATCACCACCCATAACGAGGGGCGTCGCGCTCCTTGGTGCCGCTAGAAGAGCGGCGAACACATCCAAAGGTATCCAAAGGTAAGGTAAGGGTGAGAGAAGCATTGACTTGAAGAAAAGGACCACTAAATTGTTGCGCGAATTCTACCCTCAATTGGACATTATAGTAATCTTCTCGGCTAAACAAACAATCCAAAATGTATTCAAAATATAGGATACAATTCCCCTTCAACTACAGTCATCCATGTCGACAAATATACGTGTAATAGCTGCAGTGCTATGTATGTTGGTAAAACGAAAAGACACCTCAAGACTCGAATACACGATCACTTGGGAAAGTCGGTTTGAACAGGTCAATGGATGACTAAACCCACTTTTTCGGCTATCAGGGAACACACTCATCGAGCAGATCACTCATTAAATAGCGAGTCCTTCACAATTTTAAAGGATGGGACTGGAGTTCTCGAAAAGGGGGCTCCTGTCCTGACGCTATTCCTGACTTATAGTGTGCTGGCTAAATAATCAAGAAGGGTTGATAGCCTCTGATGTCCTATTTTACTACCTAATTTTAGACAGTGGTAGATCAAACATGGAACTACTAGTTATGGAGTCGCTCCACCTAGTTATAGAAAAATCTACTATTGGGGAAAATGAAACATCTACCTCTCTGCTGTGTCTTTAGGAAGCCTAAGGAAAACTAAGGTTTGTTTATTGTTCAGATTCTTTATAATATGTGTGTGTGTGTGTGTGTGTGTGTAACTTTTCACAGTGCAGTTCAGTACATTATAGTTTATTTGATTTTATTTAGTTTTTTCTTGAGTTGTGCCTGTTTGGGCTCTGTCTCGAGTCGGCCACTCCCAGCTATAGGGTATGTGCCTCTGTATATACATACATACATGTATACATTAACTTAGCAAAATCAAAAATGTACTCCCAATAATTATTAACTCAACCAAGTATCATATACAACCCCAGATTATAAGTTTGGTACTATGATTGCTCAGCCACTCGTTATCTATGCATGACGTACTGTACCTAATAATATATCCTGATCTTCCCACTCCGGGGATCCAGTAGTATGTAGAGAAGGTACATACTACGCTACCACCAGACGTAACCTGATCTGTGTGCCTCTCCTCTCATCATTCGGCTCTCACCGCACAAAGACCTCCTCCTCTGCCTTATACAGGGAAGACGGTTCGGGATAATTAGTGAACACATTATTCTGGGCACCGCTCAGGTCTGATGTGGGATGGAGCTCCTTAGACGTGATATATGATACCTACTTTAACTGCTATATGGATTATATATTATACTGGAGGTGGGCTATTAAATAGGAATGTGATACGCTTTGTAAATGATGTTGAAACGAAATAAAATGTATGAACTTGCCTAACCTAAGCAAGTATAGGTTTAAATAACAGAACCTAACCTAACTAAATGTACACTAGATTTGTTTTACCGTACTGTCTAATAGCTCATTGAAATTTTGCTTATATATTTTAATTATTTCTGGCATAGAAGTTCAGGCAAGATTGCTCGGCTAAATATTGGGTTAGACATGCATTTAACCCCTTCTGTACCGGTTCCGTCCTCGTAACTTAACTTAACTCTGGCTGCTATTAGACGATTTTATTCAGTTTTAAAAGGGCCTCCAGCAATTAACAGGATTCGAACAATCTCTCTTAACCATTTATACTACCACAGATTCTTCATAAGCTTCACAAAATCCTCTAAATATAGCTAGAATAAAATGAAAAAACACATCGCCGGTACGGAAGGGGTTAAAGGGCTGTCATGCAAGCGTTTTTGTTCGGCGATTTTTCTTCTTAAATGGGAGATGAGTCGTTTTTCTGGTCCCCTTTCTCCCTCGTGTTAAGCCTCATTTGTTTTGAGATTATAAGACGTTCGGCCCATTAGTTTGGCGATTTTAACACACGAGCGTTTTCGTTCGGTGAGTTTTCTTCTGGCAAATCTACGAGGGCACAACGTACTATTGGTCTACAAGGGCACAGCGTACTATTGGTCTACAAGGGCACAGCGTACTATTGGTCTTGGGCGCAGCCTCAAGATTGCCATGCCGGATCACTGGAGGTCAACAATGAAAGGGAATTGGTGTGCCATCCGTACCATAAGTGCCTGAAATCCACTACCGAATACTGTAGTGACAGCACCAACAGTGGCCACATTCAAGGTATGACAAACACTTAAGGGGGGTCACCTGCTTTTTTTTCTCTCGTTTTCTCTCTTTCTCTGGTTTGCATCTATTCGGCCCCATTCAGCCTATTGTTTTAAGACGTTTATCCCCATCCAGGTGTCGATTTCCTCCTGGTGAGCGATAGCGAGCCAGCATTGTATGGATAAATCCGGTTTCGCCATTTTTCTATCGAAAAATGTACAAATTTAGCCTGCTGTCAAAACATTTAAACAAAATGTTCTGGCTCGCTCCCGCTCGCCAGGAAAATATCGACACCTGGATATGGATAAACGTCTTAAAACAGTAGGCTGAATGGGACCGAATGGATACAAGCCAAAGAAAGAGAAAAAAAGGAGAGAACATAAGCAGGTGACCTCCCTTAAGGGGGGATGGGCCTGTTTTCTGGACCACTTTCTCCCTCATGTTTAGCCCCATTAGTTTTCAGATGTTAATATGTTTGCCCCATTAGTTAGTCTATATTAAGACCTTTTGCCCCATTTATTTGTCAATATTAAGACCTTTCGTACTATTTAGGTGTCGATTTTTTTTCCTGGCGAACGATAGTGAGCCTGTAATTTTGGAAAAACTAGCCTACGACCGGGACATTTTTCTACCGATAAATTTACAAATAAATCTAGAAAGGGGATCTAATGGATTTTTTTTAAAAGTTTGATGAAAGTCTAGGGAGGAAACTAGAAAAATAATGAATACATGACAAAATCGACCAAAAAGTAAACCATCTCCCCTTAAGCACATACAACACAAAGGCTAGCACAACTTGAAGGTGGGCTGAGCAGACAAGAAGTATCTTATTACTCCCCCCACAAACTGTTACTAGATAAGCATTACTATAGTCCGTTCATTCTAGGTGGGGCATACATCGTAACCCCTAACCTCTCATAACTCAAAAAGGACTGGAGTAATCGAGCTAATATTTGGCTTGGCTAGGGAATATTATGTATAAATTGACAGCTCATTTGCTCTAGCCCTTTTTGAGTTACAGAGGTTAGAGGTTACGATTTCTGCCCATCCTAGAATGAACGGACTATACTGTAGGTACGCATGGGTAACCATAAGCATAATAGTGTTCTTTTACATCAGTATCGGAAGCTTGGTTGCCGTTAAATTGTGATATCGTTGGTTATGATTGGATAAAACTTTAATACAGAAGCTTTCAGACCAAAATGTGCTGAGAAAAGATTATGGAAAGAGAGAGAGGACGTGTGAACCTGCTTTTAAGCCGACAAATTGCGGAATATGTGAAGAGGCTGCGGCAGGAATGGTGGAAATAGGTGACTGATTGAATGATATTTTCCATAGATTTGTAACCGATAAGTGAAGACACAATTCTATGTGTAAGAAAACAATAAGTATATTATATTGTTTAGTACTGAACCAGACTTAAACATAAAGAAAGATACCAGTAACTATTAGTTTGGGAGCCATTGTTTATATACTTTGGGAGTGATCTGGTTGACGGGAGTGAAAGGGGAATCACCCCGAATAGTGAAGGGCTGATCAAATACGGACCAGGTCATAATAAGGGAAGCTGTGTCGTTTTTATTTGCTTATTTATGTATTTTTATATTATTGTATTAGTTTCTTCCCTAGACCTCCATTAAGCTTACTCCCCCCCCCCCCCCTCCAGACCCCCTTTAAGATAAATTTGTACACTTTTCGATACAAAACTGTCCCGGCCAAAGGCCGATTCCTCTTAAATTACAAGCTCGCTATCGCTCGAAAGGAAAATAATCGACACCTAAATAATATGAACAGTCTAAATATTAACACATAAATGAGGCGAAAGGTCTTAAAATCGCCAAACTAATGAGCCGAACTTCTTTAAATCAGAAAACTAATGTGGCTAAACATGAGGAAGCAGGGTGACAATAAAAACGGCCCATCTCCCCTACATAGTGAAGAGGTGACAAAATACGGAACGGGTCATAGTATAGGTCTAGGGGGTGGGCCTTGGGGGGGGGGGGGGGGCAGAGACACGAGAGAAAGGCTCAGGTCAGCCTTTAAGAAGACAATGGAACACTAGAAGGGGGGCACTGTGGTATCGGAGAAGGTGTTGAAGCAAATGGAGGAACCGTCTAAAAATCGCAACCTAATGGAGCTAAACATGAGAGAGAAGGGGTCCAGAGAAAGCGACCACCTGCCCCTAAAGAAGACAATGGAACACTAGAAGGGGGCACTGAGGTATCGGAGAAGGTGTTGAAGCCAGATAGAATGTCCTTGGGCTGGATTATATTTAGTTTAACCCATACAGTACCGGTGACGTCCTTTTCATGACACTCTGGCCACTATTAGACGATTTTATTGAGCTTAGGAAGGACGTCTACCCATTAAAAGGCTACAGACAAATATCAATTCATCATTTTAGATACCATATATCCATCCTAGGCGTCATAAAATCATCTAAATGTAGCTAGAATAAAACTATAAATACGTGACCGGTACAGAAGGGGTTAACAGCCCTTTAACACCTTCTGTACCGGCGACGTCTTTTTCATGTTATTTCAGCTACCTTAGACGATTTCAGCTACCTTAGACGATTTTATATAGCTTACGAAGGGTATAATAGCTAGAAGGATTCATTTTATTGAAATTGTCTGTAGCCTCTTAATGGGTAGACGTCCTTCCTAAGCTGAATAATATCGCTTAATAGTTGCCATAATCTAATGAAAAAGGATATTACTGGTACTGAAGGGGTTAATAATACGATACAACAAACTATCGTATTGGAAGAATTACTTGGACTAATTATACCACTTATGAAATCGTTTAATGTTAACCAGAATAAATTATTAGTGGCATCAATGTACTGTAGGGGTTAATGAGACGAAAAAGTATATTCCATAGTTGCCGATTATGACAATGCCAGAATAAGAAGCTACTACATCACATCTGCCTCATAATTCATAGTAGCACTCGCTATATAATACTATATTTCAGTGCTTTTTGATCGGCAACGTTTCTTCTATATACTTGCATTAGTATTGACAATTAAACTGAATATATAATATACAATGTGGGTGAGTTTTTGTATATACTAAATTAAGAAACTCACAAAAATATACGATAATTATGCAGGAAGAAAACGGTCGTGTGCCTCCCAGAACACGACCTATACGAGAACATAGGCTGTTGATTTGAACCTCCAGGGAACAGGCTGATAGGAAGGCCTCGTACCTGATGAGAAAAGACTATTGTTGTCACGTCTCGGAAAGCTTAGCCTGAACGAAAGATGGAAAGAAAGTCGGTCAGTTAATATGCGTGGAGAAAGGTCTTGGTTACAGGTGAAGCCCAATTCTATTGGGCTCCGAAATCCTTGACAGAAATATATAAAAGAGAGAGAGAGAGAGAGAGAGAGAGAGAGAGAGAGAGAGAGAGAGAGAGAGAGAGAGGTGAAATTACATGAAATAAACTGTGTTGTATCCATGATTTTGTAGAAATAAATGATTTAGGTGATTGTCAAAGGAAATTTTTGGCGTTGCACTGTTGTATATACAAGGTTGTTGGCGAAATATTGTATCTTGGTGTACGGTCACGTTAAAAATTCATGTTCTACTTCCTTAACTTCATTGATATGTTTTACACCTTGGTATAATACAAAGGTTACTACCCAACAGAGAAAAAAGATTGAATTATTATGTTTAGTTCATATGTGTTAAGGGGGGTAACCGTTTGTTTTTTATCTTTCTCTCCTTTTCTCTCTTTCCCTGTCTTGTATCCATTCGGCCCCATTCAGCCAACTGCTTAAGACGTTTATTCCCAACCAGGTGTCGATTTCTTCCTGGCGAGCGATAACGAGCCAGTATTATATGGAGAAATCCGGCTTCGCCGGAGACATTTTTCTATCGAAAAATGTACAAATTTAGCTTGCTGTCAAAACAAATATATATATATGCTGGCTTGCTACCGCTCGCCAGGAAAATATTGACATCTGGATGGGGGTAAACGTCTTAAAACAGTAGGCTGAATGGGGTCAAATGGATACAAGCCAAAAACAGAGGGAGAGAAAGATAAAACAAAAAGCGAGGTGGGCTCCCTTAACGTATTATCAGAGAGTCAAACGAGATACCTATTCCAGTCTTTTTTAGTCATTACTACTCAATATACGATTATATTTATGCTTTCTACGTGTTTGGAAAGAATACAATGGCCGAAACAATGCTATTCCATGTTAATTTACTTGTATTCAGTTTCATATTCATTCAAGTATAAACACAACATTGCCCCGTTTTGACACCATGCGTATTATTATTTCTGTTAACAAGGAAGACTATCAAAATCGTAACTATGAATGTTGGCTACAACTTTTGAGCCTGACTGTACGTGTGGTGTGAGGTCAAGGGTCAGCCAGGGGTCAAAGGGGCAGAGGGGTAGGGTAATGGGAACCAACAATACATCTGAACGTCTGGTTGTCAGAATATAAATGGGAAGATCCATCAGTTTTATACATTTACAAGATTCGGGCTTTGGAATGTAGAACGCATCCACTAGATTGACATAGGCTACGTTATTAGAGAATGCTTTGCTTAATATGGATATGAAACAATACAATTAGAAGAAACAAAATAACATACTCACAAAGAACATATTTTCGAACATAGAAAGAATATTTGCAGAATAAAGAATACATACAATATCCCGCTAAGTTGTCAATAATATATCGTGGTAAACAAATAACAAATACAAAAAAACAATAAACAAATCAATTCTCACACAAAAAGAGATAATTCTGAATCTGTTATAAAATCTAGTCAATTTATCCAAAACTACAGATCCTTGATTGAAAAAAACCCTCTTAGATCCATTTTAGAGATTGAGTTATAAAAACATAAGATCACGGAAATATGCAAAGGGCCTACCGGCTCATACGAGGCAGATCCCTTTCACATCCAACAATATCAATCATATGACTATCCACATCACGTTTGAAACTTTCCATCGTTTCTGATCTGATTAAAATAACAGACAGTGCATTCCACATATCCACATCCCTATTTCCAAACAAATGATAACCTATATATTTTTTAAGCGGAATTTATCTACTTTTAAGCAATTTGTACAATCATTGATCTACAGTATAATACTTTACTAATGTCCCCTTGGTTGATTCTCTTCATCCAGTTAAACACTTCTATAATCTACTCTACATCTTCGGCTTTCTAATGAAGGCAAGTTGAGGGTTTTTAATCACTCCTTGTATGATAAATGTGTAATATTTTATATTTTGTTTTGTCATTCTATGTTGGATTGGCTCTAGAGAGTCTATATCTATTCTACAATAAGGGCACCAAAACTGAACACCACAATCCATATGTCTCATTAATGGCAAGTAAAGTTTCAAGATAACGTGAACAGTTCTGTTACTCGCACTTCTAGAGATGAACACGAGAATCCTGTCTGTCTTTATATTCTATATAAATCAAATTCATAAATTGAAGATAATACAAGAAAGATACCGGCCCTGAATATCGTTGACAGGGCCAGGGAAACTTTACTGTGTTATATAGTGGATGGTCCTTAACCCTCTCCGACATATGACGCAATTTTGAGCCTATTGGGGATACTTTAAAGGTTTTGTTACCATCAGGGGTATTTAGAAACCTTTAGTTTAGTTACTTCAACCTCTGCAGTTGTCTTTGAGTTAGCTGTGGGCAGAAAACTAATTTTGGAGGGGTAATTATAAGAGTGAGACAACTCTATTTCTTATTGCTAATCTGGCAACCTCTGCGTCATATGTGCGTGAAAGGGTTAAATTGACTAGGGACTAGACTACACAGTCATAATACACAGGCTTGGTATGCAAGGTGTATTAATAACATAAGTTGGTTATTAATGGATACGAATCAACCTGAGAAGTTGGAAAGAGAGGTATACATGCATTGAGGGTACTTAGGGAACATGGATATTGTTTACTGTTTCAATGACTTTGGCAAAGCAATAATAATAATGTGAGACATACAAAATACATGGACAAATATTATACATAGGTTATTTGTATATATAGAGAGATGGTATCCCCAAGAAGGCAAGTTACATACTGTAATGCGAACTTATAAAAAGGCGGCGTGGTATATTGATGTATAATAATTACTTGAACGGTGGGTGTCGTCAGAGGCAAAAAGTTAATTAACGGAAATATATACCTATAATCAGGAACGGAGCCTATCAAAAGTACTTTGAAGTTATATTTGCACTATACAAATATTTAAGGATAGCGTGTGTATTTTCCTTTCTTCTTGTGGTCCTAGAGGGTAATTGTAGCTACTTGTGCACCATTCCGGAATAGTCTTGCTGGTTGTTGTGGGTAGGGGCCATCATCTCTTGTGAGGCCTCTGGGGTGACATGCTCCTTCTCTTGCCAGTCGTGTTCACCAACCTATACTCTGTTTCATTTCATCTGACGGTAAATCGAGCCACTTAGCCGCTAATTTCTCGATACTTAATGAACAAATCTAAAGACCTTTATGTCTCTGCATCATATTAAGACCAAGTTAATAGAATTAGAACCATATTTCACTACAAAATCTTCAAAACAGCTGAGAAATCTTGAAGGGAACTTTACAATTTACCGTCAGTTGAAAAGAAATAGGGTATAGGATCGAGTTGCTCAGGTTTTACTGGAAAGGATTGTCCAGAATGGGTGTCGAGTTGCTTAGGCTAGGGTGCAATGGGTATCCCAGAAGCGGTTGTTGATTTCTCGGGTAGATCTTCACGAGTTGCATAGAGAGGAGAGCTTCTCCTTATTCAGGTGAGCTGAGTGGTAACGCGTTCAACTCATGCATGGGAAATCTGGGGTTCGTTTCCCCAATGGGTGATCAAATGTTTTATTGGCCAGAGGGCATGGACTTGAGCACTTCTAACTGCAATGGTGGACATAATGTTTATTCAAGCATATGCAAGCACCTGATCAGCATGGGCGAGCTGATTTCACTGGTTGCAGACTACATTCACATCCACAGCCATTCCACCTGTACGATAACATTCCAACTGCACCTCACATACTGTAAACAACAATGAGTGATTGGACTAGCAACCCTTCCCCTAAAACAAGTTAAAGATTCGAACGAATTGCCTCGGAATATGAAAGCTATTAATTTGTGGCCACCCCCTTAGGAATCCAGTCGTCTGGCAGTAGATAGATAGATAGTGTTCTACAGTAGCTCATCACTAATGCTTTACACGTTACTGTTTGGTATGGTAGCTACCCTCCCTTCAAGCACCAAAGTCGCCGCATTACTCACTACACACCAACCTTTGTACCAACCATATTAGTTTTCTCCACCTCCACCTCACGACTCATCATCACCCTTGGTCACGATCTTGGTATCCCCGCAGGACACGCCCTAACTCGTGCTCCACCACACCCTTCAGGATTAACCTAAGAATATGCAAATGTCTTTTAGCGTTCACCTCACTGTGTTTCATTTAAATCTATCGAACTATCATCTTTAGTTTTATCACAAACTCCGACACTGCACACATATCGATAGCTTACTATATGATACAAATATATTTTGAAAAGTAGACAGAATTATTATAAACACCATGTGAGGAGGAGCACTTTAGTGACAACGTTCACATATAGCTTCATCAGGCCAATGATTGGTCTGATGAAGCTATATGCGAAACGTTGTCAATAATGTGTTCGTCCTCATATGGTGTTTATATTCAGCTTACTATTCCCCGTACCCTAAATAACCCCCCCCCCCCCCCTCCCTAATGTAAGACACCTAAGGGAGGGCCACTAAAGAGGGACCCCTTGTAATGGGCCCCTAATTAATGTCTCCTGATATGAGGCTTCTAGTAGGTCAACTAATATGCAGTCCCTAAGGAAGGGCTCCCTAGTATAGGGTTCCTGTTTTAGCAGCTACCTTTCATAACCTTGTGTACAGACAGGCAGGGAGGAAGGTGAACGGTTTGGGCGATTGTGTGCGGCAACTGAAATTCTCCCTGCATGCAAATTTTGTCAGGTGTATCATTATCGTCTCAGCTTTGCTTATCTGTTCTTAATATCTCCCAGCTCCTCACGTACTAAGGGGGTGGAACGAATGAGGTTGATTGGTTAGCTCGAGGAATTTTGTCCTTAGCAAACCAACAACTTCAACCATAACCTGTTCCCTATTTCTGTAGTGCTATTTATCTTCTGAACCTCGTTTGTTTTAATCGCCTAGGCTACAACAGATCCTCCTAACCTGTATCAGCCACCATAGGAGCAAGTACAAAATAATTCAGATTTTGTTTTTATATACAATTTAGTTTCGTGGAAAGAGGTGGACAATGATGATGGTTAGAGAGAACATTGTTAGGGGTTGGATAAGAACCAATCACTGAAGTTGGTGGAACAGAAGATAGTGAAAAGTGTGGACATACAGTAGGTTAGGTTTATATATATCATTTATATTTATTTATTTATTTATATATTTTTGCTACTGACTAGATGCTACCATGTATGTGTTCGCCTTAGCTTTCATAGGGGGGTCATCGGCTTTTTTTATATCTTCTTTTCTATTTCTATCTTTCTTTGGCTTGTATCCATTCGGCCCCTTTCAGCCAACTGTTTTAAGACGTTTATCCCCATCCAGGTGTCGATTTCTTCCTGGCGAACGATAGCGAGCCAGCATTGTATGGAGAAATCCGGCTTCGCCGGAGAAAATTTTCTATCGAAAAATTTACAAATTTAGCTTGCTGTCAACAACAACAAAATATATATATATATGTTGGCTCGCTACCGCTCGCCAGGAAAATATTGACACCTGGATGGGGGTAAACGTCTTAAAACAGTAGGCTGAATGGGTCCGAATGGATACACATCAAAGAGAGAGGAAGCGAAAGAGAAAAAAAGCGAGGTGGGCTCCCTTAAAAGCGAGGTGGGCTCCCTTAAAAGCGAGGTGGGCTCCCTTAATTTTCCCTCCATCCACTGACCTATTGTATCACCATACTCCCAATATCCTCCTCCAAGAGTAACACCCATGATATTGTCCCGTTGCAAGGCTATAGGCTATTCACTGTAAGTAGGCGAGAAATCATGACCTCTAACCTCTGTAACTCAAAAACGACTAGAGTAATCAAGCTAATATTTCTATCTTTTGGGAAGAGTCAGTCAAGGAATAGATGGGTAAATTTACAGTCAATTTGTTCTAGCCCTTTTTGAGTTACAGAGGATAGAGGTCATGATTTCTCGCCTACTTACAGCGAATAGACTACAGTCACACATGAAGCAGGGAACTGTTCGGAGGGGTTGGTGGGGAGGATGTCTTGGGTTGCAGATGATTCAGGAGGTATGCTTGCCATCTTAAGGGAGCCCACCTCGCTTTTTTTCTCTTTCTCTCCCTCTCTCTTTGGCTTGTATCCATTCGGCCCCATTCAGCCTACTGTTTTAAGACGTTTACCCCTATCCAGGTGTCAACATTTTCCTGGCGAGCGGTGGCGAGTCAGCATATATATATTTTTGTTTTGACAGCAAGCTAAATGTGTACATTTTTCGATAGAAAAATGTCTCCGGCGAACGCCGGAATTCTCCATACAATGCTGGCTCGCTGTCGCTCGCCAGGAAGAAATCGACACTTGGATGGGGATAAACGTCTTAAAACAGTTGGCTGAATGGGGCCGAATGGATACAAGCCAGAGAAAGAGAGAAAAGGAAATACAAATAAAAAAGACGGTGACCCCCCTTAATAATTGCTGCTCAGAGGGTTCAACAGTGGTTCAGAGTGGGTAAGGGACAATTGGAAAGGGAAGTACTGGGCTGGGACTAATGTCCAAGGCAGGGTTAGAAGATGTTAGTAGGGGACAATTTGAGTTAATAGCATAACACAGCTATAAGTAATCCATCGTGTATATAGGGAAAAGTGAGTAACATCTTGGTTATTTAATTATAAATTTAGTGATCCTCGGTGTATCTGAGGAAAAAAGATACACAATAGTTATTAGCTTACAAATGCAGTCAGTCGCGGATTTGAGGCAAGTTGATTGTCTAGGCGATGTTTGAGGGGTGGTGTGGTTGATCAGGGTTAAGGGCAAGTAATGGGGTGGATCAGGGGTAGGTGCAAGGGGTAGCGAGAGGTGGGATGGATGGGTACTGGAAAATTCGACCTGAAACCAATTCGACCCGCTCTTGGACAACGAATTCGACCCGTTTTGGTGGACTTGCCCCACCAATTCAACCAGCCACGAGTTCGACCCGTATACCCCCTCTCCTCTTCCTATCTAATCTTAAATTAGGTCAGGTTAGGTAAAGTTAGGTTAGGTTTGGCTAGGTTAAGTGAGGTTAAGTTAGATTAGGTTAAGTTTGGCTAGGTTAAGTTAGGTTAGGTTAGATTAGGTTAGGTTAGGATAAAATAGGCTATTCTCCAGTACCCCTTTAGGTAGGAGGGTGAAAGGGGGGGCCATAAACGGGTCGAACTCGCAGCGGGTCGAATTCTCCAAGGGGGGCTAACTCGTTATTGGTCGAAAAAAAGTCAGGTCTAATTGTTTTTGGGTCAAATTCTCCAGTATTCGGATGGATCAGTAGGTAGGGGGTAGTTATCCAGGAAGGTGGTATGGTGGATCAGGTGGTAGGCGGTATTCCAGGAGGATGGCAGGGTGCATCAGGGGTAGGGGCGAGGGGTGGGGTGGATCAGGAGGTAGTGGATAGGAGGGTGGCATGGTGGTAGGGGTTGATCAGGAGGTAGGGGGTTAGTGATCCAGGAGTGTTGTATGGTGGATCGGGTGTAGGGGTGAGGGGTGGGGTGGATCAGGGGGTAGGGGGGGGGGAGTAGTGAACCAGAAGGGTGTCATGGTGGATCATGGGTAGGGTGAGGGGTGGGGTGGATCAGGAGGGAGGGGGGGAGGGGTAGTGATCCAGAAGGGTGTTATGGTGGATCAGGGGTAGGGGTGAGGGGTGGGTGGATCAGGAGGTAGGGGGGGGGGGGGGTAGTGATCCAGAAGGGTGTCATGGTGGATCAGGGGTAGGGGTGAGGGGTGGGGTGGATCAGGAGGTAGGGGGGGGGGGGTAGTGATCCAGAAGGGTGTCATGGTGGATCAGGGGTAGGGGTGAGGGGTGGGGTGGATCAGGAGGTAGGGGGGGGGGGGGTAGTGATCCAGAAGGGTGTCATGGTGGATCAGGGGTAGGGTGAGGGGTGGGGTGGATCAGAAGGTAGGGGGGGGGGGTAGTGATCCAGAAGGGTGTCATGGTGGATCAGGGGTAGGGGTGAGGGGTGGGGTGGATCAGGAGGTAGGGGGGGGGGGTAGTGATCCAGAAGGGTGTTATGGTGGATCAGGGGTAGGGGTGAGGGGTGGGGTGGATCAGGAGGTAGGGGGGGGGGGTAGTGATCCAGAAGGGTGTTATGGTGGGTTAGAGGTAGGGTGAGGGGTGGGGTGGATCTTTTCTATTCAACAGCTGAGCTCTGGAACTCTCTCCCTGAATCCATCTTCCCCTCATCCTATGACTTAAATTGCTTCAAACTCCGTGTGTCCATGCATTTTGGCTCGAACGTTCCTTGATTTTTAGCCCTGCCACTCCTTCAACTGGGGGAGGCACTCATTACAGGCAGTTCTGCCTTTTGTCTCCCTCATCCACAAAAAAGAGGTAGTGGCTATGAGGGTGGCATGGTGGTAGGAGCGAGGGGTGTGGTGGAACAGGAGGTAGGTGGGTAGTGAGCCAGGAACGTTGCATGGTGGATTTGGGGTAGGGGTGTGGGTTGGGTGGATTAGTGGGGTGTCGGTGGGTAGTGAGCCAGGAACGTTGCATGGTGGATTTGGGGTAGGGGTGTGGGTTGGGTGGATCAGTGGGGTGTACGGGGGTAGTGAGCCAGGAACGTTACATGGTGGATTTGGGGTAGGGGTGTGGGTTGGGTGGATCAGTGGAGTGTAGGTGGGTAGTGAGCCAGGAACGTTGCATGGTGGATTTGGGGTAGGGGTGTGGGTTGGGTGGATCAGTGGGGTGTAAGGGGGTAGTGAGCCAGGAGCGTTGCATGGTGGATTGGGGGTAGGGGTGTGGGTTGGGTGGATCAGTGGGGTGTGGGGTGTGGGGTGTGGGAGTGGATGTACTGAAGGGAGGGAGCTGTGAGGGTGATTTATAAGTGTCAGTCAGCGAGCCCTGGTGATAACCCGGCAAGAAGCAGCGAACAGTTCCTCACCTTGTTGATCAATTAATATGCGGGAATCTCGCTCTGGTTTATATCTTTGCCACTTTAGCTACTTGTATCCTTACTCTATGTTTAACCCCTTCTGTACCGTTGACGTCTTATTAATTTTATGCTAGCTATATTTAGACGATTATGTACATTTTAAGAAGGATATGTTGTAGTTAAAAGGGTTAAGTGAGATAGTTCGAAGCCTGTTAATTGCTAGAGGCTCTTCACTAAGTGAATCTATCTATATATCTATCTATTGCCTGACGCATCGGTACGGAAAGGGTTAGGATCCTTGATATTCCAAGATGTTAATTATATCAAAGTGTCAATCACATTTTGCCTATATGATTGAAAAAAATTATGTAAACTGCTAAGTAATTATGTAATATCTTTGAATGAATGGGCTATGAATGTTTTACTTGGGAATTGCAGATCCACTTTTAGAGTAAGTTGTGTTTGACGTACCTGTTGTCATGCGAAAGAGATGCTTATAGTATATCGTTCTAATTGACGCTCTGGTACCACACCTCACACACCACCATACCTTATACCAAGACTGGTACATCACCCATCACCACCACCGCACACAATACTACACCTCACACACCACCATACCTTATACCAAGACTGGTACATCACCCATCACCACCGCCACACACAATACCACACCTCACACTCCACCATACCTTATACCAAGACTGATACATCACACATCACCACCACCGCACACAATACTACACCTCACACACCACCACCATACCTTATACCAAGACTGGTACATCACCCATCACCACCGCCACACACAATACCACACCTCACACTCCACCATACCTTATACCAAGACTGATACATCACACATCACCACCACCGCACACAATACTACACCTCACACACCACCATACCTTATACCAAGACTGGTACATCACCCATCACCACCACCGCACACAATACTACACCTCACACACCACCATACCTTATACCAAGACTGGTACATCACCCATCACCACCACCACACACAATACCACACCTCACACACCACCATACCTTATACCAAGACTGGTACATCACCCATCACCACCACCACACACAATACTACACCACACAGCCCGTAGCCTAGTAGGTAGAGCTCTCGTCCACACACGAGGGGTCGGGGGTTCAATCCCCGGCCGGGCGGAGACAAATTGGGCTTGTCTCCTTTCATGAGTTAGCCTCAGTTCACCTAGCTGTAAATAGGTACCTGGAATAAGTGGATGACGTTGTGACGTCCCATCTGGGGTTGGCAAAAATGGTACAAGGCGAGATGGGTATCATATGGTTCACCTAAGCTGATGGCTACCTAAGCCTTCGGGCGAGACGGTACCGTCTATAGTGAGAATGGTACCATACAGATCCACCCTAAGCCTTCGTTTCCGATGTCGCCAATTGGCTAAAAAATACAGACTACACACACATCCACAGCCATTCCAACAGTACATAAAACACTTAACATGCATTTCACGCAATACATTCCCAGTTAAGGAGGCGCGATAATAATGAGCTTAGCTCGCATTGCGTGGATTCCCCTTGACGAACAAGTAACTGAGTAACCTCACACACCACCATACCTTATACCAAGACTGGTACATCACCCATCACCACCACCACACACAATACATGGATCTGCCTTGCTTAGGCCAATCGGCTTTCTGCAGACTCCCATTTTCTTATGTTCTTATGTTCTTAATACCACACCTCACACACCACCATACCTTATACCAAGACTGATACATCACACATCACCACCACCGCACACAATACTACACCTCACACACCACCATACCTTATACCAAGATTGGTACATCACACATCACCACCACCACACACAATACTACACCTCACACACCACCATACCTTATACCAAGACTGGTACATCACACATCACCACCACCGCACACAATACTACACCTCACACACCACCATACCTTATATCAAGACTGGTACATCACCCATCACCACCACCACACACAATACTACACCTCACACACCACCATACCTTATACCAAGACTGGTACATCACCCATCACCACCACCGCACACAATACCATCCCTCACACACCACCATACCTTATACCAAGACTGGTACATCACCCATCACCACCACCACACACAATACTACACCTCACACCACCATACCTTATACCAAGACTGGTACATCACCCATCACCACCACCGCACACAATACTACACCTCACACACCACCATACCTTATACCAAGACTGGTACATCACCCATCACCACCACCACACACAATACTACACCTCACACACCACCATACCTTATACCAAGACTGGTACATCACCCATCACCACCACCGCACACAATACTACACCTCACACACCACCATACATTATACCAAGACTGGTACATCACCCATCACCACCACCGCACACAATACTATACCTCACACACCACCATACCTTATACCAAGACTGGTACATCACCCATCACCACCACCGCACACAATACTACACCTCACACACCACCATACCTTATACCAAGACTGGTACATCACCCATCACCACCACCGCACACAATACTACACCTCACACACCACAATACCTTATACCAAGACAGCTACATCACCCATCACCACCACCGCACACAACACTACACCTCAGACACCACCATACCTTATACCAAGACTGGTACATCACCCATCACCACCACCGCACACAATACTACACCTCACACACCACCATACCTTATACCAAGACTGGTACATCACCCATCACCACCACCGCACACAATACTACACCTCACACACCACCATACCTTATACCAAGACTGGTACATCACACATCACCACCACCGCACACAATACTACACCTCACACACCACCATACCTAATACCAAGACTGGTACATCACACATCACCACCACCACACACAATACTACACCTCACACACCACCATACCTTATACCAAGACAGGTACATCACCTATCACCACCACTGCACACAATACTACACCTCACACACCACCATACCTTATACCAAGACTGGTACATCACACATCACCACCACCACACACAATACTACACCTCACACACCACCATACCTTATACCAAGACTGGTACATCACACATCACCACCACCGCAAACAATACTACACCTCACACACCACCATACCTTATACCAAGACTGGTACATCACACATCACCACCACCACACACAAACTACACGCTACACACACCACCATACCTTATACCACCACAACACCCATCATCACCACCACACACAACACTACACCTCACACACCACCATACCTTATACCATCACATCACCCATCATCACCACCACACACAACACTACACCTCACACACCACCATGCCGTATGCCCTCACATCACACATCATCACCACCACACACAACACTACACCTCACACACCACCATGCATTATGCCATCACATCACCCATCACCACACACACAACACTACACCTCACACACCACCATGCATTATGCCATCACATCACCACCATCACACACACACACACCACAAACCACCATGCATTATGCCATCACATCACACACACACCACCACACACCACCTTCACCACCAACATTATGCCTCACAAACCACCACATCATGCCATCACAACCCACCACCACCACACAAATACACCTCACACACCACCATGCATTATGCCATCACATCACACATCACCACCACCACACACAACACTACAACTCACACACCACCATGCATTATGCCATCACATCACACATCATCACCACCACACACAACACTACACCTCACACACCACCATGCATTATGCCCTCACATCACACATCACCACCACCACACACAACACTACACCTCACACACCACCATGCATTATGCCATCACATCACACATCACCACCACCACACACAACACTACACCTCACACACCACCCATGCCATTGCCATCACATCACACATCACCACCACCACACACAACACTACACCTCACACACCACCATACCTTATGCCATCACATCACCCATCACCACCACCACACACAACACTACACCTCACACACCACCATGCATTATGCCATCACATCACACATCATCACCACCACACACAACACTACACCTCACACACCACCATACCTTATGCCATCACATCACACATCACCACCACCACACACAACACTACACCTCACACACCACCATGCATTATGCCATCACATCACACATCACCACCATCACACACAATACTACACCTCACACACCACCATGCATTATGCCATCACATCACATATCATCACCACACACAACACTACACCTCACACACCACCATGCATTATGCCATCACATCACATATCATCACCACACACACAACACTACACCTCACACACCACCATGCATTATGCCATCACATCACATATCATCACCACACACAACACTACACCTCACACACCACCATGCATTATGCCATCACATCACATATCATCACCACACACAACACTACACCTCACACACCACCATACCTTATGCCATCACATCACACATCATCACCACCACACACAACACTACACCTCACACACCACCATACCTTATGCCATCACATCACACATCATCACCACCACACACAACACTACACCTCCCACACCACCATGCATTATGCCATCACATCACACATCATCACCACACACAACACTACACCTCACACACCACCATGCATTATGCCATCACATCACACATCATCACCACACACAACACTACACCTCACACACCACCATACCTTATGCCATCACATCACACATCATCACCACCACACACAACACTACACCTCCCACACCACCATACCTTATGCCATCACATCACACATCATCACCACCACACACAACACTACACCTCACACACCACCATGCATTATGCCATCACATCACACATCATCACCACCACACACAACACTACACCTCACACACCACCATGCATTATGCCATCACATCACACATCACCACCACCACACACAACACTACACCTCACACACCACCATGCATTATGCCATCACATCACACATCATCACCACCACACACACAACACTACACCTCACACACCACCATGCATTATGCCATCACATCACCACCATCACACACAACAGTACACCTCACACACCACCATGCATTATGCCATCACATCACACATCATCACCACCACACACAACACTACACCTCACACACCACCATGCATTATGCCATCACATCACACATCATCACCACCACACACAACACTACACCTCACACACCACCATGCATTATGCCATCACATCACACATCATCACCACCACACACAACACTACACCTCACACACACCACCATGCATTATGCCATCACATCACACATCATCACCACCACACACAACACTACACCTCACACACCACCATGCATTATGCCATCACATCACACATCATCACCACCACACACAACACTACACCTCACACACCACCATGCATTATGCCATCACATCACACATCATCACCACACACAACACTACACCACCATACCTTATACCACCACATCACCACCACACAACACTACACCTCACACACCACCATACCTTATACCACCACATCACCACCACACACAACACTACACCTCACACACCACCATACCTTATGCCATCACATCACACATCATCACCACACACAACACTACACCTCACACACCACCATGCATTATGCCATCACATCACCACCACACAACACTACACCTCACACACCACCATACCTTATACCACCACATCACCACCATACACAACACTACACCTCACACACCACCATACCTTATACCACCACATCACACATCATCACCACCACACACAACACTACACCTCACACACCACCATGCATTATGCCATCACATCACACATCATCACCACCACACACAACACTACACCTCACACACCACCATGCATTATGCCATCACATCACACATCACCACCACCACACACAACACTACACCTCACACACCACCATACCTTATGCCATCACATCACACATCATCACCACCACACACAACACTACACCTCACACACCACCATACCTTATGCCATCACATCACACATCATCATCACCACACACAACACTACACCTCACACACCACCATGCATTATACCACCACATCACACATCATCACCACCACACACAACACTACACCTCACACACCACCATGCATTATACCACCACATCACACATCATCACCACCACACACAACACTACACCTCACACACCACCATGCATTATGCCATCACATCACACATCATCACCACACACAACACTACACCACCATACCTTATACCACCACATCACCACCACACAACACTACACCTCACACACCACCATACCTTATACCACCACACACAACACTACACCTCACACACCACCATACCTTATACCACCACATCACCACCACACACAACACTACACCACCATACCTTATACCACCACATCACCACCACACAACACTACACCTCACACACCACCATACCTTATACCACCACATCACACATCATCACCACATCTCACACACCACCATACCTTATACCACCACATCACACATCATCACCACATCTCACACACGACCATACCTTATACCACCACATCACCACACCTCACACACCACCATACCTTATACCACCACATCACACATCATCACCACACCTCACACACCACCATACCTTATACCACCACATCACACATCATCACCACACCTCACACACCACCATACCTTATACCACCACATCACACATCATCACCACACCTCACACACCACCATACCTTATACCACCACATCACACATCATCACTACACCTCACACACCACCATACCTTATACCACCACATCACACATCATCAGCACACCTCACACACCACCATACCTTATACCACCACATCACACATCATCACCACACCTCACACACCACCATACCTTATACCACCACATCACACATCATCACCACACCTCACACACCACCATACCTTATACCACCACATCAGCACCACACACAACACACCTCGCACACCACTATACCTTATACCACCACCCCACACAACACTACACCACACACACCACTATACCTTATACCACCACATCACACACCACCCCACATTGCACTTCACATTATATTCACTATGTATGCACATGTTACTGTCGCTAGGATATGAACCCTGGAATAGCGGATTCAGTGCTAGCATTTTCACCACTACACTAGGACTTGAACGTAGTGGTGTAGCGGTTAAGTAGCCTGGTATTATATGTGTTTTTCGAGGTTCGAATCCCAGCTAAGGTAACGTTTATGTATTTAACCCCTTCTGTACCGGCGACGTCTTTTTTATTTTATTCTTGCTATACTTAGACGATTTTATGCAGTTTAAGAAGGATCTGAGGTAGTACAAAGGGTTAAGGGGAGGTCTCCACTTGAGGGATTGTTTTCTTTCTCCCTTTCTCCCTCATGTTTAGCCCCATTGCTTTTGATATTATAAAACGTTTTCCCCATTAGTTTAGCGATTTTAAGAACTTTCACCCCATATTAAGACCTTTCGTGCAATTCAGGTGTCTATTTTATCCTGGCGAGCGATAGCGAGCCTGTAATTTAAGAGGAATCGGCCTTCGGCCGGGACATTTTTCTACCGAAAAATGTACAAATTTATCTTGAAAGGGACTCGAGGGGGTGTAATTTTAAGGTTGATGGAGGTCTAGGGAACACAGTAAATACCTCCCCTTAAGTTGCCGGTATAGAAGGGGTTAAAGAGTCCTGAGAGTGACCTGTTGTGAGTGTTAGTGTTGTGGCTGTGATGGGGTACATAAAGGTGGTGTACTGTGTTGACATAGTATTAGGCCAGGCACCATAACCCCGACTGAGGCACTGTAGGGGATATATCCACTTGAGAGATTTTTTCTTAACCCCTTTCTCCCTCATGTTTAGCCCCATTGCTTTTGATATTTTAAGACGTCCGCCCCATTAGTTTGGCTTTTTTAAGAACTTTCACCTCATTTCTGTCAAATTTAAGACCTTCCGTGCAATTTAGGGGTCGATTTTTTCCTGGCTAGCGATAGCGAGCTTGTAATTTAAGAGGAATCAGCCTTCGGCCGGGACATTTTTCTACCGAAAAATGTACAAATTTATCTTGAAAAGGTATCAAGGGGGTGTAGTTTTAAGCTTGATGGAGGTCTAGGGAACAAACTAAAAACCTCCCCTTAACCCCTTCTGTACCGGCGACGTCTGTTATATTTTATTCTAGCAATATTTAGACGATTTTATGCAGCTTAGAAAGGATCTGTGGTAGTTAAAAGGGTTGACTGAGATAGTTCGAAGCCTTATAATTGCTAAAGATCTTCCCTGAAGTGAATACAATCGATTAGTGTGATCCAGAATCAAATCAAAAGACGTCGCCGGTATAGAAGGGGTTATGGGTACGGTCGCGCTAATAAATCATGTCCCAGCTATCATTACGATTGGCTTGCTCTGTGCTGTATTAATGTCTGTCAGATGTTAAATAGGGTGGGTAAGTGTAGGAACATGTTTGTATATTTCACTTGATATGAAGAAATTAAGCTTAGATATTGCTGATACCAATTATTGATCAACACATAATTGGTGCCGAGACATCACTTATTAGCGCGACTGTACATCTCACTTCATATTTGGCCGCCTGCCCTGCGCGGGTTCTAACCCTGGTTAGGGATCTCAGTAGGTTTTACCAGACTATTGCGGTTCGAACCCTGGTCAGGGACCTCAGTAGGTTTTTACCAGACTGGTGCGGTTCGAACCCTGGTCAGGGACCTCAGTAGGTTTTCACCAGGCTGGTGCGGTTCGAACCCTGGTCAGGGACCTCAGTAGGTTTTTACCAGACTGGTGCGGTTCGAACCCTGGTCAGGGACCTCAGTAGGTTTTTACCAGACTGGTGCGGTTCGAACCCTGGTCAGGGACCTCAGTAGGTTTTTACCAGACTGGTGCGGTTCGAACCCTGGTCAGGGACCTCAGTAGGTTTTTACCAGACTCGCGCTCTAACCGACTGTACTACCACGGACGTAACGTACAATAGGATAGCAATCTTAGTTCTCCTTGAAAGAACCAGGTGATAGTCTCGTGGTGATTCACGTGGTGGGTTTATTAGACTTCTCCACCAACGACTAATTCACGATATCCCAGACGTCAACTCGGGTAGTTTTGTGGTTGCGGGATTTTTGCGGGTACAGGGTATTACAATTGGCTTTTGCTTTTTTCTTAAGTAATATCTGGCATAAGTTTTCCTGTAATGAGTTCAATGTAATATATTTTGTGTGCGTGTTTATTCATATAATCACCAACCCACCAATTAACTTTAAAATATACCTATATAATTAATGAAATCAAATAAACTAATGAATATATGTGGTACTCCAAGGATTCGAACCCAGGGTAATCACACCGAAATTCCGCATACTAACCATTACGCTATCAAAACTAAGCTTTAACATATCTCCGATCATCTTAGCATTGATGCTAATTTTCAAAGATAAAGTGTGAACTTAAAGGAGCCCACCTCGCTTTTTTCTCTTTCTCTCCCTCTCTCTTTGGCTTTTATACATTCGGCCCCATTCAGCCTACTGTTTTAAGCCGTTTACCCTTCATCCAGGTGTCAATATTTTCCTGGCGAGCGGCAGCGAGCCAGCATATGCATATTATTTTTGACAGCAAGCTAAATTTGTAAATTTTTCGATAGAAAAATGTGTCCGGCGAAGCCGGATTTCTCCATACAATGCTGGATCGCTACCGCTTGCCAGGAAGAAATCGACACCTGGATGGGGATAAACGTCTTAAAACAGTTGGCTGAATGGGGTTGAATGGATACAAGCCAGGGAAAGAGAGAAAAGAAGATAAAGATAAAAAAAGCCGGTAACCCCCCTCAATCACTGTTCGTCATACAAATCAATAACATTGAATGAATACAGAAGTACTCCAGGTAAGCAGTAGGCCTATGTCAGCTGTGTTCTATTTTCGTGATGAAGATCCCCAGGTAGATCTGACAAGGAAGGTGTAAGCGAGGCACAACGTTGATGCCAAGTGTAGCGAGGCGTTACTGTTATCTACCGTGGCACTCTGTTATGTGGTGTGTTGAGGGAGAGAGAGAGAGAGAGAGAGAGAGAGAGAGAGAGAGAGAGAGAGAGAGAGAGAGAGAGAGAGAGAGAGAGAGAGAGAGAGAGAGAGAGAGAGAGAGAGAGACCCATGAATGACTTGTTCTTACCACCTAACTGACAGAGTAGCACAACCTATTTGGGGGTAGGAATGTCTGTACAGTCGCTCACAAAAGTTTGTGGACCCCTGATACTATACTCGGTTCACTGTCGGTAGGCCAGAAATCGTTACCCCTGACCTCTGTAATTCAAAAAGGGCTAGAGCAAATGGGCTGTCTATTTCCATATCTATTCACTGGCCGACCCTTCCTTATTGGTGGGAATAGTAGCTCGATTACTCCAGTTGCTTAAGGGGGTAGTACTCGCTTTTTATGGACCCCCTTCTCCCTCATGTTTAGCATATTAGTTTTGAGGTCTTAAGATTTTCGTTCCGTTAGTTTGTAAATTTTAAGACCTTTCGCCCCATTTCTTCGTCAATGTTAAGATCTTTCGTGCCATTTAGGTGTCGATTTTTTCCTAGCGAGCGATAACGAGCCTATAATTATAAAAGGAAGCGGCCTTCGGCCGGGACAGTTTTCTACCGAAAAATGTACAAATATATCTTGAAAGGGGGTCTTGGGGGTGCTATTTTAAGCTTGATGGTGGTCTAGCGAGGAAACTAAAAACTATATAAATTAATAAATACATAGACCAACAATCAAGCACTAGACCCCCTTATGAGTTATACAGGTTAGTGGTCAAGATGTTTAGCCTGCTTAAGCCGGTATCACACGAGAGATTTTATAGTCAACATTCGATAATCAACATTTTTCTGGCAACATTTCTGGATTATTTTGCACTGGTATCGGAAACTAGACTGATGGTAGATGAATTTAGGTAACCGAAATATTATAAATGTTGACCTCATAAGCTGCCAGACCAGTGTTGAGGATAAATGTTGACGGAAAAAGTGCTCGAATGATACCGGCTTTATAATGAACGGACTTTCGGCCATACCAGTGACCTCTACCACGATCTTCTGTTTCACCTCTTGTACACCTTGTCTCTGTCCAAAATGTGAAGAAGATCAAACTTGCCTTCATCACTTTTTTCTTCTTAAGGGGAGATGGTTGGTTTTACTCGCCCCCCATCTCCTTCGTGTTTAGCCTCATTAGTTTTGAGATTATAAGACACATTAGTTTGGCGATTTTAAGACATTTCGTCCCATTTCTTTGTCAATATTAAGACCTTTCGTACAATTTAGGTGTCGATTTGTTTTCCTGGCGAGCGATAGCAAGCCTGTATTATAGCAGTTAACGGCCTTTGGCCGAGAAATTTTTCTATCGAAAAATGTACAAATTTATCTTGTTGGGGGGTGTTCGGGGTGTTTATCAATACTTGATGGAGGTCTAGAGAGGAAACTATAAAAATAATAATAAATAAATATATAAGCAAATTAATATACCCATCCCCCCCTTAATTAATATACCCATCCCCCCTAATTAATATACCCATCCCCCTTAATTAATATACCCATCCCCCTTAATTAATATACCCATCCCCCCTTAATTAATATACCCATCCCCCATAATTAATATACCCATCCCCCCTTAATTATCCAAGGATATTATGAAAAATAACAACATTCAATATTATACCATTATCCCCTTTCTTATCTTGATACCGGACTATGACTTATTGTATAGCGAATTAGGCCCGTACATTTATCAAGTCGGTTGTATTTGCATAAAGAATACTGTAAGAGGTCCGTGAATTGACCACTTGCGAGTTTTGGTCCATAAGGAAGTTAGGGTTTTGGCCATCACTATTTAGCAGAATTATCAGCTAAAATACGGTCATAATACATATATAAATACGGTCATAATACATATATAAATACGGTCATAATACATATATAAATACGGTCATAATACATATATATATACGGTCATAATACATATATAAATACATAACACCAAATTGTTCATACTTTTTATCCATCAGAAACCCACATTATTATTGCATTTATCTTTAATATCGATATTCACGGCTCCAACTTCCTTATAGCCTGAAACTCGCAAGTGGTCAATCATACTAAATTAACTTTGAAAAGTTGACAGAATGAATATAGACACCATACGAGGAGGAGCAGTTTATTGACAACGTTTCGCAGATAGCTTTTTCAGGTCTGAGAAAGCTATCTGCGAAACGTTGCCAATAAAGTGCTTCTCCCCCAATGGTGTTTTTATTAATTCTGTCAACTTTTCAAAGTTAATTTAGTATGATTGACTAATAAGCGGGGATTTTTTTTTACACGGTTTATTGACTTAAAATAATTGACTAGTGCTAAAGAAACTACACTCAAAATTGAGTCGAAAATTGTTTACCTCCATACATAAAATCATGGAAAGGAAAATAATTAATGTGGCTGACTGTACTGTATTAGTTTCCAATACATACATATACATATATTATCGAATTTATTAGTCATATTATTGCAAACATAATGTATTATGACTCAATAAAGGTATGTACTTATTCATGTAGAGGTAACATATGTTTTTCGAATTAACAACACACAATTCTTTGGTAAAAAAAATAAGTCATATAGACATTCAATATTGATATATTTGGAAATCTTACCATTTCATAATTTCGCCTAGAATCCTAGCAAAAGCTCTACGTTATTGCACGAGTAATGCACTAACTTAAATACACTGACAATTTAAGTAATTGAAAGTAGAATACTAAATATTGAGAAAGAACATGTGGAAGAAATAGTGAACACTTTGTTTAACTATAGAACATGTGGAAGAAATAGTGAACACTTTGTTTAACTATAGAGCGGTCACACCCAGCTTGTCCTCATACGAGGAGTGGGGCCACAAAAAAGCAAACAAAAACTTAGGTCTTAAGTAGGTGTAGAAAAAGCACCATCTTTAGCAGTAAGGAGGAGGTGATGATGGAGGGGTGACGGTGGGAGAGAGTGGAGGGGGAAGGATGTTAAAGTGATGGAAGCAGACAACACAGTGACAAATTACAGAGATAAAGACAAAATATTGACGGAGCATAACAGAATAACAGAGAGGAGGTTGATAATTGAAGCGGATCGAATAAAACCTACCTACCTATAGAACCAATAGATGGATTCACCACTCATGTACTGGGCACCGAGGAGCGCGCCGCTCCTCGTTCTGGGTGGTGATTTGGTGCAACAGACTGTTCGAAGGGGGAGCACGTACCCCTGCGAAGATGGGCTCATCTGGAGCTATTTGGAGTTCAGTATCAAGGACCCTCTAAAAGCTGCCTAAGAGACGCTCCTCGTATCTCTCACTCTCCTTGGGACTTTGTTGAGATCAAGGCTCGAACAAATGAAATATAATTGAGATGGAAGTGGGTAGAATAAGCAGACAACACTCTAGGTAGCATATGCCCCATTCAGCGCATACTTCTTAGCTACACGAGTATTTCTTTTGATTTGGATGAGATGCCAGATACATGAACCGAATACAATGGTTGCTGCAGACAGGGCAGTAGTTTGTTTGGTACTTTATGTGTCAAGCTCTAAAAATAAAGCATCAAACAAATGTATAATTATAAATGTTTCATACTTTTACTTGTTCTATAAAATGAACAGTAAATAATTATAAGATATCAGATAATTACATAAATATATAGCATAGAAGACACTGATAATGATAGATACATATATTGACGTCATATTGCTAAATGTTGTAATTGTAATACATTTTCATTTAGTATAATATTTCCTTACTCTGAACGTTTACTGGCGAAACATCCCTCCATTTTCCTACTGTGATTTTTTTTTTTTGAGATTCTTGCATTGTTTTAGTGTGGTGAGGCAGTGTAACATCCCAGTAGTACATTGTTTTAGTGTGGTGAGGCAGTGTAACATCCCAGTAGTACATTGTTTTAGTGTGGTGAGGCAGTGTAACATCCCAGTAGTACATTGTTTTAGTGTGGTGAGGCAGTGTAACATACCAGTAGTACATTGTTTTAGTGTGGTGAGGCAGTGTAACATCCCAGTAGTACATTGTTTTAGTGTGGTGAGGCAGTGTAATACCAGTAGTACATTGTTTAGTGTGGTGAGGCAGTGTAACATACCAGTAGTACATTTTAGTGTGGTGAGGCAGTGTAACATACCAGTAGTACATTGTTTTAGTGTGGTGAGGCAGTGTAACATACCAGTAGTACATTGGTTTAGTGTGGTGAGGCAGTGTAACATACCAGTAGTACATTGTTTTAGTGTGGTGAGGCAGTGTAACATCCCAGTAGTACATTGTTTTAGTGTGGTGAGGCAGTGTAACATACCAGTAGTACATTGTTTTAGTGTGGTGAGGCAGTAACATCCCAGTAGTACATTGTTTTAGTGTGGTGAGGCAGTGTAACATACCAGTAGTACATTGTTTTAGTGTGGTGAGGCAGTGTAACATACCAGTAGTACATTGTTTTAGTGTGGTGAGGCAGTGTAACATCCCAGTAGTACATTGTTTTAGTGTGGTGAGGCAGTGTAACATAACAGTAGTACATTGTTTTAGTGTGGTGAGGCAGTGTAACATACCAGTAGTACATTGTTTTAGTGTGGTGAGGCAGTGTAACATACCAGTAGTACATTGTTTTAGTGTGGTGAGGCAGTGTAACATACCAGTAGTACATTGGTTTAGTGTGGTGAGGCAGTGTAACATACCAGTAGTACATTGTTTTAGTGTGGTGAGGCAGTGTAACATACCAGTAGTACATTGTTTTAGTGTGGTGAGGCAGTGTAACATACCAGTAGTACATTGTTTTAGTGTGGTGAGGCAGTGTAACATACCAGTAGTACATTGTTTTAGTGTGGTGAGGCAGTGTAACATACCAGTAGTACATTGTTTTAGTGTGGTGAGGCAGTGTGTAACATACCAGTAGTACATTGTTTTAGTGTGGTGAGGCAGTGTAACATCCCAGTAGTACATTGTTTTAGTGTGGTGAGGCAGTGTAACATACCAGTAGTACATTGTTTTAGTGTGGTGAGGCAGTGTAACATACCAGTAGTACATTTGTTTATATGGTGTCAGGGAAATATTACAGTGCCGCTCATGGAATTCTTATGCTGTGGTTTCATGGACGAGATCCTATATAATTGGTTAATAATTATCTTCTATAATATATAACAATCAAAGTATGATTTGGATAATGGCCAAATAGGTTTATGGCATAGGTGTGGTTTGAATTAGTTTCCTGAAATTCATTGAGACAATGGAAGCAAGAAGGATTATTCATAGTGAGTGTCTCCTCGGTAAATCAACACCAGAACGTTAAAGTTAAAGTGAATGGGCACATACGAGTTAAAGATTATATAATATAGGAGAATGGGGAAATATAATTTAAAGATGTATGACACATGAATGTTAAGTAAACTAAATATTCATATAAAACACTTTCCCATGATTTAGATAGACATTATTGTATTGTTTGTAAACTTAGAGTACATCTAAGTAAAAGACGACCGTACTTCCATCCTGATTCCACAACTCAAATGGTAAGACTAGCTTTAGTATATTATGGTTGGAATAAATGTTCAGTTGTATAGAGTTTAATTAATGCGAATGGTCGCGTGAGCGAGCACAAACACACACACACACATACACTGATATATATATATATATATATATATATATATATATATATATATATATTTATACTGTATATACTGTATATATATACTGTATATATATATATTTTAAGAGGAACCAGCCTTCGGCCGGGACAAATAACTACCGAAATATTTAGAGATTTATCTTGAAGTGGGGTCTAGGGGGTGTTTTTCTTAGTTTGATGGAGGTCTAGCGAGGAAACTAAGAAATCAAGGATCAAGTGAATTAACAGACCAAAAAAATGGCCCATCTCCCCTGAAGACACCCTTCAAAGTGACGCTCTCGTAAATAGCCAAGGCGGAATGCGAACAACAAAAACAACTTCTCCCAAGCAATGCGGAAGCAAAATATCAATATCTACGTGCCTGTGAAAGTGAAAGCAGATGAACCGTTTTATCGTATCACGCTATGACTGAACAGATAAACTCGACATATAATCGACAATAGGAAACCTGAGAGACAGAAAGTTGCATAGAACAGGTGTTAATGCTTGTGACCACCACACCACGAAGGTTTCTGAGGAGCTGCCAAGTCTCAGCAAGGCCGGCCAAATCTGCTTGCTTAAGCCGGTATCATATTTATCCTCAACACTGATCTGCCAGCTTATGAGGTCAACATTAAAAACATTTGGGTTACCTAAGTTCATCTATCATCAGTCTAGTTTCCAATACCAGTGCAAAATATTCCAGAAATGTTGCCAGAAAAATGTTGGTCACCGAATATTGACTATAAAAGCTCTCGTGTGATACCGGGTTTAGGCACGGAGCCAGTGTCGTGCTTGTGGGGAAGGATTTATTTGTGGCTTGTTTACCTGGCGATACTTAACCTCTCAAATGAGTTTAAGGGGGGTCACAGGCTTTTTTTTCTCTCTTTCTCTGGCTTGTATCCATTCGGCCCCATTCAGCCTACTGTTTTAAGACGTTTACCCCCATCCTGGTGTCAATATTTTCCTTGCGAGTGGTAGGGAGCCATCGTATATATATTTTTGTTTTGAAAGCAAGCTAAATTTGTAAATTTTTTGATAGAAAAATGTCTCTGGCGAAGCCGGATTTCTCCATACAATGCTTGCTCGCTATCGCTCGCCAGGAAGAAATCGACACCTGGATGGGGATAAACGTCTTAAAACAGTTGGCTGAATGGGGCCGAAAGGATACAAGCCAGGGAAAGAGAGAAAAGGAGAAAAAGATAAAAGAAGACAGTGATCCCCCTTAACCTCTCAAGTGAGTTTATGAATCAGGTGGATATTTACCCTTTCGCGCACCAAAATACGATTTCGGCGTTTCAGGGATACGTTAAAAACCTTTAGTTTAGTTACTTCAACCTCTGCATTTGTCTTTGAGCGATTTGTGGGCAGAAAACGAATTAAAATGTAAAACCTGCAAACAAAGTCAAACCAAAACTGGGACAAAGACAATATAAAGTCAAAACAAGTTATCAAAATCACTATGTGGAAACAACGCTTACTAAAATAAAATTTATGAAATGAAAGAACACAATCCACCACATAGGGTGTACAGTTGGTCAAGGATGAAAGTATACAGTTTTTCGTCTGTTATAGCCACACATAGTTTGTCATGTTGGCAGCCCTGGTAGCCATATCTCAGAGCCCGCCCACCTTATACAGGGTGTTTAAAAACGTGTTCCTGGACTTAGTTGTCAGACGGAAATATGAATATATTGCTCTATAATCTTTGCCGTGAATATCACTTCGGAGATATTAAACACTTAATGTTATTGATAGATATACAAGAAATGCGAGAGTGAAAACGAAAATCAAAACGTCTACCTATATACGATATTTCAGTGGAATACAGGTCCATTTTCACACGTGGTAATATGTGGCTAATAATGTAGGGTATGGTGATATCAATGTTGCAGTTGGTTTGCAGGTGTTCTGCTGATAAAAATAACAATAATAATAATAAATATATAAATAAATAAAAATCACAAGTAAAGCCTCATTATGCTTCGAGGACTGACTCATAAAGCAATGGCGCTCGCAAGATGAGTACAATTGCTGGGTCATTACCCTATTGAACACACAGGCTTCCTTACGTCCACGTTTAGGAATTAGATTTTTGTGTATCTAAAGCAGACGAATATGGAGTGGCTATAAAATATATTACGATATACACTTAACATTATAACATTCATAATAAATAATGAGTAGAAAGAGGAATCTAATAATACTTGTTATTAATAAGTAGGTAAATATTGATATTTCACTTTCATCCCCAAGACTGGATTATATGTGATCCAAAGGGCAATGAAACGGAGGCGAGCGCCGCGGCTACGCGCTGTTCCAGCGTATGCCCCAGCTTTGTTTTGCTATCTCCATAACAGTATTTAGTCACCCTGAAGATTTATGAATAATTCTCTAACTTTTGATATTTATGGAAACGCTTTTTCGAAGCACTCCGTATATTAATTAATGTATCAATATAATAAACCCCATGTGTGTTGGGATGGTTTGGGCTAGTGGAAAGGCTGTCATGGCTGCCAACATGACAAACCATGTGTGGCTATAGCAGACGAAAAACTGTATACTTTCATCCTTGACCAACTGTACATTACTACATGAGCAAGTTAATCTGGTTCCCAAGCAAACTAATTGCACACATAACGACGCACTATCGTCACGTTCAGAGAGTTAGTCAATTTGGGAAGTCCGGGACGTTCTGGCAAATATTACTAAACTCTGCATGAATAAAAGAAACTACAATTAGTGTTAAAATGTTATATTAAAATCAAATTTGCAACTTGACAAGACATTAACAATAGTACAAAATACAAATTCATAAGATATATATAATATTACAAACCATACATATACAGTACAGCACTCACTAACTATAGTGCTATCGGGTAGGTACCTGTAAGCATAGCATGCCTCAAGTGACCCCTATCAATAACTACCCTACAAATAACCTACATTTATCGCACAAATAAACTAAGGAAATCGCAAAAGCAAACAATTGATACTATCGACAATGAATAGACATAATATAAAGACAAATAATTACAAAATATGAAATAGTAACAACAGATTTAAACAAAGAGTACTCTTTTAACAAGAAAAATCAATTAAAAACAATCATCATCAATATTAATAATAGAAAAAGATTAACAATAAATACAAACAGACACAAAGTAAGCAGAGGTTATACAAGAAACTTCACGTTAAAAATGCTTGATTAAAATGATTTATGTCAAATTTTAGAATACAGTTACAGTAATTGACCCTAAAAATATTAAATTTATGTAACAATTTACTTGCCTCACAACCTCTGTCTACTAAGAGTCTGTATAGTAACCTAGCTCTAGCCCAAAAGTCATCTACTTTAGTGCAAATTTTACAAAATCTTATTAACTGGGAAAAAAAAACAATTATAAGTTATTTTACTATCGATATTACTACTAGGGAAAGGAAAGTTTATTACGTTAAAATTAAAATCATCAACTTTGTGATATACCGGTACTTTAAGTGAGCACTGTTCATTAACAATCTCTATATTTATATCAAGAACATTTTCAACTTAATCATTTACGTTACATTGTGTGAGGGGAATAGAATTAGGATAAATAAGTTTAGCAACTTGATTAAAATTTAACAAATTGCAAACAAGAATATCATCAATATATCTACTATTATTACTTAACAATTTAGCAAGCGCTAATTTTTCTGGGATTTTATTTTTCTTGCTACTATTGACTAAGTCTTTTATATATTTAAATTCTAAAGCAAGCAAGAACAAGTCTGTAATTGAAGGGCTATCATTTCCACCCATAGGAATTCCTAATATTTGTTTGAAAATGTAAGGCCCGAATCTAACATAGGTATTGATGCCCCATAAAGGGCATCTTGGGACTACTACAACAAGTTTGCCCCCTAAGCTATCAAAAGAGTCTTCCCAGACTTCCTTCCAACTATAATGATTCCCACCCAGACACACTTCAAGCTTTTTTAGTAAAAACAAATATAGAAAAATGCCTCGGCTGATGGCCGATTTCTTTTAAGTAATAGTCTCGCTGTCACTTGCCCAGACAAAAATCGACACCTGAATGTGGTGCAGTGTCTTATTATCAACAAACTCATGGGGTGAAACAACTTAAAATCTCCATCGTCTCAAATATGTGTAAGATGTACACACGTGACATAGACAGAACCTAAACAATGTCATATAGAGTGGGCCACCTTACAGACCTTGGCACTCATCACTATACTCTGAGCATCTTAACTCGGAGAGAACAGTGTCATATATATATATACTGTATATATATATATATATATATATATATATATATATATATTTTCTTCTATATTCCAACTACTTACCCTCTCGGGCATAGGTTGAGAGCCTGTACATTCTACCGCTCAACATGGTGAAGTCTGTGAGGTCTCGTTCCATTCTAGGGAGTGAGACATGCGAAGCACTCAATCACGGCTCGAAGCAGCCCTATCTCTGAAACCACTTCGCCGTTGCGCTTCACCGTCTCCTCCCCTAGACTCGGACCCTCACTCTCAGAATGCCTCAAAAGGCGTTGCCCCTCTGTAGCAAATTCTGAATATGGGAATATTCATACAGTGCTATTTTATCAGGCATTTTTTTGGCATTTCGGTGGGTTTTGAGGTAATGCACTGATACCAGGTACAACACAAATTCCATCCCAATAATATCTTCTCATTGACATATCGGGATTCGAACCCAGGTCCATTGGATTACAGTCCAGTGGCAAGACCTACCTACCTAAGGTCACCTAAAGTTGTGTTCGCCACTCTCTGAGCAGCACCGAGAAGTGCATCGCCCCTCGTTCTGGGTGGTGATTCGGTGCAGCAGACTGTTCGAAAGGTCAGCACACTCCCCTGCGAAGATGGGCTCGTGTGGCACATTTTGCGGTTCGACATCGAGAGCTCTCTTGAAGTTGTCTAACGAGACGCCCCTCATGTCTCTTACTCGCCATGGGAGTTTGCTGAAGAGACGTGGTCCTCTGTGTGATAACCAACCCTCTCACAGAGAGCCAATAGCACCCCGGTTATTCATCCGGGGGATATCGTATTCCCAGCCTCTCTTATCACTAAATTTTATGAATATCGGGGTATGTAGGTTTGGTACTAAACCCTCTGCGATTTTCCACGTGTATATTATTAGGTAACGTTCTCTTCTACACTCCAACGAGTACAGTTTCAGTGATCTTAATTGCTCCCAATAGTGTAGATGTTTTACTGAGTTTATATGCGAGGTGAAATTCCTTTGTACACTCTCTAGATAATTGATTTCTCCTGCTTTTTTATGGGGATGTTAATACGTTACAGTATTCAAGCCGAGGTAACAATAGAGATTTGAAGAACGTTATCATAGGCAATTCACTGCATGTTTTAAATGTACGCAGAATCCAACCCGTTAGCCGTTTCGCAGCTGCAACTATGACCTGGTTATGTTCTTTGAATTCCATATTTTCAGACATTAACTCTCCAAGGTCTTTCACACTGTCTTTACGTTCTATCATGTGGTTGAATTCTGTTATGTAGTTTGTATTCTCTTTTAACGACATTATTATCTCCGTATCATATTAATTGGAATTTTTCTTCATTGAATTACATGTTGTTTTTCTTGGTCCACTGGAACACTACATTTATGTCTTCCTGCAGCCGGCCCGTGTCCTCCTCTGTGCTTACTATCATGCTTAGTTTTGTGTCATCAGCAAAAGAAGATACTGCACTCTGTCTTGCATTGGCATCTATGTCATTAATTAGAATGAGGAAAAGAAGGAGTGCTAGCACTGTTCCTTGGGGAACTGAGCTTTTGACATCCGAAGGCTCAGATGTGACTTGGTTTACTGCTACTGATTGTTTGCGGTTTACAAGGAAGTTGTAAATCCACCGTCCGATTTTCCCAGTTATACCTTTTGCTTTGAGTTTGTGGGCTATTATACCAGTCACATTTGTCAAATCTCTATTTATAAATCTATCTATCTATCTACTGCTTGACGCCGTGATCCTCGAAGGGGTGGCCATGAACGAACCACCTCCATGCACCTCTGTCCCCAGTCAGTCGACGCCCCTCCTCCCAACCCAAGGAGGAGTTGTGGCAGAGTGGTCTTGCCACTGGACTGGTAATCCAATGGACCCGGGTTCGAATCATAATATATGTCAATGGGAAGATATTATTGGGATGGAATTTGTGCTGTAGTGTACTTAGTTTCAGTGCCTTACCACAGAACACCGAAATGCCAAAAAAATACCCTCATTGTTCCCTGATTAAATAGCATTGTATGAATATTCCCATATTCAAAATATGCTACAGGGGGGCAATGCCTAGTGAGTTAATTGCTCAATAGGTGGCGTTCTGAGAGTGAGGGTCCGAGTCTGAGGGATGAGACTGTGAAGCACTGAGGTGAAGCGGCTTCAGAGATGGAGTTGCTTCGAGCCGTGAATAGGTGCTTCGTATGTCTCACTCCCTAGACTGGAACAAGACCTCACGGGCCTCACCGTGTTCAGCGGTAGAGTGTGCAGGCTCTCAGCCTATGCCCGAGAGGGAGTAGTTGGAACATAGAAAAAAAAAAAAAAAAAACAGCACCGCCTTCATCCATATAGTTCCTCACTCCATCCTTCCACCTCTCTTTTGGTTTACATCTCCCTCTCTGTCCTTCCACCTCGCTCTCGTACACCTTCTTAGACATTCTCTCGCTTCCCATATGTTCCATATGGCCGAACCATCTCAAGGTGTTCCTTTTCACACTTTCCAGCACATCTACCTCCACACCACACCTCCTTCTTACTTCCTCATTCGTCTGTCTATCCCTCCATGTAACTCCACACGCACTTCTCAAGTAACTAATTTCCACCCCTCTCTCTTTTGATCTGAGTCTCTCTTCAAACGTCCATGGTTCACTTCCGTAAGTCAATGTCGGGATTACCACACTGTCATGCAAGGACTTCTTCACTTCCATACTGACCACCCTATTTCTTGTTACTGCTTTCAGCGTTCCTACAACCCTCTTCCCCTGTTGTACCCTCTCCCGCACTTCTTCATCCATAGTCCCATCTTTACTCAACACGCTGCTCAGATACTTAAATGAGCTGACAATCTACATAGCCTGACCGTTCAACTTCACCTCACACTCTGTGGCTTCACCCCTTTCGAAGACCATAACCTTGCTCTTCTCTGCATTGACCTTCAGATTCTATTTTTTCGCACACTGTTCCAAACACATTTACCAGACCCTGCAATTCCCGTTCATTATCGCTCATCAGAACTGTATCATCAGCAAACAGCGGTACAGGCAGCTTCCACTCATTTCCCTCCTTTATCAGCGATACACCAACATCCACTGCTCTTCCTTGTATCTCTTTCGTGACTCCATCCATATAAACAGTAAACAACCACGGGGACATCACACACCCCTGTTTCAACCCAACATTCAGGTCAAAGAACTCGCTCTGCTCATTCTCCACACATACTGCCGCCTTTGCACCCTCATACATGCTCTTTACTGCTTTCCGCAACTTGCCATCTACTCCGTATATTCTAAGTACTTTCCACATACCTTCTCTATCCACTCTGTCATAGGCCTTCTCCAAGTCCATAAAGGCAACATACATCTTTTTGTTTTTTCTCCAGATATTTCTCTACAACACAATTCAGGGTAAAAATCTGATCTACATATCCTCTTCACCTTCCTAAAACCTCCCTGTTCGCCACCTATCCATTTCCCCATTCTCACTCTCACTCTCTCAATCACTACCCTACTGTACACCTTCCCTACTATGCTTAGAAGACATATTCCTTGGTGGTTACCACACACTCCTCTTTCCACTTTACCTTTATATATGGGGACTATTATGCCTGTCTTCCAGTCATCATGTGCACTCCCCTTCTCCCATGCTAGTTTGCATATTTTCCAAACCCATTAGATCACTATCTCACCACCATACCTCAGCATTTCCCCACACACTCCATCTGTTCCTGGTGCTTTCCCCAAACTTCACTCTCTTCATGGCTTCCCACACTTCTGACCTCCTGATCCCCACCTCCTCCTCCACTACTTCTCTTCTTCTCTCTCCCATACCCCATCCAACTATGTTTGCTGGCCCTTCATTCCTTACATTTAGCAACTCGTTAAAGTACTCCCTCCATCTTTCGACTCTCTCTTGCTTCTCGGCTAACATTCTCCCATTCTTATCTTTCACACCCTTAATGTTTCCCTTGCTACCTTCCCTTAGCAAAATCAGTGTAAAATTAATGACATCCACGTATTTCATTTTTTCTAGCGATTTAAGAATTTTGTCATAATGTTACAAAAGTTGTGAGAGACATGATCTTCCCGCTCTGAACCCATGTTGACCGGTGTTGTGTAATTCATGTGCCTCCATGAATGTTGAGATTTTGCTTCGCAGGACTCGCTCGAAAACCTTCGAAAACTTCGAACACCTCCCCTTAGAGGTGTGGGCCACCTTACACACCTTGGTACTCCTCACTATACTCTGATCATCTTAACTAGGACAAAATTTTTATCACTTCACAGTTGATTTTCTGATACGGAATTTCAGAATAAGGTAATTGGCATAATTTATGTTTAATTATAAATACTTTGTTATTAGAATTAACGATATGTTTAATTATCAATGTCGTATGACTTCTGATTAACTCCTCGAGGATTATGACGCGTTTTGACACTTTTTTTTTGGCTGTTATTGGGTGATTTTATTCAATTTAGGAAGAACCTGTGGGAGCTAGAGAGTTAATTGAGATAGCTTTTACCTCATTGACTCCTAGAGATCCTTCCTAAGTTGCTTAAAATCGTTACGTGATAACCATAATTAAGGGGACAGTGGTTATTGCTTTGGTCTATTTAATTGTATATTGATATATTTTCTAGTTTCCTCGCTAGACCTACATCAAACTTTAAAAAACACCCCCTAGATACTCCTTCAAGATAAATTTGTAGATTTTTCGGTAGAAAAATGTCACGGCCGAAGCCAGGAAAATACAGGCTAGCTATCGCTCGGCAGGAAAAAATCGACACCTAAATGGTACGAAAGGCCTTGATATTGATAAAGAAATGGGACGAAAGATCTTATAATCGACAAACTAATGGGGCAAACGCCTTAAAATCTGAAACTAATGAGGAAGAAGGGGGACCAGAAAAACGACCCATTTCCCCTTAAAATCGTTACCTGATAACCAGAAATAAGTGTATAAATGCGTCCTCACATACTGGTGGAGTTAAATTAAGATGAACCTTGTATGTTGACACGAGAGAGAGGGACAGAGCCAAGACCATGCCATGTAGCCGGGCATCCTTGTAGCATACTGTAGATTACTTGTGAATTTCGGGCTATAAGGAAGTGGAATTTAAGGGGGAAGGGTTTAGTTTTTGGTCGATTATTTCATATATTTATTTTGTGTTTAGTTTCCTCCCTAGACCTCCATCAAGCTTAAAAAAAAACATTCATTAGATCGCCCTTCTATAATAATTTGTACATTTTTCGGTAGAAAAATGTTCTTCCAAAATTACAAGCTCACTATCGTTCGCCAGAAAAACAAATTGACACCTAAATAGCGTGAAAGGTCTTAATATTGACAAAGAAATGGGGCGAAAGTTCTTAAAATCGACAAACTAATTGGGCAACCCTCTTAGAATCGGAGAACTAATTGGGCTAAATATGAGGGAGAAGGGGGGGGGGGCTAGAAAAACGACCCATCTCCCCTTAATTGAATCGCATTAGTGTATTGACCATAAGATCATTACAGTCAGAGATGAGGCAGATTCCTACGCTCACCACCCCAGTCGGATTAAGGAGGTTGTGGTTGTTTTTTTATATATTTGATTTGTTTACTGTATTTTAAAGTTTCCTCGCTAGACTTTCATCAATCTTAAAAAAAAAAAAAAAAAAACCCTAGACCCACTTTCAAGATATATGTGTAAATTTTTCGGTAGAAATATATCCCGGCCGAAGGCCGGTTCCTTCTATAATTACAGGCTCGCCATCGCTCGCCAGGAATAAAATCGACATCTAAATGGCACGAAAGGTTATAATATTGACAATGAAATGGGGCGAAAAGTCTCAAAATCGCCAAACTATTGTCAACTGTCAATTTTGAAATTTTAAGATGTTCGTTCCGAACATCTTAAAATTTCAAAATTGACATGTTAAACAAGAGGGAGAAAGGGGTCCAGAAAAAGCGACTACCACACCTTTTTAAGTCCTTCTAGGAGTTCAAATAGTGTACATTTTGTACAGTAGGGTACAAAAGCTTACATAAAAGATAATTATTTACATTATACATAATAAACGAATACTAAATCTGTAGTAAGTAAAAACACAGTATTTACAGAATACACTATTGAACACTTGGAAGTTGTTGTCGTAAATATCTATAATTAACAGAAATGTGAGGCATATAATTATGAGATTGTAATTAATAGAAAAACTGGCTTAATCTGACTTTGTGTATTTCTGTATGCATTATAACCGTATTCTATGGGGTAATTCTGCTAAATACCGATGTCTATAGCTCTAACTTCCTTGTAGCACGAAACTCGCAAATAGTCAATTGGGCTCTGTTCGTCAACCCCTGATCAACTTTACAGGACCAACAATGGTTATGTATCTATATTGATGACTGAGCTGTAACTTGATTCTATTAAGGGGAGGTTATCTTTGTTATTCCTTTACCATTACCGGTATCTATATTTATTTAGTTTGCTCCCTAGACGTTTTTCAACATAAAAATATAAACAGCTCAAAGATCCTCCTTCGAGATACATTTGTAAAGTGTTCGGTATAAAAATGTCTTGGTGGAAGGCCGGTTCTTTTCAAATTACAGGTTCGCTATTGCTCGTCAGGAAAAAAATCGACAACTAAATAGGGCGAAAAGTCTTAAAATCGCCAAATTAATGGGGCGAACGTTAAATCATATAACTAATAGAGTTTAACATGAGAGAGAAGGGGTCTAGCAAAATACCAAATACCTCCCCTGAATGGAATGTATCGTCAATTATGAAAACACGCTGTTTACATAAAACCCGGATGTAGTAGTTTCGTATTCTGCCATCAATGCCAGCAATTGGACTGGTAGGGGTCGAAATGTCTCTAGCGGTCAAGATAAACAGAGTATTGGTTCTGCGTTGACCCGCATGTCTGCTGGGTACACACATACACACACACAGCACACACAACAAGGGGGAGTCTGTAGGGTCTCTTTGGCTGTTGTGATCCTACCTAGAGATCTTGCGGTAAGAAAAATCGGCTATCTTGTTATTTGGGCGCTATTCTAGTATCGTAATTATCAAACAACGAGATATTTTTAAATTGTTTTTATAATGTGGAATTAACAGCCATATTCTTAAGGGTACATCACACAGTCAGGAGTGGGAGTCTAACAGGAGTCACTAGGAGTCGCTAGAATCAATAGGAGTCATCGATTTTCACTGCGAACAAGTGGGAGTCTAACAGAAGACGCTAGGAGTCGCTAGAGTCACTAGGAGTCATCGATTTTCACCGGGAATAGGCCCGAGTCCGAATTGTCCCCTACTCCTAGTGACTCTAGCTCGCACTCCTGACTGTGTGGTGTACCCTTTAGACGTGTGGGGTGGGTCTCATCCAGCCCATAATGAACGAAGATATTGGAACTGAGTGTTAATTAATGAAAGCGAACTTGAAATCTCCCATGTTTTTAAAGCTAACAACGAAATTCGCCTCATATCGTTTATTAAGGAGTAGGGTTTCACGGTGGGAAGGTTTAAGAATACGGCTGGTAGATCCTAATATATATATTATTTTTTCTATATCTCAACTACTCACTCTCGGGCATAGGCAGAGAGCCTTTACACTACACCGCTGAACACGGTGAGGCCCGTGAGGTCTTGGAAAGCACATGCGAAGCACCCCGGCTCGAAGCAACTCCATTTCTGAAGCTGCTCCGCTTCTGCACTTCACAATCTCATCCCCCACACTCGGACCCTCACTCTCAGAACGCCACCTATTGAGCAATTAACTCACTAGGCATTGCCCCCCTGTAACATATTTTGAATATGGGAATGAATATTCATGCAATGTTATTTAATCAGGGAACAATGCGGGTATTTTTTGTTTTGGCATTTTGGTGTGCTGTGGTAATGCACTGAAATTAGGTACAGCACAAATTCCATCCCAATAATATCTTCCCATTGACATATTAGGATTCGAACCCGGGTCCATTTGATTACCAGTCCAGTGGCAAGACCACTCTGCCACACCTCCCCAAACTATACATCATGTAACAGCGTTGCCGCATATGTTTATTATGGATGTGGACCTATTTAGGCAGACCGTTTTTTCTGGAACCCCTTCTCCCTAATCTTTAGCCCCACCAGTTTTGAGATTATAAGACGTTCGGCCCATTAGTTTGGCGATTTTAACACCTTTCGCCCAATTTCGTTGTCAATTTTAAGACCTTTCGTGCCATTTAGGTGTCGATTATTTTCCTGGCGAGCGATAGCCAGCCTGCAATTTTGAGAGGAACCGGTCTTCGGCCGGGACATTTTTCTACCGAAAAATGTACAAATTTATCTTGAAGGGGGGTCTAGGGGGTGTTTTTCTAAGCTTGATGGAGGTCTAGGGAGGAAACTAAACAACAATATATGAATACATTAATTAATAGACCAAACAAACGGCCAGTCTCCCCGTAAGTGTAAAGAGAGGCTCGTGACCCCAGTGGTACCAATATGGCGGAGGTTGGCTGATCTATTTATATAAGGTCTCTAGTCTGGTCCAATGCTGGTGTTATATTTCCTTTAAGGGGAGGTAGGTCGTTTTTCTAGACCCCCTTCTCCTTCATGTTTAGCCCCATTAGTTATGAGTTTTTTAGAGACTCGCCCCATTAGTTTAGCGATTATAAGACCGTTCTCCCTATTTCGTTGTCAATTTTAAGACCTTTCGTGCCATTTAGGTGTCGATTTTTTCCTGGCGAGCGATAACGAGCCTGCAATTTTAAGAAGCTTCGGCCTGTACATTTTTCTACCGAAAAATTTACAAATTTATCTTAAAGGGGGGTCTAGGGGTATTTTTCTTGATGGAGGTCTAGGGAGGAAACTAAAAACAAAAAAATATATATTTAAGATAAATATATAAGCAAATAAATACGGCCATCTCCCCTTAATAGAACAATGTGGTTTATTTCAAGTGATAATAATGAGGTCTGTGTAAGCAAGCAATGTATGTTTGGCCATAAATGCTTGCCATAACTCAGTTTATAAGAAGAGAGAGTGAAAGCTAAATATATTTATTGGATACATATTACGCATTGCATGGCTCTAGTTAAGGGGGGTGACCTGCTTTTTGTTATTTCTGCCCTTTTCTCTCTTTCTCTGGCTTGTATCCATTCGGCCCCATTCAGCCAACTATTTTAAGACGTTTTTCCCCATCTAGGTGTCGATTTCTTCCTGGCGAGCAATAGCGAGCCAGCATTATATGAAGAAATCTGGCTTCGCCGGAGAAATTTTTCTATCGAAAAATGTACACTGTCAAACAAAACTAAAAAATATGCTGGCTCACTACCGCTCCCCAGTAAAAAAATTGACACCGGGATGGGGATAAACGTCTTAAAACAGTAGGCTGAATGAGGCAGAATGGATACTAGCCAGAGAGTGATAGAAAAGGACAGAACAAAAACAGGTCACCCCTCTTAAACTGCACAAAACCATCTAAATATAAATTGAATATAACTGAAAAGACGTAGCCGGTACAGAAGGGGTTAACAAATCTGCATCGTTTGCTGGAACTAGTGTATTTAATTTCAGGTATTCTGACCAGGATTCGAACCCACTCACTCAAGGTGTTTTGGAAGAGTTGGGCACCGTATCCACCTTAAAAGTTTTAGCAGCATCCCGGTACGGCAATGTAGAGAGAGATAGAAAAAAGAGAGAGAGAGAGAGAGAGAGAGAGAGAGAGAGAGAGAGAGAGAGAGAGATTGAGGAGGAGAGGAGAGGAGGGGGGGAGGAGAGAGAGAGAGAGAGAGAGAGAGAGAGAGAGAGAGAGAGAGAGAGAGAGAGAGAGAGAGTGTAAGAGAGAGAGAGAGAGAGTGTGTAAGAGAGAGAGAGAGAGAGAGAGAGAGAGAGAGAGAGAGAGAGAGAGAGAGAGAGAGTGAGTGTAAGAGAGATATGGGGTGGGAAGTAGACAGATTTATGTGTGTTTGTATGACACATAGGCTAGCTTCAGTGCTCCCATAAAACCTTGAAGGGCAGATGGGTCGTTTTTCTAGATTCCCTTCTCCCTCATGTTTAGCCCCATTAGTTTTAAGATTTTAAGATGTTTGCCTCATTAGTTTGCCGATTCTAAGACCTTTCCCTCCATTTATTTGTCAATATTAAGACCTTTCGTGCTATTTAGGTGTCGAGATTTTTTTCCTGGCGAACGATAGTGAACCTGTACTTCTGGAAGAACCGGCCTACCGAAAAATTTACACATTAATTTAAAAGGGGGATATAATGGATGTTTTTTTATAGTTTGATGGAGGTCTAGGGAGGAAACTAAACATATAATAAATACATTAAATAACCAACCAAAAAGTGACCCACATCCCCTTAAGGGGGGTCACCTGCTTTTTGTTATTTCTGTCCTTTTCTCTCTTTCTCTGGCTTGTATGCATTCGGCCCCATTCAGCCAACTATTTTAAGACATTTATCCCGATCTAGGTGTCGATTTCTTCCTGACGAGCGATAGCGAGCCAGCATTATATAAAGAAATCCGGCTTCGCCGGAGAAATTTTTCTATCGAAAAATGTGCCAATTTAGCCTGCTGTCAAACAACAATAACAAATATGCTGGCTCGCTACCGCTCACTAGTAAAAACTTGACACCTGGATGGGGATACACGTCTTAAAACAGTAGGCTGAATGGGGCCAAATGGATACAAGCCAGAGAAAGAGAGAAAAGGACAGAAATACAAAAAAGCAGGTCGCCCCCTTAAGGTTCCGTGTTTTGCCTTGGGTTATACATTCTGCCAAAGACAAGACAACCACGTGTATATTCCAGACCACTGTGTCATAATACAGACAACCACGTGTATATTCCAGACCACTGTGTCATAATACAGACAACCACGTGTATATTCCAGACCACTGTGTCATAATACAGACAACCACGTGTATATTCCAGACCACTGTGTCATAATACAGACCACCACGTGTATATACCAGACCACTGTGTCATAATACAGACAACCACGTGTATATTCCAGACCACTGTGTCATAATACAGACAACCACGTGTATATTCCAGACCACTGTGTCATAATACAGACAACCACGTGTATATTCCAGACCACTGTGTCATAATACAGACCACCACGTGTATATTCCAGACCACTGTGTCATAATACAGATAACCACGTGTATATTCCAGACCACTGTGTCATAATACAGATAACCACGTGTATATTCCAGACCACTGTGTCATAATACAGATAACCACGTGTATATTCCAGACCACTGTGTCATAATACAGACAACCACGTGTATATTCCAGACCACTGTGTCATAATACAGACCACCACGTGTATATTCCAGACCACTGTGTCATAATACAGACAACCACGTGTATATTCCAGACCACTGTGTCATAATACAGACAACCACGTGTATATTCCAGACCACTGTGTCATAATACAGACAACCACGTGTATATTCCAGACCACTGTGTCATAATACAGACAACCACGTGTATATTCCAGACCACTGTGTCATAATACAGACAACCACGTGTATATTCCAGACCACTGTGTCATAATACAGACAACCACGTGTATATTCCAGACCACTGTGTCATAATACAGACAACCACGTGTATATTCCAGACCACTGTGTCATAATACAGACAACCACGTGTATATTCCAGACCACTGTGTCATAATACAGACAACCACGTGTATATTCCAGACCACTGTGTCATAATACAGACCACCACGTGTATATTCCAGACCACTGTGTCATAATACAGATAACCACGTGTATATTCCAGACCACTGTGTCATAATACAGATAACCACGTGTATATTCCAGACCACTGTGTCATAATACAGACCACCACGTGTATATTCCAGACCACTGTGTCATAATACAGACCACCACGTGTATATTCCAGACCACTGTGTCATAATACAGACAACCACGTGTATATTCCAGACCACTGTGTCATAATACAGACCACCACGTGTATATTCCAGACCACTGTGTCATAATACAGACAACCACGTGTATATTCCAGACCACTGTGTCATAATACAGACAACCACGTGTATATTCCAGACCACTGTGTCATAATACAGACAACCACGTGTATATTCCAGACCACTGTGTCATAATACAGACAACCACGTGTATATTCCAGACCACTGTGTCATAATACAGACCACGTGTATATTCCAGACCACTGTGTCATAATACAGATAACCACGTGTATATTCCAGACCACTGTGTCATAATACAGACAACCACGTGTATATTCCAGACCACTGTGTCATAATACAGATAACCACGTGTATATTCCAGACCACTGTGTCATAATACAGACCACCACGTGTATATTCCAGACCACTGTGTCATAATACAGACAACCACGTGTATATTCCAGACCACTGTGTCATAATACAGACACCACGTGTATATTCCAGACCACTGTGTCATAATACAGACAACCACGTGTATATTCCAGACCACTGTGTCATAATACAGACAACCACGTGTATATTCCAGACCACTGTGTCATAATACAGACAACCACGTGTATATTCCAGACCACTGTGTCATAATACAGACAACCACGTGTATATTCCAGACCACTGTGTCATAATACAGACAACCACGTGTATTCCAGACCACTGTGTCATAATACAGACCACCACGTGTATATTCCAGACCACTGTGTCATAATACAGATAACCACGTGTATATTCCAGACCACTGTGTCATAATACAGATAACCACGTGTATATTCCAGACCACTGTGTCATAATACAGATAACCACGTGTATATTCCAGACCACTGTGTCATAATACAGACCACCACGTGTATATTCCAGACCACTGTGTCATAATACAGACCACCACGTGTATATTCCAGACCACTGTGTCATAATACAGACCACCACGTGTATATTCCAGACCACTGTGTCATAATACAGACAACCACGTGTATATTCCAGACCACTGTGTCATAATACAGACAACCACGTGTATATTCCAGACCACTGTGTCATAATACAGACAACCACGTGTATATTCCAGACCACTGTGTCATAATACAGACAACCACGTGTATATTCCAGACCACTGTGTCATAATACAGACAACCACGTGTATATTCCAGACCAGTGTCATAATACAGACAACCACGTGTATATTCCAGACCACTGTGTCATAATACAGACAACCACGTGTATATTCCAGACCACTGTGTCATAATACAGATAACCACGTGTATATTCCAGACCACTGTGTCATAATACAGACAACCACGTGTATATTCCAGACCACTGTGTCATAATACAGACAACCACGTGTATATTCCAAACCACTGTGTCATAATACAGACAACCACGTGTATATTCCAGACCACTGTGTCATAATACAGACAACCACGTGTATATTCCAGACCACTGTGTCATAATACAGATAACCACGTGTATATTCCAGACCACTGTGTCATAATACAGACAACCACGTGTATATTCCAGACCACTGTGTCATAATACAGACCACCACGTGTATATTCCAGACCACTGTGTCATAATACAGACCACCACGTGTATATTCCAGACCACTGTGTCATAATACAGACAACCACGTGTATTCCAGACCACTGTGTCATAATACAGACCACCACGTGTATATTCCAGACCACTGTGTCATAATACAGATAACCACGTGTATATTCCAGACCACTGTGTCATAATACAGATAACCACGTGTATATTCCAGACCACTGTGTCATAATACAGATAACCACGTGTATATTCCAGACCACTGTGTCATAATACAGACCACCACGTGTATATTCCAGACCACTGTGTCATAATACAGACAACCACGTGTATATTCCAGACCACTGTGTCATAATACAGACCACCACGTGTATATTCCAGACCACTGTGTCATAATACAGACAACCACGTGTATATTCCAGACCACTGTGTCATAATACAGACAACCACGTGTATATTCCAGACCACTGTGTCATAATACAGACAACCACGTGTATATTCCAGACCACTGTGTCATAATACAGACAACCACGTGTATATTCCAGACCACTGTGTCATAATACAGACCACCACGTGTATATTCCAGACCACTGTGTCATAATACAGATAACCACGTGTATATTCCAGACCACTGTGTCATAATACAGATAACCACGTGTATATTCCAGACCACTGTGTCATAATACAGATAACCACGTGTATATTCCAGACCACTGTGTCATAATACAGACCACCACGTGTATATTCCAGACCACTGTGTCATAATACAGACAACCACGTGTATATTCCAGACCACTGTGTCATAATACAGACAACCACGTGTATATTCCAGACCACTGTGTCATAATACAGACAACCACGTGTATATTCCAGACCACTGTGTCATAATACAGACAACCACGTGTATATTCCAGACCACTGTGTCATAATACAGACAACCACGTGTATATTCCAGACCACTGTGTCATAATACAGACCACCACGTGTATATTCCAGACCACTGTGTCATAATACAGATAACCACGTGTATATTCCAGACCACTGTGTCATAATACAGATAACCACGTGTATATTCCAGACCACTGTGTCATAATACAGATAACCACGTGTATATTCCAGACCACTGTGTCATAATACAGACCACCACGTGTATATTCCAGACCACTGTGTCATAATACAGACAACCACGTGTATATTCCAGACCACTGTGTCATAATACAGACCACCACGTGTATATTCCAGACCACTGTGTCATAATACAGACAACCACGTGTATATTCCAGACCACTGTGTCATAATACAGACAACCACGTGTATATTCCAGACCACTGTGTCATAATACAGACAACCACGTGTATATTCCAGACCACTGTGTCATAATACAGACAACCACGTGTATATTCCAGACCACTGTGTCATAATACAGACAACCACGTGTATATTCCAGACCACTGTGTCATAATACAGACAACCACGTGTATATTCCAGACCACTGTGTCATAATACAGACAACCACGTGTATATTCCAGACCACTGTGTCATAATACAGATAACCACGTGTATATTCCAGACCACTGTGTCATAATACAGACAACCACGTGTATATTCCAGACCACTGTGTCATAATACAGATAACCACGTGTATATTCCAGACCACTGTGTCATAATACAGATAACCACGTGTATATTCCAGACCACTGTGTCATAATACAGATAACCACGTGTATATTCCAGACCACTGTGTCATAATACAGACAACCACGTGTATATTCCAGACCACTGTGTCATAATACAGACAACCACGTGTATATTCCAGACCACTCTGTCATAATACAGATAACCACGTGTATATTCCAGACCACTGTGTCATAATACAGACAACCACGTGTATATTCCAGACCACTGTGTCATAATACAGACAACCACGTGTATATTCCAGACCACTGTGTCATAATACAGACCACCACGTGTATATTCCAGACCACTGTGTTATAATACAGATAACCACGTGTATATTCCAGACCACTGTGTCATAATACAGACAACCACGTGTATATTCCAGACCACTGTGTCATAATACAGACAACCACGTGTATATTCCAGACCACTGTGTCATAATACAGACAACCACGTGTATATTCCAGACCACTGTGTCATAATACAGACAACCACGTGTATATTCCAGACCACTGTGTCATAATACAGACCACCACGTGTATATTCCAGACCACTGTGTTATAATACAGATAACCACGTGTATATTCCAGACCACTGTGTCATAATGCAGATAATGGAGAACATCTAAATTATATCTAGGTTTGGAGTTAGGCAGTGTGTAAATGTATGGTCGCAATTATAAAGGGGAGGTATTTGATTGTTCTGGACCCCTTCTCCCTCATGTTTTGCCCCATTGCTTTAGACATTTTAAGACGTTCGCCCCGTTAGTTTGGCGATTTTAAGAACTTGCCCCATTTCTGTCAATTTTAAGACGTTTCGTGCCAATTAGATGTCGACTTTCTTCCTGGCGATCGATAGTGGGCCTGTATTTTAAGAGGAACCGGCCTTCGGCCAGGAAATTTTTCTACCCAAAAATTTAAAAATGTATCTTGAAGGATGTCAAGTTTTAGCTTGATGAAGGTCTAGGGAACAAACAAAAAATCTCCCCTTAATGACTGGGACTGAACATCTGACTGTAACCACTCAGCCAGAGAGACACATACAGTTCGGGTATGTACAGTACAGTCACTGAACATCTGACTGTAACCACTCAGCCAGAGAGACACATACAGTTCGGGTATGTACAGTACAGTCACGGAACATCTGACTGTAACCACTCAGCCAGAGAGACACATACAGTTCGGGTATGTACAGTACAGTCACTGAACATCTGACTGTAACCACTCAGCCAGAGAGACACATACAGTTCGGGTATGTACAGTACAGTCACTGAACATCTGACTATAACCACTCAGCCAGAGAGACACATACAGTTCGGGTATGTACAGTACAGTCACTGAACATCTGACTGTAACCACTCAGCCAGAGAGACACACACAGTTCGGGTATGTACAGTACAGTCACTGAACATCTGACTGTAACCACTCAGCCAGAGAGACACATACAGTTCGGGTATGTACAGTACAGTCACTGAACATCTGACTGTAACCACTCAGCCAGAGAGACACATACAGTTTGGGTATGTACAGTACAGTCACTGAACATCTGACTGTAACCACTCAGCCAGAGAGACACATACAGTTCGGGTATGTATAGTACAGTCACTGAACATCTGACTGTAACCACTCAGCCAGAGAGACACATACAGTTCGGGTATGTACAGTACAGTCACTGAACATCTGACTGTAACCACTCAGCCAGAGAGACACATACAGTTCGGGTATGTACAGTACAGTCACTCATAACAATACACGGACCTCGCCTATTTCTTATTACTTTACTATATCTCTGGAATCGAATTTATGGATATATTGTTCTATTCAGCAACTACATAATTACACATACTATTCAGCAACTACATAATTACACATACTATTCAGCAACTACATAATTACACATACTATTCAGCAACTACATAATTACACATACTATTCAGCAACTACATAATTACACATACTATTCAGCAACTACATAATTACACATACTATTCAGCAACTACATAATTACACATACTATTCAGCAACTACATAATTACACATACTATTCAGCAACTACATAATTACACATACTATTCAGCAACTACATAATTACACATACTATTCAGCAACTACATAATTACACATACTATTCAGCAACTACATAATTACGCATACTATTCAGCTACTACAAAATTACACATACTATTCAGCAACTACATAATTACACATACTATTTAGCAACTACATAATTACACATACTATTCAGCAACTACATAATTACACATACTATTCAGCAACTACATAATTACACATACTATTCAGCAACTACATAATTACACATACTATTCAGCAACTACATAATTACACATACTATTCAGCAACTACATAATTACACATACTATTCAGCAACTACATAATTTCACATACTATTCAGCAACTACATAATTACACATACTATTCAGCAACTACATAATTACACATACTATTCAGCAACTACATAATTACACATACTATTCAGCAACTACATAATTACACATACTATTCAGCAACTACATAATTACACATACTATTCAGCAACTACATAATTACACATACTATTCAGCTACTACATAATTACACATACTATTCAGCAACTACATAATTACACATACTATTCAGCAACTACATAATTACACATATTATTCAGCAACTACATAATTACACATACTATTCAGCAACTACATAATTACACATACAATTCAGTAACTACATAATTACCCATACTATTCAGTAACTACATAATTACACATACTATTCAGCAACTACATAATTACACATACTATTCAGCAACTACATAATTACACTTACTATTCAGCAACTACATAATTACACATACTAGTCAGCAACTACATAATTACACTTACTATTCAGCAACTACATAATTACACATACTATTCATCAATTACATAATTACACATACTATTCAGCAACTACATAATTACACATACTATTTATTGAAAAGCAAGTTCTATCCAAAAATCAATCCAAATAGTAATCAATGCATGAAGAAAAATATATGGGGTCCACGAGTGTTTATAAGTGACTGTACGGTTGGCCAAATAAGTCATGTTCCCGCTGTCATTACGTTTTTCTCGCTGTGTGTTGTATTAATGTCTGTCAGATGTTGAATAGGGTGTGTAAAGATAGGAACACGTTTGTATATCTCACTGGAAACAATGAATTAATGCTTATAGATAGCACTGATACCAATTATTGATCGAAATATACTTGGTGCCGCGACATCACTTATGTGGCTGACTGTACATCTGACTTTAAGGGAGCCCACCTCGCTTGTTTTCTCTTTCTCTCCTCCTCTCTTTGGTTTGTATCCATTCGGCCCCATTCAGCCTACTGTTTTAAGACGTTTACCCCCATCCAGGTGTCAATATTTTCCTGGCGAGCGGTAGCGAGCCAGCATATACATTTTTTTGTTTTGACAGCAAGCTAAATTTGTAAATTTTTCGATGGAAAAATGTCTCCGGCGAAGCCGGATTTCTCCATACAATGCTGGCTCGCCATCGCTTGCCAGGAAAAAATCGACACCTGGATGGAGATAAACGTCTTAAAACAGTTGGCTGAATGGGGCCGAATGGATACAAGCCAGGGAAAGAGAGAAAAGGAGAGAAAAAAAAAAAACGGTGACCCCCCTTATAACCACTCAGCCAGAGACACACACAGTTGGCATATGTTCAGTCACTCATTAATATACATGAACCTCGCCTATTGCTAATTACGGAAGAATAATATCTCTGGAATCGAATTTATGAATATATTGTTCATTTTGGCTCGAACGTTCCTTGATTTTGGCCCTGTCACTTTTTTAATTCTGGGGGAGGCACTCGTCACAGGCATCTTTTGCCTTTTGTCTCCCTCATCCACATAGAAAAAAAAACATCAACTATATAATTAAACATATTATTTATTGAAAAGCAAGTTCCATCCACAAATTAATCTAAATAGTTATAATTGCATGAAGAAAAACCTAAGGGGTCCACGAATGTTTTAAGGGGACATGGGCTGTTTTGCTGGTCCCCCTTCTCCCTCATGCTTACCCCCAATAGTTTTCAGATTATATGACGTTCGGCCCAATAGTTTGGCGATTTTAATACCTTTCGCCCCATTTCGTTGTCAACTTTAAGACCTTTCGTGCCATTTAGGTGTCGCTTTTACCTGGCGAGCGATAGCGAGCCTGTAATCTTATGAGTAACCGGCCTTCGGCCGGGAAATTTTTCTACCGAAAAATGCACAAATAAATCTAGAATGATGGATGTTTTTTTTAAATTTGATGGAGGTCTAGGGAGGAAACTAAAGAAAATAATAAATAAATGAAAAAAATCTACCAAAAAGTGAACCATTCCCCCTTAAGTGACTGTAAATCAGAGTGACAGTTACATCTCCCAGCCCTCCACCATCTCCACTCGGTCACAACCACTTACACTCCACCTCATGGGAAAATATTTGTTCCTTAAGGGAGCTCACCTCGCTTTTTTTTCTCTTTCTCTCCCTCTCTCTTTGGCTTGTTTCCATTCGGCCCCATTCAGCCTACTATTTTAAGACGTTTACCCCCATCCAGTTCTTCTTAGGTTCTTAGGTTGTGTTCGCCACTCTCCTAGCAGCACCGAGGAGCGCGTCACCCCTCGTTGTGGGTTGTGTTTTGGTGCAGCAGACTGTTTGAAGAGACAGCCCGCTCCCTTGCTAAGATGGGCTCGTCTGGCACTTTTTGCAGTTCGACATCGAGGGCTCTCTTGAAGTTGTCTAAAGAGACGCCCCTCATGTCTCTTACTCGCCGTGGGAGTTTGTTGAAGAGACGTGGGCCTCTGTGTGATAACCAGCCCTCTCGCAGAGAGCCCCATAGCACCCCTGTTATTCATCCGGGGGATATTGCATTCCCAGCCTCTCCTATCACTGAATTTCATGACTATCGGAGTATGTAGGTTTGGTACTAAACCCTCTGCGATTTTCCACGTGTATATTATTAGGTAACGTTCTCTTCTACGTTCCAGCGAGTACAGGTTCAGTGCTCTTAAACGATCCCAATAATGTAGCTGTTTTACCTAACTTATATGCAAAGTGAAATTTCTTTGTACACTCTCTAAGTAATTTATTTCACCTGCTTTGTATGAGGATGTTAATATGCTACAGTACTCAAGCCGCGGTAGCACTAGAGATTTGAAGAGCGTTATCATAGGTAATTCACCGCGTGTTTTAAATTTACGCAGAATCCAAGCCATTAAACATTTCGCAGCCACAACTTTGACCTGGTTATGTTCTTTGAAACACATATTTTCAGACATTAACATCCCAAGGTCTTTCACACTGTCTTTCCATTCTATTATGTGGTTAGATTCTGTTAGGTAGTTTGTCATCACTTTAACGCCATTATTTTCTCCGTACCTTATTAATTGGAATTTTTCTTCATTGAATTACATGTTGTTTTCCCTGGTCCACTGGAACACTACATTTATGTCTTCCTGCAGCTGGCCCGTGTCCTCTTGTGTGTTTACTATCTTGCTTAGTTTTGTGTCATCTGCAAAAGACGATACCGTACTGTGTCTTGTGTTGGTATCTATGTCTCAAATTAGAATGAGGAACAGAAGGGGTGCTAGCACTGTTCCTTGGGGCACTGAGCTTTTGACATCCGAAGGCTCAGATGTGACTTGGTTTACTGCTACTGATTATTTCCGGCTTACGAGGAAATTATATATCCACCGTCCGATTTTCCCCGTTATACCTTTTGCTTTTAGTTTGTGGGCTATTATACCATGGTCACATTTATCAAATGCCTTAGCAAAATCGGTGTAGATGACATCAACGTTTTTCTTTTCTTCTAGAGCTTTAAGAATTTTGTCATAATGTTCCAAAAGTTGTGAGAAACATGATCTTCCCGCTCTGAACCCATGTTGACCGGTGTTGTGTAGTTCATTTGCCTCCATGAAAGCTGAGATTTTGCTTCGCAGGACTCGCTCGAAAACTTTAATGATGTGGGAGGTTAGAGCTACCGGGCAGTAGTTTTTTGGTAGTGCTTAACTCCCTCCTTTATGCAGCGGGGCAATTATTGCGTTTTTTAAGCTATCTGGTATTTCACCAGTGACTAGACTCCTTCTCCACATTATAGCCAGGGGTTTTGAGAGGTTTTCCTTTCATTTCTTCATTAGGATCGAATTCCATGAGTCCGGGCCTGGTGCCGAGTGGGATGGCATGTTGGAAATGGCCTCTTCTATGTCTTTTGGACCGAAATCAATATCCAGCATCTGGGGGGCTTCCGTGGGGGAGGTTTCCATGAAAAATATATTTTGGTCTCTGATGGCTTTTGTTTCATCAGGCTCACTGAAGGCCATTTCATACTGCCGGCGTAAGAGTTCGCTCATTTCCTTTTTGTCCCCTGTGAAAGAGCCGTCCCCTTTGCTTAGTGGGCCGATGTTTGATGCTGATTTAGCCTTTAGTTTGGCATATGAAAAGAAGTGCTTGAAATTTTCCTTTATACCTGCAATAGCTTTCCTCTCCTCTTCCATATGTTGTAGTTCATATGATATTCTTAGCCTATGTTCAATTTCCACAATTTCTCTATCTATTTTGGCCTTTTGCCTATCCTGTAGATTTGGATGTGTGTCAATATTTTCCTGGCGAGCGGTAGCGAGCCAGCATATATATATTTTTGTTTTGACAGCAAGCTAAATTTGTAAATTTTTCGATAGAAAAATGAAGCCGGATTTCTCCATACAATGCTGGCTTGCTATCGCTCGCCAGGAAGAAATCGACACCTGGATGGGGATAAACGTCTTAAAACAGTTGGTTGAATGGGGCCGAATGGATACAAGCCAGAGAGAGAGAAAGAGAGAAAAGTAGAAAAAATAGCAAGTCACCCCCCCTTAACCCTTTCAATATTGTCACGCCTTTCTTTATGTTACTTTTTATCCCTCAATACCTTCACCTGTGTCAACTCTTAGCTATATTTGTGATTTCTTCTCCTCTTCAGATAAAAACAAAGTGACAGTGGTGAATTCAGATTGGGCTAAGCTAAGGGAGAGTTTTTAGTTTGCTCTTAAGTCCTATACCAAGCTTTAAAAATACCCCCAAGACCCCCCTTAGAGATAACTGTGTACATATTTCTGAAGAATATTGATGCGGCCAAAAACCTTTTCCTCCTAAATTACAGGCTAGCTTTTGCTCGCCAGGAACAAAAATTGACACCTAAGTGCCATGCAAGGTCTTAAAATTAACATAAATGGGGCGTACGATATAAAAAATTCCAAACTAGTGTGGCGAACGTCTAAATATGTCAAAACTAATGGGCTAAACATGAGGGGAAAGGGGGTCCAGAAAAAAAAAAAAAAATTAACTGAAAATCTCCCCTTAAGGTTATGCTATGCTTGGTTGTAAGTTTAGGTTAAAGGTGGTGGTGCATGGGTTGATATAAATATAGAATGATAATCGCCAACCTGCACATAATTATCTTGCAAAATGTAATGGCACTGAAATAATTATTAACATTGGTATACAGGATTTTGTGGATCGTCTACACCGGACCTACCTGTGACGTCATAGGAGTGTAAGTCCACCATCCAGTCCAGAATGAGGATACTCTTGTGACGTCACTACGACGCCACAGGTCCGGTGTAGACGATCCACAAAATCCTTTATACCGTTCTAAATAATTATTTCAGTGACATTGCATTTTGCAAGATAATTATGTGCAGGTTGGTGATTATTATCCCATATTTATCTCAACCCATGCACCACCACCTTTAAGATTGTGTCAAGTTATTGCTAAGCTTGTGCTAAGTTAGTGTTTTTTTTTGTTTTTTGTTTTTAAAATCTTCAGAGCAAATTAACGAGGCAGAGGCGAACAGTTTATGTTACAACTGTGTTAAGTTTAAGCACACATTTATAAGTTTAGGCTAATCTTGTATTTGTTCTCTTCTACAGAGTGAATCAACACGACCATGGCCAGCTCTACCCTAAGTCTCATATACAGCAACCGGCCGCAGCGACTCACACAGGTCACTTCAGGGATTTATATTTGTACACCATCTGCTCTTAGGGACTTATAGGTTACTTTAACTCTTTCAGAAATTGAGGATGCATTTTTAGACTATATTATGGTTATCATTGGACGATTTTATGAAATTTTGGAAGGATCTTTAGGAATCGAAGCAGAAAAAATAATTGCAATTAATTGTCAGCTCCCAAATTTCTTCATAGATTGAATAAACTCGTATAATGAAGTGCCAATATTATAATGCTCAAGATCAGGGGTGCTTGGCTGGGCAGTAGGAGGTTGTTCGGCTGTAGAGGTCGCATAAGGCATACCTGGTGACATCTGGGGCGGCTGGACAAGACGTGGAAGGGTTGCATGGGGCATACCTGGTGGTTCAACTGGAGGGGTCATAGGGGGTAGAGATCCTATAGTTATAAATCACTATAGGATCTCTAGTAGGGGGCTTACCGGGGGTAAGAGAAGGTTGATCTGTTGCCACAAGGAATCCTTCTGGTGCGTAGGCGTCTACAAAGGTTCCTTGGCTGAGCTCCGGAGGGGCGGGTCGAGGAGGTGGGGAGATGAGATGTAGTGGACGCTCTTGTAAGTGGAGGAGCATCGTCAGCAAAGTACTGTCTGGCGTGGCTTTTTTTTCTATGTATATGAAGAAGACAAAAGGCAGGCTGCCTGAAGCGAGTGTCTCCCCCAAACCCAAAAGAGTGAGAGAGAGCCAAATTCAAGGGATGGTGGGGTCAAAAAGCCTGTACACACATAGTTTAAAGCAGTCTAAGTCATAGGATGAAAGAAAAATTTATTGAGGGAGAAAGTTCCAGAATTCACTAGTTGAGTAAAAGAAAGACTGAGAAAATTTGCTAATTCTTGGGTTGGAGAGCTCGACAGAATAGGAGTGGGACTGTGTCGAGGCACTCACCGAAAGGGGTATGCACTGAGAGAGCTCTGGAGAACACTGATTGTTGTAATAGTGATAGAAGAGTGGAAGAGATGTAACATTGTGGCATGTAAATAGAGGTTGTAGGGAACTAGTAAGAGCAAGTGAGTTGATGAGGCGAAATACTTTTGACTCTATTATTTTGAGAAGTGCTAAGTGCAATAAGGATTGAACCTCCTCACACATGTGAACAATATTCGATACATTGGCGCACTGAGCCCCTATACAGTGCAAGAACCGGTGCAAGGTTGAAGAATCCACAGAGATGGTTGAGCACACCTAACTTTTGGGAAGCTGTTTTAGCACGAGTGGTAATATGATCTTTCCAAGAAAGGTCGGATGAAAAATACCCAACAAAATTGGGTAGATAGAAGGAGAAATTGGGTCTTAGAGGCATTGAAAGTAACAAGATTTTCTCTACCCCCAGTCATAAATAATTAATATATCAGAAGATAGGCGTGCTTTGGCTGTTGAATGTGTGTGTGTGTGTGAGGGGGGGGGGGGGGGAGAATGTGGATCGTCGATTTTTGCCTTTGTGCCTTCCGGAGTTTCTTGGGGTCCCGTCCTTCATAAAATAATAGCCAGAATAAACTGTCAAACTACGTCATATTCATCAAGGGGTTAACGAGAATTAGCTTTATTTGAATTAATTGACTTGTGTACTTTCTTTTGTTTGTATTGATTTTTCATAACTTTGTTTTAATGCATAATTTTGTATATTTGCTCTTGTTGCTTTTTAAAATATTAATTTGTAACATTGTATTATAATGCTCTGCTTGAGATTGTCTGAGTTATATCATTAATCTTTCAACCTTCAAAGTTTCAGCAAACTATAGTCTATTCGCTGTAAGTAGGCGATAAATCATGACCTCGAACCTCTGTAACTAAAAAACGACTGGAATAATCTAGCTAATATTTCTACCATTTGGGAAGAGTCAGTCAAGGAATAGATATGGACATTTACAGCCAATTTGCTCCTGCCCTTCTTGAGTTACAGAGGATAAAGATCATGATTTCTCACCTACTTACAGCGAATAGACTATAACAGGTGACAGTGTTGCAGGTCTATCTACTCTCATGCCAAGAGTCACCTTTGCACTGAGGAAGACTGTTTTTCTGAATAGATATGGGAAACTCCCATAACCTATACAGTATTAGTCTATTGGCAACCACAATGGTATTTCTGTGGCATGTCCAAAGTCTTTTGCTCAATTACTAAAACTAATCATTGCTCGAAGTTACTCACAATTATATCTGTGTTAAGTACATGAGAAAATGAACTCTTATTAAAATTGACTCATTAGCAAATTAATAATGTAGAATCATACTATATAGGCCTATATAAATATATACATAAATAAATACATAATTATATATACCGGTATATATATATATATATATATATATATATATATATATATATATATATATATATATATATATATATATATATATATATATACATATATATATATATATATATATATACTGTATATATATATATATATAGGTATACACTGTGTTTCTTAACTACACCAACAAACTTTGGGAATGAATCACCATTATAAAAACAAGTCCACCTTATTTTACAGAGAAATGTAAAACTATGAGCCATTGTTAAGATAGAGTATTTGAAATATAAACCAAAATAATGTGTGTAGTTTACTAATCCGAACATTTGCGCCTCGTCACTTCATTTTTTTTTCTATGTGAATGAGGGAGACAAAAGGCATAACTGCCTGCAACGAGTGCCTCCCACAGATTTGAAAGAGTGACAGGTCCAAAATCAAGGGATCTTCGTGCTAAATGCCTGGACACACGGAGTTTGAAGCAACTTAAGTCATAGGAAGAGGGAAAGAATGAGTCTGGGCGAGAGTTCCAGAGCTCAGCAGTTGAATAGAAGAAAGTCTGATAATAGTGTTTCGCTCTTGGGTTGGAGAGTTGCACAGAGTAGGGGTGGGATTGTGTAGCAAGGCGGTTAGTACGTACCCCACGTAGAGGGAAAGCTCCGAGGAACACTGATAGTAGCGATAGAATAGCGAGAGAGATTGCAGAGAGTTGGTGAGTGGACGGGAGTTAATGATACGAAAGGCTTTTTGTTCTACTTTGTTTAGGAGTGCGGTGTGAGAGGATCCTCCCCACACATGTGAACAATACTTAATACAAGGACGCACTGTGCCCCTGTACAGAACAAGAAGCTGCGCAGGGGCAAAGAACCCCTTGAGGCGGTTGAGCACACCCAGCTTCTGGGAGGCTGCCTTAGCAAGACTGGTAATATGGTCCTTACAAGTGAGAGCAGAAGAAAAAGATACACCAAGAATATTGAGAGAAGATGAAGGATTGATATTTGTATTGTTGAAGAATAAGGGATAGTCCTCTGGAAGTTCCTGACTGATAGTAAGATGGATAAATTGGGTCTTGGAAGCATTAAATGCAACAAGGTTTTCTCTACCCCAATTGAAAATAGTAGCTAGATCAGAAGATAAGTGTTTTATGGCTTCATTATATGATTTTGAGGGAATGCTGGCTGGGGCATTCTGGAAAACTAATTGAGTAGTGTAAGGTAGAGTCATCTGCATATGAATGGATGGGACTGGATGTACAGTTGAGAAGATCATTTATGAAAATTAGAAAGAATATAGGAGATAGGACAGAACCCTGAGGAACACCGGAGTTGATAGGACGAGGAAGTGAGCGATGGCCGTCCACAACCGCAGCTATGGAACGGCCGGAAAGGAAATTAGAGACAAAGGCACAGATGGAGGGATAGAAACAGAAGGAGGGTAGTTTGGAAATTAAAGATTTGTGCCAGACTATTATATACAGTATATATTTTGTTAAGGGGGTTCACCGGCTTTTTTTATCTTTCTCTCTGTTTCTCTCTTTCTCTGGCTTGTATCCATTCGGCCCCATTCAGCAAACTGTTTTAGGACGTTTATCCCCATCCAGGTGTCGATTTCTTCCTGGCGAGCGATAGCGAGCCAGTATTTTATGGAGAAATCCGGCTTCGCCGGAGACATTTTCTATCCAAAAATGTACAGATTTAACTTGCTGTCAAAACAAATATATATATATGCTGGCTCGCTACCACTCGACAGGAAAATATAGACAACTGGATGGGGGTAATCGTCTTAAAACAGTAGGCTGAATAGTGGCGAATGGATACAAGCCAAAGAGAGAGGGAGAGAAAGAGAAAAAAAGCGAGGTGGGCTCCCTTAATCTTGATCCCTGACCTCTCTGTAACTCAAAAGGTCCTAGAGCAAACTGGCTGTAGATATCCACACCTATTTCCTGGTGGACTCTTCCCAAATGATAGAAACGTCAGCCCGATAGCTTTCATTTATTTCGAGAATAAGAAGTTAAGGGGTCAAGATAATTGTCAAGTTCGCTGGCGCTACCTATACCTTGCTGTCAACTTCTACCTCAGGCCTATACATTAGATAAATAGATATATAAATAGCAAGATGGTAGGTTAAGGGGAGGCTTTTAGTTTGTTCCCTAGACCTCCATCAAGCTTAAAATTACACCCACTAGATCCCCTTTCAAGATTAATGTGTACACTTTTCGGTAAATAAATGGTGGTACCTATAATATGGTTTGGTTGGGTGATCTCCGTTACTATAGCGTCTTTACCTTGACTGTCCAGCTGGTTAGTGTCCGGGGTACAGTCGCGCTAATAAGTCATGTTCCAGCTGTCATTACATTTGGCTCGCTCTGTGCTGTATTTATGTTTGTCAGATGTTGAATAGGGTGGGTAAGTGTAGGAACATGTTTGTATAGTTCACTCGATATGAAGAAATGAAGCTTAGATATTGCTGATACCAATTATTGATCAAAACATACTTGGTGCCGAGACATGACTTATTAGCGCGACTGTACAACTGTTGGTAGTGTTGGTGGTCCAACAGGCGGCTTGTTCCGGTTCTTGTTAAGGGGAGATTTCCACTTGAGGGACTTTTTGCTTGACCCCTTTCTCCCTCATGTCTAGCCCCATTGCTTTTGATATTTTAAAACGTTCGCCCCATTAGTTTGGCGATTTTAAGAATTTCCGCCCCATTCTGTCAATTTTAAGACCTTTCGTGCCATTTAGGTGTCGATTTTATCCTGGCGAGCGATAGCGAGCCTGTAATTTAAGAGCAACCGGCCTTCGGCCAGGACATTTTTACACCGAAAAATGTACAAATTTACCTTGAAAGAGTCAAAGGCTGAAATTTTAAAATTGCTGGAGGAGTAGGAAACAAACTAAAAACCTTCCCTTTAATCATTCACTCACACAAATCTTGGTCTTTATTAGATTATTGCTGAAGAATTGAATGAACGTAGAAAGGGCCTCTCAGTCATTTAATGAACGTAGAAAGGGCCTCTCAGTCATTTAATGAACGTAGAAAGGGCCTCTCAGTCATTTAATGAACGTAGAAAGGGCCTCTCAGTCATTTAATGAACGTAGAAAGGGCCTCTCAGTCATTTAATGAACGTAGAAAGGGCCTCTCAGTCATTTCCTTAGCTTAAAAGTCGTCTAGCACTGGTTGGAATGAAATCAAATGTTTACCCAAATATACCTGGAGATATTTTTCTATTGAAAAATGTACACATTTAGCTTGCTGTCAAAAACATATATATATATATATGCTGGCTCGCTACCGCTCGCCAGGAACATATTGACACCTGGATGGGGTTAAACGTCTTAAAACAGTAGGCTGAATGGGGCCGCATAGATTCAAGCCTGAGAAAGAGAGAAAAGGAGAGAACAAAACCTATGACCCCCCTTAAGACCTTGTACGATGCAATCCATAGAGGCAGTTAAATTTCTGAATAACGTGTCCGTGTGGTGGAGCAGTGGTAACGCTCTGGGGCATGAGTCATTAACTCATTTACTAATAATATCGCAGGTACAGTTGAGGTTAACTGATATATACGGTATAGACCGATATATATATATATATATATATATATATATATATATATATATATATATATATATATATATATATATAAATATATACATAGCCCACAAACCAAGCACTACTCCCTTAAGGTAAACATATAGTAAGTTACAATTACCGTGTAGCCTATGTGTAAGACGGTGGGAACTATTGAGTCGTACCGTGGGTTGGTTGTTGGGTGGGGAGGAGGTGGGTGGAATGCTAAAGAGAGAGAGAGAGAGAGAGAGAGAGAGAGAGAGAGAGAGAGAGAGAGAGAGAGAGAGAGAGAGAGAGAGCGGTGGGGGGGGGATTAATGTGTGTTTACTCTCTCTCTCTCTCTCTCTTGCTCTTGATCTTGCTCTCTCTCTCTCTCTCTCTCTCTTTCCTTTTCAATTGTCCATTACCCACTCTAAACCACTGTTGGACACTTTGAACAGCAGTGATTTAGAGGGCAAGCAACCTCGAAGGGTCGCTAGCCTGTTGTTGCTTGACTTCCTTTGTACTCTCTCTCTCTCTTTCCTTTTCAATTGTCCATTACCCACTCTAAACCACTATTGGACACTTTGAACAGCAGTGATTTAGAGGGCAAGCAACCTCGAAGGGTTGCTAGACCTGTTGTTGCTTGACTTCCTTTGTACTCTCTCTCTCTTTCCTTTTCAATTGTCCATTACCCACTCTAAACCTCTGTTGGACACTTAGAACAGCAGTGATTTAGAGGGCAAGCAACCTCGAAGGGTCGCTAGACCTGTTGTTGTTTGACTTCCTTTGTACTCTCTCTCTCTTTCCTTTTCAATTGTCCATTACCCACTCTAAACCACTGTTGGACACTTTGAACAGCAGTGATTTAGAGGGCAAGCAACCTCGAAGGGTCGCTAGACCTGTTGTTGCTTTACTTCCTTTGTACTCTCTCTCTCTTTCCTTTTCAATTGTCCACTACCCACTCTAAATCACTGTTGGACACTTTGAACAGCAGTGATTTAGAGGGCAAGCAACCTCGAAGGTTCGCTAGATCTGTTGTTGCTTGACTTAATTTGTTCTCTCTCTCTCTCTCTCTCTCTCTCTCTCTCTCTCTCTCTCTCTCATTCTGTGTGTAGATTTTCGTAATATGTCACTAGCAGTGTGGTGAACACAACATAGGTTATGTAATATGTCACTAGCAGTGTGGTGAACACAACATAGGTTATGTAATATGTCACTAGCAGTGTGGTGAACACAACATAGGTTATGTAATATGTCACTAGCAGTGTGGTGAACACAACATAGGTTATGTAATATGTCACTAGCAGTGTGGTGAACACAACATAGGTTATGTAATATGTCACTAGCAGTGTGGTGAACACATCATAGGTTATGTAATATGTCACTAGCAGTGTGGTGAACACATCATAGGTTATGTAATATGTCACTAGCAGTGTGGTGAACACAACATAGGTTATGTAATATGTCACTAGCAGTGTGGTGAACACAACATAGGTTATGTAATATGTCACTAGCAGTGTGGTGAACACATCATAGGTTATGTAATATGTCACTAGCAGTGTGGTGAACACATCATAGGTTATGTAATATGTCACTAGCAGTGTGGTGAACACATCATAGGTTATGTAATATTCACTAGCAGTGTGGTGAACACAACATAGGTTATGTAATATGTCACTAGCAGTGTGGTGAACACAACATAGGTTATGTAATATGTCACTAGCAGTGTGGTGAACACAACATAGGTTATGTAATTTTGGTCATCAATTTACTAAATTGTTTTAATTTTAGTAAATGTAGATTGGCATCGAATGCCTTATAGGCATAAATGTATATGAAATGAATAAATATCATGGTGAGATAATATATTTTTGTTTCAACTTTTGTGTTCAGCTTTTTACGTAAGAGTGATGTATCAATCTAATGTTCATGGTATTATATTATTCAGGGTTCGATACTTCTGCAGGATAATACAAACTAGATAATGCTAAAATAGCTAAGAAAATTATAGGAACACATATAAATTTGCTTTATTATATTTCTATATTGTGTGCAATACTATCAAGTTAGGTCAAATATATCCATAAAAAGTCTCTATATATCAAAGCAAATTTCTCATATCTTTACAACATAGTAATTTACTACACCGATGCAAGTACTCATACTTACCCTTTTCCCCCTTTCTGACCAGGTTGTGGCGACCTTGATAGTGGCTCTGGGACCCCTGGCGACGGGCCTGGGTAAAGGCTACTCCTCCCCGGCCCTGGCATCTATGCAGGTGCCCCTTCCTGTCAACAGCACCGACACTCTCGGCTTCACCATCACACAGGAGCAAGGGTCATGGATCGCCTCGCTGTCTCTCCTGGGGGCTTTCTTCGGCGGCATCCCTGGTGGTCTGGCCATGAATTTGGGAAGGAAGAGTATATTGGCTGTGGTGGCAATACCATTCTCACTGTCCTGGATGCTGACAGTGTTCGCCTCGAGTGTGTATATGGTGTACGCCTCGTCTTTTATCTGCGGCATCTGTTCAGCCATCGTGTCTCTGGTCACACCTGTCTACATCAGTGAGATAGCCCACCCCGAGATCCGGGGCTGTCTGTGCTCCGTGGCCAAGCTGACAGCCAATGTGGGTATGTTAATGTCCTTCCTGCTGGGTGTGTATTTAGACTGGCGGCAGCTAGCTATGGTGGCATCCATCGCCCCTGCACTACTCTTCCTGGCCCTCATGCTCATACCAGAGACGCCCAGCTATCTCCTGTATCGTGGCCGTGAGGAAGATGCTGCAACTTCACTGGCTTGGCTGCGAGGAGGCCTGGACGTCACTCAGGAGCTGGACACCATGAAGGCTAACATTGAGTCCATGCGAGATGATTCAGATGTTTCTTGTTACCGGGAGTGGCGTCGAGATCTTGTTAAGCCAGTATTAATCACCTGTGGACTCATGGTCTTCCAAAAGTTTAGTGGAGCCAACGCATTCAATTTCTATGCTGTGCCAATCCTGACAGAAGCCTTTGTGGGAATCAATCCCTACAGTGCAGCAGTGGTGGTTGGTCTCCTACAGATCTTGGCTGGCATGGTGTCGTCAGTTCTCATTGACACAGTGGGTCGCCTTCCCTTACTGATCGTGTCAAATATCCTAATGTCAACAGCTTTGGCGGGCTTTGGAACCTTCCTGTATGTCACTGGCAGCAATGGTGTTGATGCTGGACCCGGTATGGATTGGATTCCACTCACCTGCGCACTCATATTCCAAGTTGCCTTTGCTCTCGGCATCTCGCCCATATCCTGGATCTACATCGGTGAGCTGTTTCCCCTCAAGCACCGAGGTCTTGGAGCCATTGCCAACTCCGTCAGCTATGCCTGTTCCTTTGCCAGTGTCAAGACTTTCGTGGACTTCCAGTTGTTACTGGGCTTGTACGGGGCCTTCTGGCTTTATGCAGGTATTTCCCTCATTGGTTTGGTCTTTACAGTATCCATGGTTCCCGAGACTAAAGGTCGCGGACTACAAGAAATGCAGCAGAAGAAATACCCAACGCAAGAGAAGTACACTCCAATCTATAATGAACAGGGGACACAGAACAAGTTAATACCCTAATTTCAGACTCTCGAGTTGTGAGTGATACAGAGTGAGGGGGAGGCAGTGAAACGGACATTAACTTAAAAGTTTATCAAAGGACTTGCATTTATCACTAAGCATGTTTATTTTGCTGTTGTGTGTATGTCGTGTGACCGTGTGTGGTGAGGGACCCTAGTAGCGAACTCACTTGTGTATGTGATGCTAGGTTATAACAGTATATAGTATTTACAGGACTATTTGTTTTATAAATAGATACTGGTATGCAAAGTGTTCATAGCTTTTTTGAGTTAAGATTTGCGCTACAATTTGATGTAACATAATGTATGTCTCCTGGAAGATTCGTGTAAATAATGTACAAATTTAAGAATACCAATGATGTGTAAGATAACTGTAATTTATTAGAAAAAGTAATGAGTGTGTACATATAAATTTTCTATATTTCTCTAATTTCTTTGTAAGGATAATTGTTATAAACATAAATAAAATGTGATTTTATTATGTGTTTCAATATTCCCATTAACAAATATTGAATAAAATTATTAAAAATTGATAAAATATTTGAAGGTCAAATTGAACAATCACGATATTATATAATCATTGATTGTTGATTGGGTAACACAGGTATGTATAAACTGAAGTATATAGTACAGTCGAGGTTAATAAGTGTTGTCAGATATTTCACAAAGTTTCGGACACTGGCTAATACTCTGAGGGATAAGCACTTTTCCCAGTAACTATAAAGATACCAATAATACTTTTTGAGCGAAGACCACTGGAATCTATGACAACACTTAATATCCCCGATTGTACATACATTATCATAGTAGTAGATAATCTAATAATAACACTATAATTATGCAGAATCATTGCTGTCCATTTGATAATTGAAAACAAAAATATATATATATAAATAAATAATACCAACATAAATGACATAGTGTATTATGCAAGACCAACTGAATGACATAGTGTATTATGCAAGACCAACTGAATGACATACTGTATTATGCAAGACCAACTGAATGACATACTGTATTATGCAAGACCAACTGAATGACATACTGTATTATGCAAGACCAACTGAATGACATACTGTATTATGCAAGACCAACTGAATGACATAGTGTATTATGCAAGACCAACTGAATGACATAGTGTATTATGCAAGACCAACTGAATGACATACTGTATTATGCAAGACCAACTGAATGACATACTGTATTATGCAAGACCAACTGAATGACATAGTGTATTATGCAAGACCAACTGAATGACATAGTGTATTATGCAAGACCAACTGAATGACATACTGTATTATGCAAGACCAACTGAATGACATACTGTATTATGCAAGACCAACTGAATGACATAGTGTATTATGCAAGACCAACTGAATGACATAGTGTATTATGCAAGACCAACTGAATGACATACTGTATTATGCAAGACCAACTGAATGACATACTGTATTATGCAAGACCAACTGAATGACATAGTGTATTATGCAAGACCAACTGAATGACATAGTGTATTATGCAAGACCAACTGAATGACATACTGTATTATGCAAGACCAACTGAATGACATACTGTATTATGCAAGACCAACTGAATGACATACTGTATTATGCAAGACAATGAAGACATACTGTATTATGCAAGACCAATGAATGACATACTGTATTATGCAAGACCAACTGAAGAATCAAGACCAACTGAATGACATACTGTATTATGCAAGACCAACTGAATGACATACTGTATTATGCAAGACCAACTGAATGACAATAAGGAAATATAGGCGAGTAAGGAAGCTCGTCATACTTAAGGGACCCCACCTCGCTTTGTTTTAGCTTTTTCTCCCTCTCTTTATGGCTTGTATCCATTCGGCCCCATTTAGCCTACTGTTTTAAGACATTTACCCCCATCCAAGTGTCAATATTTTCTTGGCGAGCGGTAGCGAGCCAGCATATATATATATTTTTTATAGCAAGCTAAATTTGTACATTTTTCGATAGAAAAGTTTCTCCGGCGAAGCCGGATTTCTCCATAACATGCAAGCTCGCTATCGCTCGCCAGGAAGAAATCCACACCTGGATGGGGATAAGCGTCTTAAAACAGTTGCCTGAATGGGGCCGAATGGATACAAGCCAGAGAAAGAGAGAAAAGGAGAGAAAAAGTAAAGAAGCTCGTCATACTTAACCCCTTCAGTAGTCGAGGACGAGTCTCTTCTTAGATTTTGGCTACCATTAAACGACTGTATTTAGTTTAGGAAAGAATTTTGGAAGACAGGGGGTTAATTTGGCTAGTTTTTTACATATAAAATAATAGCCAGATTATATTGAAAAAAAAAAAAAAAAAAACGCGTCATCGTATCCTGATGGGCGTATTTATTTGCTCATTTATGTATCTTTTTATTGTTATATTAGTTTCCTCCCTAGACCCTCATGAAGCTTTAAAAAAAACACTCCCTAGACCTCCTTTCAAGATCAATTTGTTCATTTTTTTTATAGAAAAGGTTTCTCTCAAATGGTACGAAAGGTCTTGATATTGATATAGAAATGGGATGAAAGGTTTTAAAATTGCCAAATCAATGGGGCGAACGTCTTATAATCTCAAAGCTAGTGGGTCTAAACATGAGGGAGAAGGCGGTCCAGAAAGACGACCGTCCCCCCTTAATATAAATATGAAGACCCCTTATTACCTTACACCTGTATCAAACCCAAACTAGATAATACAACGCTAATTAATGCCACAAAATGCCTTCCTAAGTTTCTTGCATCCTATAATCAGATGACTCATATTTTATTATGTTAGCCACCTGCAGACAATCTTTATTAAAATTTGAAAGGATCTCTATGTAACAAAGGGTTAACCCCTTCTGTACCGGAGACGTCTTTTATATTTGATTTCAGCTACATTTAGACGATTTTATGACGCTTATTAAGTCTGTATGGTAGCTAAAAGGATTAATTGAGATAGTCTGTAGCCTTCTAATGGGTAGACGTCCTTGCTAAGCTGACCAAAATCGTCTAATAGTTGCCAGAATATAATGCAAAGTACATCACCGGTAGGGAAGGGGTTAACCCTCTGTTGTGCGAGGTGAGCATTGTCGGGGTAGCCCTGTTTAACTCCATTAGTTTGATTATAAGACGTTTTAGCGAAAGGTCTTAAAATCGTCAAACTATTGAGGTGTACGTCTTAAAATCTCATAACTAAAGGGGCTAAACATGGGGGAGAAGGGGGTCCATAAAATACTAATAGCTCCCCATAAAGGTTCAATGCTACAATTGGGCGCGTGGCTATCAGTCTCACTACTGCACTGTACAATAACATGCATAAACAACTGGTTCCTAAGGGGGGGGGGGGGTTTAGTGGTTATTCTTGGGTCTATTTAGTTATTCATTCATATTTGTTTTATTTTCCTCGCTAGACCTCCATCAAGCTTTAAACAACCCAGACCCCTTTCAAGATAAATGTGTACATTTTTCGATAACAAAATGTCCCGTTCCTCTTAAAATTACAGGCTTGCTATCGTTCGCCAGGATGAAATCGACAGGTAAGTGGCACGAAAGGTCTTAACATTGACAACGAAATGAGGTGAAAGGTGTTAAAATCGCCAAACTAATGGGCCGAACGTCTTAAAATCTCCAAACTAATGGGGATAAACACGAAGGAGAAGGGGATCCAGGACAAAAACAATCTTCCCCCCTTAAGGCAGTGTCACACGAGTATTTTTTCCATCATTTTGAACAGGCAATTCTAGTCTGGCAGCTTCGAATTTTAAGTTAAATCAGAAATCAGCCACCTAACATAATCTCCATAGTTTCCTTTCAACTGACGGTAAATTGCAAGGTTCCCATCAAGAATTTTCAGTAATTTTTGAAGATTTTGTAGTGCAATATGGTGCTAATTATAGAAACTTGGTCTTAATATGATGCAGAGACACAGTAGTTGCATATGATGCAGAGACACAGTAGTTGCATATGATGCAGAGACAGTAGTTGCATATGATGCAGAGACACAGTAGTTGCATATGATGCAGAGACTCAGTAGTTGCATATGATGCAGAGACACAGTAGTTGCATATGATGCAGAGACACAGTAGTTGCATATGATGCAGAGACACAGTAGTTGCATATGATGCAGAGACACAGTAGTTGCATATTTTTCCATGAAGTATCTAGAAATGAGCTGCTAAGGGATTCAATTTATCGTCAGCTGGAAAGAATCAGGTCATACGATCTAGTGGCCGTTGCCAATGTGAAAGAGCCTCAAATTAATACGAGAAACAAGTTACTCATCGAAAGTTGCCGGAAAATGCGCTCGTATGACATTGGCTTTAAGGGGGGTTGGGCCGGTTTTCTGGACCATTTTCTCCCTCATGCTTAGCCCCATTAGTTTTCAGATGTCAAGGTGTTTGCCCCATTAGTTAGTCGACTTTAAGACCTTTCGCCCCATTTCTTCGTCAATATTTAGGCCTTTCGTGCTATTTAGGTGTCAAATTTTCCCTGGCGAACGATAGTGAGCCTGTAATGTTGAAAGACTTCGGCCGAGAAATTTTTCTTCCGAAAAATATACAAATTAATCTAGAAGGGGGATCTAATGGATGTTTTTTTTTTTAATATGATGGAGGTCTAGGGAGGAAACTAGACAAATAACGAATACATGCAAACATCGCCCAAAAAGTGAACCATCCCCTCTTAATCCGTTCAGTACCGGTGACGTCTTGTTTATTTGAGATCAGCTACATTTGGAAGCTTTTGAGAAGCTTAGAAAGGATGTATGGTAGCTAGAAGGATTAATTGAGATAGTCTGTAGCCTTCTAATTGGTTGACGTCCTTCCTAAGCTGAATAAAATCGCCTAATTATTTGGTAGAGTATAATTGAAAGATGTCACCGGTAAGGAAGGGGTTAACTTTATGATAAACTTGATTATAGTGAACACCAATTGAGTGAAAACACTGACTCGGGCATGTAATTATAGGGAAGGTTTCAAAATAATTCATCAGCATGTCAGAATTGCTCATTATGAAGTTAGTTAGTTAGTTAAACTAGATTGATAGATAGATATATAGATAGATAGATAGTTAAAATAGGACTTCAGAGGCTATCAACCCTACTGGATTATCAAGCCAACACACTGTAAGTCAAGAATTGCGTCAGGACTGGAGCCCCTTTTCGAGAACTCCAGTCCCTTGAATTGCTCATAAACAATGTGTACCACTTATAACTGCAAGCGGTTGTATACTATTAGCACACATTTTGCCCCAAAATGAAAGTTCAAACAGCACAAACGAATCTCCAAAATATAAATATTAGGTAAAGAGTAATGAGTAAGTCGCGAGCCGTGGCATAGTTAGTAGAGCGCCAGCTGATGATCAAAGGGTCGGCAGATCGAGCCTTCTTTGTCCAAATGTTATTGGTAGATGTCAAGCCCGGGCAACTTGGCCTAGTGATTCGCGACAAACGCCTAATGTTCATGGCTACCCTTCTCGGGAATTACGTCGTCTGGAAAAAAATAAAAAATAAATAAATAATAATGAGGATATTTGATGCAAGTCAGGACAGCTTCGAAAAGGTCTGTCCTAGAGTAAGCTAAATATGCAGTCGAAAAGGTCTGTCCTAGAGTAAGCTAAATATGCAGTCGAAAAGGTCTGTCCTAGAGTAAGCTAAATATGCAGTCGAAAAGGTCTGTCCTAGAGTAAGCTAAATATGCAGTCGAAAAGGTCTGTCCTAGAGTAAGCTAAATATGCAGTCGAAAAGGTCTGTCCTAGAGTAAGCTAAATATGCAGTCGAAAAGGTCTGTCCTAGAGTAAGCTAAATATGCAGTGGAAAAGGTCTGTCCTAGAGTAAGCTAAATATGCAGTCGAAAAGGTCTGTCCTAGAGTAAGCTAAATATGCAGTCGAAAAGGTCTGTCCTAGAGTAAGCTAAATATGCAGTCGAAAAGGTCTGTCCTGGAGTAAGCTAAATATGCAGTCGAAAAGGTCTGTCCTAGAGTAAGCTAAATATGCAGTCGAAATCAATTGTTAGACGGAAACCATACACATTTACTGTGTAATTGTTAGACGGAAACCATACACATTTACTGTGTAATTGTTAGACGGAAACCATACACATTTACTGTGTAATTGTTAGACGTAAACCATACACATTTACTGTAATTGTTAGACGGAAACCATACACATTTACTGTGTAATTGTTAGACGGAAACCATACACATTTACTGTGTAATTGTTAGACGGAAACCATACACATTTACTGTGTAATTGTTAGACGGAAACCATACACATTTACTGTGTAATTGTTAGACGGAAACCATACACATTTACTGTGTAATTGTTAGACGGAAACCATACACATTTACTGTGTAATTGTTAGACGGAAACCATACACATTTACTGTGTAATTGTTAGACGGAAACCATACACATTTACTGTGTAATTGTTAGACGGAAACCATACACATTTACTGTGTAATTGTTAGACGGAAACCATACACATTTACTGTGTAATTGTTAGACGGAAACCATACACATTTACTGTGTAATTTTAAGGGAGAGGTAGTCGCTTTGTTCTGGATCACCTTCTCCCTCATGTTTAGCATATTAGTTTTGACATTTTAAGACGTTCGTTCGATTAGTTTTTGTGATTTTGAGACCTTTCACCATATTTCTTTGTCAATATTAAGACTTTTTGTGACATTTAGGTGTCACATTTTTCCTGACGAGCCATAGCAAGCCTGTAGTTTTAGAAGGAACGCCGGGAAATTTTTCTACAGAAAAAAATGTAAAAATATATCTTGAAAGAGGGTCTAGGGAGTGTATTTATAAGCTTGATGGAGGTTTAGCGAGGAAACTAAAAAATGCATTAATATAAATATACATCGACAACAACATAAGCACTAACCCCCTTAAGTTGATATAACTTTCTTTTGACAGTTTGCAGCTGTTTCTAATAGTATTTATTTCACATTCTGTCAACGACAGAAGTTAATTCCCCAAACCTGCCACTGTGTGAATCCGAATCACCTGGGGGTCGAAAAACGAAGCATTTATTGGGTGTAAATGGCACTTCTTTCAGGTGCTTCGTTTGTCGACCCCCAGGTGTTTCGGATTCACTCAGTGGCTGGTTTCGTCATTGATAGTACACTCGGATACCATAGTCTCTAGCCCACTCATAAATATTCGTGGACTTCACCTATTTCTAATTATGGAAGTGTATCTCTTGAAACAATTTATGAATATTATTTTGTATATATCAACTGCAAAACAATGTATACTATTAATTGACAAGCAAGTTTCATCCAACATTCAATCCAGAGAGCTATAGTTGCATAAAGAAATACATAAGGGGATCCACGAATGTTTATAAGTGACTGTACCATTCGATGACAAATCAATAATTACACTGGTGAGCTGAATATATATGTGTGTGAGCAGAATGAACCGGGTGTATTATCACAAGATTTCGACCCACTTCCAGAAAGCTTAGATCGTTAAGGGGGGATGGTTCTCTTTTTAGTCGTTTATTTCATATATTTATTATTATTCTTTTAGATTCCTCCCTAGACCCCCAACAAACTTTAAAAACAATATCCTTTCGATACCCCTTATAGATTAATTTGTACATTTTTCGGTAGACAAATTTCCCGGCCAAAGGCCGGTTCTTCCAAAATTTCAGGCTCACTTTCGTTTGCCTGGAAATAAATCCACACTTAGATAGAACGAAAGGTCTAAATATTGACAAATAAATGGGCCGAAAGGTCTTCAAATCCAAACGTCATAAAATCTGAAAACTAATGGGGCTTAGCATGAGGAAGAAGGGGGACCAGAAAAACGACCCATCTCCCCTTAATGTAAACATTGCTTATTCCTCGAGTGTACACACAGTTTGGAGTTAATGTTTCTCTTGCTAGATATCACAATTACTTAGCATCAAGGTTTTCAGCAAGCTATTGATAATGACTTACCTTTACTCTCCCTGTGTGTCAAGGGACTGGAGTTCTCGAAAAGAGGCTCCAGTCCTGACGTTTTACTTGACTTGCAGTGTGCTGGTTTAATAATCCAGAAGGGTTGATACCCTTTGAAGTTCTATTTTTAACTATTAGCGCATTTTCACGAGCATTATTTTGGGCCTGGGTCGACCTGGGTACACCCAGGTCGACCCAGGCTTGATTTTATTTTCGTGATTTTGAGACTGGTCTGACCCAATGATCGGGAAAACAGAGACTGACTTTACCCATGCCGGATTAAGGCCCTCTGATTGGCTGAGAGATTTCAATATAGCAGCTGCAATAAAGAGGCACTGGCAGAGGAATTTCAATATAGCAGCTGCAATAAAGAGGCACTGGCAGAGGAATTTCAATATAGCAGCTGCAATAAAGAGGCACTGGCAGAGGAATTTCAACCCTTCTTTTGTACTTTGAATATTTTCAGGGCATACGAGATATTATTTTCAGGGCATACGAGATATTATTTTCAGGGCATACGAGATATTATTTTCAGGGCATACGAGATATTATTTTCAGGGCATACGAGATATTATTTTCAGGGCATACGAGATATTATTTTCAGGGCATACGAGATATTATTTAAATACATGAACAAATACATAATAAAGCACACACTAATGTGTTAGACAAGGACACAGAAAAAATATAATGTTTATTCAGAAAATATTTTCCCTAAACAAATCCAAGATTTCGACTAACATTTCCAAGATTACACGGTCAGGGCAAAAATTCCAAGATCTTACGAAAAATGCCAAGCACTCGCATCACTGAGGACGAGTTTATCACACTACCAGACATTTTCTGCCATCTTGTTTGTTGTCATAAGTGACTTCCGCATCACCCAGGCCAACCCAACCCAACTCGGTACCCAGGGCTGACTTTACACAGGTAAACCCAGTCCCAGACACTGGGACTGGGTCGACCTGGGTACACCTAGGTACAGTCACGAGCATAAATGCTGCAACATCAACCACATGACGTCAACTCCTTTATCATGAGAGGTGTATGCTTAGATGAATACAATAGTTTGACGGTAACTAGAATTAAATAAATGAATTGTTGTGTGTTTTAAACAAAAGTTTAGCAATCCTTTCGAAACGAAGGAGCGAACGTTATTTGGTTAGTGTTGCACTATTTATGCTCGTGACTGTACCCCCAAGCTACAAAGATCAGCAGAGAAAAGAACTGTCCCCGACATACAAGGCTCAACACCATGGCTCCCGGACAATACTCTGTTTCATTTCAACTGACGGTAAATTGCAAAGTGCCCATCAAGATTTTTCAGTTATTTTGAAGATTTTGCAGTGAAATACGGTAATTATATAAACTTTGTCTAAATATGATGCAGAGACATAGGTGGTTTTATATTTGTCCTTTAAGCATCGAGAAATTAGCTGCAAACTAATTAAATTTATCGCCAGATGATATGAAACTGATATATAGTAAGGATTGGGTAACGAGGGACTACCACAGAAAGCAAGGAGTCAGAGCCAGAATAGAGACAACACAAAACACAACAGAAAACAATTAACACGCAAAAACAAAATACAAATTCACACACATCTTTCAAGATAAATGTGTACATTTTTCGATAGAAAAATTTCCCGGCCAAAGGCTGGTTACTTTTAAATTACAGAATTGCTATCGCTCGCCTGGACAAATATCGACACCTAAAATACACGAAAAGTCTTAATATGGAAAAAAAAGGGGGTGAAAGGTCTTAAAATCGCCAAACTAATGGGCCGAACGTCTTATAATCTGAACACCAATGGGTCTAAACATGAGGAAGAAGGGGGACCAGAAAAACGGCCCATCTCCCCTTAACTGAGTAAATCAGAGAAACAACCTGATATGATGATTGAATAACACTCACAAAATACACTATCATCCTTCACCTTCATTTCGATATGAGTCACATGGGTTGGGTGTGAAAGGGATCTACCTATACCCTGTTCAATGTAAGAAGGCGAAAACTCTTGACCATTAACCTCTATAACACACAAACGACCAGATTAATCAAACAATCTGTTCAATCATTCGGGAAGGGTCAGCCAGGGAAAATGTGCTGAAATTTACAGTCCATTTGCTTTAGCCCTTTTTTAGTTACAGAGGTTAGGGTTCACGATTTCTAGCCAACCTACTTGAAACAGGGTATAGTGTGGGTTGTTTGGTATTATGTTATTATATTATGATGTTCTCATACAGTACCCTAATATCAAGTATGCCTCACAAATACGCGTGCACTAGTAAATGTTTTTATATTCTCAGCTGGACTTGAACCACCGAAAGTCAGGATGTGTGTTCATGCTTTTATCCACTACACCGCAGCGTGATAAAGGGTACTTGATGTAGTGGATTAAAGCATGGATACTCGCCTTGACTGACGGTGGTTCGAGTCCGGCTGAGAGTATAAGTATCATAATATACAACTTGTTCTACACGCACCTCCGTCGATATTCACAACTCCTACATCATCACTTCCTTCGTCCACTGTACAATCGCGCTAATAAGTGATGTCTCGGCAGCAAGTATGTTTTGATCAATAATTGGTATCGGCAATATCTAAGCTTCATTTCTTCCTATCGAGTCAAATATACAAATATGTTCCTACACTTACCGACCCTATTCAACATCTGACAGACATTAATACAGCACAGAGCAAGCCAAACGTAATGACAGCTGGGACATGACTTATTAGTGCGACCGTACAGTTGCCAACATAAACTTGTGTGCACTGTATTATTCAAATTATGGAAGGGAAAGATGTATGTTTGAATTGCAGGTGTATAGTCTGCTTCTTTTCAACTGACGGTAAATTGTAAAGTTTCCATCAAGATTTATCCGTTATTTTGAAGATTTTGAAGTGAAATATGGGGCTAATTATATAAACTTGGTCTTACTATGATGGAGAGACTTAGTAGCTTCATATTTTCCCATTAAGTATTGCTAAATATGCCGCTATGGGATTCAGTTTACCGTCAGTTGAAAAGAAACAGAGTATAGTTGTTTATTTATATAGTTGTTTATTTGCAGCAGTTATTTGTGAGATCAAGTAACAATATAATAAAACAAAAACAAATGTGTTCGTCAATCACACCATCTTTACTTCCAGCATTGAAATCAGCAGATGGATACCACTTCCTGCGGGCAACTCTACATTGACGCTCAGATATTCGTGCCCTGCTTCCATAATATCAAGTTTGGTTATCTCGGTAATACAAATAAACCCAAGATCATCACCACAACCTTTATATACATGCTTTATACCGTTATTTTCCTCATTCTAATTAATGACAGATGCTAACACAAGACACGCTACAGTATCTGTCTTTTTTTTGTAAACGACACAACACTAATGCCGGTATCACACGAGCACTTTTTCCCTCAACATTTATCCTTAACACTGGTCTGGCAGCTTATGAAGTCAAAATTTAATTGATTTCAGTTACCTAAATTCATCTACCATCAGTCTTGTTTCCGAAACCAGTGCAAAATATTACAGAAATGTTCCCAGCAAAAATGTTGATCATCGAATGTTGACTATAAAAGCTCTCGTGTGTTACCGGCTTTAGTATGACAGTGAACACACAGGAAGACATGGGCCGGCTGCAGGCAGACATAAATATGATGTTCCAGTGGGCCAGGGAAAACAACATGCAGTTTAATGAAGACAAATTCCAATTAATGTGACACAGCGTGAAGGACCTTGGGGTGCTAATGTCTGATAATATGGCAATCAAAGACATAACCAGGTCAAAGTTACAGCTGCAAAACGGCTAACAGGTTGGATTTTACGTACATTTAGAGCACACGGGGAAATGCCTATGTTTTTCAAATCGCTGGTACTACCGCAGCTAGAATACTGTAACATAATAAGATCCTCATACAAAGCACGTGACAAAAATAATAATTTAGAGAGTGTACAAAAGAACTTCACATCACATATAATCATAGTAAAACATAATTATACACTATTGGGAGCATTTAAGATCAGTGAAGCTGTAGCCTACTCGTTGGAGCGTAGAAGAGAACGAAATTAAAAACATATACATGTGGAACATTGCAGAGGGTTAAGTACCAAATCTACACACGCCGATAGTCATGAAGTTCAGTGATAGGAGAGACTGTGAATGCAGTATCACCCTGTTGACAAATCGGGGTGCTATGGGCTCGTTGTGTGAGGGTTGGTTATCACATAGGGGACATTGTCAAACTCCCACGGCGAATAAGCTACATGAAAGACGTCTTGTTATATAACTTAAAGAGATCCCTCGATGTCGCATTGCAAAAAGTGCCAGATTAGCCCTCGCAGGGGAATGCTCCGCCCCTTTGAACAGTCTGCTGCACCAAATGATATTCCACTACAAAAGGCGGCACTCTCCTCGGTGCCACTAGCAAAGTGATGAATCCTAAATTAGGTGACATTAGGTAAGTAGGGGATACCTATACCCACACCACGACATCTATTATAAACATCTCTGATCCCTGCTACATTCATAATCTTAGCCAGAATATCCACATATTTAGCTTTATTGCCACATATGCTCACATATCCACTATAAAAATATTCTCTATGCACCATTTTTATCCTTTCTACATCAACAATCTCTCCCAGAACAGACACATATGCTGCCAGAAGCTCTCCTCATCCACTAAATACCCGCACACATCCCCATAATATCCATATATGCTTACACTTTCACTCTTCATCCACGACATTATTCAGAGCACCTACATATACACCATCTTCATCATCCGTTTTAATTCCATAATCTCACCCCTAACCCCTTCTGTACCGGCGACATCCTTTATATGATATTCTGGTTACTACGAATCGACTGCATTCAGTTTAGGAAGGATATCTGGCAATTATAAGGCTTCGAGCTATCTCATTCGACCCTTCTAACTACCACAGATCCTTCCTAATCTGCATAAAACTGTTAAAATATAGCTAGAATAAAATATAACAGCTGTTACATAAAGGCTTAATAACCACATATACTGCAAATGTTCTTAGTTACTTCCTCTCACACACTTCTCATCCACACTCTCATAATTCACATAAACATAGACCCTCCTCTTCCACTTTCCATTCACACACTCAACTTCACAACATCCACACACACAACCTATTCATTTATTATACGTCCATCTGTACATCTACAATTACCACACATGCATCTCCCTCCCCTCCCCCTCTCCACACATCACCCCAGGTTTTTGCTGTCCCAACTCGCAGCGTGTCATGTGGCAGAGCCCTCCATAAGAATAGTTAAGTATAATTGGCCTTCATTATATAATTATGGTGGTTGTTCATAGCGTAGAATAAACACCGGTGGAAAGGAAGGAAGGAGTGCTGGGGTACCCGGATTATCCCAGAGACCAAGTTAACCCTTTCTGTACCGATGCCGTTCTTTTAATGTTATTCTGGCTACTATTATACATTATATCCAGTTTATAAAGGACCTCCAGTTAATACCAGGCTTCGAACAATCACACTTAACCATTTTTACGACCACAGATCCTTCTTAAACTGCACAAAACCGTCTAAATATAGCTACAATAATACACAAAAAGATGTCACCTGTACAGTAGGGGTCAAGAACTTCATGTGATATCTCTCGGGGCATAATATGAGTACATTAATTAAGGAAACAATATAATACGAATTCAAAAGTAGACAAACATAATATGTATAATATATAAGCTCTATTATATAAGCTCTATTATATGTATACTATATAAGCTCTATTATGTAAGCTCTATTATATGTATAACATATAAGCTCTATTATATAAGCTCTATTATATGTATAACATATAAGCTCTATTATATAAGCTCTATTATATGTATAACATATAAGCTCTATTATATAAGCTCTATTATATGTATACTATATAAGCTCTATTATATAAGCTTGCACAATTAAGTGGTACACTGAAATGGTATTAACAGTATTATAACAGTATTATGCACATGGTACACTGAAGTGGTATTAACAGTATTATAACAGTATTATGCACATGGTACACTGAAGTGGTATTAACAGTATTATAACAGTATTATGCACATGGTACACTGAAGTGGTATTAACAGTATTATAACAGTATTATGCACATGGTCAAGACATTTATATTCTGTGACCAATTATTGTAACTTAATTTTTGCATCATTAACAAATATTGAATCATGATATATAATTGCCCGCAACCTCTCTGTGAGGCAATAAATATACAAGTCAATTTAAGGGGGTACTACTCGCTTTTTATGGGCCTCCTTCTCCCTCGTGTTTAGCATATTAGTTTTGAGATTTTAAGACGTTCCTTCCATTAGTTTGGCGATTTTAAAACCTTTCGCCCCGTTTCGTTGTCAATTTCAAGACCTTTCGTGCCATTTAGGTGTCAATTTTTTCCTGGCGAGCGATAGCGAGCCTGTAATTTTAAGAGGAACTGGCCTTCGGCCTGGAAATTTTTCTATCGAAAAATGTACAAATTAATTTTGAAGGGTCTAGGGGGTGATTTTTAAGCTTGATAGCTCGATGGAGGTGTACCGAGCAAACTAAAAAAAAAAAATATATATATATATACATACTGTATATAGACCAAACACCAAGTAGTACCCCCAGAGGGTTAAGTCTTTGTCTCTCGTGCCCTATGCTGTCAACCCGTCTTACTTCCAAAATCGATGTCGACCATTTTATATTCTTGCACGTCGATCTTCATCCGTTCGTAAGCAGTAATAATATACTGCTCATTTCCATACACTGCTCTGGACATTGATATATATATAATGTTATGTGTACAGTTGCCAAAATATTAACCTGGGACTAGTGCAATGAAAGAGACAAACGTTTATATTCGCATAACATTATATATAGATTAGAGAGGAGTTTGTGAGTTTTCATATATATATATATATATAATATCATTGATTCAAAACACTTTTTCTAGGTTCATGTCTTAGCAACTGTGCATACATTCATCTGGCCTTCCACACAATCTATAAAGGAACCCAAATTACCTGATCCCTTTCTCTTGTTGACCGCTACAGGAAGACAGTTGATGAAAGATATATAGGAGGTACACTCGGATGCCATAGTCTCTAGCCCACCCATAGATATATAGGAGGTACACTCGGATGCCATAGTCTCTAGCCCACCCATAGATATATAGGAGGTACACTCGGATGTCATAGCCTCTAGCCCACCCATAGATATATAGGAGGTACACTCGGATGCCATAGTCTCTAGCCAACCCATATATATATATAGGAGGTACACTCGGATGCCATAGCCTCTAGCCCACCCATAGATATATAGGAGGTACACTCGGATGCCATAGTCTCTAGCCCACCCATAGATATATAGGAGGTACACTCGGATGCCATAGTCTCTAGCCCACCCATAGATATATAGGAGGTACACTCGGATGCCATAGTCTCTAGCCCACCCATAGATATATAGGAGGTACACTCGGATGCCATAGTCTCTAGCCCACCCATAGATATATAGGAGGTACACTCGGATGCCATAGTCTCTAGCCCACCCATAGATATATAGGAGGTACACTCGGATGCCATAGTCTCTAGCCCACCCATAGGTATTCGTGGATCTCACCTATTTCTAATTATGGAAGTATATCTCTGGAAACAAAATGATGAATGTGATTTTCTATCCATCAACTACAAAATAATATATACTAATATCTGAAAAGCAAGTGCTATCAAAAAATCAATCCGATAGTTAAATTTGCATAAAGACAAACGTCGATGAATTCTTTTGCGTGGGCTATAGACTATGGTAACCGAGTGTACCGTCCCAGGGGTCGGACAGGTACAAGGCATGGATAATTATTATGAAACCGAACACAAGTGCAGCGGACAGTGATATTGTTAACTCTTTCTGTACCGGCGACGATTGATTTTATTATAGTTTAGCTATATTTAGACGATTTTGTGCAGCTTAAGAAGGATCTGTGGTAGTAAAAATGGTTAATTGAGATACTTCGAAGGCTGTTAATTGTTGGATTCCTATCTTGATATAAATAAAATCGTCTAACAGTAGCAAACATACAATGACAAGGACGGCACTGGTACTGAAGGGTTAAGGTTGATAGGTTTTGATGCGGTTAGCAATTTTTTTTTTTTTTTTATTAATTTCACCCCAACACCAACCACCTCCAATGATATTAATGAAAGAATATATGTGATCGACCAGGATTCGAACCCAGGTTATCACACACAGATTTTTTAGACACCTTAACCATTACACCATGTGTGAGGCCGCTTTAAGTGGGGATGGTTGATTTTTTTGGCACCCTTTCTCCCTCATGTTTAGCCCTATTAGTCTTCAGATTATAAGACGATCGGCAGATTAGTTTGGTGATTTAAGACCTTTCACTCTCATTTCTTTGTCAATAATAAGACCTTTCATACAATATAGGTGCCGATTTTCTTCCTGTCAAGCGATAGCGAGCCTTAATAATAGTAGTAACCGGCCTCCGGTGGTACAATTTTCTATCGAAAAATTATGGACAAATTTATCTTGAAGGGGTGTTTTTTTGTTAAGCTTGATGGAGTTCTAGGGAGGAAACTACACAAATAATATAACTAAATAAATTAGCAAATTAATACGCCCATCTCTCCTTAAATGGGATGAGCGTGTGCAGCCTGAGCCCACACAGGGATCACGCTTTTCATGATTGTTGTTTAGCCCTTTCTGTACCAGCGACGTCTGTTATATTTTATTATAGCTATATGTAGACAATTTTATGCAGCTTTGGAAGGGTCTGCGGTAGTTAAAGCGTTTGATTGATATAGTTTGAAGCCTTATACTTGCTAAGGATCCTTCCTAACGTGAATACAATCGATGAGTACTAGCCAGCATACCATACAAACGATGTTAATGGTACGGAAGGGGTCAACCATCATACAAGTATCCACATATGTAAGCACCCCGTGGATGAACAAAATCAAATTGTGTGAGGCCATGGCAGCCTTATTTCATTACCATGTTCAGCTATTCTTTTCTTCCCTTTTCTATGCACCCACAGTATGAATAAAACAAACATCTGTGAGGCCATGGCAGTCTTATTTTACTACTATGGTCAGCTATTCTTTTCTTCCCTTTTCACTATTGTTGTTTAGCCATCATACAAACATCCACATTATGTAAGCACAAACAAGACAAACATCTGTGAGGCCATGGCAGTCTTATTATACTACCATATTCAGCTATTCTTTTCTTCCCTAATCTAGGATATGGATTCCTTTACAAGACTGTGCATGGAAACCATTTTAAGAGGGGATGGGCCGTTTTTCCTGGTACCTCTTCTTTCTCATGTTTGGCCCCATTGGTTTTCAGATCACAAGACGTTCGGCTCATTAGTTTGGCGATTTTAAGACATTTCGCCCCACTTCTTTGTCAAAATTTAGACTTTTCGTGTAATTTAGGTGTCGATTTTTTCCTGGCGAGCGATAGCGAGCCTGTAATTTAAGAGAAATCGGCCTTCGGCCGGGACGTACAAATATATCTTGAAGGAGGGTCTTGGGCGGGTGTTTTTTAAGCTCGATGAAGGTCTAGGGAGGAAACTAATTAAATAATAAAAATATACAAAATAAGCAAAAATAAACTACCCATCTCCACTTAAGAACAGCTAATGATTACTCTTCTGCCTCAAACATTTGCTGTCCTTACAATAGGTTTTATTCCATCTCTTCTGGTATGACATTTGTATAGTCAATTTACGCAAACAACAGTCTTTATTCGTCTCGTAAGTAACCGTCCACACATAAATTTGTACGACAGAGAGAGAGAGAGAGAGAGAGAGAGAGAGAGAGAGAGTACAAAGGAGTACAAAGGAGTACAAAGGAAATCAAGCAACAACAGATCTAGTGACCCTTCTAGGCTGCTTGTCCTCCAAAACACTGAGGATCAAGTGTCCAAACAGTGGTTTAGAGTGGGTAAGGGAACATTGGAAAGGGAACTACTGCCCTGCCACTAACGTGGCAGGACTAGGAAGTTAGTAGGGGACATATGGGTTAGTAACTGAGGGGAGGATAAAATAAAATTATTCATTTACAAACGCAGTCAGTCGCGGGTTTGATGCGAGATATTTGTCTAGGCGGAATTTAAATGAATCAACGGTGCTGCAGTCTATAACGTCTCGGGGAAGCCTATTCCACAAGTTGACAACTCGATTGAAGAAGAAATTCTTAGATTCGTGTGAGTTAAAAGATTTACCAATAATTTTGCAACCGTTTCCCCGCGTGTAATTAGATTGGTCGATAGTGAAGTACTTACTACAGTTCATATTGTCGATGCCTTTGATGATTTTGAACACTTGAATTAAGAGAGAGAGAGTGTTAGAGAGAGAGAGACAGAGAGAGACAGAGTGTTAGAGAGAGTTGGGTGTGATAATAGAGAGCTACAATAGAGAACAACACTGTGTACCACCACCACCACCACCCCTCCTCCCACTTCAACCATCTGTGCAGTCATTGCAGTCTTAATACTATCTGCTGTGACGTTTTGTAGGATTATGTGTGTGTGTGTGTGTGTGTGTGTGTGTGTGTGTGTGTGTGTGTGATTTGTTTATTTATTATACTTTTTTACCTATGGGTTTGATTGCTTTTACCATTTTCGACCAATATATTGTTTACCTCTTAGAGCCCCCCCCCCCCCCCCCACACACACACACTCACTACCTCATACCTCTGATAACAAAAACACATACAAAATAAAACAAAATAATAATAATATTAATAATAATAATAATATTACAATAAAATAAAATCTCCCACCTGACACCCTTCAGTTTAAATATGATTTTTTTTCGGTAGAGATATATCCCGGCCGAAGGCCAGTTTTATAATCACCAAACAAATGAGGTGACACGTCTTAACATCTCTAAACTAATGGAGTAAAATAGGAAGAGTCCAAAACAACCCAGTAGATAGGGTTAACACATTTATTATACCATTACACATTCATTCACTATATATATATACTGGATAATATTAGACTATTCTATTCACTACTCCATTAGTTTTTCAGAACGCCCCAGCCAGCAATCCCTCAACGACAAACGTAACGAAGCCATAGAACTCTTAAATTCTGATCTAAATACTATCTCCAATTGGGGCAGAAAAAACCTTGTTACTTTTAGTGCATCCAAAACCCAATTTCTCCATCTATCTACCCGTCAGGATCTCCCAGCGGACTATCCCTTATTCTTCAACAATACAAAAATCAATCCTTCATCTTCTCTCAATATTCTTGGTGTCTCTTTTTCTTCTGCTCTCATTTGGAAGGACCATATTACCAGCCTCCCAGAAGCTGGGTGTGCTCAACTGCCTTAGGGGGTTCTTTTCCCCTGCACAACTTCTTGCTCTGTACAGGGGCATAGTGCGTCCTTGTATTGAGTATTGTTCACATGTGTGGGGAGGTTCCTCTCACACCGCTCTCCTAGACAAAGTTGAAAGGAAGGCCTTTCGTATCATTAACTCCGGTCCACTCACCAACGCTCTGCAATCTCTCTCTCTCCGCCGCAATGTTGCATCTCTCTCGCTATTCTATCGCTACTATAATAATCAGTGTTCCTCAGAGCTTTCCCAGTGTATACCACCTCCTTTACGTAGGGCACGTGGTACCCGTCTTGCAACTCAATCCCACCCCTACTCTGTGCAATTCTTCACCCCAAGAGTGAAACGTTACTCTCAAACTTTCTTCTACTCAACAGCTGAGCTCTGGAACTCTCTCCCAGAATCAGTCTTTCCCTCTTCCTATGACTTAAATTGCTTCAAACTCCGTGTGTCCAGGCATTTTGGCTCGAACGTCCCTTGATTTTGGCCCTGTCACTCTTTCAACTATGGGGGAGGCACTCGCTATAGGCAGTTCTGCCTTTTGCCTCCCTCAATCACATAGAAAAAAAATATAATTCAGGAAGCATCTGAGAGAGTCAAAGGGTTAATTGAGTTCAAGTTAACCTAATGATTGCTATTGATAATACCTAATGATTGCTATTGATAATACCTAATGATTGCTATTGATAATTCCTAATGATTGCTATTGATAATTCCTAATGATTGCTATTGATAATTCCTAATGATTGCTATTGATAATTCCTAATGATTGCTATTGATAATTCCTAATGATTGCTATTGATAATTCCTAATCCTAAGCTGTATATAATCGTTTAATGATAGCCAAATTTACATGAAGAAAAACTTCCTAGTTTTATATATATACCGGTATATATATATATATATATATATATATATATATATATATATATATATATATATATATATATATATATATATTTTATTTATTTATGTTGGCCTATATTTGCCCCGCTTAATTCTGAAGGCGGCTATAGTCTATCTTAGCAACCCAAGTGCGAGTTATTTATAGAAAAGTTAGTGCCTCACACGTTTGTTTGTATACGTTGATGCAAACATTAGCTCTCATCTCCAGTAACGCCACATATCATTGGCTTTATAAACAACGCAGACTGGTTAAGGGGGCTCACTGGCTGTTTTTATCTTTCTCTCCTTTTCTCTCTTTGCCTGGTTTGTATCCATTCGGCCCCATTCAGCCAACTGTCTTAAGACGTTTATCCCCATCCAGGTGTCTATTTCTTCCTAGCGAGTGATAGCGAGCCAGCATTGTATGGAGAAATCCGGCTTCACCGGAGACATTTTTCTATCGAAAAATTTACAAATTTAGCTTGCTGTCAAAACCAAACTATATATATTCTGGTTCGCTACCGCCCGCCAGGAAAATATTGACACCTGGATGGGGGTAAACATCTTAAAACAGTAGGCTGAATGGGGCCGAATGGATACAAGCCAAAGAGAGAGTGAGAGAAAGAGAATAAAGCGAGGTGGGCTCCCTTAAGGAATATTGTGATAATGAAAGTGAGGTTGTATACTTATATGGTAGGTGGAGTGATGAATAAATGTGGTTATATTTGCTAATATTATGAACACCTGCTAAGTGTACACATCAGTAATAAAAGACCACGCACACAAATCACGACTCAACGCATGAAACAGACAACATGCACACAAACAAACATATACAGCGCTTGAAACAGACACCATGCACACAAACAAACATATACTGTGAGCGCATGAAACAGACACCATGCACACAAACAAACATATACTGTGAGCGCATGAAACAGACACCATGCACACAAACAAACATATACTGTGAGCGCATGAAACAGACAACATGCACACAAACAAACATATACTGTGAGCGCATGAAACAGACAACATGCACACAAACAAACATATACTGTGAACGCATGAAACAGACACCATGCACACAAACAAACATATACTGTGAACGCATGAAACAGACACCATGCACACAAACAAACATATACTGTGAGCGCATGAAACAGACACCACGCACACAAACAAACATATACTGTGAGCGCATTAAACAACAGACAAAAAGAAACAAAATTTATCCAAACTCAATTTTAGTATGACAGTGTAGTTAATGGTAATCATTTGAGGTACTAATTGACAAATCTCGAGTATGAGCGATAAATAAGTTAATGGTACACCTTAATATATCAATAACTCACTATATCAGGTAGGCTATATCTCACTAATACACGTGAGCTAATATATGTGTATATACTCCCAGCCGGACTCGAACCTATGTCATTCAGAACGAGTGTCCAAGCTTTTAATCCACTATCACGCCGTGGTGTAGTGGATCAAAATCTTGGACACTCGTTCTGAATGTTGTAGGTTCGAGTCCGGCTGGGAATACAGGATATAAAAACTGTATATATATATATCAACATATCAGGACATTAAAGAAACAAACTTTGTGTAGGACATGAAGACAGTCCCAAAATATCTATCTGCAAATTAGATATATAATGGTAGGAACATAAACAAACATTGCAAATCAACGAAGGCCTCCGTCGAAGGCTGCCACTCACAACCAGACGCTCCAACCCCATCTCCTTCCCAGTCTCTCTCCCCCCTGACAACTCTGTTGGCTGATCCAGTCCAACAAGCAGAAAAAGAGGAAATACAAGAAAAAGAGTGAGCCGAGCAATAATAAGCCTCTCGTCGGTTCCTGATGGAGGCAATAACCCCAGGAGGACATTTCCATCAACGACGTCCTTTTCATCCTATTCTGGCAGCTATTAGACGATTTTACTCAGCTTAAAAGGGGCCTCCAACAATTAACAGGTTTTAAGCTATCCCACTTAACCCTTTTTCCTTACACAGATCCATCTTAAACTGCATAAAATTGTCTGAACCTAGCTAGACTATAATTATATAAATGTCGCCGGTACTGTATGGGTTAAAATGTATCCTAAATAGTTGGCTTCAAGGGTCAACTATCAGTAGATATAGAGAGATATACTGAGAGTTTAAGGGGAGGTTTTTAGTTTGGTCCCTAGATATCCGTCAAGCTTAAGATTACACCCCCTTGAGCCCCTTTCAAGGTAAATTTGTACATTTTTCGGTAGAATATTCCCGGCTGAAAGCCGGTTCCTCTTAAATTACAGGCTCGCTATCGCTCGCCAGGATATAATCGACACCTAAATGGCACGAAAGGTCTTAATATTGACATAAATTGAAAGTTCTTAAAATCGTGAAAATAATGGGGCGAACGTCTTAAAATTAGAAAAACAATGGGACTAAACATGAGGGAGAAAGGAGTCAAGAAAAATATCCCTCAAGTGGCAACCTCCCCTTAAATCATTACACTATAGAAGGAAGGACATACTCAACTTCCATTTTAATAGAACCCTCCCACCAACTCAAACGGGTACATATGTTGAGATGAGATAGAGCTAATCCAAGATCGTGAGCCCATCAATGTTATCTTAATATCACGGGCCAACACCCAGGGGATAAACCACACAGGACCAACCAAGACACAAGGGCAACTCATGGATATCAAATTCTTTATTTTATTAATTCATTGGGCGTGACGTCACAGAGATGGCTTATATAGTACCGTACTTTGCACGTGGGTGGTCTCCATGTCTTGAGAGGGTGTCACACAAAAGCAATTGACCCCTTGCAAGTTGCATTCTATAAGGAAGTTGGAGCTGTAGACATCAATATTTAGCAGAATTACCACCTGAAATGCGGTTGTAGTACATTTATAAATATATGGAACCAAATCCTATCCATTAAAAACCTAGATTATTTTTGCTTTTCTGTTTCATGTCGATGTGTACTGCTCCAACTTCCTTATAGCTTGAAACTCGCAAGTGGTCAATTCTGACTCAAATGCAAGGCAACACAGAACAAATCATTGTCTGTGCTAGCTGCATTTTAAGGGAGCCCACCTCGCTTTTTTTCTCTTTCTCTCCCTCTGTCTTTGGCTTGTATCCATTCGGCCCCATTCAGCCTACTGTTTTAAGACGTTTACCCCCATCCAGGTGTCAATATTTTCCTGGCGAGCCATCATATATATATTTTTGTTTTGACAGCAAGCTAAATTTGTACATTTTTCGATAGAAAAATTTCTCCGGCGGAGCCGGATTTCTCCATACAATGCTGGCTCGCTATCGCTCGCCAGGAATAAATCGATACCTGGATGGGGATAAACGTCTTAAAACAGTTGGCTGAATGGGGCCGAATGGATACAAGTCAGGGAAAGAGAGAAAAGGAGAGAAAGATAAAAACAAAACCGGTGGACCCCCTTAACCTCATCAGTAGTAAATTATGCATCAAGAGGGATTGCCTGGTTCTAATCAGGGCTTTGCAGCATATCAAATCATATGTATTAGGCACCAAGCTCACCCTAATCATAACCGGTCACCACTCACTGCAATGGTTATGCAAGTCAGAGATCACCAATGTATTATTAATAAGATAGAAAGAAACACTGGAAGAGTCTAACTTCGACATTAAATATCAGCCAGGTAAACTCCCTACAAACGCTTCCCTTGCCTGACCCTAACCACGCCCACCTCCTCGCCACAATCGAACCGCCAGATTAATAACTAGCCATGTCAGTAACTCAAAATTTAGCCTTAATTCAAGTCTTGGAAAACAAGATACCCCCTTCTGGCTACCAGCACAGACTTGTGAAAACTTGACAAGAATTGGAGATAATTTGTTTATTTAATCTGGCCACATCATGAAAACACCGGAGGCAGTCGATGACCTAATGAATCACCTACATGCAGGAAACGGAATCTATCTAGGGATTAAGAAATTATTGCAAGTCTTTAACACCACTTACTGGATGCCACACCCATCCGGACCTGCAAAGAGAGCTACCTATGAGTGAAACGTTATTCTCAATCAACTTTATGGCTGAGCTGGGTAGGCTCGACGGCTAGTGTGGGCAGCATGATTCGAAGAAACATCAATATAAGGGGCCCGGAAGGAACGGGGGCGCTAAGTGGGTCTACTGAGTATGTTGTCCAGGATGTCTGACTATTGCACTGCATCTATCGAGGGTGTTCGGGGAGGTGTGGAGAAGTACCTGGTGGAGGGTAGCTGTATGGCTCTGATCCCTGATGCCCCCACGAAGGGAGGTCTACGGGTGGTATTCTTATACATGTTTATCCCTTCATAGCGCCTGTTGTCGAACGAATATTGTAGGAATGAGCGTTGTTTACAGAGATTAGGCGAATTAGCATGTCTATTTCTAAAGATAACGAAATTTTCAAAGTTATTTCGTCCATTAAAGTCGCTGCGAAGGGAAAGAATTGTTTAAGAATACCACTCGTAGTGTCGTGGGTGGTGTGGCAATCACAGGCGTTGCATCTTGTTTATTTTCTTCGTTACCGACAGTAGACTTAGAGGTCGTCCTGATGTTATCTATATGTTATTTGAGCTAAAAATAGTAGTTACGCGAGTTTAACTCATAATTTATTTTGTTTTTAGAAGCCCACCTCTCTTGCCAGGAAGGGATTTCCTCATAAATTCTTGAGGTAAGAGGAGAATAAATGTCGCCTAAAATCTCTCTCTCTCTCTCTTAGCCTCATATCGATCACAGAATATTACTGACATTTGTTTACAAATATTATTTCCAATCCGAAATATTTACTCCTATGTAACTAACTGTGATTTATATATGTGTAGAATACATACGCTTGCGAGTCAATTTAGCTTAACTATATGAATTATTATGGAATTTAAATGTTTGATAAATAATCTGGTAATCATACGTCAATAATTAAGTACCTGTTTTGAAATAGAACCGAATCCTACACAACAAACAAAACGAAACAGCTGACACCTTCTGGGTATACCACGACGCATTTCTTCAGCATATTCTTATACAGTATATATTAGTAGTATTTCTGCAGCCGGGAAGAATCTATAGGAATCATAGGGGTAAAAAAAAAAAAAAAATAAATAAAAAAAAATAACCCTCCGACTTCCAAATTTCTTTTTAATCTGAATGGAATCGTCTAATGATATCCCAAAATAAAATTAGGGAGCTTGTCCCTGAATTCTGAAATGGTTAACATTGGACGAAATGGTGCATATATAATTACACCGAGGAAAGTTTACAATTATGTTCATTCCTGCGATACTGGTTCCATGTCATCTCAACCAGTAGACCATTTCAACCAGAAGCTCTCAACCAGTGCCAAATTAACCCAGACCAACCAAACCAGTGCCAAAATATAGTACTAACCAAACCTAACCTAACCGTATTGGTTAATTTGGCACTGGTTGAGAGCTACTGGTTGAAATGGTCTACTGGTTGAGTTGACCGGTCACCAAATGGCACGATAGGCCTGAACATTGACAACGAAACGGAGCTAAAGATGTTAAAATCGCCAAACTAATCGGCCGAACGTCTTAAAATCTCAAAAACTAATATGCTATATGAGGGAGAAGGGGGTCCAGGAAAACCTAGTAGCACCCCCTTAGCCTCCGTCAACGATGTGTGTTTATACAGCTGTGCTTGAGATGACTTGTTTGTTGGTTTGCTTATCTCAAATCACTATCTATATAATCAACCAACTGATTGCCAAAAATAAGGACGGTGAGTAAGAGGCTGTATGAGTGCTGGTGTCACACGAGCGATTATTCCGTCAATTTTTAAGAGCAATTGTTGTCTATCAGTTTCAATATATAAGTTCCACATACAATAAACTTGCTAATAATATAATCTACCTTCGATCTAGTTTCCGATTCTATTGCAAAAGAGCCTCAAAATTGTACGAGAAAAAACTTGCTCATCGACAATTGACGGAAAATGTACTCGTGTGACACACCCTTGACTGTTGGTGGTTAACCCCTTCTATACCGGCGACTGTTTTTTTGAATTATATTCTAGCTATATTTAGACGATTTCGAGCAGTTTAAGAAGGATCAGTGGTAGTAAAAATGGCTAAGTGAGATCATTCGAAGCCTGTTAATTGCTGGAGGTTCTCTTAACACTGAATAACATCGTCTAATAGTACCCAGAATAAAATAAAAAAAAGACGCCGTCGGTACAGAAGGGGTTAACATATAAGGGGGTTGAACCTGTCATGAAAAAAACAAAAAACAAAAAAGAGAGAGAGAGAGAGAGAGAGAGAGAGAGAGAGAGAGAGAGAGAGAGAGAGAGAGAGAGAGAGAGAGAGAGAGAGAGAGAGAGAGAGAGAGAGAGAGAGAGAGAGAGAGAATATATACAAGTAACACAAATTAACCATATAGTCCACAATGGCAACTCAACCAATATGTTTAAGGTGAAATGGATCGTTTTTCGGGTCCCTCTTCTTCCTCATGTTTAGCTCCATTAGTTTTGAGATTTTAAGACGTTCGACCCATTAGTTTGGCCTTCTCAACACCTTTCATCCTATTTCGTTATCGATGTTACGACCTTTCTTGCAATCAAGTGTCGATTTTTTCCTGGCGAGCGATAGCGAGCCTGTAATTTTAAGAGGAACCGGCCTTTGGCCGGGAAATTTTCTACCGAAAAGTGTACAAATTTATCTTGAAGGGGGAGGGGTCTAGGGGGTGCTTTTCTAAGCTTGCTGGGGATCTAGCGAGGAAACTAAACAAATAAATGAATAAATGAATGAATAAACTAAAACAAAAAAGCAGCCACTATCCCCTTAAACCAGCGCTACCACAACTCAGGCTATTAGGTTACGTACATTATACCCTGTTGCAAGTAACTACGCCAATGCTCTTGAACATTAACCTATATAACTAACGAAAGCCTAGACTAATCACGCTAATATTTATACCATCCGGGAAGGGCCAGCCAAGGAATAAGTGTGGAAATTTACAGCCCACTTGCTCTAGCTTTTTTCGAGTTATAGAGATTAGGGTTCACGATTTCTGGTCTACCTATTTGGTACAGGGTATAGTACTTTGGCCCTGGTTGAGCTGTCCGGTTTACGTTCATGATTTGCGTTTCTTATTCAGACATGACTGTGGCGCCACTATAGTACAACTAAATACTCCAGCAGTTCCTGTACCTATATTCAGACATGACTGTGGCGCCACTATAGTACAACTAAATACTCCAGCAGTTCCTGTACCTATATTCAGACATGACTGTGGCGCCACTATAGTACAACTAAATACTCCAGCAGTTCCTGTACCTATATTTAGATCATAGACGCTTAAGGGGGGTGACCTGTTTTTTTGTTATTTCTGTCCTTTTCTCTTTTTCTCTGGCTTGTTTCCATTTGGCCCCATTCAGCCTACTGTTTTAAGACGTTTATCCCCATCCAGGTGTCAATTGTTTACTGGTGAGCGGTAGCGAGCCAGCATATCTTTTATTTTTGTTTGACAGCAGGCTAAATTTGTACATTTTTCGATAGAAAAATGTCTCCGGCGAAGCCGGATTTCTTCATATAATGCTGGCTCGCTATCGCTCGCCAGGAAGAAATCGACACCTAGATGGGGATAAATGTTTAAAATAGTTGGCTGAATGGGGCCGAATGGATACAAGCCAGAGAAAGCGATAAAAGGACAGAAATAACAAAAAGCAGGTCACCCCCCTTAAGGGAGATGGGCGTATTTATTTGATCATATATTTTTGTTATTACTTTTTTAGTTTCCTCCCTAGACCTCCATCTAGCTTTAAGAAAACACCCAAGACCCCCATAATTATTCAACAAAACCCACGAGAGATTAGTACACAAGACCCAGTAAAAACCCGGCCCTCTCCCTCAGACCGTGAACCATTTGTTATCGTTAATGAGGGTAATTATCCGGCCGCCAGTAACTAATGACCACTTTATTCACTGGTTCACGGTAATTATAAACGGCTGGCGAGAAATTCTGATTAAACCAACCGACCAGTGCGCCAGTGGGTGAGTTATGTCTTCCTTATCCCTTATGTTCATTATATTTTTTCTATGTGTATGAAGGAGACAAAAGGCAAAGCTGCCTGTAACAAGTGTCTCCCCAAAAAGGTTGAACGAGTGACAGAGAGCCAAAATCAAGGTACATTATAGGTAATTCCATCTCTCCTATCGCAAAAATCTCCATCTTAGGAGATTTCAACATTCACCACCGCCAATGACTCTCCTGTTTCCACTGACCAACCTGGTGAACAAGCCTTCATCTTTTCTATCCTAAACGACCTAGAGCAGTTCGTCCAGCAACCCACCCGTATTCCGGATCGCTTCGGAGATCGGCCCAACATTCTTGACTTATTTCTAACCTCTAACTCTTCCGCTTATACTATAAATCTTTTCTCTCCTTTGGGCTCCTCCGACCATAAATCAATATCTGTCACCTGTCCTATCTGTCTGGTTCGGCCACCCGATCCTCCCAACCGGCGGCGCTTGTGGCAGTTTGGCGCTGCCGACTGGGAGGCTCTTCGGCAGTACTTCTTTGATTTCCCTTGGAATGACTCTTGTTTCCATAGCCGGGGACCCTCGGAGAGTGCTGAACGCATTACCAAGGTAATCCTCTCGGAAACCTATACATTCCATTTTCTTTCTCTCCGTCTAATGCAAAAATCTTGGTTTATTCACTCTTGTTCTACTGCTGTCCGCAACAAGGAGGAAGCATTCAAACAGTACCGTCGCCTTAAGACTCAAGAATCTCATTCTTCCTATGTTTCTGCCCGGAATCAAGCCAAATCTGTTCTTCGACTTGCCAACCACTCTGTCATCAATAATAAATGCACTGAACTATCCAGCTCTAGCTCTTCCCAAGCTTTCTGGCATCTAGCCAAAAACCTCTCCAACAATTTCTCTTCCTCGTCTTTCCCTCCCCTTTTCCGCTCTGATGGCACAACCATCACTTCTTCTCCTGACAAAGCTCAAACTTTTGCTAGAAACTCGACCTTGGATGATTCCGGTGCTATTCCTCCCTCTCCACCCCCCTCCCTTCTACTTGTGCCTAATATCCTAATCCCTTCTAAAGATGTATCTTCCACCCTCTCTGGGCTTAATACTAAGAAGGTGTACAGTCCGGACGGTGTTCCTCCTGTTGTACTCAAAAACTGTACTTCCGTGCTGACTCCCTGCCTAGGCAAAGTCTTTTGTCTCTGTCTCTCCTCTAACGTCTTCCCTTCTTGCTGTAAGTTTGCTCTCATTCAACCTGTCCCAAAGAAGGGAGACCGCTCTCAACCCTCCAACTATCGTCCAATTGCTCTCATCTCTTGTATCTCTAAAGTTTTTTAAACTATTCTTGCTTCCAAATTTCTTAAAGCATTTCTCTTCTCATTATCTACTCTCAGATCGCCAGTATGGCTTCCTTAAGGGTCGCTCTACTGGTGATCTTCTTTCATATCTTACTAACTCTTGGTCATCCTCCTTTTGGGACTTCGGTGAGACATTTTCTATTGCACTAGACATATCGAAGGCTTTCGATAGAGTCTGGCACAAATCCCTCATTTCCAAACTACCATCCTTTTTTTTTTTTTTTTTTTCTATATTGCAACTACTCCCTCTCAGGCATAGGCTGAGAGCCTGTACATTCCACCGCTCAACACGGTGAAGCCCGTGAGGTCTTGTTCCAGTCTGGGGAGTGAGACATGTGAAGCATCCATCATGGCTCGAAGCAGCTCCATCTCTGAAGCGGCTTGTTGCTTCGCTCAAGTGCTTCACCGTCTCACCCTCCAGACTCAGACCCTCACTCTCAGAACGCCACCTATTGAGCAGTGAACTCACTAGGCATTGTTCCCCTGTAACATATTTTGAATATGGGAATATTCATACAGTGTTATTTAATCAGGGAACAATGAGGGTATTTTTTTGGCATTTCGGTGGGCTTTGTGGTAATGCACTGATACTAGGTACAGCACAAATTCAATCCCAATAATATCTTCTCATTGACATATCGGGATTTGAACCCGGGTACATTGGATTACCAATCCACACCTCCCCTACAGTTTCTATCCCTCCATCTGTGCCTTTGTCTCTAATTTCTTTCCAGCCGTTCCATAGCTCGTTTGTGGATGGCCACCGTTCACTTCCTCAACCTATCAACTCAGGTGTTCCTCAGGGGTCTGTCCTATCTCCAATTCTCTTCCTATTATTCATTAATGACCTTCTCAACTGCACCTCCAGCCCCATTCACTTATATGCTGACGACCTACATTATTTATTCAACTAGCCTTCCACAACATCACTCACAGCAGGAACTCCAAAAATTATGTAAGGAGGCCATAAAGCACCTATCTTTTGATCTCTCTACTATCTCTAATCGGAGCAGAGAAAACCTTGTTACTTTCAATGATTCCAAAACTCAGTTTCTCCATCTATCTACTTGTCGCCCTCATCCAGAAAACTATGACTTACTTTTCAGCAACTTACAAATTAGTTACCCTTCATCTTCTCCTAGTATTCTTGGTGTCTCTTTTTCTGCTGCTCTCTCTTGGAAAGATCATATTACACTCTTGCTAAAACAGCTTCCCAGAAGCTGGGTGTGTTCAACCGTTTCAGAGGGATCTTTACCCCTGCGCAGTTTCTTGCTCTGTACAGGGGCACAGTGCGTCCATGTATTGAGTATTATTCACACGTGTGGGGAGGATCCTCTCACACAGCACTTCTAGACAAAGTAAAAAAGAAAGCCTTCCATGTCATTAACTCACGTCCACTCACCAATTTTCTGCAGCTTCTCTCTCTCTTTGCTGCAATGTTGCATCTCTCTCACTATTCTACCGCTATTACAATAATCAGTTTTCCTCTGAGCTCTCTGTGTATACCACCCCCTTTTCTTGGAACACATAGCACCCGTCTTGCAACACAATCCAATCCCTACTCTGAGGAACTCTCCAACCCAAGAGTGAAACGTTATTCTCAAATTTTCTTCTATTCAACAGCTGAGCTCTGGAACTCTCTCCCAGAATCAGTCTTTCCCTCTTCCTTTGACTATAATTGCTTCAAACTCCGTGTGTCCAGGCATTTTGGCTCGAATGTCCCTTGATTTTGGCCCTGTCAATCTTTCAACTCTTGGGGGAGGCACTCGCTACAGGCAGTTCTGCCTTTTGTCTCCCTCACTCACATAAAAAAAAACATCTTCGAGGGGAAACTGTGTTATCTTCTTAAATCACGGCTATCATGATTCATGCTCAGTGCCAGTGTTGTTCTTGATGTTGGTGCTGACGCGGTATTGCTGGGGTGTTTTCGGCTCTCTTCCTTTTTAGTTCTCGGCATAACATAAACATATATGTATTAATCTCTATAGTTAGAGTTGCACTTTAGAACATTAAACAAATGGTTAACAAATGATTCTGAGACGATCCACAATGTTTTTGAGTGATAGCACATGAGCTTGTTGGTGTCAGAGAGAGAAAAAGGCAGAGGAAGTGAGGAAGTACTTCGTCACACCTTGATTGCTAATTAGGACAATACAATCTGTAACACACACACACACACACACACACACACACACACACACACACGTCCACAAAAGCGAACATACATACAAATATTTATGCTATATTCGTAAATAATGAGGGAAGGTTATTTTATCTCTCATACCGAACTAAGATTAAACCAATGAATATTGATTTATCAGATCAAATGGTTTCAACATCGAAGTATCAGAATATGGCCATTAATCCACATGCAGAAACTATAATCCTTATCACTCGATCCCACATGATAAGGAAACGGTTTATGTGGGGTGTTATTGTCTTATTTAAGGGGAGGTTTTTAGTTTGGTCTCTAGATATCCATCAAGCTTAAGATTACACCCCCTTGAGCCCCTTTCAAGATAAATTTGTAAATTTTTCGGTAGAAAAATTTCCCGGCTGAAAGCCGGTTCCTCTTAAATTACAGGCTCGCTATCGCTCGTCAGGATAAAATCGACACCTAAATTGCACGAAAGGTCTTAAAATTGACAGAAATGGGTTGAAAGTTCTTAAAATCATCAAAATAATGGGGCGAACGTCTTAAAATTAGAAAAGCAATGGGGCTAAACATGAGGGAGAAAGGAGTCAAGACAAAACTCCCTCAAGTGGAAATCTGCCCTTAACTACACATTGATGGTCTAATGAAACTCACACCAAACTATTCTATATTTAGTATTTCTTGCTCATACATTTGGTAGTGTTGGTGTTTCCTTGGTGTGTATGGCATGGCTATAGCTGCAAGTGTATTTTTAATCCAAACTTTTTTTTTTTTATAGTAAATTATATTAATTTTGTCTTCCCTTTCTCTATTTTACCATGCCTAGAATAACTGGTTTGCAGATTTTGAATATTGTGAGAGAGAGAGAGAGAGAGAGAGAGAGAGAGAGAGAGAGAGAGAACAAAGGAGTACAAAGGAAATCAAGCAACAACAGATCTAGTGACCCTTCTAGGCTGCTTGTCCTCCAAAACACTGAGGATCAAGTGTCCAAACAGTGGTTTAGAGTGGTTAAGGGAACATTGGAAAGGGAATTACTGCCCTGGAACTAATGTCCGTGGCAGGATTAGGAAGTTAGTAGGGGACAGATGGGTTAGTAAAGAGAGAGAGAGAGAGAGAGAGAGAGATAGAGAGAGAGAGAGAGAGAGGTGACTTAATTCTTGCACCCCCAAACTTTTCTTGATTTAAATGTTGTCTTACTTACATTTACGGTATATTTTGACCTTTGTTACACTTGTTAACTCCTTAAGGAGACATGGGCCGTTTTTCTGGTCATTTTTTCCCCTCATGTTTAGCCCCATTAGTTTTCAGATGTTAAGATGTTTGCCCCATTAGTTAGTCGAGTTTAAGACCTTTCGCCCCATTTCTACGTCAATATTTAGACCTTTCGTGCTATTTAGGTGTCGATTTTTTCCCTGGCGAACGATAGTGAGCCTGTAATGTTGGAAGAACCGGCCTTCGGCATGGACATTTTTCTACCGAAAAATTTACAAATTAATCTAGAAGTGGGATCTAATGGATGCTTTTTTTTTTTAAATTTGATGGAGGTCTAGGGAGGAAACTAGAAACATAATGAATACATGCAAAAATCGCCCAAAAATTGAACCATCCCCCCTTAAGGATATGATGGCACGTCTCTTACTAATACTCTGGCTATCATTACACGATTTTATGCAGATCACTAAGGAATTATGGGAATCAGAGGGTTTATTGAGATGGACTATACCCCTTGATTCTTAAGAGACCAATCGTATGTTAGCCATAATAACCTAAAATAGCGTCTTAATTATAAACTACTAGGGCTAAGGGGATGGCTAATGTTTTGGCCGATTTTTTAGTGTATGTATATTTTTTCTAGTTTCCTCCCTAGACCTCCATCAAACTTTAAAAAACAACCCCAGGATCTCCTTTCAAGATATATTTGTACATTTTTCGGTAGACAAATTTCCCGGCCGAAGGCTGGTTCCTCCTAAATTACAGGTTCGCTTTCGCTCACCAAGAAAAAATAGACACCTAAATGACACAAAGAGTCTAAATATTGACAGAGAAAAGGGGCGAAAGGTCTTAGAATCGACAAACTAATGGGGCCAAGCATGAGAGAGTGTCCATAAAAACCGACCATCTCGCCTTAAAATCTGTTGGGTGTCATTCCCGGTGTTTAGAGAACCTGTGGCAAGAGAGGGTGACCATTTATTGTCTCTTTTTAAGGGGGGTCACTAATTTTGTTTCCCTTTTTCTCTCTCTCTCTTTGGCTTGTATCCAATCGACCCCATTCAGCTAACTGTTTTAAGACGTTTATCCCCATCCAGGTGTCGATTTCTTTCTGGAGAGCGATAGCGAGCCAGCATTGTATGGAGAAATCCGGTTTCGCCGGAGACATTTTTTCTATCGAAAAATGTAAAAATTTAGCTTGCTGTCAAAACTAAAATATATAAATGCTGGCTCGCTTCCGCTCGCCAGGAAAATATTGATACCTGGATGGGGGTAAACGTCTTAAAACAGTAGGCTGAATGGGGCCGAATGGATATACAAGCCAAAGAGAGAGGGAAAGAAAGAGACAAAAAGCGAGGTGGGTCACCTTAAAGAACCTGTGGTAAGAGAGAGTGTAACCATTTGTTTTGTCTTTTTAAGCCATTTTGGAGCAGTATAATATCGAACAATAAGGATTTATTTTGTTTTTCACAATACGTAGACGGAGGTCTTTGTAAAATAAAGGATCAAACTATTTACCTGTCCCAGTACCACCGAATGTTCATTATAGATCTGGATATCTATCTATTTATCTCTCTCTCTCTCTATATATATATATATATATATATATATATATATATATATATATATATATATATACTGTATACTCTGGCACATACCCCATTTTATTATATTTTATATTATTTATTTGTTGTATTATTATGTTTGTTTAATAGATCTGGATATACCCAGGTGTAAAGAGAGGCTACTATTTATAACACCTCTGGCACCAACATGAGGGAAGTTGTCTGCCCTGTGTCAAGTACCAGTGCCTCCCAAGTGTAGTGTTTACTTCAGTGTGGCACCTGTAATAGAAGATGGCTATAACTCTTTCGGAAGGGCCCTGCTACTCTCTACTTTCTCGCTTACCCAAAAAGTTTTCGAATTTGTATTATTAATATTATTATTATTATATTAAATTATAACATCAATACATTAAGGATACTGAGTGCATGCATAACATATCAATTTACGTACATTTACTATGGGTCTAAGTGACATATAAGCTTGAGGCTGGAAAAACTTTTTTTGTCTTCATAGATTTTTCTTAACATGAAAACACAAATAAATACAAGCTCACAAACGCATACCTATCAGTATATTATACAAATATTAGCTTATAATTTATGTTTAACATAAGGTCTGAACACAAAATTATGCACGTGTATTGATTCTATGTACACACACGCACATACACACACATTATATACATACAATGCACAATAAAAACGCTCAGAAATATATGCGCACATTCTTATACATGTACTTTAGTAACAAAAAACATCTATATACAAAACTTGCTACAAAGCCAGAAGAACGTATAGGAGGAATTGTGTATGTCAAGAGAGGGAGGAACTGTGTGTGTGTGTGTGTGTGTGTGTGTGTGTGTGTGTGTGTGTGTGTGTGTGAAGGGGTGGTCGTGTTGGAGTAGTATGGTGTGAGAAGAAAGAATGTTCAAAGGACCCCTTGTATTTGGTTGCTTGTTTAAGGGGCTCGGATGTTTGATCTGCTAGTGATGTATTGTATATATATATATATATATATATATATATATATATATATATATATATATATATGTGTGTGTGTGTGTGTGTGTGTGTGGTAACTAAGATGCCACCCCTATAATTATATCGTTGTAAGGGTCGAGCAAATCTTTATTGAAATTAATAGAATGTCCTATTGACTGAGAAGGTCAGGCAGTGAACAGATACACAGGCTATGGTATTTTAATGTTTATATTCATACATAACAGTATACATAACAATTTTAATAATCAATATATGGTACAAGTAAAAGAATAATTAATTGTCTATATTTATACAGGTCAGTTCAGGTGAAGGTATTGGGGGATACGCCTTTACAACGGCACCAGAGGTACGAAACCTCTATCTACGGTTATCTGAGTACTTCTGATATGATTATTTACTACAAGAAAATTCATAATTCCATTAAAACTTAGTTTGTGAAATACTCTATCGACGAGTTTTCGATCGAGTGAACACAGATTCGGTTTATGTTATCTGTCATTTATGTGCACTTATAATACATTATTATTATTATTCCATCTACTCCCATTCGGGCATAGGCTGAGAGCCCGTTATTGAACGGTGAAGCCTGTGAGGTCTCGTTCCAGTCTAGGAAGTGAGACATGTGAAACACTTTTAGCTGCAACCAGCTCCTGCCATTTTGCCTTTGCAGGATGCATGGGGTTTAGTTGCTCACTCACGGCTCGAAGCAGCCCTATCTCTGAAGCTGCCTTGCTCCAATGCTTCGCTGTCTCAGCTCCTAGACTCGGACCCTCACTCTCAGAACGCCACCTATTGGGCAATAAACTCACTAGGCATTGCTCCCCTGCAGCATATTTTTTAACATGGGAATATTCATACACTGCTATTTAATCAGGGAACAATGAGGGTATTTATTTGGCGTTTCGGTGGGCTTTGTGGTAATGCACTGATACTGGTTACAGCACAAATTCCATCCCAATAATATCTTCCCATTGACATATCGGGATTCGAACCCGGATCCATTGGATTACCAGTCCAGTGGCAAGACCACTCCACCACACCTCCCCTACTAGTTGTAAAATGTATTATGTGCTATAATAATGAAATGATTTTGGAAAAACAAATGTTTGTGGAGCTTCAAATGCGATATGTTAAAACTGCCGAAATCTCAGGAATTAGCCTGCTCTTCTTCTTTCGTCATTTAATTGATCATTAAAATAAGATTAATAGAGCAACATAATTGTAATTTAACTAAAAGAACATATACTAAAAGTTTGTTACCTTACTGATGAAGTTACTAGAGATACATTTCAACCTTTAGATTAGATGTGTTTCCTAAGCTTACATAAGCTTAGTCAGGACGTGCAAGTGTAGAGTAAAGCAAATGTGTAATGATAATTATACACAATACAAGTTGCTTTATAGAGTACTGTAACGGAATGTTTTGTTAGGATCTATTTCATTATCAAATGCTTTGAGCATACAGTACATCGTAGTATTGCTTATCTAAATATATGCGCTGATGTGAGTCATTAATATGCAACTTGAAATTATAATAGAACTTTATAAACATACTGGACGATGGTTCTCGAATATTGTTTATATCTATAGACAATATTTTAAGCCTTTAATATTACCTTGGACACTGTTTTGGATGACTGCAATGATTCAATTATTATCAATTACTAATTATATATAAAGCATATGTGTGGTGTGTGAATGCGTGTATTTGCGTGTGTGTAAGTTGAAGTGTACTGTATTTATGTGCGTGTGTGTAAGTTTAAGTTATGTGTATGTCTGTGTGTGTGTGTGTGTGTGTGTGTATGTGCAACTGCTTAGGGGTGGGTGTGTGTATACGCGTGAGTGTGAGGGTGTGTGTGACTGTTTAGGAGTGAGTATATGTGTGTGTGTATATGTCAGCCCTATAGTTCTGCTGACGTTAGTGTTGTGATATATCCTGACACCTCTGGGACTGGGGGAGGTGGCTTGGAGGGAGTTATCAGCCACCACTACAAACATTATATCTTGTATTCTTAAGGGGAGATGGCCCGGTTTTTCTGGCCTCCCTTCTCCATCATGTTTAGCCTCATTGTTTTTTAGATTTTAAGACATTCGGCCCATTAGTTTGGCGATTTCAAGACTTTACGCCCCATTTCTTTGTTCATAGTAAGACCTTTCGTGCTAATTAGGTATCGATGTTTTCCTGGTGAGCGATAGCAAGCCTGTAATTTTGAGAGAAACCGGCCGCCGGAAAATGTTTCTACCGAAAAATGTACAAATATATCTTGAAGGGGGATCCTGGGGTTGTGTTTTTTAGTTTGATAGAGGTCTAGGGAGGAAACTAGAAACATAATACAGATATGTATGAAAAATACGACTAAAAAGTGAACCATCCCCCTCTAAACAATTATTTCCCTTCACAGCGCCGTTAATGGACGAAATATCTTTAATAATGACGTTACCTTGAGAAATGTGAGTGCTAATCCATAAACAAACTGTAAACAACACTCACTCCCACACTATTCGTTCGGTAACAGGTTCTGCAAAGGGAAAGACTCGTTTAAGGGGCCCACCTCGTTTTTTCTCTCTCTCTCTCTCTCTCTCTCTGAGTTGTATCCATTTGGCCACATTCAGCCTACTGTTTAAAGACGTTTATCCCCATCCAGGTGTCGTTTTTTCCTGACGAGCGGTATCGAGCCAGCATATTTTGTATAATGTTTTTGACAGCAGGCTAAATTTCTCCATACAATGCTGCTCGCTATCCCTCACCAAGAAGAAATTGACACCTGGATGGGGATAAACGTCTTAAAACAGTTGGCTGAATGGGACCGAATAGATACAAGCAAGAAAAAAAAAGAGAAAATGAGAGAAGAAAAGGCAGGTGACCCCCCTTAAGAATATCACCCATATAATTACAACTCTTCACGTTAGGTTGGGCTACTCTCATGTAGGGTGTACAGTCGGCCTAATAAGTGATGTCTCGGCACCATGTATGTTTTCATCAATAATAGGTATCAGCAATATTTACACATGATTTCTTCTTTTTGAGCGAGATATACCACCATGTTCCTATACTTACCCACCCTATCCAATATCTGACAGACATTTATAAAGCACAGAGAGAGCCAAATGTAAAAACAGCTGGGACATTACTGTACAACACCACTGTACATTCGTGGTTAGAAATTTATGTACAATTATCAGAGGCAAAATTATGATAAACTGGTGAACTATTTTGATTAACTGCTTGAGCCACAAAGATTATATTACTGGGAATCACTTGTTAAGGGGCTAGTGGCTGACTGTTGCTCTATTAACTGCTTGAGCCACAAAGATTATATTACTGGGAATCACTTGTTAAGGGGCTAGTGGCTGATTGTTGCTCTATTCATTCCTTTTTTTTTTTTTTTTTTTTTTTTTTTTTTCTTTTTTTTTTTTTTCTCTGTGATTGAGGGAGGCAAAAGGCATAACTGCCTATAGCGAGTGCCTCCCCCATAGTTGAAAGAGTGACAGGGCCAAAATCAAGGGACGTTCGAGCCAAAATGCCTGGACACACGGAGTTTGAAGCAATTTAAGTCATAGGAAGCGGGAAAAACTGATTATGGGAGAGAGTTCCAGAGCTCAGCTGTTGAGTAGAAGAAAGTTTGAGAGTAACGTTTCACTCTTGGGTTGGAGAGTTGCACAGAGGGATTGAGTTGCAAGACGGGTACCACGTGCCCTACGTAAAGGAGGTGGTATGAACTGGGATAGCTCTGAGGAACACTGATTATTATAGTAGCGATAGAATAGTGAGAGAGATGCAACATTGCGGCGGAGAGAGAGAGATTGCAGAGAGTTGGTAAGTGGACGGGAGTTAATGATACGAAAGGCCTTCCTTTCAACCTTGTCTAGGAGAGCGGTGTGAGAGGAACCTCCCCACACATGTGAACAATACTCAATACAAGGGCGCACTATGCCCCTGTACAGAGCAAGAAGCTGTGCAGGGGAAAAGAACCCCCTAAGGCGGTTGAGCACACCCAGCTTCTGGGAGGCTGCCTTAGCAAGACTGGTAATATGGTCCTTCCAAATGAGAGCAGAAGAAAAAGAGACACCAAGAATATTGAGAGAAGATGAAGGGTTGATTTTTGTATTGTTGAAGAATAAGGGATAGTCCGCTGGGAGATCCTGTCGGGTAGATAGATGGAGAAATTGGGTTTTGGAAGCATTAAAGTTAACAAGGTTTTCTCTGCCCCAATTGGAAATAGTATTTAGATCAGAATTTAAGAGTTGTATGGCTTCATTACGTTTGTCGTTGAGGGATTGTTGGCTGGGGAGTTGTGAAAAAGTGATGGAGTAGTGTAAGGTTGAGTTGTCTGCGTATGAATGGATGGGAATTAAGGTACAGTTAAGGAGATCATTTATAAAAATTAGAAAGAGAATAGGAGATAGGACAGAGCCCTGAGGAACACCGGAGTTTATAGGGTGAGGAGGTGAACAATGGCCGTCCACAACCGCGGCTATGGAACGGCCGGAAAGGAAATTAGAGACAAAGGCACAGATGGAGGGATAGAAACCGAAGGAGGGTAGTTTAGAAATTAAAGATTTATGCCAGACTCTATCGAAGGCTTTCGATATGTCTAGTGCAATAGAAAAAGTCTCACCGAAGTCCCGAAAGGAGGATGACCAAGAGTTAGTAAGATATGAAAGAAGATCACCAGTAGAGCGACCCTTAAGGAAGCCATACTGGCGATCTGAGAGCAGATTATGAAAAGAGAAATGCTTAAGAAATTTGGAAGCAAGAATAGTTTCAAAAACTTTAGAAAGACAAGAAATGAGAGCAATTGGACGATAGTTGGAGGGTTGAGAGCGGTCACCCTTCTTTGGGACAGGTTGAATGTGAGCAAACTTCCCGCATGAAGGGAAGACGTTAGAGGATAGACAGAGACGAAAGAGTTTGCCTAGGCAGGGAGTCAGCACGGAAGCACAGTTTTTGAGAACAACAGGAGGAACACCGTCCGGACCGTACGCCTTATTAGTGTTAAGCCCAGAGAGGGTAGAAAGTACATCTTTTGAAGAGATTAGGATATTAGGCATAAGTAAGAGAGAGGAGGGTGGAGAGGGAGGAATAGCACCGGAATCATCCAAGGTGGAGTTTCTAGCAAAAGTTTGAGCGAAGAGTTTAGGTTTGTCAGAGAAAGAAGTGATGGTTGTGCCATCAGAGTGGGAAAGGGGAGGGAAAGACGAGGAAGAGAAATTGTTGGAGAGGTTTTTGGCTAGATGCCAGAAAGCTTGGGAAGAGCTAGAGTTGGATAGTTCAGTGCATTTATTATTGATGAAAGAGTGTTTAGCAAGTCGAAGAACAGATTTGGCTTGATTCCGGGCAGAAACATATGAAGAATGAGAGTCTTGAGTTTTAAGGCGTCGGTACCGTTTGAATGCTTCCTCCTTATTGTGGACAGCAGTAGAACAGGTGTGAGTAAACCAAGATTTTTTAGCATTAGTCTGAGAGAAAGAGAATGGAATGTATGCTTCCATGCCCGATAGGATTACCTCGGTAATGCGTTCAGCACTCTCCGAGGGTCCTCGGCCACGGAAGCAGAAATCATTCCATGGGAAATCAAAGAAGTACTGCCGAAGAGCCTCCCAGTCGGCAGCGCCAAAATGCCACAAGCGCCGCCGGCTAGGAGGATAGGGTGGCCGTACTGGAGAGATAGGACAGGTGACAGAGATAAGTTTATGGTCGGAGGAGCCCAAAGGAGAGAAAAGATCGACAGTATAAGAAGAAGGGTTAGAAGTTAGAAACAGGCCAAGAATGTTGGGCCGATCTCCGATGCGATCCGGGATACGGGTGGGTTGCTGAACTAACTGCTCTAGGTCATTTAGGATAGAAAAGACGTAGGCTTGTTCACCAGGTGGATCAGTAGTGTGAGAGGAGAGCCATTGGCGGTGGTGAACGTTGAAATCTCCTAAGATGGAGATTTCCGAGAAAGGAGAAATGGATAGAATGTGTTCCACTGTAGAGTTTAGATAGTCAAAGAATTTGGGAAAGTTGGTAGAGTTAGGGGAAAGATAGACAGCACAGAAATATTTAGTAAGAGAATGACAGGAAAGTTTGAGCCATAAAGTTGAGAATTCAGAGGAGTCGAAATCGGGAACACGAGAGCAAGTGAGTTTGTTGTGCATATATGCACAACATCCGCCTTTGGCTTTGAAACTAGGATAGAGAAAGTAGGAGGACACAGAGAAGGGGCTGCTGGATGTTGCTACAGACACCTGAGTTTCGGTGAGGAAGAGAAGATCAGGTTTGTAGGAGGAGAGATGGTTCTCCACAGAGTGAAAGTTAGAGGAAAGTCCACGAATGTTGCAGAAATTAATATAAAGAGTAACAGGCGGAGGTCCAGGTAATTGTGTGGGGTCGTCAGGGGATGGTCGGTCGGGTGACTGATTAATATTTAGTTTTCTCGCTACACCTCCATCAAGCTTAGAAAGACACCCCCTAGGGCCTAGACCCTCCTTCAAGATTAATTTGTACATGTTTGGTAGAAAAATGTCCCGGATGAAAGCCGGATCTTTCTAAAATTTCAGTCTCGTTATCGCTCGTCAGAAAAAAAAACTACATGGTACGAAAGGTCTTAATATTGACAAATAAATTGGGTGAAAGGTATTATAATCGACAAACTAATGGAACGAACGTCTTAAAACCTCAAAACTAATATGCTAAACATGAGGGAGAAAGGGGTCCAGAAAAAGCGACTACCTCCCCCTTAAACATATATAAACAAATCATTATGTCAGAGTGTGTTGAATTAAATACCTCCACAGACAAATAAATATAGACCATTCGGGTATAGGTTGTAGTGAGAGATGTAGTGTAGGGCATAATGGCGTAAAAGAACAAATAGGGATGTATTGAAGAAGGAGTCTGCCTCGTTTGGGCCAATAGGCCTTCTGCAGATTTCCATTTTTCTTATGTTCTTATGTTAACTACCTGTTAAGAAACCCTCCAGGTTACACTTGTTGAATGTTTAACTCTCACTTGATAAACATTAAATGATTATTTACTATCTCGTATCAAAAGCGGCTGTAGATAAAAAAACATATTTCCCTTACGTAATATTTCACGAGTTCTTGTATCAACGAAATTTCAAAATGTGAACCACTGACGACTATCAACACATCACTTACATATAAGCAATACTGCTATGTACTGTACTGTACTGTACTGTACTGTACTGTATAATTATGCAAGTCATTCGATAAGAAAACAATGGTATCATAATCCATTACCCTCTCTTTGCCGGCGACGTCTTTTAAACTTTATTCTGGCTACTACTAGACAATTTTATTCAGTTTCAAAAGGTCCTCCAGCATTTTATAGGTTTTGAACTATCTCACTTAACCCTTTTAAAGGTGAACTACTCGAATGAATGAAAAAAAAACGAAGATTAATGCAGGGTAATAACTTGGCATGAATATACTGTAATATGTAGGCCTATATATGGGCAATATCGATACAATTCCAACTCCAGAAAATAATACAATAATATTCAAGGACACTACACCAGCGCTATTAGAAACAATTTATCAGGGAAAATAGGGACCAATAGATTCGCCATATTTTTCTCATTTTAGTCAGCATGGAGGAATTTAGTTATTGACAAATTTAAAATACCCGATTTCACCGAAAATCATCAGAGTCCCGACCGTAAACAAAGCATTCAGTCGACTTGACCTCCTTCTCCTTGCTTTGTAGGTAGCGGCAACAGCGCGATTAATGGCACGGGAATGACTCACCGAAAAAAAAAGAAAGGGAACCACCAACGTTGTTTAGCCCCTTAAAGATCAACACATATGAGGATGAAAATAAGTCAAGGGGGGGGGGGGGGGGCGCTCATGTATCCAGTTTACCCCACAATTTCTCTCAACTACTGTAAAAGCGCGATTCACCCAATAAATGGCGCAATTTGACACTGTACCTTCAGATTGATGGATAATGGGTAAGTTAATACAAATCCTCCACTCAAACCATGAAAAACTACAATAAAACACTATATTCTTTGAAGAAAAAAACAAAGAAACATGGTAAATAAGGCGGATGTAGTCTTGTTGAACGTAACCATAAGGTTAATTACCATGAATACTGCTTGACCAGTTTAAACAGTGTGACCCCCGTAGCGCGATTGTTCACATCTTTTATGAGAGGTTGGGCTCGGGATTTCTGTACCCTGTTAATTATAAGTAGGATTTTCAGGGTGCCAATCTAAAGGCGAATCGTTTCGATTTTTTGTTATATATATATATATATATATATATATATATATTTCGTATCCTCTTCATGCCCTCATTTGTGTATACAGTGTACATTCTGATGCCAAAGTTTCTAGCCCGTTATTAATTTACTGTAGATATTCGTGGATTTCACCTGTTTTTAATTATGGAAGCATATCTCTGGAAGCTAATATATATTACTATTTATTGAAAAATAAGTTTTATCCAAAAATTAAGCCAGATATATATAATTGCATAAAGGCACAGAGGGTTTACGAATTCATATGAGAGGGCTAGAGACTATGGCATCCGAGCGTACATATATCTTTCCCTCATGAACCATATGAGAGGGCTAGAGACTATGGCATCCGAGCGTACATATATCTTACCATCATGAACCATATGAGAGGGCTAGAGACTATGGCATCCGAGCGTACATATAACTTACCATCATGAACCATATGAGAGGGCTAGAGACTATGGCATCCGAGCGTACATATATCTTACCATCATGAACCATATGAGAGGGCTAGAGACTATGGCATCCGAGCGTACATATATCCTACCATCATGAACCATATGAGAGGGCTAGAGACTATGGCATCCGAGCGTACATATATCTTACCATCATGAACCATATGAGAGGGCTAGAGACCATGGCATCCGAGCGTACATATATCTTACCATCATGAACCATATGAGAGGGCTAGAGACTATAGCATCCGAGCGTACATATATCTTACCATCATGAACCATATGAGAGGGCTAGAGACTATGGCATCCGAGCGTACATATATCTTACCCTCATGAACCATATGAGAGGGCTAGAGACTATGGCATCCGAGCGTACATATATCTTACCATCATGAACCATATGAGAGGGCTAGAGACTATGGCATCCGAGCGTACATATATCTTACCATCATGAACCATATGAGAGGGCTAGAGACTATGGCATCCGAGCGTACATATATCTTACCATCATGAACCATATGAGAGGGCTAGAGACTATGGCATCCGAGCGTACATATATCTTACCATCATGAACCATATGAGAGGGCTAGAGACTATGGCATCCGAGCGTACATATATCTTACCATCATGAACCATATGAGAGGGCTAGAGACTATGGCATCCGAGCGTACATATATCTTACCATCATGAACCATATGAGAGGGCTAGAGACTATGGCATCCGAGCGTACATATATCTTACCATCATGAACCATATGAGAGGGCTAGAGACTATGGCATCCGAGCGTACATATATCTTACCCTCATGAACCATATGAGAGGGCTAGAGACTATGGCATCCGAGCGTACATATATCTTACCCTCATGAACCATATGAGAGGGCTAGAGACTATGGCATCCGAGCGTACATATATCTTACCCTCATGAACCATATGAGAGGGCTAGAGACTATGGCATCCGAGCGCACATATATCTTACCCTCATGAACCATATGAGAGGGCTAGAGACTATGGCATCCGAGCGTACATATATCTTACCCTCATGAACCATATGAGAGGGCTAGAGACTATGGCATCCGAGCGTACATATATCTTACCCTCATGAACCATATGAGAGGGCTAGAGACTATGGCATCCGAGCGTACATATATCTTACCCTCATGAACCACATGAGAGGGCTAGAGACTATGGCATCCGAGCGTACATATATCTTACCCTCATGAACCATATGAGAGGGCTAGAGACTATGGCATCAGAGCGTACATATATCTTACCCTCATGAACCACGCCTGATGGATTACCAGAGAGTAAAGCCGGTACCACACAGATCCTTTATCGTCAACTTGTAATAGTCAACACTTTTCTGGTAACATTTCTGATGTCTATTGTCCTGGCATCGCGCGGGAACTAGACTTTTAATAGATCTAAGGGGACATAATTATATAGAAGTAATTACTTCATAAGCTGCCAGGCCAGTGTTGAGGATAAATGCTGGGGAAAAAAAAAACCGCTCGTGTGATTCCGATCTAAAGCTGAGGTCTCGGGAAGTGAATCATCAAGTTACGGATTATATCTTATCAAACCAAAGTTTTTCACAACAGACGTCAAGCGAACAGTTGCCGAGCGTGTCATGGTTATATACGTGGGGAGAGGGAGAGATTAACTTATCAAAACAGTACCACTCATTATTTTCGTACATAAAGCTGATACTCTCATATAATCCATGAAGCATTGTCAGTATAAACATATCTAGAACACAATTAAATCTTCATATCAAAACAATAACATTTCTTTCCTTGCCATATAATAGTTTTATTATTAGCTTATATACAGAGACATATGAGTAAGTGTTCAATTTTTCTTCATAAAATGAAAGTGGGGGAGATTAGAATTGAATTGTTGTTTGTCAGTCTCTATGTATCTACACTATATATATATATACCGGTATATGCCTATAGATGGGAGATAGGACAACTTTGTTGACATGTTAATTTTTGGTATATTTATTTGATAACTACGTCGTCCGATATATATTTATCTCTAAATTAATATTCACGAATATTAAAATGGCAATCTTTGTTTACAGTTTTTATTGAAATTTGCTTTCACAAATAAAATAGGTGATGTTTGCATGCACCAACCACTACACTTATTGTTTGTGTGGTGGATATTTTCGTTTTGCGGGGAAATATTATTTATTTCATGTACATTCAAAGTTCTTCCTCTACAGTACATTGTTATCATCCTACATGGAACTGGAATGATGTAATTGTTGGCTACAGACAAGAATGTCTTTCATATAGTTACCAAAACATGGACTTCATAACAATTATTATGTGGATGGTTGGTTCTGCAGTAATATACCACTATTACTAAAGCATTGCTGCAACATTATAAACTCCTAAGTTAACCTGCTGGCTATAAATATACATTATAAAAACTGTAATCTTGTATCTCTTCACAGAACATGTACCAGGTTCACAGCTTGGAAACTGTGCATTTCGTTTTCTTTACAATTTCGAGATAATGTATTTGTGCCGCATTACGCCAATTGACAGTGTGATATAAAAGATCGGGGTGTGTCTATTACACCAATTGACAGTGTGATATAAAAGATCGGGGTGTGTCTACTACTTAACGTTGAACATATGTTTATTCATAACATTACTTAATTGTTACGTGTGTTCTGTTCTAGTAAATTGAAGACGATTGTATTGATCTGATTAGAAATTTTACCCAGCAAAAGGGTTAGTGTAGTGAATCGAAGTAATAAAGTCTCAACCTTAATCGTTCCTCACATTGGCTAGTGCCGTAGCAAAGCCTGAGCCAGTGTTGTGACATGCTTGGCGTCCATACCGAGGATTTATTGCGAAACTGGAGAACGTTTGAGATACTGCCCGGGGCAGGGGTCACACGAGGGATACACATAACATAAAAAAGGAACACTGGGTTAAGTGCCAGAGTATAATTATACAGTACATATATACAATACATATACAGTACATAATTATACAGTATATACAGTGCATACATACAATACATATACAGTACATATACAGTATATACAGTACATACATACAATACATATACAGTACATACGCAATTTGTTTCTGGTGAATTTCTATCCCTATCTTTAATTCTGGCAGAATTTCGGGGCACTTTTTCATCGGCAACTATGTTGACGTTAGATTGACATAGATGGCTGATTGATTAAAAAAATCATAAGCTTCCATATTATAGTTGACGAGAAAAGTACTAGTGTGACCCCGTATTATACTGCAAGACGTGGGTCTGAGAGTGTGGGAAGCATGACACTGGAATGCTATTTCAAGGCAGTGGGAGGCCTGGATCGGAAAATCATAAAACAAAACACAATAAAACTGAGGATTCGAAGATGTTTATGCTGTACAGTACAAGGTGACGTGAGATCGATAATGAGGGGTTGGGATGCAGGGTCGTAACAAGTCAAAGTACAGGTTAATTTGGGAGCTAAATTAGGTTACTGGCCACTTTTAACTATAGTTCGTTCCTAATTATTTTTAAAATCTGTCGAACAGACATACGCGCTAACAGATATTCAAGGGACAAGCTGTGCGTAAGGTGTGAAATTAATGGTCATAAAAAAAAGTGTGGAAAGATGGAATACTCAATGGGATGTATGATGCGCATGGGTTATACTGTATAAACTTGTGTATTATATCACCGATCATCTGTAGCATTGGGATGCATGGCGAGACGGAACATGAGGAAATAAAACGAAGTTGTGTGAATTAGGAGAGGCTGCCTGAGGAAAGAGGATATAGTGGGGAAACATAAGAGAAACTGGTGCCTCTAAAGTTGTCCTGTCTGTCTTATGTTCTTATGTTCTTGTAGTCACTATCAACAGTCATAGCCTACCTCTTCAGTAAGAATAACTAATACGTTCTTGGCAAACATAAATAAACCTTTATATATTTTTTGTTTTTTTAAGAGACAATGAACGGAGGAAGGAAAACACAGATAAAACAAAAAGGTCCATGTGCCTAAAGGCATCCTCCATTCATAAAATGTTTGTAACAACTAGATTTAAACTTTTGTAGATTGTAAGTTTGTGGAAAGCAACTCGAGGGAAGTGAATTTCAAAGAGTAGTAGTTCTAGGGATAAATGAATTTTGATAAGCAGAAGTTCTGCATTGTGGAGGAGAAAGTGTAAATTCATGGTCGCTCTCAGCTGCCCTAGTTCTACGGGGAAAGATGTGGAGAGGTGGCACAATTGAAGCAAGTTCCTCGGAACAATTGCTGTGAAAATATCTGTAGAGTAATGCAACATTTCTTCGTATGGATAATGTAGGAAGGTCCTGTGTGATTGCAGGGTTATTGATTAATCTAATAGCTTTATTTTGAATTTTGTCCAACTGCCTCAATGCAGCCACTCCACTTCCACTCCACAGAGGTGAACAGTAATCCATCTGAGAACGCACATGACTTTTATATATCACGGCCAACTGCTCGTCAGTGAAGAATTCTCGAACTCTGTACAGGAGTCCCAGTTTTTTAGAGGCATTCTTAGCAATGCTTCTAACATAATGTGTCCAGCTCAAGTTAGTAGTTAATGTTACACCGAGAATGTCAATACTAGGGGAAGTGGGAATATTTACATCATTAAAAAATATATGGGAGTCAGTGAGATTCTCTCAGAAAATTGAATGTACTTGGTTTTCTGTGCATTAAAGGAAACTAGATTCTTTTGTCCCCATTAATTAATTCTAGAAAGGTCCTGGTTCAGAGAAATTGCAGTGTTTATTTTTGAATTTATAGATCGGGTTGGGTGAAAGAATTGGTAAATGTGAAGGAACTGTGGAGTGTTGAGTCATCTGCGTAGGACTGTATTGGATTAGGAGTGGTAGATATGAGATCATTGATATGAATGAGGAACAGAGTTGGGGCCAAAACTGATCCCTGGGGAACACCAGCATTTATTGAGTGAAATTAGGAATAAAGGCCATCTACCATTACACATATTTTTCTGTTATGAAGATAAGAAGAAATTAGTGGAACTAATGATGCAAGGCCGTAGTGTGACATCTTCGACAATAAGGATTGATGCCAGACTCTATCAAATGCCTTTGATATATCCAGTGCTATTGTATGTGTTTCACCATGTTGGTCTGTAGCTTGGTTGATTTGATGCGTAAGAAGGCAAAGAATGTCTGCAGTTGATCGACATCGTCTAAAACCATATTGCCTATCACTGATTAATTTATTATTCTCAAGATGCTTAATTATCTGATTATTTAATATAATTTCAAAGACTTTACCAAGCGTGGAAGTTATAGCTATTGGTCTGTAGTTTGATGGATCTGAAGAGGCACCTTTTTTAGGAACTGGATGGATGTTTGCTTCTTTCCAGGGTACTGGGAAGCATGAGGTATGAGTACACAGACGGAAAATGTTTGCCAATACAGGAGCGAGCACCAAGGAGCAATTCTTAAGTAATATTGGAGGAATTTCATCTGGACCAGGAGCCTTATCTACTGAGCGATTCTGCAAAATAGTGTTGACATGTCTGGTGTGGATCTTAAGTGAGGGAATTTCAGGCGAATTAAAATGAAGTACAGGGACATCTTCATTTATTTCATCTAAGGTGGAGTTGGTGGAGAAAGTATCCGCAAGAAGGTTAGCTTTACCTCGTGGGTCACTTACAAGATTGCCAGTCCGAGATTTTAATGGTGGAATGGATGAAGCAGTAGTGAAGTTGGATTTGAATGAGTTAAGAAGAGACCAAAATATTTTGTTATCATTTGGATTATTTAGAAGTTTATTTGCCTGCTTGTGGAGAAAGTTTGATTTAGTTAGGTTTAATACAGTTTTGGCATGATTTCTGATGTTTCTAAAGTAATTAAAGGCTTCATGTGTTTTTGATCTTGTGTATGCATTGTAGGCTATTGCTTTTTGTTCAGTTACTCTAGCACAATTATGGTCAAACCATTTAGGTGAATTAGATCTTTTACTGTACTTTTGATGAGGAATAAAAGTTTCCATTCCAATTTTTACAAAATCTTGTATGTGGCTCAAGGGTGTGTGTGCATCATTAGAAAAGAAAGAGGTCCAGGGAATATTAATAAAGAAACCTTGAAGACCCTCCCAGTCTGCCCTATCGTAATGCCATTTAGTCACCAAAATAGGTTCAGAGTGGGAAGGTGTGGTAGGTGATAGACAGGTGGCCTGTATCAGACAGTGATCAGAAGATCCAAGCGGGGATACCTCACTGTAACATCATAATTTTCTGAATTGGTTGTTAAAAATAAGTCCAGTAGGTGGGAATTATGATTAGGATTATCTGGTACACGGGTGGGTTGGTTGACTAGTTGAGTGAGATTAAATGAGTCTGCAAATAGCTCACATTCAAGACCAGCATCATCAGTCTTGGCTGAATGAGTGAGCCATTCCACATTATGGACATTAAAATCACCCAACACAGTGATTTCAGAAGAAGCAATGAAGTTGAGGACACCGAGTTGTGAGGACAGAGAATCAAAAAGACTTTGCTTTGGAGAAGTATTTGGGGAACGGTAGATGCAACATATGTATTTAAATTTACCAGCAGAAATTAATTTGTATATAGAATAACCAAAATAGGGACAATTGAAACTAGTAACCTCCTCCAGGGCAATTTCAGATCTTGCGAAGCAACATACACCTCCTTTAGGTCTGAAATTTTGGAGCAGTTGATAACCTGGAAAATTAAATCTAGACGTGTCAGATGTGAATGTTACTTGAGTCTCTGTCAAAAAAAGGAGAGTAGGGGATTCTGCTTGAAGAAATTGATGTACAGAATTGATGTTAGAGTGAAGTCCCCTTATATTGCTAAAGAAAAAGCTGCACCGACGAGCAGCTTTGGGACGTTGCAATGCTGTTGACACAGTCGCATGATGACGACCGGGAGGGCCCTGTGTCAATGACCCAACCCTGCCGGGGGTGGATATCCGGGGGACCACCAGGTTTGCTCTTAACAATTATTGTACTGCCATATTTAATTTTGTTTATGTTTTGTTGAAGAGCATTTTATTTATTTCCTTACATCAAGAGCTGAGCTTATAGACAAAATAGTGCACCTTGAGGCCAGTGTTACACAAACACTTCTTCCCTCAGCTTTGATCGTCAACACTGATCTGCTAGCTTATGAGGTAAACATCATAAATATATCAGTTATATTTTTGTGTTCAGTTCACATTCCGATATCAGTATAAAAAACCCCAGAAATGTTGCCGGAAAAAATTCTAGATATCGAACATTAACGATAAAATCTCTCGTGGAATACCCGCTTGGAACAGGACTTTTGCGTGTGCCTATACAGAAGGGTGTGAGGGTGACATAGGTCTGGCCGCCGCCTTCTGTCACTGGCGTCAGAGTTCACCCTTTTTAGCGACAAGAGAAAGATGAACAGCGTTGTTATAGGAGACATGGAGGCAGGGTTACCAAATGAAGTCCCCTAGATGATAAATAAATGCCGGAAAATCGCTACAATAATGGCACAATATCGCTTTAACATGGCTCAAATCTCCAGAATATCCCTCGAATTCATGTCGCTAGATGTAAACATTTGGCTCTAGATCGAAGTAAATACCTCTAGATCTAGCGGGAAAGTAGCTAATTTGGCAACACTAATAATGGAGGCCGGGTAGCCTACTCTGTTGGATACTTGGGCATGCTATGTCGCGTGGAAACTTATATGAAAACGGCCGGGAAAGAATTACTATATATATATATCATATAGATACAGTATATTGTAAGCTTTATCTGCATTATAACCCTACACACCGCCTTAGATGTGAATCCCTAGACACTATTTTTCCCTCATGTGTGTGTGTGAGTGTTCGAAAAATATATCAAGAATGAATGAACGTATTTCGAAGAAACTTGGTAAGAATCTGCATAAAGTATACAGTACCGGGATAAATTCTACGAACTTTGTGTTATTATTTGGCAACGCACTTGTCCCCCACTCATACGTGACCATAACAGGTTTGTAACTTGGTAATACTGATTGGCAAGATACACAGCAAATATTTAGTAGCCGAATGTCTCCAAGTCAGCAAAATGACAAAGTATGTAAAGTATGTAAGAAGCAAACATCCATCCAGTTCCTAAAAAAGGTGCCTCTTCAGATCCATCAAACTACAGACCAATAGCTATAACTTCCACTCTTGGTAAAGTCTTTGAAATTATATTAAATAATCACATAATTAAGCATCTTGAGAATAATAAATTAATCAGTGATAGGTAATATGGTTTTAGACGATGTCGATCAACTGCAGACATGCTTTGCCTTCTTACGCATCAAATCAACCAAGCTACAGACCAACGTGGTGAAACACATACAATAGCACTGGATATATCAAAGGCATTTGATAGAGTCTGGCATCAATCCTTATTGTCGAAGATGTCACACTACGGCCTTGCATCATTAGTTCCACTAATTTCTTCTTATCTTCATAACAGAAAAATACGTGTAATGGTAGATGGCCTTTATTCTCAATTTCACTCAATAAATGCTGGTGTTCCCCAGGGATCAGTTTTGGCCCCAATTCTGTTCCTCATTCATATCAATGATCTCATATCTACCACTCATAATCCAATACATTCCTACGCAGATGACTCAACACTCCACAGTTCCTTCACATTTACCAATTCTTTCACCCAACCCGATCTTACAAATTCAAAAATAAACACTGCAATTTCTCTGAACCAGGACCTTTCTAGAATTAATGGATGGGGACAAAAGAATCTAGTTTCCTTTAATGCACAGAAAACCAAGTACATTCAATTTTCTAACCGACAGAATCTCACTGACTCCCTTATATTTTTTAATGATGTAAATATTCCCACTTCCCCTAGTATTGACATTCTCGGTGTAACATTAACTACTAACTTGAGCTGGACACATTATGTTAGAAGCATTGCTAAGAATGCCTCTAAAAAACTGGGACTACTGTACAGAGTTCGAGAATTCTTCACTGACGAGCAGTTGGCCGTAATATATAAAAGTCATGTGCGTTCTCAGATGGATTACTGTTCACCTCTGTGGGGTGGAAGTGGAGTGGTTGCATTGAGGCAGTTGGACAAAATTCAAAATAAAGCTATTAGATTAATCAATAACCCTGCAATCACACAGGACCTTCCTACATTATCCATACGAAGAAACGTTGCATCCCTTGCATTATTCTACAGATATTTTCACAGCAATTGTTCCGAGGAACTTGCTTCAATTGTGCCGCCTCTCCACATCTTTCCCCGTAGAACTAGGGCAGCTGAGAGCGCCCATGAATTTACACTTTCTCCTCCACAATGCAGAACTTCTGCATATCAGAATTCATTTATCCCCAGAGCTACTACTCTTTGGAATTCACTTCCCTCGAATTGCTTTCCACAAACTTACAATCTGCAAATGTTTAAATCCAGTTGTTACAAACATTTTATGAATGGAGGATGCCTTTAGGCACATGGACCTTTTTGTTTTATCTGTGTTTTTCCTTCCTCCGTTCATGGTCTCTTTTAAAAAAAAAAAAAAAAAAAAAAAAAAAAAAAAAAAATAGTTGGTAAAGAAGTGAATGTTAGTAAGAACAAATCGAGTCTTAGTTTAACCCAACATGCGTAAATAATTTGATTTGAGTAATGAACACGAACAAGGAACGAAAGGATATACACTTTACATACTCATACACGAAATAAATACTAATATTAAAATTGGCCTAAGATGGGATATAACAAGATTCCACTTCCACTCGATTAGCATCCCACCACTACTGAAAAAATTAAAGTGATTAAGATTAGTTTTACCTGTCTCAGCTTTTGGACAGAGGCAAGGTATACGAAGGAAAACCGAAGACAGTAGTAGTAGTAGTATTAGTAGTAGTATCAGTGTTATGGCTTAGGTTGTTTTTATCTTCTTCTGCGGACTAGGTGCTAGGTTTTTCACAATACGTAGACGGAGGTCTTTAAAATAAAAAAAGGTGCTAACATGTGAGAATCCACCTCTCAAACCCAATTGGCTCAGTAGTTCTGAACCTCCGCAACACTACAAGCGAACTGGGCCAATGTGCAGTTATCTTTATTCTGTTGGGGAGATTGTAGGCACCAATCGAGCAGGGCAATACCCAGGGGAGGCCACATTGGCATATGATAAGGAATTGCTGGAGCTCCTGTTTCACTTGTCTGGCTTCCTTCACTGTTTCTATTTGTGCCTCACCTACACAGAGTAATCCATGAATTCTGGTTTCATGTATGTTACTAATTTCAGCAACGTGTTCGTAAATTTCTCGGTCAGTTTCCACTGATTGAGCTGGGGGTCTGTATATTAAAGTTAACTTTAACATTATTCCCTGATGATGTTTTAGTAATACCTAACATATGCCGATATTTTCAATGTGCAGTTTTGATATTAAGACGGGGTTAAGAGTTTCTTTGATGAAGAACAGAACGCCTCCATTTTTGTTGATTCAATTTTTCTCAAACATTGTATAAACGGAAAGGGTATATTCTGCTGAAAAGTCTCTGTCTTCCGTATTTCACCATGATTCCGTAATACAGATTATATCATAATTTTCTGAAAACACAGTTTCCTATTGTTATGCCGGGTCGTAATACAACCTAGCTTAGTTCTTGGTCTTTACTCAAATCCAACTATGAACTTTTAGACTCAATGTTCTCTCAACAGGGACACGTCGAACACGTTCTTATTCACAAGTTAGGTACTCAATCAGGTTAAGATGAACACAATAACTACACACATGTAATTATACACTCTTATTTATTCAACTGACATATAGATATTACTATTATTATACTCCTTGACTATTATTGAGGAATAGTAAGCAAGTATGTAGGCGTTGACATAGACAAATGATAGTTACTTCACTCATATAAATAGGCTTAAAGTGTGGGTGGATATTTAGTGCACTACTATAAGGAATAGCCAGCAAACAATTATTAACATGTATAACACACTTAGGTCTGGTAAGAACAAACAATGAGCATGAATCAACGATAATATTATAATGGAAGTATGCAATAATAAGACAAACATACACATAGATAAAACTCTTGATAATAATATATATGAGAGTTGAGTATCTACTGTAAATTATTCTGAACAAGCTTCGGGCAGGTTGAACGAAATCTGTAAGTACGCGTCAATAAGATGGGGTGGAACAAAAAGGAAAGTGTATGAAGAGTTCTGGGGTGAACGCTCGCTCACGGGTGGCGGGAAGCGAGGGGGGGGGGGGGTGAGGAGATTTAAAGGGCTAACGCGCACAGATTAGATTGGGCTAGGTAGGTCACTCAGGTCATATGTTTGACTGCGATGATCAAAATGGTATTTATAGTTAGTGCGATATTATTCTGAATAAGGGAAGGAATAGGTTGAAATTCAAAGGAGAGGAGGGGTGAATTATTTTTTACTATTAATGATGCATTTAGATTATTAGGAGAGCATTTATATCATGAGCATACTTATTAATAAATTCTTATATGCAAAGATAATCTCACGGGTCGAGGAATTCAGATTTAATGATTTATAATTATCTACTGAAGAATACTCGAAGGTTGAAGATAACCTAACTGAATCAGGCAATAGATTGATTACAGTAGATTAGAGAGCGCATCAACAAATTAGCGTATACGAGTAGTTATAATAATACTACAAGTTAAATATGGCATACACGACGAAGTTGCACTTAGATGGAAATACCTGATAAGGTATGAAGGAGATCTGAACTGGTTAACAGACTCCTATTTGGAATACAGAACAAATTGGCGTTGTATTAGAGTTGGTGAAATAATTTGACAATAGATCTACACAGAACTAGAATTCCTAGACGAGCAGGATCGAAATTATCTATTTCATAACAGAATAAACTAATACGTTATTCACAAATTATACTATTAACGCACAACAAAATAAGGCGTAATAAGAGAGGAGAGCGGAGTTTAATTAGATATGAAATTGGGCGTAGGTTCTAGGTAAAAGTGAGGATTTAGCAGAGAATCAATTCACAGTATACACTTCAGCTTCAACTTGGTACATACATAAATATAATGGACATACACAAGGAAAATCTGTGAGTGTTCGGCTTGATTTTGGATTTACATTATTATGTGACGTATGCGTAGAATGTTTTATATGAACTTAGAAGAGAGGTTAACACTAGATCTTGGGCACAGATCTACACAAGGTTTAATATGGTTTCTGAAGGATTAATGCATACGCAAAAATAAAGGATCTTAGGCACAGATCTACACAGGGATTAGCAATGAATATTCACACATTTTACCTTACCTTCACATCAATAATCACAACGTAAGATACTCAGAGACACTTAGGGGAAGTTGGGGGTCGAGGTTCGAGAGCAAGTCTGGCCGACGTAGAGCGTAAGTTCGCCTGGACCAGACTTCAGGGCTACTTCGCACCGTCAGGAATCCCACATCCAGATGTCAGAGGCACACAACGGGGCTCGTTGTAGTCTCGAGGGGGGAGGGGAATGCAGTTGCCACTTTTAGTTAGATGCTCCGGACTTTTCAGACTTGAGAACATTACCGAGGTGGAAGTGCTTGCTTTCTCAACAATTTCGTCGAGTACATGTTCAAATATTTTCTTAGCTTCAACTTACAGGAATTCAATGTTAAAGGGATATAGTGAATCGTTGTGACATCAATAGTGAAGTAAATACTTAGCTTAAAAATACATGGTAGTTATCATAAGATACCTAATCATTTAAAGTATTTTATTTAATACTCCGGTGAGAGTTACTAAGTCTAGGAAGGATATAATAGCAGTTCTGGTGATTTTATTATAATTGAGGGTTATTGGTGAATCAGTGAATAACTCTGGTCTTCTCTACGTTCCTGGGTTGATCCAGAGTTCTTCGTAACAGTCTTGCACTGTAAATCCTAATATCCCCACTTATGTCAGTAGCACTCAGGTCTTTGATGCGGAACTTGCATAAACATTTGCTCGGTGTACTGCAAATCTGGCTGCTGGTGCAATGAAGGGTGGTGATTGGTGAGGAGGGTTTGAAACCTGGATGGTGATTGGCTGACACTCCCATTCTTTAATAGGGGTGACTGACCTAGGTGACCCGCCTTCCTGGTAGTCAGAAAACGGGAATGACCTGGTAAAATGGGGTACTCCTCTGTTTCTCGTTCCTCCGTATCATGAGAAACTGGTATGGAATGGTGTCTCTGTTGATTGTTTCTTCTTTTCTCCTTCCTACTCACCTGTAGGCTAGCAATCCTACAGGTGTTTGCCAACCCCATTCTATCCAACCCCGTCACTTCACCTATAGATCTGAAAATGTATTGTGTATGCTACGGGCGTTTACATGAAACACCTTTAGAGTATTAGGGCTAGATTTTATTAACTGCATTTTCTGAATTTCTGGTTCTAGTGAGAATTACACTGCCCTGCATGTCTATCCACAGTCGACCCTGTTTTTTGTATGGAAATCCTTAACTGCATCATTCAGCAGACGACCAAAGTGTGCTGCTCCTGAAAATATAAATTTATCATGATAAAAGTTATCCCCGGTATTCGCGAATCGAACGTCCTCCTCCCTGAAAAGGTTAGCGAGTCGGCGATTAACCTCTAAACTGCGTAACTTAGTTTGGAAAGGGATATGGCCCATGTGGCAGATTGACGATTTTGATAGGGATTACCGAATTGAGTGAAAATACAATCAACATCTTTGGAATGAAAGTACGCATCTATCCTGTCAATTTTACCTCCCTAGATAGCCTGGTTTTCCCGTGGCCGTGGCCAGAAGTTGTGTGGTTGGCCCACATAAGCACATCCCTGGCACATCCCTAAAGACCCACTTTTATGCATATATGCTTTATTGCACCTCATTACAGTCACTACATTGTTTATCCAAGGTACATGGGCTATTTACGGAGTATTATAATGTAGGGGAAGATGTGTTGAAGGTATAGGAATGGAATCGTAGCCCGATATAAAACAGAAATTTTTCAAAGAGAAGGAGTAACAATATGCGGTGTGAGAAGGATTTGTGATGGAAGGAGGAGGAGGAGAGAGGGACAGACAAGACTCTGTGGTGTGTGTCGCCCTCCTTCCCCTCGCCCCCGCACATCGTGCTACTGAAGGGTGCTTGGGCAGTTGTGTGTGACTCTGGAGCTAGTATGGGGCTGCAAGGGAGAGCACATTGTGCACAAAAAGCATGTCGTGCTTGTGTACTTGCACCTCAGGCAGGCATGTAGCAGTAGTGTTGCAGGAGTAGTAAGATCCTCAGACCAGGTCCATTTGACATCGTTGGATCCAACGTGGATGACGTATATCGTGTTTAAGGGGGCCAGCCTGGACACCTCGTCCACGGCAGCAACAACGTCGTCTACACCGCCACCCATGATACAAAATTTCTTTCTTGGCCTGGGGCCCTGGCGCAGAAATCTGTCAGTTGATTGCGGACCATGGAGTCACCCACTATAGGCAAACATCTTTGGTTTCTTCTTCCTTGGCTGTGTCTAAAAACTGTTTTGACATGTTACGGGGATGACCTTCCTGGTATTGGGGTGCACATTGTTTCTCACTGTAGTAAAGTTACCCTGGGGAAGAGGAGATTCATTAGTGGTTGTCTGTGTGTCTCCAATGGTCTAAGCTGGCACTGCATTAAACTTTGATGATACAGGGTGATCGAGCCTGATTTCAATGTCGGCATGTCGTATAGCTGGAATAGAAGCTTCATTACCATGTTGGCACTGATAAACTCTTCCAGTGTATTTACTCTGTAAGATAAAACATTTATTAGTTGAGTAGCCATTCTTTAACTTTTCTTCCAGCTCTATCCGTTGAATACAGAACCTGAAGTTCATGAAGTTTCCGTCTGGGAAGATCGTCGTACTTTAGCGTATGGACACGACCCGCAGTTGTGTAGATTAACCATTCTTAGAGACTTTATACATTATGCTGTAAATTAATAGAGATATAAGTTTTACAATATAAAAACTATAAGTAAGAGCAAATTAAGCCTGAAAAGAAAGCTCTCAATTGTATGCCTGGATAAAGGAACAAACTAAACAAAAATATGTTAGTAATATAGCACAATTATATACTGCACTTGTAAAAGCAGCAAAGTAGTTTAAGCCTGAAAGGAAGGAGAAACTTATACACCTGGAAAAAAGAACAGAAGAAGCAAAAATATATGTAAGTAATTATTTAAAAATCGTTCTTAACACCAATAAACCCCCAAATGAAATTAATAAAAGCATTTGATCCTCCCAGGATTCGAACCCAGAATATCACATACAGAATTTACACGCTCTAACCATTACGCTATCAAGATAGTTAAAGGTACAGCACATTACCACGATTATACATTTTTCGAAAACTGAATATCAATCTAATCATGTATTGAACCCAACTGCATTATGAATAGCCTAATGCTTATGGGAGAGAAAAGAACATTATATTGGGTACATATCTCAAAGGACCGACCTCACTACGAAATATTTCTGAACCTATTAATATTATTTTTAACATCGTTCTTAACACCAATAACCCCCCAAATTAAATTAATGTAAGCATGTGATCCTCCCAGGATTCGAACCCAGGATATAACATAGGAACTTACACGCTCAAACCATTACACCATCAATACCATTAAATGTACAGAATATGAGCACAATTAATATCCATTTATCGAAGTGTGTGTGACAAAACTGTATACTGTACTAATAAAAACAGCATGTAAACTAATTCTGAAAGGAAGGAGCGAGGGAAAAGATTAAATTAGCCTAATGAAAAACTTTATAAAAACAGTAATATTCAATATACACAGTGATGATACAATAAGAATAAAATTAGTTGTATAATATACCCGAAAAAGTGTAATAGGCCTATTAATAGTACTGTATAGTGACCTCCACCTGAAATGCACTTACATAGGGTATCAAAACTAATGAATACATTATTCTAACCCTGTATCAAACTATCTAACAATAGTAGGCTATGTGTGTGTAGTTTATATATAGTCAATTTAGATAAACATAAATTTCAACTAGTTGCAATACGAGCTAGAGTTAAATTTATATCTTACAATAATTGGGTTTGTTTACATAGCCTAGAGAGCACTGGCGTCACCATACTTGCTAAACCCAAGAACGCTTTGACAAACAAGTTTATCAGTAAAAAAATACAGCAGAATACGGGTAGTAACGTTGGTGATGTTGGCATATCGCGTATCGATGGGTGATGGTGGTGGATATTATTGTATGGTTAAGGGGGGGGGGGGGAGCTTGTTCTGGGACGCTCGTCCCATTAACTTGTCAATTTTAAGACCTTTTGCCCCATTTTGTTGTCAATATTAAGTCCTTTCGTGCCATTTAGGTGTCGATTTTTTCCTGGCGAGCGCTAGCAAGTCTGTAATTTTAGGAGGAATCGGCCTTAGGCCAGGACAGTGTTATACCGAAAAAAGTACACATTTATTTCGAGGGGGGGAGGGGGAGTTGTTACGGTGCCCGACTCTCCCAAATATACCTGGAGTGAGTGGGTTCGAATCCTGGTCAGGATACCTCTCTCCCAGCCTGTCCGACATCATTATATGTATTTTTAAAAGTTTGATGGAGGTCTAGCGAGGAAACTAAAAAACATATAAATAGATGGTGGTTGGTGGTGGTTGTGGGGTCCCTATGGTCGTGTTGGGATATTGGAGGACTGGTACAGGGGTGGGGTGTGATGGACTGGTAGGGTGTGGTGGTGGGTAGGGGTAGGTTACAGGGGTGGGGTGGGGTGTGATGGGCTGGTATGGTGTGGTGGTGGGTAGGGGTAGGTTACAGGGGTGGGGTGGGGTGGGGTGTGATGGGCTGGTAGGGTGTCATCCGGGTTTTTACTGAGGGTGTCTGGCCAATATCAAAGGGCAACAGTGGTGGTGGTGTTGTTGTTGTTGGTGGTGTTGGAGTAGAGTGTCTTAAGGACCTCCAGGATGTTTCTCATGATTTGTATCTCTTTGTTTATAAAAAGAATATACAGAAGGACTTTAAGAGAGAGAGAGAGATAGTGAGTGAGTGAACGTGTGTGTGTGTGCTATGTTGTAATACAATGCACATGATGTTTGAATTGTGCATTCCTTTGAACTGGAATTTTCTTGTATACAAGGCTAAAGAGAAGTTGGTTTGCCATGATTTTTCATCTGTTTACTTACATTTGACCGCATCAGCTTAACATGCCTTAAAACCACACATTATCATACGAATGGGAAGACTGATCCGAATAGCAATGGAAATCTCTCTCTCTGTATATATATATATATATATATATATATATATATATATATATTGTGTGTGTGTGTGGTTTAATATTTTACCTCTGTCAGAAATCGAACCACGCAAAGTCAGGACGAGAGTCCACGGCGTGATAAAGAATAGTTAAGTTTCCTAGTTTTATATAGAAGAGATAGAGAAATCCTACTTGGGGAGATTATTCCATTCCATATTAAGTCTTAGGACCCATTTTCCAGAGTACTATGTAAGGGATTTTTACAATATTCCCACGCAAGTAGGGTTGAATTTATTTAATTTAAGGGGGTACTACTCGCTTTTTCTGGACCTCCTTCTCCCTCATGTTTAGCACATTCGTTTTGAGATTACAAGACGTTCGGAACATTAGTTTAACACCTTTCACCCCATTTCTTAATTTTAGGACCTTTCGTGCATTTTAGGCGTCGGATTTTTCCTGGCGAGCGATAGCAAACCTCTAATTCTAGAAGGAACCGGCCTTTGGCCGGGATTTTTTTCTACCGAAAAATGTACAAATTTATCTAGAAAGGGGGTCTAGGAAGTGTTTCTCTAAGCTTGATGGTGGTCTAGCGAGAAAACTCAAAAATAAATAAAACAATAAATATATAGACCAACAACCAAGTACTACCTCCTTTTAACCACCAGGCAACCACACCTAGGGTTACATTAGTATGAACTATATCTCGCAAATACACGTGAGCTACATCAATGAATGATTTTACCTTTGCCTGGATTCGAACCACGGACAATCAGGATGAGAGGAGAGTCCATGCTTTAAAGAACTACACCACGGCGTGATACAGAATAGTTAACCATTTCCAAATTATAAGGTGATGAAGAAACCCTACTTTGGAAAATGGGTCCTCCGGCTTGGTATGGAATGGAATATTTCCTCCATGTAGAATTTCTCCATCTCCTTAACCAATGCAGTACCGGTGACATCCTTTTCATTATATTCTGGCAACTATTAGACGGGTTGATTCAGTTTAGGAAAGATGTCTACCCGTTTACAGATTACAGACGGTCTCAATTAATTCATTTAGCTACCACAGAGCCTTCTTAAACTGCATACAATCGTCTAAATGCGGCTGAAATCAAAACAAAAACATGTCGCCGGTACTCTGAAGATTAATATAAAACAAATGGTTAACTATGCTAAATGACACCAAACGTCTTAGAATATTCAAAACTAATGGGATGATACAGGGAGGGTTAATAAGCCCCGTGTGGCATCAAGATAGGGCGAAAGATCCCAATCAAACTCCGATGCACCGTACTTGAAATAACCACTGATTCTTTGCAAGCTGCACAGTACACTCCACAACAAGAACAATGCCGCCTTAAGTGGAGATGGAACCGGGTTTTTTTTGGACACTTTTCTCCCTCGTGTTAAGCCCCATTAGTTTTGAGATTTTAAGACGGGTGTGTCGATATTTTCCATGGCGAGCGATAGCGAGCCTGTAATTATAAGAGGAATCGGCCTTCGGCCGGGACATTTTTTACCAAAAAATGTAAAAATTCATCTTGAGAGGGGGTCTAGGGGGTGTCTTTCTAAGTTTGAGGGAGGTAAAAATAATAATAAATTAATTAATAGGAAACAAAATAACAAAAAACAGCCACTATCCCCTCAATAGTTATCATAAGACCCCATTAATTTTGTAACAATGATTGTGATAGTTGTTTTATCATAATCTTATCATATCTTATCTCACCTGCTAAGTGTGAAAAGGGTTACTGATCCTGTCACGCGGAGGGATTGACGGGCGGACGGACAAACACTACCGCACTGTTAATTCAGTACACAGGATTACAAAGGAAAGCGAGCAGCAACTTATCTAGTGATTATTGTGTAAGATGTCAACTTCTATTAGAGATAGTTGCACCGTCTATACCATCTGTCACAGGAAGGTGTTGAGAGAATACAAGAGACAGGTGTACAAGTTTTATTATTTATAAAGCGGGTTGGTATGCATTTATGGTTTTATTGATACAAGGATAATGCATAAGGAATATCAACAGAAATCTTGAAAGCAATAGTACAGCTTAAATATTTATAGATACCCAAGGATACACATAATTATATACAGTATTATCACATACTAAAGAGATGTAATAATGGAAAATGACTTAGTTAGACTCAATGTGTCGAGGAAATCCCTACCTGGAGTAAATATAGGTGTAGGTGTGACAGAGCTCTTCAGCTATAGTTATGCAGCGGTCTGACAACCTAGAGGTTAGACAAACATTTAACAATATAACTATTGTTGAATAATTTACGTTAATGATAGCGTGTGCGGGTTTTAATTGGCAATTGGATAATAAAAAAATATGTTGCAGTGTAGGGGGCCTGAAAGCCAAGTCTAAACTATGCAAGCGTCTCTAACTGCAGTAATAACTTTAACTAACATGTTACTAAAATGCCAATAAGCATTCTAGGTCCTAGAGCCAGGAAGCATCCAGGTAGTCTTGCTTCGGATTAGCCGTTATGCAAGAGAAGAGGTCGGGCCAGAGAGCACCTTTGAAGCCAGTAAGCATTCAGATCTCTGGGAGGGGAGTGAGATATCTTCCCCTACCTGGTCTGAATACCTATTCACTTTTAAGGTGCTCCCCGTCCGAGGTATGGCACAGGGAAAAAGGGCAAGGTGATGCGTAGGTCTCAGGTGTGTCGTAAGTCTCTTTGGTTCCGGCGAGGGGGGTAGGGGGGCGAGCAATGGCAGAGCCTTCCAGATACCTTCCAGGGACCAATCGGATGGCTAGTCGAGTGATGATGTCAGCTCGTTCTGGTTGGTGGAAGAGAGGTTCCAGTCGACCAATCCGCGGCCGGTCTGGGTGCGTGACATCACGCTGGGGTCCTCTTGAAGATGCCGCCTCTTCAGGGTGAGGGGGTTTGCGAGAGTTTGTTTTGGTTCGGCGAGCGGGGGAAAGAGAAGCTGTAGCCGCGTTTTCTGTCATGGCTTCCTACCTAATTTAGGAGCGGGGAGACTCGGGTATTTGGGCCGCGGATGGGGGAGACTTCAAATTCAAATATTTATTTAGCCTTCAAATATACAATACGTTCAGAAATTTAATACATGGAAGTCAACTGGCTAAGCCTTGTGAGAGAAAACTCTCTTTAAGGCACCTTGATTTTACCCAAATTCATTTACATTTTTACAATGTACATACATATAATATAATTATACTCTTTCAATTCGCACCCATAAACTTAACTACATATACATACTCAACACAAAACTCCACTGTCAGTAACTTACAATTTGACGGATGTTTTAATATTTACTCAATAAAAATGATTTGAGGGACATCTTAAAACTAGACAGAGGGCTTATCCAAAATATGCCGAGGCAGGTTATTCCAGACCTTTACACCATGATAATGAATCGATTTTTGAGATTGATTTGATGCCAATCATGGAATTTCTAAATTTCATTGGTAAATTTGGTTTCACATAAACCGATAACATTAAAATTATAAGCAAGAGGACTCAGACAGGTCTCAGAAAATTCCTCAAAATATAGTGGTACTCTATATTTATATTACAACACATGATTTTAAAGCTATTTTGAGCTGGGAGCTGAGCTTGAAGGATATTAAGGAAAGAGATAATTACATGAAGGGAATATATAGTTTAGCAAATTAACCAAATAATTATCAGGGTCTATTTCATAGTCATGCCTATCTTCATTTATGTTTACATGATTGCATGTAAGATTGTCCAGAATATCAAAGGCTATTACATAATTATTTTCCAGAGGATCATTATTGATAATTAAGAATTGGTTATTTGGGCTGCGTAGCGTCTAGGGTATTGGTATAACAATAACAGCATATTTTATCGAGTTATCGCAAGAGTAAAATACGAATGAGGAATGGAGATAGATGGTAATAATATGCTTGGTGAGTGGCTATGAGTGGCATAACAACAAGGAAAATTTCACTCCATATTTCCAAGGCCGCAAAGCTTAGAATAAATGAACAAAGACTTATGTGGAGAATTCGGCCCAATCTTTTCATTAGAACTTGTTTGAATTAGGTCAGTGCGATGGATATGGTGCTATGACGACTTATATTGAGTGGAAATAACAGAAAAATAGCCACAGGAGTAATCTTAAGAACCTATAGAAATCGCCACAAGGAAAGGGTTAACAAAGGCAGCCGTTGGTAATCAATGGAGATCCTATAATGCAGTAAGAAGGTGATCTTATTCTTTGGACGCCATTTTGGTTCGTCAACTATGTATTGCTGAATGTTTATTATTATTATTTATATTTCTGTGTGTTTGAAGGAGACAAAAGGCAGGTTTCATGTAACGAGTGTCTCTCCCAAAGCCAAAAGAGTGACAGAGCCAAAATCAAGGGATGATGGGGTCAAAGTGCCTGGACACACAAAGTTTTAAACAGTTTAAGTCATAGGATGAAGGAAAGCTTAAATTGCTTCAAACTCTGTGTGTCCAGGCATTTTGGCTCGAACGTCCCATGATTTTGGCCCTGTCACTCTTTCATCTATGAGAGAGGCACTCGCTACAGGCAGTTCTGCCCTTTGTCTCCCTCACTCACATAGACAAAACAAAAATGAAAACCTACACTTAACATGACGTAAAGACAGTAGTTTCATATAGTTCATTAGGTATCGACAAGTTAGCTGATACACGATTCAATTTACCCTCAGCTGAAAACAAATCGTCCATAATTGCTGACACCAATTATAAATAGAACACCAAAATGTTGCCACGGGAAACTCGCCGATGTAAAATTGCCGATAAAAGCGACCCTTGTGACTGCCTACTACCCTCATTATATACACTATAAACTGTTTAAGGAGGAGTGGGCTTATTGATTTGGTTATTTATATATATTTTTATTAATTTTGTAGTTTCCTCCCTAGACCTCCACCAAGCTTAACAAAACACCCCCAAGACCCCTCTTCAAGATAAATGTGTACATTTTTCGATAGAAAAATGTCCCGGCCGTATCCTGGGTACTCTTAAATTACAGGCTCGCTCTTGCTCGCCAGGAACAAAATCGACATAATTTTTTCTTGAAAAATCTGAATATTGACAAGGAAATGGGACGAATAGTCTTAAAATCGCCAAACTAATAGACCGAACATCTTAAAATCTGAAAACTAATGGAACTAAGCATGAAGGAGAAAGGGGTCCAGAAAAGCCGACCCCTCCCCCCTCCCCCTAACTCTCACCACTTACTAAGGCGGGCTCCAGATCACCCCCATCATCTACTTTATTTTTCATCCGACAAATTACAGACCTTGCGGCTAAATTTACGTGGTTCCCCCGGCGGCGGATCCTTAGAGATCAGAGTTATTTTTGCCAATATTTTGCGCCTGATGAGAGTACAATCGGTGCATAGTTTTTGCGTTCTACAGTGGAGGATTCACACTAGCGCTTTCACTGATACTTCCTTCGACAACTGTTACTCTTTTTGGTCTGGTAGCTTCTGAATGAACTTTGCAAAAATACTGTCACCTATAATAGTCTAATTTCTATCTAGTTGTCGATACCAATGCCATATAATGCCGTAATGTTACCAGAATATAGTTGATGATATGGACACAAATTGTGGTGTGACGTGTTCCTTGATTTACCTTGATGCCGTGAATTATTTATGTGTGTTAACCATAGTAACTAGTCCATCCCTCCCTGTCGGCGGTGGTTCAGACTGGCGCTATGGGGTCTGGGAACGTGCTATACTCGTACGATTTTTCTCGAGTCTACCCCTACTTAATGGAGATCCTTTTGTAAAAGAGATCAGACAACCTCTGTCGTTACTCGTTATTAGCCTCTCGTTGCACTATATTAGTCTATGTCCATACCTATAATAACCGAGATCTATCAAACTCCGCCATTTTTATGCCACTGATATTATTAATTCTTTACACTTCAAGAATATTATGTCCATGCCTATAGTAACAGATATCTATCTATCTATCTATTGCCTGACGCCGTGACCCCCGAAGGGGTGGCCACGAACGAACAGCCCCCATGCACCTCTGTCCCAAGTCAGTCGACGCCCCTCCCCCCATCCAGCACCGCCTTCGTTCATGTACTTCCTCACTCCATCCTTCCACCTCTCATTCGGTCTACCTCTCCCTCTCTGTCCCTCCACCTCGCTCTCGTACACCCTCTTAGTCATTCTCTCGCTTTCCATACGTTCCATATGGCCGAACCATCTCAAGTTGTTCCTTTTTACACTTTCCAGCACATCTACCTCCACACCACACCTTCTTACTTCCTCATTAATCTGTCTATCCCTCCATGTAACTCCGCACGCACTTCTTAAGTAATTCATTTCCACTGCTCTCACTCTTGGTCTGAGTCTCTCAACCAACGTCCATGCTTCACTTCCATAAGTCAGTGTCGGGATTACCACACTGTCATGCAAGGACTTCTTCACTTCCATACTGACCACCCTATTTCTTGTTACTGCTTTCAGCGTTCCTACAACCCTCTTCCCCTGTTGTACCCTCTCCCGCACTTCTTCATCCATAGTCCCATCTTTACTCAACACACTGCCCAGATACTTAAAAGAGTTGACGATCTCCATAGCCTGACCGTTGAGCTTCACCTCACACTCTGTGACTTCACCCCTTTCGAAGACCATAACCTTGCTCTTCCCCGCATTTACCTTCAAATTCCGTTTTTCGCACACTGTTTCAAACTCATTTACCAGACCCTGCAACTCCCATTCATTATCACTCATCAGAACTGTATCATCCGCAAACAGCAGTACAGGTAGTTTCCACTCAATTCCCTCGCTTTTCAGCGATACACCAACATCCACTGCTCTTGATAGTATTTCTTTCATGACTCCATCCATATATACAGTAAACAACCACGGGGACATCACACATCCCAGTTTCAAACCAACATTCAGGTCAATGAACTCGCTCTGCTCACTCTCCACATCTACTGCCGCCTTTGCACCCTCATACATGCTCTTCACTGCTTTCAGCAACTTCCCATCTACTCCGTATATTCTAAGTATATTCTTTCGTCTCTGTCTATCCTCTAACGTCTTCCCTTCATGCTGGAAGTTTGCTCACATTCAACCTGTCCCAAAGAAGGGTGACCGCTCTCAACCCTCCAACTATCGTCCAATTGCTCTTATCTCTTGTCTTTCTAAAGTTTTTGAAACTATTCTTGCTTCCAAATTTCTTAAGCATTTCTCTTCTCATAATCTGCTCTCAGATCGCCAGTATGGCTTCCTTAAGGGTCGCTCTACTGGTGATCTTCTTTCATATCTTACTAACTCTTGGTCATCCTCTTTTCGGGACTTCGGTGAGACTTTTTCTATTGCACTAGACATATCGAAAGCCTTCGATAGAGTCTGGCATAAATCTTTAATTTCTAAACTACCCTCCTTCGGTTTCTATCCCTCCATCTGTGCCTTTGTCTCTAATTTCCTTTCCGGCCGTTCCATAGCCGCGGTTGTGGACGGCCATTGTTCACTTCCTCACTCTATAAACTCCGGTGTTCCTCAGGGCTCTGTCCTATCTCCTATTCTCTTTCTAATTTTTATAAATGATCTCCTTAACTGTACCTTAATTCCCATCCATTCATACGCAGACGACTCAACCTTGCACTACTCAATTAGTTTTTCAGAACGCCCCAGCCAGCAATCCCTCAACGACAAACGTAATGAAGCCATAGAACTCTTAAATTCTGATCTAAATACTATTTCCAATTGGGGCAGAGAAAACCTTGTTAACTTTAATGCTTCCAAAACCCAATTTCTCCATCTATCTACCCGTCAGGATCTCCCAGCGGACTATCCCTTATTCTTCAACAATACAAAAATCAACCATTCATCTTCTCTCAATATTCTTGGTGTCTCTTTTTCTTCTGCTCTCATTTGGAAGGACCATATTACCAGTCTTGCTAAGGCAGCATCCCAGAAGCTGGGTGTGCTCAACCGCCTTAGGGGGTTCTTTTCCCCTGCACAGCTTCTTGCTCTGTACAGGGGCATAGTGCGCCCTTGTATTGAGTATTGTTCACATGTGTGGGGAGGTTCCTCTCACACTGCTCTCCTAGACAAAGTTGAAAGGAAGGCCTTTCGTATCATTAACTCCCGTCCACTCACCAACTCTCTGCAATCTCTCTCTCTCCGCCGCAATGTTGCATCTCTCTCGCTATTCTATCGCTACTATAATAATCAGTGTTCCTCAGAGCTATCCCAGTGCATACCACCTCCTTTACGTAGGGCACGTGGTACCCGTCTTGCAACTCAATCCCACCCCTACTCTGTGCAACTCTCCAACCCAAGAGTGAAACGTTACTCTCAAACTTTCTTCTATTCAACAGCTGAGCTCTGGAACTATCTCCCAGAATCAGTCTTTCCCTCTTCCTATGACTTAAATTGCTTCAAACTCCGTGTGTCCAGGCATTTTGGCTCGAACGTCCCTTGATTTTGGCCCTGTCACTCTTTCAACTATGGGGGAGGCACTCGCTATAGGCAGTTATGCCTTTTGCCTCCCTCAATCACATAGAAAAAAAAAAAAAAAAAAAAAAAAGTACTTTCCACAAACCTTCTCTATCCACTCTGTCATAGGCCTTCTCCAAGTCCATAAAGGCAACATACACCTTTTGTTTCTTCTCCAGATATAGTATAACAGATATCAGCCAACCTATTCCATATTGGTGCAACTGTTTTGATAGCGTAATGCTTAGTGTGCGGAACTTCGGTGTGAGTATCCTAGGTACGAGTCCTTGGAGTACAACATGTATTCATTACTTTCATTGATTTAATTAATTAAGTTTATTTGTAAGTTAATTGGTGGGTTGGTGAAAACAAATATGAATCACTAGCCTCTACTTACACTCCATGTCCATACCTGTAATAAACATTCAGCAATACTGGTACAAGATACATATTGAGGGGGGCTTTCGATCTATATTTTAGATGATCAAAAATATATAAATCACCCAGTTGTCTGATAATGACGGTACCAAAATGGCGTCCAAAGGGTAAGATCACCTTTTTTACTGTACTATAGGATCTCCATTGCTTACCCAAGGCTGCCTTGTTAACCCTTTCCTTGTGGGGAGTCTTCTAGGTAAGAGGATGTTTTGAGCTAACCTATCTAAACTTTGTGAAAGACAGAGAGTAGTATGAACAATGTGTGAAAGATCCCCTTATCAGCAAGAAACAATGACATGGAATTTGTAGGGGAAAAGTAGCATTATAAAATAGTCTATTGTAACATATAGTAGCATGTGATGTACTGTACAATTCTTAATAGACTATTGTAACAAAGTAGTAGCATGTGATGTACTGTACAATAATCTATTGTAACATATAGTAGTAGCATGTGATGTACTGTACAACAGTCTATTGTAACATATAGTAGTAGCATGTGATGTACTGTACAATAGTCTATTGTAACATATAGTAGTAGCATGTGATGTACTGTACAACAGTCTATTGTAACATATAGTAGTAGCATGTGATGTACTGTACAATAGTCTATTGTAACATATAGTAGTAGCATGTGATGTACTGTACAACAGTCTATTGTAACATATAGTAGTAGCATGTGATGTACTGTACAATAGTCTATTGTAACATATAGTAGTAGCATGTGATGTACTGTACAATAGTCTATTGTAACATATAGTAGTAGCATGTGATGTACTGTACAATAGTCTATTGTAACATATAGTAGTAGCATGTGATGTACTGTACAACAGTCTATTGTAACATATAGTAGTAGCATGTGATGTACTGTACAATAGTCTATAACATATAGTAGCATGTGATGTACTGTACAAGTATAAAATAATCTATTGTAACATATAGTAGCATGTGATGTACTGTACAATAGTCTATTGTAACATAGTAGTAGCATGTGATGTACTGTACAATAGTCTATTGTAACATATAGTAGCATGTGATGTACTGTACAATAGTCTATTGTAACATATAGTAGCATGTGATGTACTGTACAATAGTCTATTGTAACATAGTAGTAGCATGTGATGTACTGTACAATAGTCTATTGTAACATATAGTAGCATGTGATGTACTGTACAATTCTTAATTAATAATATTATCAACCTCAGTTTGCCTACATTGGTTGTGAGTTTTGTCGAGAAAAGAGGGACTAGTCATTTGTGAAAACAGTTAATCGAAAATTGAGAGCAAGATATTTATCCAATAATTCCTTTATCGCGCACACAGCCTAGACAGCGTGGCACCATTTGCACTTTGACCGGTTTCTGATAAACCAAATTATTAAGTCTTAATCGATTTAGTACCGCTGACATCCTTTTTTACATATTCTGGCAACTGTTAGACGGTTGTATTCAGGTTAGGAAGGACGTATACCCATTGAAAGGCTATAAACTATCTTAATTAATCCTTTTAACTACCACATATCATTCCTAAGCTTCATAAAATAGTCTCATTGTAGCTGAAATCAAATAGAGAATACGTCGCCGGTACAGAAGGGGTTAACCTCAGAGATAATACCCACCTGTACAGGAAATGGTGTGATAGACGCAGTAAATATGTTGGTCTATTTATACACCTTATCTATTAATGATACCTCTAGCTTATGTCACTCTCCAGGAATGTCTGCAGTTATTATTTTATTTTTCGAGGACAACTTTAGTTTATAGCGTGTTATAATTAACTCTACGACACCATCAACATTAAAGTTGAAGAGGTTTATTACTTATAATACATTAATAGAATAGTATAAAGCGAGCTATTTGAATGAAGCAATTTGTTAGAAGACTTTTCTTTTAATATCTACTAAAACAGTATCACTAGTCAATCTATTACTATGTTTATATTATAGATAAAATATGAAATTTACATCACTTTTAGAACACATATTAACGTACTGTAAACTATACATTCAGAAATGTAAAAGCATGTACTAACAAATCTCCAATATTCTTACAACCCCGAGTATAATAACTTCCACACCCTCACATATGCATACAGCTGTTCCCAACACTCCCCGAGACTGTATGAATTAGCTAAAATAGGACTTCATAGGCTATCAACCCTATTGGATGATTTAGCCAGCACACTTAAAGTCAAGAATAACGCCCCTTTTCGAGAACTCCAATCCCTTCGACTGTATGAATAAACATATGAAACTTTGGAATCATGATAAAGTTGTATTACATGTTATTGGCATGCGCCATGCGGCACTACTGTACTTCAAGCTAGTATCCAGGGAAATATATGAAAACCGTACATATATACACAAATATTTATGTTTGCATATATTATATATAATTATTATGTTCCTTCCAACAACCAACTATACTCCTAAAATCGATTAATGAAATTTTACAAACACATGTGGCAGTCCGTGGATTCGAATCCAGGATGCTCACACCGAAAATCAACACCTTATGCATCGCACCACGAAGACAGTTAAAGAATGGTGGACACTGCCTACGATTTATTATACAACTTCGAATCCTGCATATCAATCTAAGCATGTACACACATCCCAACTGCAACTCACGTAGGCTATGCATATGTGAATGGAAAGAGCAATTAATGGGGCCTTAACCACTAGGAAGTCCTCTCGATAAATTACCCCTGAACCAATATAAATTATTTCACAGATACACAAATACACACTTTAAAACAGCAGGCATTAGAATTATAACTTTTTAGCAATAGAGGGACAACTTTCTAGTTAAATTAGTTAACACTCCAATTCTCAATACTGCAAAGGTTTTGACCAACAAACATCGTATTGACAATCGAAAACAAATCCTTCACATAACACTTAACTCCCTGCATAATTATGTCTCGCATATTATGCTGACCATGAATAGATTGATGTGGATTCCCAAAGGGAGTTATATAAATGAATGCAACAAAAATGTACGTTTATTTTTTTTAGTAAATTGAAAATAAGTACACATGAGCATGATTCAGTTAATTTTCTTTCAGCTATGACAATGATTAAGTGAGGGTTTGAGTGATAATGATAGAACAGGCGGTTTTTTATCAGTTTAATTATTACTAACGCACAGTGGCTGTGTATTTCAATGTCAACACGTCAATTGAAAATGAATGAATCAATTGATATGATTGGAAACGTTTTCCAACAATCTTGAAATAAATTCTTCTTTTGTAATTGTGCTGGTACCGTTAACTCGTTCAGTACCAGGGACGTCCTTCTAATCATATTCTGGCAACTATTAGACGATTTTATTCAGCTTAGAAAAATCCTCTAACAATAATATGGCTTTAAACTATCTCGCCCAACCCTTTTAACTGCCACAGATCCATCCTAAGCTGCATAATATCGTCTAAATATAGCTATAATACAATATAACACACGTCGCTGGTACTCAAAGGGTTAAAGAAGACAGATATTTATATTTGCATACAGTATATTAGAAATAATAACAGATACACAAATACACACTTTATATACCATGTTGTATTTGTTTTAAGGATTACAATGTTCTATTGTCGTTTACCTTGGTTTGAGTGGCGGAATTGCAGTACCTTACCAATTACTCCAACAATCTCAAGATACTCCCCCCCCCCCCCTTGGTTGCTTTGTTAATTTTCATCAATATAATTTATTGTTTGCAATTAATTAAAAATCTCGGAAAACCCGGTTTTTCCCATTTCTCATACATTTTAGACACTGTCCCTGATAGTGGGAAGGGCCATGCAGCACTGGGAAATTGAGGGGTAAAAAGCGAAAGAATGATATGATATGTATGTTAAAGAAATTTGGTTCGGGCTTTAATGCCTTTGAAACCCATAAAACTCTTAATTTGAAAAAAAACCCGAGTTAACTTTTAGCAATATTAGATCGTGATTTGCAATTTTTTATAGGTAAATAAACTCCGTAACCTACCCTAACTTAACCTAGACCTAGTATGTTGGATACAAGACTAACTTTTACCTACCAGCTAGTGCGTGTTGGTAGTACGAAACAATGGCGTGCACAAAGGCCGCGCCGTCTATGAGAGTGTTGACAAACATCTTACAGGTTGGTTGACATGTTTCCTATTTTGTTTTCTATTATACCTTGGCGAGAGTTGAAACACATTTTCATATGATGTTTAGAGCATCTACCTTCCATGATGGAGGAAGGAGACTAGGAATCCTCCTTCCCTTGTATAATTCTCCTACTCGACGAGACAGAGAAACGGGCGAGGGAACGCGAAAGTGGTCCCCGACCCTGATAATAGGAACTTTAAATATTGTTTCTGTTTGGGCTCTGTCTCGTGTCGGCCACCCCCAGCAACGGGATATGTGCCTGAGTACATACAATACCTTCAATAATAGTCATCAAATATTCCAAGAAAATTCGTGGTATGTTTGTTGGAGTGATGGGTATGGTATTGCAAATCCTCCACTCAAACCATTACAAACATTAATAAAACACTGCAATTCTTAAACTAAAGGTAAATAAGGCTGCTGTAGTTTTACCTGCCTTTTCTCACATGTTTCCCATGGTGTCGTTTAGCCACCTTATCACATGTAAACCTATTTCTATTTGTAACTTGCAAGTCTGCACCACAGCTGTCACAATTAACTGAACGGTTTACAAGGTTGTGTGCCGCTAAAAAATCCCAGAGATTGTCCCTTTTCTGCCAATCTAAGTTGAGTTCAACTAAGTTCTTGGAACACTCACCAGAGTCGACAGTCATTTTTCATTTGAGAGAGCCACATCGTGCCATATGATGATCAGCTGGTTGTAACGTATGGTCAGCTGACTAAGTAGTGTTCCAATAAAATTACTTATTAACCTGGCAAAAGCGATACGAATGCGGTAGGCCTTCTGGAAGACAGCCCACAGAAGAAGATAAAGTAAAAATGCCCTAGTGCCGGTGAAATGAAAGCAATAAGTGATTAAGTGGTATGCCTGCCTGTTTACCACAAACTCCATCCTTTACCTAACATGTGTCTTACCCCTTCCCTCTCCTCTCTCCACTTCACCCCTTCTCAATTATCCAAATTTTTCCGTTTTTATTTCCATTTATTTATTTTTCTCGCCGGTAATATGTCAAGTTATCACTCTGATTCCCTCCCTTCATTCCTTCCCACCCTCTAACTTGTGCGGGAGGTGGGAGGTAGCCGTTCGGGTCTAGTGTCTCGCGAGACCTTGGAGAGGGAGGGTCTATGTCACCCGCTCTGTCATATGCTTCAACCCTCCCCCGTCACATATGAACGGTTTTTGACTGGATATATGTGGTTTACACCTATTTTCAGGTCTTTAATGTTCACAGGTTCATCTTCAAAGTAAAATATACTCACATGGAGCAGTATTAATGCTTTATATGGTAAATATAACAAATTCTGTCAGAATCAAAGGTAATTTATTTGCATACACGGCACTTTTATAAGCATAAAGGGCGCGCTTCTCAGGTTAAGTCAGAATAGTGTTAAAATTGTATTTGTTCTTTAAAAAGAATGAAACGTGTGGTATCATGCAAAACTAATATTTAGCTCTTGTAAAAATATCATAATATAGTTTGTTAAAGAAGATTGCATACTCAGTTGAGTTAGCGAAATTTTGAACAAAGAAACCATAAGAATAAGATACCCTAATCTCCTATGGGCATACAGAAATATAATATTAAGATATTGTTTCATTCATATTTTCACCAACCCACCAATTAACTTAAAAATAAACCTAATTTATTAAATCAATGAACCTGATGAATACATGTGGTATTCCCAGGATTCAAACCTTGGATACCCACACCGAAATTCAGTGCACTAACCATTACACTACCAAGAGAGTTGAAGGTTACTTAAGGGGGTAGTGCCTGGTTTTTGGTCTATATATTTATTTATTTATTTATTTATATATTTTTTTAGTTCCCTCGCTAGACCTCCATCAAGCTTAAAAAAAACACCCCCTAGACCCCTTTTCAAGATAAATTTGTAAATTTTATGCCCGGCCGAAGGCCACTTCCTTCTAAAATTAGAGGCTCGCTATCGCTCGCCAGGAAAAAAAATAGACACCTGAAAGGCACGAAAGGTTTTAATATTTACAAAAAAAATAAGCAAAAAGTCTCAAAATCGCCAAACTAACGGAACGAACTTCTTAAAACCTCAAAACTAATATGCTAAACATGAGGGAGAAGGGGGCCCAGATAAAGCGAGTAGTACCCCCTTAAGTGCTTGAAGTATACCAGGAGTTCAAAGAATGACATGTACCCAACTTTCGATTGAAGGGAACTTATGTTGTGGAGGAAAGCCGATACGTAGGTGTGACGTTCAGCCCTTCTCGTCCTACTAAAGAAGAAGTAAGAGGTAAAGTCGACAAGAAGGAGTTCAAGTTGACCGAATGTTTGTTTATGCGCTGGACTCCGTATTTTCGGGACTAAGTTTTTCCATGATCTCGGGATTTTTTAAGTTGTCGATAACGAAAATCCTCCATGAGAAGTATACGGAGACAATTATGGGGAGTCTGTGGGTTGCTATTTTCCTGAATAAAATTTTACTAATAGCGCTGTTGTAGTCTTTAATATTATCATTCAGTGTTGTAAGGCGCTTTAGGAATCAAAGGGGTAAACTACTGTATATCTCAATTCCTTCCTAAGCTGAATAAAATCGTATACTTATGGCCTAAAATAGGAAGCAGTAAGCATCTGGGCAGCAGTGTCTGGGGTCTGCAGGTGTCTAATGGGAGACAGGTGCAACAGGAACAATCACTGGGGTTTCTGAGGCGTGAAATGATCGAAGAATGCAATAGGTGAACGAGAGGGACGCGACTATTTATGTTCAGGTAACATCAAAGGTATTGAAGTTTTAAAAATGTTAACATTAGTATTGGAGTTTTACAAATGAGCAGGTGTGTTAATATACACGAAAGGTTTTGGGTATGTAAAAGGTACTGTAATGTCCATAATTATGTACCCTTATAAAGGTATATTGATATACTAGTAAAACAATCTAATGTAAGGACATACATACTGTACAGTACATACATACTTATTGTACAGTCGTAAGCATTTATAAGGTTACAGTAATACGAATCTGTGAACCTTTAAACCATAGTTCTGAAGCGTCTGGGCTATAGTACAGTATTGTATGGTCTTGCTTGCGTTTGATACGGATTCAAATGGGTGTCGCCATTTATGTTTTTGATTGTACATACATACATAATTTAATGAGAGCTCCACAAGCAGTGCGGTTCCAGTATAAAGAGTTATACAGATAAATTACTATGCATATACCCAATGGTCCTATATACCGGTTTTATACCCGTTTTATACCCTTGATTATTTGGAGTGTACTGTACTGTACATGCTGCAGTACACCAAATGAAAACCGTAATTAAGGGAGTCACCTGCTTTTTTTATCTTTCTCTCCCTCTCTTTGGCTTGTATCCATTCGGCCCCATTCAGCCTACTGTTTTAAGACGTTTACCCCCATCCAGGTGTCAATATTTTCCTGGCGAGCGGTAGCGAGCCAGCATATGTACATTTTGTTTTTACAGCAAGCTAAATGTGTACATTTTCGATAGAAAAATGTATCCGGCAAAGCCGGATTTCTCCATATAATGCTGGCTCGCTATCGCTTGCCATGAAGAAATCGATACCTGGATGGGGATAAACGTCTTAAAACAGTTGGCCAAATGAATGCAAGGCAGAGAAAGAGAAAAGGAGAGAGAGATAAAAAACACAGGTGACCCCCCTTAATGAGTATCTCAGGCGTGCAGGTGTATCGGGAACAAACTGCAACACTTGTAATACCAACAACACCAATATTTATCATAGAGTAATTTTGTCCGCTGCTTACATGTTATGGAATCATGCAGGTAGTAGTCAGGTTGATGCAGCAATTTTATCAAGATTTCTTAGGTAAATATGTTAACGAAAAATTTAATCTTGATTGTATATTTCATTGGAAAAAGGCACAGCATAGAGGTCGTTTCTGCATCCTTTGTTTACTGTAAATATCATGACTTATTATATTTAGCCTACGAATATTCTCTTAATTTAATTCATGGGATAACAGAACATTGGTCTCAAACCTCCTCTTTTCTTTATTATATACTAAATTTTGACTGAAGAAACGCAAATATGCTCGGCTTATGAAATAATCCAAGTACTGGTATGTCCAAGGGTCTAGCACCATGTAGATGATGTGTTAATATACCCCTTTCCCTCTCCACAGACCAGTACTTATGATCCTAGGGTAAGATTGTGGAAGGTCCTGGGTTACCCTAATGATCACTCACTAAGATATGCCTCTCTCACTCTCTCTCTATGCCTCTCTCTCTCTCTCTCCTTTTTTTCGAATCCTGGTGGATCACATAATTATATGCTTTAATTAATTTCATTGGAGGTGCTTGGTGTTGTGGTGAAATTAATAAAAATTAATTATCAGTAGGTTCAGGGATATTTCGTAGCGAGACTGTTCTATATGATCTGTGCCCCATGACTATTCTTCTCACTTAATTAAACATTAGGCTACCATAGTGCGGTGGGAATATGAACATGATTAGATTAATATCTAGTATTCGAGAATGGATAATAAGTCTTAAGCGTGTGCATCAACCTTTAACCGTCTTGGTGGTGTAATGGTTAAGGTGTCTACAAATCTGTGTGATAACCCGGGTTCGAATCCTGGTGGATCACATATATGCTTTCATTAATTTCATTGGAAGGGTTTGGTGTTGTGGTGAAATTAATAAAAATAGATTTTCTTTTTTTAAGGGTTAATCGATCCTCAGCCAATTCGCCCACACCTAACCTAAGAGAATACCGAAAACTATAAATAACGATATTGACTATCTAAAGTAATGGAAATACAACATGAAGATCGGATATAACGGTACCCCGTGCAGGTATAACTTACTTATCTTTCAATTAAACTTCACCTATGCTATCCTAATCTACCTTAGCCAAGCTTCCCCGGAAAAATCAATAACTTATAACAAATATCCGGTTTTGATATTTGTCTAACTTGTTATGTACTTTGAGGCAAGAACAAGGATGGAATTAAATGTTCCTGGCACCCTTGGTGATAACTAAGTATATATTTGATATGTGTGGCCACATTAATATTGGTTCAGGTTAACTAAATGTTCCCGGCACCCTTGGTGATAACCAAGTATATATTTGATATGTGTGGCCACATTAATATTGGTTCAGGTTAATTAAATGTTCCCGGCACCCTTGGTGATAACTAAGTATATATTTGATATGTGTGGCCACATTAATATTGGTTCAGGTTAATTAAATGTTCCCGGCACCCTTGGTGATAACTAAGTATATATTTGATATGTGTGGCCACATTAATATTGGTTCAGGTTAATTAAATGTTCCCGGCACCCTTGGTGATAACTAAGTATATATTTGATATGTGTGGCCACATTAATATTGGTTCAGGTTAATTCATAATGCAATATTACAGTATATTTACACTGTACAGTATATAATATTTTTATCTCTATCATTCCTACAGTATTATTATTATTATTATTATTATTATTATATGAGATGCCGAAGTCTCCAACCAGGGTGCAGAAACACCAGCAAGATGAATCCACACAAAACACCCGGAGGCACTGGAGAGAGACTACGGCAACTTAGCAAAAACAAAAAACATATACTATATACTGTATATATACATATATTAAACACAGATACAATGAATAATAACATATTATGCAGTGGAGTATATCAAGTATAAATATAATACAATAACATAGAATAAAATAAGTTTAAAAATTATAATTAATGCTGCAACATTAACTCTAGACTTAAAAATGGAGATATGAGCTGAATTGACTAGCTCATTTGACAACTTGTTCCACAAGTCAACCATGGCCGACACAAAACACCGTGAAAACTGTGTAGTAGAAAAATTGGTAGCATTCAAGGAGACTACTGCAAGATTCTTCTTCTTCTTCTTCTTACCTCTGACCGGGTATAGGCTATCCTAGTGTTTACTAGCCTATACCCCTTTGAAAGGACATTAGCCTAACCTAACAACCTTACCTAACCTATCCTAGTATTATAGGTGGGGGCTGCCCACACCCCAGCTTTGACTTAGATTTTTGGTGTATTTGTCTGTGAAGTGGGTATATTTCAATTTGTTGATAACGAAAATCCTCCATGCGGGCTATATGGAGAAAAATATGGCGAATCTATTGGTGCCTATTTTCCCTAATAAATTGTTTCTCATAACGTCGCACTAATGTCCTTGAATATTATCGAAAAATTAACCTTGCTCATGGCAAGATCATTAAGAATGCTTGTGAATCTAGTTGCACGAGCCCGGACATAGGGCCCAGGCAGAACCCCATGTTTTATAAACCTTGCGAAGCAGACCAATTTTTTGGGAAATAGAAGAGTAGAAAGAACTAATATGCTTTTCAAAAGTAAGTTTGGGATCCAGAGTAACTCCTAACAAACGCAGAGTATCAACATTCCCAATTTGCTCTCCAGAAACTTGTAGATAAGGATGGGGAGGATCCAAGGTACGAGGTCTGCTGATGATAATGGAGTGTGTTTTACTAGCATTAAGTTTCATTCCCCAAAGTTTACACCATGATGTAATTTTGGCTAAATCCCTATTCAGAGTAGTAGCAATTACGTGGCGATCAATTGGTGATGGAATTGACGCATATAAAGTTGTATCATCGGCATAGATTAGTTTATTTTCAAGCTTGGAACACAGGTTAGCAGTATAAATAATAAAAAAACAAAGCCCCAAGGACACTGCCTTGTGGAACGCCAGAAACAACAGGAACAGAAGGAGAATGACCCCCATCAATGACCACAGACAGATATTTTAGTCAAAAAATCTTCAAAGCTCTTGAAAAAATTGCCACCAATATCAATGAGCTATAACTTATACAGAAGTGCTTTATGGTTGACTAAGTAAAAAGAAGAACTAAAGTCAATAGCCACGACACGAAACTCATGTCCCTGGTCCAATGAAGATTGCAAGTCATGGGGGAGTGTCAGAAGCGCATCACATGTACCCCGTCCCTTACGAAAACCAAACTGTGAGTTTGGTATCAAATTATGACTATTACAATTAGAGGAAAGGCGTCTGGACAAAAGCCTCTCATAGAGCTTGGATAGGATAGGCGTAATGGATATAGGGCGATGGTCATTAGGAGATGATGAGGCAGTATTTCCCTTTGGAATAGGAGTGATACTAGCCTTACGCCAGCAAAGAGGAAAACTACCTTATTTCAAAAGCAATATAAACACCACGGCCAATTTAGGTGCCAAGACCACTGCAACCTTTTTTAAACAAAAGAGGGAAAAACCCATCCGGGTCTGTGCCACCATAGGTATCAAGATCCAGCAAGTACCTTTTCAGTTCAGCTGATTTGAATGCCATTGAATTGAAGTTGGGTCTAGGGAAACATGTCAATGGCAAAGACAATTCCTGATTACTCTGCTTATTAACACCTTACGAGCGGCCTATGCGGTTAATTTATATGTACCGCCCAGCGGGGTGTTTTTAGCCAAAATAGGGCTGTTTACGTGATCATTTTCATGCCTAAATAAGACCCAGAACGTAAAACAAGTACCTATCCCTGAAAGGGCATAAACAGAGCTTTCGAATGACACCATAACGATCCTTTTATGATGGCTAGTTTTCTTGCAATAACCGTGCAACGCGAGTGCAAAAAGCATGTAATTAGCCACTTTCCCGATACAATTCCTTATATAGCGAGTGAGAGAGGGAGGAGGGAGCTGGGATTCGTGTCAGTATGTTCGCTGCGGTGGTCTGGAGCAGTCATACGCTCGCTACTCTCCTGCCACCACTTGTCTCCCTCTCTCAGCAACATTACGTGCTGAAATTGCCACTCGACCTATGTCGAGCGCCGCCACATAGTCCAGCTTTATTTAACTCGACTTATGTGGTGAGCCGCTAATTAAGGGTTAATACAAATATTAGATAAAATATTGGCCTTCGATAATGGATCAAAAGAGATTGAGCCATCAGAATCACAAAGAGGAGGCATGGAGGAATCTATTCCAAATTAAGAGGATTTCAAAGCGGACCACCTTTTATGAGGCTGTGTAGTTCCTGCCAGAACATCCTGAAGATGGGAGTTATAATCCCTCTCAGCACCATCAAAAAAACTCTGCGCAGCTGCTCTTTTAAAAACATAATTTTCCCAATGCAAGGGGGTTTGATTAAGCCTCCATAGACGATATGCAGCCTGTTTGTCATCAAATGCACGCTTGCAGTCATCATTAAACCATGCATACATATTTCATGTTTTCTTCTCCAATCATTCCGATCATACAGGTCCATTTTGTTTTCACTTAACCCTTTCCTTCATCCTATGGCTTAAACAAATTAAATTTCCTTTTGTCCTGACATTTGGACTCTATCGTAGACAGACAAAGATGGCTGCAAGGCTTTGAGATTTTTAAATCAGAGTGGAGCAGAGGTACCGCCTTGGGCGCTCATCTGAATGACAAAGGTTCGAAACCCTACTTGTAGCTAGTGGATTTACGATATTTACATAAACCAAATTTAGTCAAATATAACATATCGAACAAACAACTCCAGTGTGCACAAAATAATTTGTGACTGTAATGCGAGATCACCCTCTCCATATACTGTATAATGGTGTCCGCTGCAGGGTTATGTAGAGATGTTTATACCTTGTACAGTACCACCTACATTCAACCCCCTGAAAGTGCCAGTTATAGTCGTTCAAAAATAATTAAAGGAAATAGGAGAAAGTGGTTATTTCCTCGCGTGAACTAGGGGTGTCAGCACTATCGTGGGGCATAATATTATACACTAAAGGCCCCAGTGGTTATTCCTGATTAAATACTCCTCGATATCTGCGCGCCTGACTTGTCTGCATTGTTACCACAATTAGGATAAGTTCGCATAATGAGGGGGGCGTTAGATTAAAGAGGGAACGTCTTTAATTTGAATTGATAAGATTTAGGTACAAAGGCCAAGCACTGGGACCTGTAGATCATTCAACGCTACATCTAAAAATTAAAATATCATTACAGGAATATCAAAATTTAAAACACATTAAGATATCAAGTAGCGGTACATAAAACAAAATATTAATAGAGGAATATAAATAGTAAAAAAACTGGATAATTAAATATAAGAAATACCGCAATCCAATAAATAAGATCGGAGCTTAAAAACATCTGCATCTTGGCCAAGAATGTCGGACAGGGTAAGGAAAGTAAAGCCCACAGAGCATCTGGTAAATGAGTAATTACAACAAGAGGTTAGAATGTGGCCTACAGACAGTACCTCGTCACACACAGCACACAGCGGTGGGCGATCAGTGTGTAATATGTATTTGTGCGTCATATATGTGTGACCAATACGCAACCTTGTGAGTACTACTTCCGTACGTCTACCTAAGTGAATGGGTGATAAGTCTCAAAGCTTCACCGTAGGGGGAATGGCTCAAAGTTTTTGATTAGTGCTAGTGAGGGAAGACCACACCTCAACTACTACCTCTCCCGAATCAGCGACCGGATACTGCATTTCAAATCCTCCGAGGGGATAGAGAACCGGCCCTCACACTCTAGTACAGCCTCCTGTGCTGCTGTGTAAGCCTCCTCATTGCCCTGGATCCCCACATAAGCTGGGACCAAACAGAAATTAATCATTTTGTGTCTAGATACTAAGCGATAAAGCCATGCCTGGATGTTCTGAACTAATGGGTGAACAGGAGAGTAAACTTTAATGGCAGAGAGAACACTAAATCAGTGTAAATAGTGAAATCCGTTCCAGTGGAGCCGCAGGCCACTTTCAAAGCTTGGATAATAGCATACGCCTCTGCAGTAAAGACAGAGGCAACCCCAGGCAATCGAGCAAGGAGAGTGGTGTCCTGAAAAACCACCGCACAACTCACACCTGATGCCATTTTCGACCCATCAGTGTACAATGCCGAAGTAGATTTTTGGACTTTGGAGTGATCCATAAACATGGCCTTTGCTGCAGCTTGAGATAATTTTGCCTTGTAACTGGGAAGAATGCATACTGACTGAGGGTAGAACCTACGGGGCAAACTTTACCTCTCTTATTAAAACCGAGTTCAAATGAGAGTCATTCAACACTTTCCTCGTGCATATCTGAAGAGGCCTGGGGATCGTCTGCCATGAGCGCATTCGAAATAACAGAAAGAGATAACCATAAGACATAAAACAAGAATGGTATGAGAAGATACGGCGGTTGCTAGGTGCCGCCTGGCAATGAAAGGGCGGGACCTCCGCAGGGCCAGGAAAACCAGAATATGTCCATTTGCACGAGATAGGCCCCGGCTTCGAGCTAGGAACATTGTCAACCCGACAGAAGTGAATAAACTTATATTTGTCCTCAATCTGTTTTGTTCCATAAAGGATGGAGCTGGCGTCATTACCCGTCACATACACTGAAGAAAGAAAGAAGTCGGCAACCCTGAGGCAACCCCACCACGCCCAGCCCTCAACAACGAGCTTTTCGGGCCCTCGCTGGCGGCACTTTTCACCAAGTGGAACTCCGCCAACTGAGCTGAGGTCATAAACGCCGCAGCGAAACTCCGGGGAATACTAGAACCTCCTGAAGCAGGAAATGGGGAAGGGAACAGGGCAAGCAACCAGAAGAGACGGGAGGGTTGAGTCTCCTAAAGTAGCAGGGGAGGAAATCAACCCCCTAGTTGGCTTCCCCAGAGGATAGAAGTGAAAAATGAAAAACATACAGTAAGAGAAGGAAAGAGCCTATCAAAATTAGTTGAGAGTTGGCAGGCGGATAGGTCAAATAACCCCGACTGCCCCAACTGCCAACTCGTAAGCCACCACACCACGTCAAGGAGCTAGGCAAAGAGTGTGTGTGTGTGTGTGTGTGTGTGTGTGTGGTGGTGGTGGGGGGGGGGATGTCTTTAAGAGTGATTTAATGTGGGTAAATATTTTTAAAATGATTTAAAATAGAATATATATAAAAGCAAGAGATAAAAATTAAGTACCGTATTCATATACACTATAAAAACTAGTTATATGATGCAAGCTGTATAACTCCAAGCAACACAACAAGAATGACAAAGTAATTTTGAATATATATCATTAGTTACATTTTATGTAGATGTTTACTTGTAAAGTTGCACTAAAACTGGACATTTACAAGAAATACGTACTTAGGTTATACATATGACATCTAGGGATATTTTGTCTCTGCCCGTTTGACGTTGGCAACTCCTGAATCTCATAAAAACAATGGCGGGGGTTTGAAGAAGATTGCCTGTGAACCTCTTCATAATGACGACAATTTCACGATGATCTGGGGCCGGATACACAGACATTTCATGGGCGATTTATGGCGCCATATCTCCCAACTGCTGCCTTATGTCCTTGTGAGGCCATACTCAAAACTTAACATGGGGGCAGCCATCTTGAAAAACATGGCTGACTGCCGCCTTAGCTTATGGACACCTCCGTGGGGTGTTCTAAGTCGCTAAGGTGAAATCTAAACTAAGCAACTTCGCCAATGGAGGAACAGTCAACATGACCGTACCTATAAACTGAACTGGGAGGAAGCCGATACAAAGGCATGGCTGGAGTAGGAATGCTTGACAACTGCAGAGTCGCAGAAAGCAGACGACAACGCTGCAACAACAATCCAAAGTCTCTCTTGTTACTATTTCGTTGCGTTTTTTATGGCTGTGGTACTTACTACTTGGATATATACTGTTCACCCGACTTTCTATCATGGAGCCAGTGGCAGCCTACCTCTTTGGTCGTAATTTAAGACGTGAAAGAAGGTATAGAGACCCACTCGACCCTCTCTATGTTAGCGATGCACACTAACCGAGATATTTCAAATTTCCTCGGCATAAATTAATAGCTTTATGTCAAGAAATGGACCCACTTCTTGCTAGGCGGACAAGAGGCCATGCCATTCCCACACATACTCAAGTGTTAGGGACTCTGAGATTCTTAGCAAGTCCGTTGAATTTGTGCACATGCAGTATTTAAATTACTGGTACAGTACTTTGTTTAATTAGGCCTAGGCCTATTTTGAATACAGTATTTATTAATAGGTTACAGTTCTTACAATTATTTTTAATGTGATTTTGAGTGATTAGGCCTATGCCAAGGCCATATTGATCTTTAAAACAATTTCATCCAAAAATGGGGGACTTTGAATTACCATAGGCCTAGTTGAATTTTAGCCGAACTTCTAACAGGCCTAATTTAAAAGTATTTTTGCATGGTTTGAGAAGTCCGCACCTTTAATTATAGTGTAAAAGGTACTGGTAACACAGTACAGGACACTGTTCATGTTTGCCTAATAAGTTTCCTTGGAAAGATAAATCTTAAAGTGTAGCCTAATTTGGATCTAATTTATATCATTAGGTAGGCCTACACATATTAAAGAATATAACCTAATGCCCCAACAGTCCCATCCACCAGAGGCTAAATTTGTTTTATGGTACCGGTAGCCTCTTATCTTATTAAGCCCCTTACTGTTAAAATAGATGCTGATTTCAATCATACATGGGGGGGTGAGGGGCGGCAAAGCCCCCCCTCAACCCATCCTGTATCCAAAGGCAAAAAATATTGTATATTATCTCTGAAAATGTCTTACATCTGAGTGTTTTAAGATTGTTGGATAATGGGAGAAATAACATTTTCCGGGGATTGTGACCAATTTAAACTACTGTATAGGCCTAATGATGAACACTACCTAAAACCAAAAGGAAAAAATAGGGGAAAATTAGTGGTAGTTTCGGTTATATTTTCCCACAACCCTATTAAGGAAGGGGGTAGTGCTTGTTTTTTGGTCTATCTATCTATCTATTGCCTGACGCCATGATCCCCGAAGGGGTGGCCACGAACGAACCGCCCCAAAGCACCTCTGTCCCCAGTCAGTCGACGCCCTTCCTCCCAACCAGCACCGCCTTCATTCATATACTTCCTCACTCCATCCTTCCACCTCTCCTTCGGTCTACCTCTCCCCCTCTGTCCTTCCACCTCGCTCTCATACACCCTCTTAAGCCTGGTTCACACATAGAAGAGTCGGTGCCCGAGTCCAACACGAGTGATGACATTTTGCTATTCGGCAAGGACTCGTTAATACTCTGCAACACTCGTGTAGACTCGTGTTACATTCGTGTATACTCTCCGTGTATCGGGGTGTGTCCTGGGTACTCGCCACGTGGCCCAAAAATGTTATACAAGCATGAAATTTCTTGTCCCCGTCACGAGTCCGAAGGACATATGTGTAGACTCGTGTTGACTCTTCGTGACTCGTGTTGACTCTTGTTGAACTCTGCATAACTCTTTGTGACTCGTGTTGACTCTTGCTACACTCTTGGGTGAATCAGGCACCTGCACAATGGGGGCCACTCCTGGGAGCACTCATTGGGACTCTTGTTACACTCGTCGTGACTCGTGTTGACTCGTACCGACTCTTTGTTTTCGTACCCTGGAATTTGACCGTTATTTTTCAAATTTATGCCACTAGTGTTGGGTTTGTGTTACACTCGTGTTGACTCTCCATTACTCGTGCGGACTCTTGAATGAACTCGTGTTACACTCGTGTTGACTCGGGATCGGTTACTACCCGTGTAGTAATCGTCCTCCAGCAACGCCGATAATCGACGAGTGTCACTCGTGTTGGACTCGGGCACCGACTCCTCTATGTGTGAACCAGGCTTTAGTCATTCTTTCGCTTCCCATACGTTCCAAATGGCCGAACCATCTCAAGTTGTTCCTTTTCACACTTTCCAGCACATCTACCTCCACACCACACCTCGTTCTTACTTCCTCATTCGTCTGTCTATCCCTCCATGTAACTCCGCATGCACTTCTCGAGTAACTAATTTCCACCGCTCTCACTCTTGGTCTGAGTCTCTCCACGAACGTCCAGGCTTCGCTTCCGTAAGTTACTGTCGGGATTACCACACTGTCATGCAAGGACTTCTTCACTTCCATACGGACCACTCTATTTCTTGTTACTGCTTTCAACATTCCTACAACTCTCTTCCCCTGTTGCACCCTCTCCCGCACTTCATCCATAGTCCCATCTTTACTCAACACAGAAACTCCATTTATGTTTGTTATAGTTACATAGCTTACATAGAATCTGAGCAGGTTTCTTATATGTACCCTCTTTCTTTCCTTTAGTCCCCACCGTCATGCTTACAGTTCCCCTCATCTCCACATTCCCACTCCCTCCCAACACATACATTCTCCCATTGTTCAACTGTAGATTACTAATTTCTTTACTGAACTGAGTTTTGAACTCTCCCAGATCAAACTATCTAACCTTGTCAAGTATTTCCATAGGAAGCTTCTGACGAAAGATAATGACTATCATTTATATGCTATATATAATATATATATAAATATATCCACACACATACATTACCATTTACCATTCTTTATATTTTGTTTGACACCTTGTATATATATAATTTATATATATATATATATATATATATACATATATACTGTATATATATATATATATATATATATATATATACTGTATATATATATATATATATATATATACACATTACTTTATTTTATTTACGTGTACAATAGAATTATTTCTGAATTTATTACCTGAAGATTACTTGGCTTTCTTATTTTGTTTTTTCAGTGTCAACCCAGGAGCCATTTCCCTTCTCGTTGGAAAGGGTGTATATTGTGGCAAAGATATACAACTGTATAAACATTCTCATATATTTTCATAACAATAACAATGCATGGAAACAATTGCGCATAGCTCACGAACCAATTACTCTATTATTTTTGTTTTCACCATTGGAAAGAGCACAATTTTCCGATTCCGGTGATATATACAGTTATATACGTATCCGACCAAATAACGCAACCACGAGGTGGGGAACAGCTCGGAACCCGGCTAGCATCGCCGGAACAGAGATGGGTGAAGCGTAAATATTCGCATTTTGGCTCTTCATTTCAAATATTCATAGCGCAAAAAGTATTTGTCCTAGGAACTTCTAGTTTGTTTTATACTCATCAGCATTATTTGCCGTATTCATACAGCCTAAATTTAAAACCATACACTTCGTAGCAACGAAATAAATTGAAAATGTTATAAACCATATTAATCAAAATCATATATTTTTTTTTTCGATCACTGCTTGAGAACTATTGAAGATAAACAATTTCTGTTTTCAGATTTGGAAAGAGGAGAAAAAATACTATTATTTGAGCAAAAAAAAATATAAGGTCATCACTCACAATTTAGAGCTAGGACGGTGTGAAGACAATTGCATGGGAAATAATTGTATTCCGGACTCATTTACACTTTCATATTTCGATTTATTTAAATTTTTTTTAATTTTATCATGTACTATAAATATTCCTCTTTCCATTGATATATGATACATCACAATAAACAGCATTCTGGTGGATGGAAATCGCGAAAAATTTAAGGCTTCGACAACACTCATGAGCCAAATTCAAGACCCAAAATACTTGTCAAGCACCTCCTTGGACTTATTGGAACATAATATGTCGGAGGGAGTTAATATAAGCTCTTTGATATGTACGCATTATTATTCACAGCATTTATTAGTCTAGGTTGTTGTTGAGTCGCACAACCATAGCAGACAGTTTCGTTGATGAGGAAGTACTTCTTTTAGTGTCTAGCATTGCTACCGTTGCGCATCTATAGTATTCTCGTGTCAGTTAACATTATATGTCCTATCTTTTAGTGTATTCGATTTACACGTGTGGTGTCCTGCCTCCTGCCTTTATATAGTTCAAGATTAGTACGAGCATCTTATGAGCATCAGACTTTCTTCAGAAGTTTCCAGGTCTATGCTGTAGGACTATACTTCACTTTCTTTCAGATAGGAGTGAAGAGTTTATTGTTGTTTAGAGTAACTGTATTGAAGCATCTTTTTATTGTATTAAATCTTGCAGTGATTTAATTGATCTTTCCATAGATTCCTTTTTATGCATTTTTACGTAACTTGCATCTGGTTTGTTATCAGGCTGTACCAGTGTGGGTTAGCCTGAAGTAGAGTACATTTATGCCCAGTTAAGGATACCCCGCTATCGCAGATTAACTCTGGAGGGTATAGGGGTTTTGTTCGCCGGCATATAAGTTAGAGGGTATGGATCTAGCGTACCGTTGTTGCATAGTTCCCTATTACTAGTCCAATCATTAAGTGCCCTTGTTTTATTCGTAGCCCCGGTCGTAAAAATGGCGACCTTGCCTAGTATCTTATCTTAGTCGTCATAACAAATGGCGACCTTGCCTAGTATCTTATCATAGTCGTCATAACAAATGGCAACCTTGCCTAGTATCTTATCTTAGTCGTCATAACAAATGGCGACCCAAGTCTAGGATTTAGTGAACTAAGAAATAATTGCAGGATTTTTGGACATTTGTTTTCGAGGAATATTTTGGACACGTTGGATTTTTTTTTTTGGCAACGTAGTATAGCACTTGAGTTGTCTTCAAGCATTTTTTTGAGTGAATAGTGCTACATGAGAGTTTAGGTACTTATTTTTTTTTTATAAACGTTGAGGATTTCCGGTGGACACTATGTCGAATGACGGATCAGTGCATAGTGAGGACACAGTACGGGAAGCAGGCGAGGAGGTGGAGTTGTCTAGGGGCGCTCGGGTGGTGAATAGTGAGGAGGATGCTCAATTTTTTTTTGGAGGAGCCTGTGTCGGCGGATCGGGTGTCGGGGCTAGACCGGTACGGACTGCAGTGTGTAGCCACGGTCTTAGGGTTTCCTGGTACTAGCGGTTTGTCGAGAAGTGAGCTGGTTACCTGTGTGCTCGATGGGGTGCGTGGAGCTTCGCGTGGAGCGGGGGCTGGAGCACCTTCGGGCCAGCCCCCATTCCACTCGACTCCTACCATGGCGCCCCCTCGGGCTCCGGAGCCGGGTACGTTCTCGCAGGCCGATGCCCGCTGGCGGTTGGGTATGCCTCTAGGTGATTCATGGGGTGGGTCCCCAATAGTAGCACCCCCTCCTCAGGGTTTGTCTGCCGAGATGTTGTTTCGGCTCGAGCTCGCCAAACTTGAACTCGAGCAGCGAGAGGCTGAGCTCAGGATTCAGGCTGAGGAGAGAAAGGCCATGTACTGTGCAAACATAGAGCTTGAGAAGTCTCGGGTGGAGTCGACAGGGCAGCGTCTCGGTTCCGGGAATCGAGGTCTTGATCAGTCTTTATCGCACCTTCTTAAGTTAGTCCCTGCATTTGACGAGTCCGGTGTCACCGAGTTTTTCCTGCATTTTGAGAAGAAGTGCCGGGAGCACCAATGGCCCGAGGTTAAGTGGGCACCCCTTGTTTCCTCTAGGTTGGTTGGCAAAGGACTCCAGGCATATGATGCGTTGCCCTTGGAGTCTTGCATCGATTATGAGGTATTGAAGGAAGCTGTTCTGCGGGCGTACGAGTTACAACCAGAGACATATAGGTTGAAGTTTCGGGGTGTTACGAAGGGTCGTGAGTGCACTTTTCTAGAACATGCCCGGGAACTGTCTGATGCTTTGAGAAATTGGCTGAGGTCAGAGAAGGTGAAGACATTCGAAGAGCTTGAGCAGTTAGTCCTTCTAGAGCAATTTTTTAAATACACAGGCGGCGACCTGACTTTGAACCTCAAAGAGAAACTACCTAAAACTCTACAAAAGGCAGCCGAGTTGGCTGACCGGAGATCATCGCCGATTCGTGGGTGCGGGTCTGCACACGGACCGATGCAGTTAACAAGGGGCGCAACACTCCACCCCCCCGAGTCATTGATGCAACATTTAATAACAAAAGTGAGAGCAATGATACTAATTTTGATCACAAACTAAAAACTGTCCAGTTTAAGAAAGGTCAGGGCCCTTCCCCACCTCAGGGGAAGTCCAAGGGTGAAGTAGAGTGTTTTAGGTGTCAAAATAAGGGGCATTTTGCATGTTTCTGCCCTAGTAACCAACCTACAGCAGTCGTGTCTTTGGCTAGCAATATTGGGGTGTCTCGGAGGTCTTCTGTGTTTACCCGGGGTGATATGTCAGATGTGGGGGCACAGTCAGTGAAGGAGTGTCCGGAAGGCTCGAAACCTGTCCGCGATGCTTTTTGCGACCATAGAGGGCGTGGCTGCGCGAGTTGGGCTGGTTGCAAGCATGGGTTGGAGTTGTTGCGTGATACAGGTGCATCCCAGACTCTGATGAAAAACTTTACAGGCCAACCTATAAACGCAGCACGGGTAGTTGTGGTGCAGGGTATTAATGCTACACGGTCATACCCGTTGGTTCGAGTGGAGCTGGTGGTTGATAGTGTGACCCGAGAGATAGATGTTGGAATCTTAGAGAAACTGCCATTAGAGGGCGTCGACCTTTTTCTCGGCAACGACTTTGCGGTGCCTACTTCCAAGGTTCCACCCTTAGTCGCTTCCGAGAGGGCGGCCGACGTGAGTAGGGAGGGGCAGAAGTTGGTAGAGAGGCGTCAATTACAGCAGATGGCGTGTGTTGTCACCCGATCTCGTGCATCTAAGGTGTCACAGCCTATTCCTCAGTCTCTAGACCAGCGGAGGAACGGTCGGAAGGAGAAAGCTAAAGTTGGGAGAAGTTTTGTGAGTTTTGATCCAGCTGCTCTTCTTAGCGACTCGGTATTAGCACCAAAGATGAGCTCCGGAGTGGCCCCAGAACCTGTACCCCCTAGTGACATGGTAGGGCGTGATGGCACTCCGCGACAGAATAGTTCCCAGGTGGAGGAGAGTTGTGGGAACGGAGCTATTGAACTCGAGGACGGGGAAGCACTTCATGTGAACCTGGCGAAGGAGTTTGTGAGGCAACCACCTGAGCAGCCTACTGTCCCTGTGTTGGTCTGCAGCGGCCAAGGTGGAGAAGGAGAGGGGGGCAGTGGGGCTCAGGTGGAGGAGAGTTGGGATTGTCATGTCTCGGTGGAGCAGTGGGCGGGGGACACGAGCCAGGTGGCTGTGGAAGCGCTAGAGCACCTGCCTGAGCAGCAGTGTGCAGTGCTCCAGCCCCTGCTCGGTTCATACCCCACTGTTTGTGCCGAGCACCCAGGCCTCACAACTTATGCGGTGAACGAGGTTCCGCTGGCAGGTCACTTGAGTGTGAGTAGACCGTTGGCCTCGTTGTTTCAGTGGTTCAAGGTGGGCGACGAGGCTTTGGCATGGTTGTCAGGTCAGGGTCGACCCATGGCTGCCAAGGGTGGTGGTCAGAATCAGGACATTGAGCAGATTGGTGAGGTTGGCTGTGGAGTGGATGCGCCTGGTCGTCGCATAGCCTCCCAATGCTGCTCTAGTAAGATGCAACAGCCCTACCATAGACCGACTGTATCTGGCCAGGTCGCTGAAGGCGCTGATGCTGCGCAGGCAGATGGAGTTGTCAGGAATGCAGGGGTGCGCATGTACGGTATCGGCGGGGAAGCCTTAGCAATTATGAACTATGGGAGTGACTGCACAGGTGGTACAGATTGTCCCTCTCATGACCTGGCTGTTCTAGGGACAAAGGTGGAGAAGGAGGGAGAATATAGTGTAGAAACTGCGGTCTCGGCTGAGTTGTGGGAGGGCAATGCGCATGTTGTTTTTCGAGATAAGTTGCAACCTCTTGTTCCTAAGCATTAAGACAAGTTGTTTACTAGGCTGTGGCAGTACGTCCGTATGTTTGTTGATTCTCCAGGCCAGATGTACGGGGTAGAATCAGTCATGGAGGCTGGAGACAGTGCAAGGCTCAAGTTGGCTCCCTACCGTCTAAATCCTGCTCGACAGCCTGTTGTGAAAGCAGAGCTAGATTACATATGGAAAAAGGGTCTGAGGGATAAGGGATATCGTGAGTGGTCGTTGCCAGTGAGTTTGCAACCTGAGTTGAGTGGCAAGATCAGTGCGTGTGTTGATTGCAAGAGTGTGTGTGCATTATCCCTGACAGACGCCTATACCTTACCCAGAGTTGACGACACGATAGACCGCATCGGGGCTGCCTCATTTTATCACGAAGGTAGAACTAGTGAAAGGTTATTGGCAGGTCCCGTTGCCGGAGAGAGCGAAGAGAAGTGCCAGTCTTGTGATGAACTGGGCAGTTTATCAGTGCCAGGTGTTGTTTTGCTGCCGGAACACAAGTTGGATGTGTGGCATGTTAAGGGCACTGATAATGTTTTTTGGCTGATTGTTTGTCACGGTAGGGTATGTTTGCAGGAGATCCCTCGCCGTTCAGTCAGTGTGCGTTTGAGAGTGGAGAAAAACCAGGCTTGCCCCTGTAGAGCAGCCGTCAAAAATCACATTAAAATTAAATACAAAAATCACATAAAAACTCTTTTTTATAGTTAATTGTAAGTTGCCCATGTTATAGCTAAAGTCCTAAATTGAACCGGTCTTTCACTTAGTAGGCTGGGCGCTGTGAAGCTCGCTCAGGGAGCATAGCAGGCTAAATTATACTATTGTGTTTGGGAGGGGTTATAAGATTTTCTTTATGCTAATATGTGGTTTTATTTAAGATTGAGCTTTGCATTTCATTTCTGGTGGAGTGGCTAGGTGTGGCGGGTCTTGTCGGTATTCTGCCTTGTCAGATATGGTGCTCGCCTAATGTTGAGCGTCCCATATCTTGGGCGGGGTGTGATGTCTACCAGCGTTGGCAGAATCGCCTCTCGTTAGCCACTAGCGCTCGCCAGGGACATAAAAATGGGCTACAGTTATCAGAGAATGTTGTTCTTTCGTTCATAGTAATCGCATTGTCACAGAGAGTCCAGCGGTGGTCTTTGTTTTCGTCTGTGACAACGGGATATATTTTATATCAACAGTAGCGATGATAGTACCAGCGTGGGAATGAGAAAGACTTTCAGAGCGAGAAGGTAGTGAGTGTCTGTAGGTGCGGGTGTATTCCTGCCTCTCGCTCGCCATTGGCCGGCGTGTCTGGCTGGGTCACGTGACACATGCTGTCTTGTGACGTATCGTCCCGTGATTGTCCGACCATCGCGCCTTTGCGGGCTCCTGTGTAACTTACCTCCTCCGTGAGGGTCCCCAGGAGCTGTCCTCATCAGGACAGGTTTGGCGCGCGTGCTTCTAACATCCCCTTGCATACTCTCTCCCGATCACCCCCTTTACCACAGTTTCTCTCACTCGATTCTCGCTTTCCATTACTTCTCGCCTTTATTCAATTACTTATCCCCTTGGGTTCTGCATACGGTTTTCATAGCCAGCCCATTGTATTGCATGCGCCGTCCTCAGAGATATTTACATGTACTTAGAATAGGTTTGAGGGTTCTTAGTTAGTATAGGTTAAGAACTTTGTGTGTCTCCATTATTGATTTAGTGTTTCTGCTCTTTTATTTAATGCTAGACTGGGATAAGGTAATTGTAGTCGTTGTCTCCGATGTGTGTACGGTTTGCTTATACCTACACGACTTAGACCGGTTCTGTGGTAGTCTGGGTTGTCTTTTCGGTTGCGTCCTTTGCGAGTGCAGCATTGTGTTGACTGAGGGTTTTGGCCTGTTCCAGTTCCACACTTTGCTGCCTCATTGCTTGTCTTTAGAGGGTCGCCAGGATAGAACCAGATACTTGTGATCTGGATCTATCAAGAGAGCACCCCTAGTCAATTAACGTAACTTAAAGGATGCAGTCTTAAGGACATCGCTAGGCTACGAGCCGGTCTTGATCAACCCCAGTTCCTTACCTAGAGTATCCCAGCTAGACATTATTAATAGAGTAGACACTTGTTAGTATTTAATATAAGCTCTTTGATATGTACACATTATTACTCACAGCATTTATTAGTCTAGGTTGTTGTTGAGTCGCACAACCATAGCAGACCGTTTCGTTGATGAGGAAGTACTTCTTTTAGTGTCGAGCATTGCTACCGTTGCGCATTTATAGTATTCTTGGGTCAGTTAACATTATATGTCCTATCTTTTAGTGTATTCGATTTACACGTGTGGTGTCCTGCCTCCTGCCTTTATATAGTTCAAGATTAGTACGAGCATCTTATGAGCATCAGACTTTCTTCAGAAGTTTCCAGGTCTATGCTGTAGGACTATACTTCACTTTCTTTCAGATAGGAGTGAAGAGTTTATTGTTGTTTAGAGTAACTGTATTGAAGCATAATTTTATTGAATTTAATCTTGCAGTGATTTAATTGATCTTTCTATAGATTCCTTTTCATGCATTTTAACGTAACTTGCATCTGGTTTGTTATCAGGCTATACCAGTGTGGGTTAGCCTGAAGTAGAGTACATTTATGCCCAGTTAAGGATACCCCGCTATCGCAGATTAACTCTGGAGGTTATAGGGGTTTTGTTCTCCGGCATATAAGTTCGAGGGTTTGGATCTAGCGTACCGTTGTTGCATAGTGCCCTATTACTAGTCCAATCATTAAGTGCCCTTGTTTTATTCGTAGCCCCGGTCGTAACATTAGTATATATGTCTTGTTTAGGTTGCCAGATCATCCCCAAATTTCTGGACTTTTCCTGGTTATGAGATGCCGTACCGTCCACCTGTATCAAACTCTGAAGATCTTCACTATTAGTAACCCACTCGCAGAGAAATAAATGTGCTTCTGTAAACAATCTATGTGCTTGCCAGTAGGTATGCAACAAATCATCCTGACTATCGCTAGAACCCTGCAAATTGTCTATATACAACCCGCGAGATAGTTTACTTGCGTCCTCACGAGTATCTGATAGATGTTTTTTGATTGTGGCATTTAACAAAAACTGTGAACATTTAGCACCAAAGAGTACGACCCAAAAACGGTAAATTACGACCAGACTTTCAGAGTCACTAATGTCTTCGAACCAAAGAAAGCGGGAAACATCTCTATCTTCCTCTTTTAGTTTGACCATCAAGAATGCTTTCTCGATGTCACTAGTAAATGCATACTGCCCCAGCCTAAACCGTAATAGATGTTGGGACAGATCCGACACCAAGGACGGACCTGTCAGCAGGCAGTCATTTAGAATGGGTTGTTGACCTTGGTGGGCAGAGCAGTCATACACCACCCGTATTGGTGTGGTGACACTGTCTTTCCTCACCCCATGATGGGCCAGATAGTGAACCCTTCCCTTCCTACTCGGTTCTTTTACATAGACTCTTTCAATGAAGCCCCTCTCTTCATAACTCCGAAATACATCGTCATACGCCTGGCGCGTGCTCGGTTAATTTGTTAATTTACGCTGTAATGCGCGCAAGCGACCTAATGCCAATCCATAGTTGGTTGGCAGGCTCATCTCCCTATTCTTACAGGGTAAACTAAGCTTGTATTGCTTGTCTGAGGCACAGTAGCTCACAGACTCTTCAAATTTCTTCAGCGCAATTTCTGAGTCATAATCGGTCTCCATAGGATTAATGCCTATGTGATCCAGCTTCCACAGTCGTTCCAGGTCGAACTCGGCAGTCAATTTAGAGTCACTAGGTTGGGAATCCTCCCTTCCCAACTCCTCTGCCGCGGTTACATTCACTCTTAATATCGAGACCGTGTCGACCAGGACATTTGACTGTGTAGTATGCACCTTTCCACTCATGCAATAGCCAAATTTAGTGGGGATTAATATTACACCACACATTCTTGTAAATCCAGGGTATACTACATCATAATAATGATCCACACCAAGTAGAACATGCAACTCACTCTGATCTCCCATGGGATCTGAGAAGTTAACCCCTTTGCTACGTAATGCGTGTTCCACCTTCTTCACTCCTACAGATACATATTCTGGTAGGGTGTCTACTACGATACAGGTCATAAAGTACCTGTTTTTACGGTAGAAATATGAAATCTCCGCTATCTCGTAGACTTGTTTGTCAGTAACCCCTGTGAAGCCCTGCAATCGAAGAGTCTCAGCTCCTACGATTCGGTGCTTAAGTCCCATTAATACGGACCTTTTTATAAAGGACCGTTGAGACCCTTTATCAAGAAGTACCCGACAAACCTTGTTACTGTCATTACCTTCCATGGGAATCTGTATTGTGGGCAATATAGTAGTGTCTTTCGTGCTACCTAGTGTCAAAGATGTAGTACCCTCTGGTTTGACGTCTTTGACTTTGTCTACTGTAGGACACAACTTGTCAAAGTGATGTCCTTTACAGTGACGACAGGGCCTTAAGTATGTAGCAGTACATTGTCCCTGCTTACCATGTTCCTTACTTAGACAACCTACACATAGCTTCAACCTCTTTGCCTGTGCTAGTTTTGTCTCATTTGTTGGGTATTTTACAGAGAAACTCCATTTATGTTTGTTATTACATAGCTTACATAGAATCTGAGCAAGTTTCTTATATGTACCCTTTTTCTTTCCTTGATTCCCCACCGTCATGCTTACAGTTCCCCTCATCTTCATATTCTCACTCCCTCCCAACACATACATTCTCCCATTGTTCAACTGTAGATTACTAATGTCTTTACTGAACTGAGTTTTGAACTCCCACAGATCAAACTATCTAACCTTGTCAAGTATTGCCAAAGGAAACTTCTGACGTAAGATAATGACTATCATTTCCTGTGTGGTGAGCCCTAGGGTGTCTAGCGATCGAGTACGGCACTCCATATCTGCCCTAAAATTTGCTAACTCCTCAACCTTATACTGTGGTTCTGCGAGCTTTAACAAGGCAACGACATGGGCCATCTTCAACTGTTCTTGATCCCCGTATGTGGACTGTAATAATTGTACTGCCTCCAGATAGCTATCACCTACTACCGCAAAACCCTCTATCAAATGTAAGGCCTCTCCTTCCATTTGTCCTTTCAGGTAGTGAAACTTACGGACATTATCCAAAGAGGATTCATGTTCTGTAGACCGAAATACATCCCAAAAAGCTAACCACTCAGTCAATTTGCCCCCAAATGTAGGAAGATTGAGCTTTGGGAGGTGCACAGGGGTTTTCGGGTCAACCCTTCTATGGGCTTCGTTCTCGCCTCCCTTCTTATTTGTGACAGCGCGCTGTAATAGGTGCTTCGCTTTAAAGACAGGTTCATCATAGAGGGCGCGATTATCACACTCTGCAATTATCTCTTCCTCCTCTGTCATGCCTGCCACAATCAACTCGCTTAGAGCAACAATACGACTGTGGGTAGCCTGGACATTGTCTAACCTAGCCTCTAATTCCTCGAGGTCAGCAGTAGTGATGAAAGTGTTGACATAAAAAATTAACCTATTTAATACTCCCCGAAGTCCCGCCCTCTGATTTTTAGGGGCTTTGCTCAACACCCCACTAGATGGCGTCTCTTCCTCTTTACTCATTTTGCATGTAAGCCTGTAGGCTATTTATCTAAAATGTTACAAATACAACGGCAAAATAGTAGTCTAGTTAAGAGACGCCGACCGGCAGACTTCTATCTTATGGAGAAAAAATAGCACACAAAATACAATACCCACACTAAAGGGTCATATTGAACAAGAACAAAATGTTTGGTCAGGTCATATGTCACAGGAAGTCTGAAATGAAAAAAGAAATTATTGGGGGAAGATGATGGGTGGGATGCAGGATTTAGGCAGGTGCAACGACGTGGCCCTGCATTCCGGCTCTAACCATCGCTAGGCTAGTCCTCCCAGTTTATCATAGAGTTGTTCCTGCATCCTGTTGCATTTCCCCTTGCTCATTGCCATAAAAAATTCCTTACTGGTAGCTAATTCCCGGGTCTGGGCACCAATGTGGTATACTATCTTAGGAAGTTAAATATTTCTAAGCTATAATAATTCAAACAAAATCAATCTAAATTAAATTACTCCGTATCTAAATTGAATTCAATCTGAAACAAGCTAATTTGTATCCAAAGGTCTCGCATAATAAATTATATATAAAGTAAGGTTATAAGGGTTAATATTATCCAGGAATTAAGTCACCAATAGTTCCACGTGGCAACGAGACAAAGGAGAACTTTTACACAATATGGCGGACAATGGGGAAGCGAGACGCCGGCACTGCGGCTCGAGTCAAGTGAACGAAAGAATCAAACGATAATATGGGAATGGACATGAATACTATGCTTATCTGTCAGTCAGTCATGGCGTCGATGAGAGCGTCGTGATGATGTAGATGTATGTATTTTCTGTCAGTGTATTGTGATTAGAGGCACAAAATCTCGATCAACTGAAGGCAGAAATTAGATGTTAACTGGTTGGTGGTCGTGAAGGCTCTGCGGTTTCCAGCCCTCCACCTTGCTGCCATGGCATACTTCAGGGCCCAAATTATCGTACCGATTCTATGTTGCTCAATACGATAAATTATATTAATATATACGATAAATTCATATATACTACACAAGACCATGTCAATATTGCTTAATAGCATATTAGGCCTTTTATAATCTTAACTTACTTACAATCTTATAATATACGATCTAGTCGTCCTACGCCGTGCAGTGGGAACGCCCGTGACGTCACAGAGACGTACGATAGCACAAAAAGTGTCGTACACTATCGTATTTACACGATAGCCGCCTTTGCACCCTCATACATGCTCTTCACTGCTTTCAGCAACTTGCCATCTACTCCGTATATTCTAAGTACTTCCACATGCCTTCTCTATCCACTCTGTCATAGGCCTTCTCCAAGTCCATAAAGGCAACATACTCCTTTCGTTGCTTCTCCAGATATTTCTCCACAACATTCAGGGTAAAAATCTGATCTACACATACTCTTCCCTTCCTAAAACCTCCCTGCTCGTCGCCTATCCCTTTCTCCGTTCTCACTCTCACTCTCTCAATCACTACACTACCGTACACCTTCCCTACCATGCTTAAAAGACATATTTCTCGGTGGTTACCACACACTCCTCTTTCCGCTTTGCCCTTATATAGGGGGACTATTATCCAGTCTTCCAGTCCTGGGTGCATTCCCCTTCTTCCATGCTAGTTTGCACATTTTCCATACCCATTCGATCACTATCTCACCACCATACCTCGACATTTCCCCACACACTCCATCTGTTCCTGGTGCTTTCCCAACTTCACTCTTTTCATAGCTTCCCACACTTCTGACCTCCTGATCCCCACCTCCTCCTCTACTACTTCTCCTCTTCTTCTTTCTACCATACCATATCCAACTATGTTTGCTGGCTCTTCATTCCTTACATTTAGCAACTCCTTGAAGTACTCCCTCCATCTTTCGACTCTCTTGCTTCTCGGCTAGCATTCTCCCATTCTTATCTTTCATACCCTTACTGTTTCCCTTGCAACCTTCCCTATCTTTCTTAGACTTCTTTCCAGAACAGTTTCTTACACTCCCTCCATTTTACACTCAGATTCCTTCCAAATTCCTTTAGTTTTTTGGTCTGTAGATTTATCTGTTAATTCATATTTGAGTGTTTTCACTTGACCTCCATCAAGCTTAAAAATAGACCCCTAGACCCCCTTTCAGGATAAATATATATATTTTCCTTCTAAAAATACAGGCTCGCTCTCGCTCGCCAGACCGTCCCAGACCCTCCTTTAAGATAAATTTGTACATTTTTCGATAGCAAAATGGCCCGGCCAAAGGCCGGTTCTTCTTAATTTACAGGCTTGCTTTCGCTCGCCAGGGAAAAATCGACACCTAAATGACTCGAAAAGTCTTAATATTGACAAAGCAGTTGGGCAAAAGGTCTTAAAATCACCAAAGTAATGGACTGAACGTCATGACATCTGAAAACTAATGAGGCTAAACATGAGGAAGATGGGGGACCAGAAAAACGACCATTCTCCCCTTAACCCTATACAAGCGGAGAAGTAGAGCAGAGGCGGACACTATAGAGGGAGGGCCACAATAATTAACCCCTTCTGTACCGACAACGTGTTTTTAATTCTATTCCAGGTATATGGAGACGATTTTGTGCAGCTTAGGAAGGATCTGTGGTTGTTAAGAAGGTTGATTGAGATAGTTTGAAGCCCTATAATTGCTAATGATCCTTCCTAAGCTGTACAAAATCGTCTAAATATAGCTATTATAAAATCAATAAGATGTCGTCGGTGCAGAAGGGGTTAAAGGGGAGGGAATTGCTTTTTCGCCCTCATGTTTAGTCCCACGAGCTTTTAGATTTTAAGAAGTTCGTTCCTTTAGTATGGCAATTTTGATACACTTTTTCCCATTTCTTTGTCAATATAAAATCCTTTCGTACCATTTAGGTGTCGATTTTTTCCCTGGCGAGCCATAGCGAGCCTGTAATTCTACCGAAAAATGTACAAATTTATCTTGAAGGGGGTTCTAGGGAGTGTTATTTTATGATTTCTGGAGGTCTAGCGAGGAAACTATAAAACAAAAATATAAACAAAATATACAGATAGACCAAAAACTACCCCCTACCCCCTTAATAATCCTGTCCTTGTACTATCCTGGCTAGTAGTAGTATAGACGATTGTAGTAAGCTTATAAAGGAACTGTGGGATGCCAATGGTTCTTTTGAGATCGAGTTGACCCATTTGATTGGGTAGAGATCATTACTAAGCTGAATAAAATCTTCTAGTGTTAGCAAGGCGCCACGCTACTGAGAGGGTCTGTAAAAGCGGAAGAGTACACTGTAATAATGAAGCGCATATAACAAGTATGAAAATGGTATATTAAATAATTACATATATTGAGGGATTTACTTTTTGAATTGATATAAAGCCTAGTTCACACATGCCCGAGTCCGAGCCCGAGTGTCCAAGAGTCCACAGTCGTGAACACTCAGGCAAAAATGAGCCCGAGTGTGAAAAATGTCACGAGTGTACATGATTGTCCACGAGTCATGACTTGCGGTCCTCCACAGGTCACTACGAGTGTGCTGTGAATGTACTGAGAGTGGGGGAAAATTTGAATTTTAACGGTCATTTTTAGATCACGAGTAGCTACGAGTAGTTACGAGTCACTTCGAGTATTCAGGAGTCACTAAGAGTCACTGAGAGTTACCACGAGGGTCTTGAGGTCGAGATGACTCGGGCCCAGATTTTCATGCAGGGATAAAAATTTGGCTCCCCGAGCAGAGTTCCCAGGAGTATCCAAGAGTCTCCCACGAAGTTGCCCGAGTTCCTACGAGTTCCCGCGACAATACCCGAGTCATTACGTGAGTCCCCGCGACTGTGGACTGTGGAAACTCAGGCTCGGACTCGGGCATGTGTGAACCATGTTTAAGATGGGTTTATTATCACCAATGTACCTTGATATGGGTAGATTATTATGGAAACTTTATTTAACCTCTTTGTACCCATAATATATTAAAGAGTAGACTGCACAGATGGCGTGTTTTTAGTTTGATCCCTAGTCTTCCATCAAACTTTCAAAAATACCCCCAAGATAAATGTGTAAACAAAATTCTCGGCCGAAGGGCAGTTTACTCCTAAATTACAGGATTCTTAATGCTCGCTAGGAACAAATCAACACCAAAATGGCATGAAAAGGTCTTAAAATTTACAGAAATTGGGCGAAATGCCTTCACATCGCCACACATATATGGCGAACGTAGTAAAATCTCAAAGCAAAAGGGGTTAAACAAAAGGAAGAATGGGGTCCAGAAAAAAAACCGTCTTACGCGAAAATCTCCCTTGAGCGAGACAAGGCGGAGTGATAAAGTTAGCTAATAGGGAGCACTCTGACGGAACACAACACACCCGCTACAGTAAATAAGGTTAATTAATGTTCTCTCTCTCTTTTTCTTTATATATGTCTCTGTGTGTGTCTCTCTCTCTCTCTCTCTCTCTGTCACTCTCACTCTCTCTTTCTCTCATTCTTTCTCTCTATCTGCGTGTCCCTATCTTTGACACTTTCTTTCTCTCAAAATAGTTAATGGGTTTGACTATGTGGATTATAGCAAAATGCTTAGCCTCAATATGAATACAACACGCAACCATGCCTGTAAAATAGAATTGAAAAGGTTCAGCACTAGTATTTGTGAACACTTTTTCCCATATAAGATCTGTTCTACCTGGAACAAACTTCCCTCCTAAGTTGTTAATTATAGTTCTTCAGTAGAGCCTCTCCTACTGATTTTCTTTGAGCCTCATTTAGGCCTACACGGAGAGTACTCCAGCTAGCTCTCACAAACACCTTCTCCTCCTATCCACTTCACTACGCTAAACATGCACACCTCACTTCATTCTTCGACACCAAAATGTAACAAAATTATGAATTTTAGCCCAGCCTCGGAGACCCCAGGGGGGGGGGGGGGGACCACAAATGCCCCCACACCCGCCCGGCCTTTCCCCAACGACCCCACAAAATTACCTGGACCTCGGCCTGTTACTCTTTCTATTAACTTCTGCAACATTCGCGGACTTTCCTCTAATTTTCACTCTGTTGAACACCATCTCTCCTCCTACAATTCTGATCTTCTTTCCTCACCGAAACTCAGGTGTCTGTAGCAACTTCCAGCAGCCCCTTCTCTGTATCCTCCTACTGTCTCTATCCTAGTTTCAAAGCCAAAGGCGGATGCTGTGCATATGTGCACAACAAACTCACTTGCTCTTGTGTTCCCGATTTAGACTCCTCTGAATTGTCAACTTTATGGCTCAAACTTTCCTGTCATTCTCTTACTAAATATTACTGTGCTATCTATCTTTCCCCTAACTCTATCGACTTTCCCAAAATCTTTGACTATCTAAACTCTAGTGGAACACATTCTATCCATTTCTCCTTTCTCAGAAATCTCCATCTTAGGAGATTTCAACGTTCACCACCGCCAATGACTCTCCGCTCACACTACTGACCAACCTGGTGAACAAGCCTACATCTTTTCTATCCTAAATGACCTAGAGCAGTTAGTTCAGCAACCCACCCGTATCCCGGATCGCCTCGGAGATCAGCACAACATTCTTGACTTCTTTCTACCTTCTAACCCTTCTTCTTATACGGTCGATCTTTTATCTCCTTTGGGCTCCTCTGACCATAAACTCATCTCTGTCACCTGTCCTATCTCTCCAGTATGGCCACCCAATCCTCCTAGCCGGGTGCGCTTGTGGCACTTTGGCACTGCCGATTGGGAGGCTCTCTGGCAGTACTTCTTTGATTTCCCATGGAATTATTTCTGCTTCCGTGGCCGGGGACCCTCGGAGAGTGCTGAACGCATTACCTAGGTAATCCTATCGGGCATGGAAGCATACATTCCATTCTCTTTCTCTCAGACTAATGCCAAAATATCTTGGTTTACTCACGCCCGTTCGACTGCTGTCCGCAATAATGAGGAAGCATTCAAACGGTACCGACGCCTTATAGCTCAAGAATCTCGTTCTTCCTATGTTTCTGCCCGGAATCAAGCCAAATCTGTTTTTCGACTTGCCAAAAACTCTTTCATCAATAATAAATGCACTGAACTATCCAACACTAGCTCTTCCCAAGCTTTCTGATATCTAGCCAAAAACCTCTCCAACAATTTCTCTTCCTCTTCTTTGCCTCCCCTTTCCCACTCTGATGGCACGACCATCACTTCTTCCTCTGACAAAGCTAAACTATTTGCTCAAACTTTTGCTAGAAACTCGACCTTGGATGATTCTGGTGCTATTCCTCCCTATCCACCCTCCTTTCTTCTACTTATGCCTAATATCCTAATCTCTTCTAAAGATGTACTTTCTACCCTCTCTGGGCTTAATACTATGAAGGCGTACGGTCTGGATGGTATTCCTCCTGTTGTACTAAAAAACTGTGCTTCCGTGCTGACTTCCTGCCTAGGCAAACTCTTTCGTCTCTGTCTATCCTCTAACGTCTTCCCTTCATGCTGGAAGTTTGCTCTCATTCAACCTGTCCCAAAGAAGGGTGACTGCTCTCATCCCTCCAACTATTGTCCAATTGCTCTCATCTCTTGTATCTCTAAAGTTTTTAAAACTATTCCTGCTCCCAAATTTCTTAAGCATTTCGCTTCTCATAATCTGCTCTCAGATCGCCAGTATGGCTTCCTTAAGGGTCGCTCTACTGGTGATCTTCTTTCATATCTTACGAACTCTTGGTCATCCTCCTTTCGGGACTTCGGTTAGACTTTTTCTATTGCACTAGACCAGTGTTATTCACCAATTTTTTCAAGAGAGCCAAAACTTCAGGACATATTCAGAGTGAGAGCCACATAAGCCAGAAGGCAAATAAGCCACAAGGATAAGCAGAACAAAATGTATATAGGAACTAAATTACATATTTTTGTGAGTTTCCTTAGCCACAGATTTATAGAACAAGAATAGTAAAAATTATTATATTGAAATTCTGTAGTAAAAATAAATTATATTAAAATTCTTGACTTTACTCTCTCTCTCTCTCTCTCTCTCTCTCTCTCCTCTCTTGCGAGCCGCCAATCAGGTCATTGCGAGCCGCCACTGGCTCGCGAGCCACGCAATGAAGACCACTGCACTAGACATATCGAAAGCCTTCGATAGAGTCTGGCACAAATCTGTAATTTTAAACTACCTTCCTCCGGTTTCTATCCCTCCATCTGTGCCTTTGTCTCTAATTTCCTTTCCGGCCGTTCCATAGCTGCGGTTGTGGACGGCCATTGCTCACTTCCTCATCCTACCAACTCCGGTGTTCCTCAGGGCTCTGTCCTATCTCCTATTCTCTTTCTAATTTTCATAAATGATCTTCTCAACTGTACCTCAAGTCCCATCCATTTATACGCAGATGACTCAACCTTACACTACTCAATTAGTTTTCCAGAACGCCCCAGCCAGCAATCCCTCAAAGACAAACGTAATGAAGTCATAGAACACTTAAATTCTAATCTAATTTCTATTTCCAATTGGGGCAGAGAAAACCTTGTTACCTTTAATGCTTCCAAGACCCAATTTCTCCATCTATCTAGCCGTCCGGAGCTCCCAGCGGACTATCACTAATTCTTCAATATTACAAAAATCAATCCTTCATCTTCTCTCAATTTCTTCTGCTCTCACTTGGAAGGACCATATTACCAGTCTTGCTAAGGCAGCCTCTCAGAAGCTGGGTGTGTTCAACCGCCTAAGGGGGTTCTTTACCCCTGTACAGCTTCTTGCTCTGTACAGAGGCACAGTGCATCCTTGTATTGATTATTGTTGTCATGTGTGGGGAGGTTCCTCTCACACCGCTCTCCTAGACAAAGTTGAAAGGAAGGCCTTTCATATCATTACCTCTTGTCCACTCACCAACTCTCTGCAATCTCTCTCTCTCTGCCGCAATGTTGCATCTCTCTCGCTATTCTATCGATTCTATAATAGTCAGTGTTACTCAGAGCTTTCCCAGTGTATACCACCTCCTCTACGTAGGGCACGTGGTACCCGTCTTGCAACACAATCCCACGCCTACTCAGTGCAACTCTCCAACCCAAGAGTGAAACTTTACTCTCAAGCTTTCTTATATTCAACTGCTGAGCTCTGGAACTCTTTCCCAGAGTCAGTCTTTCCCTCTTCCTATGACTTAAATTGCTTCAAACTCTGGGAGTCCAAGCATTTAGGCTCGAACGTCCCTTGATTATGGCCCTGTCACTCTTTCAACTATTCGGAAGGCACTCGCTACATGCTGTTCTGCCTTATGCCTCCCTCACTCACATAAAACAAAAACAAAACACAGATCAAGGAGAGAGTAGAATGTATTTTGCACACACTGTAATGAGTGTAGTGCACTAAACAGTCTCTCTCCTTCCACTTCCAGTATCTCCTCCGAATGAACCCCAAGGCCTCTGAGATAATAACTATTCCTTGTTTTTATTTATAACTCTCGCACTCTCACTCTCTATCTCTGTGTGCTCGTGTATTTGTGTGTGTGTGTGTGTGTGTGTGTGTGTGTGTGTGTGTGTGTGTGTGTGTGCGTTACAATGGCACACCATATTCAGTAGAGGTTAACAGTCATGATATTCCTCTATGCTTACGGTCTAAGGTTTTCTGCATTATTAATATAAACATACAGCCGTGGACAGGCATGTTTTGAGCAATTTTTGGAGACAATAGACAAGTTGACGTTCTAGAACATCACAAATAATAGACTCGGACACAATATAAGAACACTGCGATATATTTTTTTGTTTTTTATAAATTAAAGTTGAATTGGTTTTTATTTTAACCGAGAATATTTTGATTATTCAAACCAGTAGAGAAACGGCAGCCATGTTGACGATGACTTCACAAGCTTCCAAACAGACGACGTTGTTAGGGATATACATAACTTCCTGTCTGCAATACCCTCCCTGCATAGACTAATCTACAAACATCGGCACTGAGTATTCGCAATGTCTATGGAAGCAGTTTAAGCAAATTTATATATAAATAGCAAACGTAAGAGAGCAGCTCATGTTGTCGAGTATATGCTTGAATCAATAGAGGCCATTTTACCATTACAATGCATCATGAGGACAAACATTAAACGACCGGAAACTTGTTACTTGTCCATTGTAATACTATATTGTTGCACTATTTTGATAAAGTGACCGAGTAACCAAAACAATAATCATTTGGATTCACCAGTTAATGTTCACCACTTGTTCTTGATCATTACGAGGTTGTCCTGCATTGCCGACCATGACTGTACATCTTAGCATAATATTATGTTCAATGTTATAGTGTTTTTATTGTTTATATCTATATCTATATCTACATCTCTCTCTCTATCTATCTATCTATATATATAATTATATATATATATATATATATTAATATATACAGTATATACAGTATATATGTTATATATATAATATATATATATATATATATATATATATATATATATATATATATATATATATATTATATATAATATATACTACGTCTGAAAGTTTCATATACTGTATAGGGAACATCGCTTGCACCAATTTAAACTTATTGTCTATAATATAATGCTAATTAAAGATTCAACTTGTCTATTTTTTAAGGTACAGCATATTTAAATGGTGAAGGATAATTTAACTATTTATCTTATCTTCCTAATCAGTTTTGTTTTCTACTTAGTTTGCGGAAATGTTCATTCTTAACTTTATGTTCTCGTAATATGTTGACCCTTCAGTTTTTCTCCCCTTTATCTTTGTACTCCCTTATTTTCTCCTTTATCTTTGTACTCCCTTATTTTCTCCCCTTTATCTTTGTACTCCCTTATTTTCTCCCCTTTATCTTTGTACTCCCTTATTTTCTCCCCTTTATCTTTGTACTCCCTTATTTTCTCCCCTTTATCTTTGTACTCCCTTATTTTCTCCCCTTTATCTTTGTACTCCCTTATTTTCTCCCCTTTATCTTTGTACTCCCTTATTTTCTCCCCTTTATCTTTGTACTCCCTTATTTTCTCCCCTTTATCTTTGTACTCCCTTATTTTCTCCCCTTTATCTTTGTACTCCCTTATTTTCTCCCCTTTATCTTTGTACTCCCTTATTTTCTCCCCTTTATCTTTGTACTCCCTTATTTTCTCCCCTTTATCTTTGTACTCCCTTATTTTCTCCCCTTTATCTTTGTACTCCCTTATTTTCTCCCCTTTATCTTTGTACTCCCTTATTTTCTCCCCTTTATCTTTGTACTCCCTTATTTTCTCCCCTTTATCTTTGTACTCCCTTATTTTCTCCCCTTTATCTTTGTACTCCCTTATTTTCTCTCACTTCTGCTGTAAGTTTCTCCTAGTCCATTAGTTAACTTTAAAATGTAACTACGCTCACAACAAGTTAAACCGGTACAGCTGAAAACATTACTTCCTACTGTTGTTAGTGATGATGATGTTTGCATTGTTTAGTTGTTGTTCTTCTATTTATGTTTGTATTGCCAAATATGTAACGTAAACATATAATACAATGGTAAAATGTTGGCCTAACCTGCTGAACGAAACCTTCATTCAGAGTATTATTGGTTGTTTAAAGCCAAAGCCAGAAATTGTATTATGATATCAGTTTATGAAAACTACATATTTATAATATATGATAATGTAATATAATATTTATATATATATATATATATATATACTTTATATATATACGGTACAGTATATATACATATATATACTGTATATATATATATATTGCTTATTGAGAAACCTCTTTATCTCAAATTTCTTATCTATTGAGAGAGAGAGAGAGAGAGAGAGAGAGAGAGAGAGAGAGAGTAATTCATCAGGTGAGGAAGGAGGTGCCGTCAGAAGGGACCGTCGGGTAAAGAGGGCCTTTGTCGCGGCACCTTAGATACCCATCAGTGGGGCGAGGCGTCAGGAAGGAACGATGGTATGGTATGGGAAAAAGTAGAGCTTGTATGTAGTAAGAGAGAGTGGCCACCTATATCTGCAGGAGGGTGACCTGCTTTTCTTCTCTCCTTTTCTCGCGTGTATCCAATTGGCCCCATTCAGCCTACTGTTTTAAGACGATTTTTGTTTTCTATGTGAATGAGGGACACAAGGCATAACTGCCTGCAACGAGTGCCTCCCCCAGATTTCAAAGAGTGACAGGGCCGAAATCAAGGGACGTTCGAGCTGAAATGCCTGGACACACTGAGTTTGAAACAATTTAAGTCATAGGAAGAGGGAAAGACGGATTCTGGGAGAGATTTCCAGAGCTCAGCAGTTGAATAGAAGACAGTCTGAGAATAGCGTTTCACTCTTGGGTTGGAGAGTTGCACAGAGTAGGGGTGGGATTGTGTTGCAAGGCGGGTGCTACGTACCCTACGTAGAGGAGGTGGTATACACTGGGAAAGCTCCGAGGAGCACTGATTATTGCAATAGCAATAGAATAGTGAGAGATGCAACATTGCGGCGAAGAGAGAGAGATTGCAGAGAATTGGTGAGTGGACGAGAGTTAATGATACGAAAAATTTCCTTTCTACTTTATCTAGGAGTGCGGTGTGAGAGGATCCTCCCAACACATGAGAACAATCCTCCATACAAGGACGCACGGTGCCCCTGTACAGAACAAGTAGCTGCGCAGGGGTAAAGAACCCCTTGAGGCGGTTGAGCACACCCAGCTTCTGGGAGGCTGCCTTAGCGAGACTGGTAATATGGTCTTTCCAAGTGAGAGCAGAAGAAAATGAGACACAGAGAACATTGAGGGAAGATGAAGGGTTGATTTTTGTATTGTTGAAGAATAAGGGACAGTCCTCAGGAGGTTCCTGACGGGTAGTAAGATGGATAAATTGAGATTTTGAAGCATAAAATGTAACAAGGTTTTCTCTACCCCAATTGGAAATAGAAGCTAGATCAGAAGACGAACATTTTATGGCTTCATTATGTTTACTTTTGAGGGACTGCTGGCTGGGGCGTTCTGGAAAACTAATTGAGTGGTGTAAAGTAGAGTCGAGTCGTCTGCATATGAATGGATGGGACTAGATGTAAAGTTGAGAAGATCATTTATGAAAATTAGTTAGAGAATAGGAAATAGGACAGAACCCTGAGGAACACCGGAGTTGATAGGATGAGGAATTGAGCGATGGCCGTCCACAACCGCAGCTATGGAACGGTCGGAAAGGAAATTAGAGAGAAAGGCACAGATGGAGGGACAGAAACCGAAGGAGGGCAGTTTGGAAATTATCCCCATCCAGGTGTTGATTTCTTCCTGGCGAGCGATAGCAAGCCAACATTGTATGGAGAAATCCGGTTTCACCGGAGACATTTTTCTATCGAAAAATGTACAAATTTAGCCTGCCATCAAAAACATTATAACAAAATTATGCTAGCACGCTATTGCTCGTCAGGAAAAAATCGACGCCTGGATGGGGATAAAATTTTTAAACAGTAGGCTGAATGGGGCTTAATGGATACAACCCAGAGAGAGAGAACAAACAAAACAAGAGGTGGGCCCTCTTAACCCGTTTAGTCCCAGCGACGGCAGAGAGCAGTCAGTAATATACGATCCTTGTAACTGCCAGTATCAGGCACTGTCTGGTAGCACGACTGTTTGAACACTTCTCAGCTTATATCCAAGCCTCTACAGGCTGTTAGAGGCAGTATTCCTCCATCTTTTGAGGTGGGAGGTTATTATATCTTGCCATTTTGGCCACATTGGTTGGGACTGGGGGGGATTTTTATGGTAGTACCCTATGGTACAGTAGGGGTTAAGACGCTAGTTTGGTGCCGTAATAATTATCATACATCGGGGGGGATTGTTTTACTTTTGATTATGTTGGATTTAAGAGATCAATTTAGGGGAGTTGGTATGGTGAATAGTTGTGGAGGAAAGGTATAGAGGGTAAAGGTGTGGAGGAAAGGAAAGGTGAATAGGTGTGGATGAAAGGTATGGTGCGTAGGTGTGTCGGACAGGTATGGGGAGAAGGTGTGGAGGTGTAAGCGGGTGAAGGGGGGGGGAGGGGTCAAATAGAGGGCCGCCTGGACAGATCATCAGGTAAGGAGGATGGTAGATGATAGAGTGGTTAGGGAGAGTGGCGTTTAAGTGGAAATTACATATCCGAATATAGAAAACAACAATTATTGCTCACAATGTTGCCTTTCTCATATGACCAGGCTAAATTGCACCATCTTCCTTCCTTTGTTGCTGTCTGCACACCAGGTTTATGAGGTGAGGGATGAAGTGCATACTGTAGGTGGAGTGTGTCTGTTATTGTGCTGCTATTGAAGTGTGGCAGACAATTATAGCGTGACAGGTGAAATCATGCCAAACCACCTATGATGTCAATCTTTCTATATATATACAGGTATGCTGGAATTGAACCTATTCTGACATGCCATCACCTTGGTTGCCATGCCACTTCAATAGCATATCAGTACCACCTATGCTGTCATGCCATATGTGCTTTCATGTCACTTACAATACCACACCACCTATGCTGGTAAACCACCTATACGGACACATCACTCATCACGTGAAAGTTATAAATTTTAGTTGTAGATAAATCACGAAACAAGTCTCAGCAATCATAATGTATAAATAGATACTCTATCAGTTTATAAGGCTTCAATAAAGGTGAAGTTCCTTTCATTGTTTTCAATATTTATTCCTCAGAACCTGCCATTATCATATGCATTCGTCCCTGCTTTTAGAAAGGAAGTTAACACTTACTGTTCCAAAGAAAGCTTTTTTTCTGGGCCATCAAACTACATACCCCGAATGTCTAAATTTACTATCAGCAAACTACACGCAATTATTGTGAATAATGCCATTCAAATATATATGGTGGAAAAAACGAGCTATGGATTAATATAGCATGCATCATTAATCGTGAAACAAATATATATTGTGTTAAGTATACGAACATGTGAGTGTGTGTGTTTGCACGTGTGAGTGTATTGTTACAACCCGGAAGTTATGAGGAGTTTTAATTAGGCCTGGTAAGCACTACGGGTATGGTAACTCCCAAATTGTCACACTAGACTGAATAGATTAGAAGTGAATTCAGTGAAGAGAGTAATAGTCTGTTGAACAGATTTATGCCAAGACTCGGTAGTCTATTTTAGAGATGGTAGTTATAGTTTATATAGCAGTTTATTTATGTAAGTTATTATATCATAAACCACTTTGATCTTATAAACTTGACCACACCACTAACCCCTTTGTACCAAACTAATGCACATAATATGATGGTTAAGAAAAATAAAGATAATATTAATATATATACTGTATATATAATTAATTATAAAACGAAAGGAGTCTATATTATATAAAGAATTGCAAGTAACTAGATTAAAAAGGAAAAATATATTTATATGAATATAATATATAAATTATAATTTATCTCTATGAACAAACAAACAAAAATAAAGGAAAAAGGAAAAGAACCTTATATACTAATGTAAACTAATGACACGTAAGAATAGGAATCAGGCTATGACAGACAAGACACTACTCACTGGTTATCAGCACAGCTAGCGGTATTTGTGGTATTAATGTGGAGAGATTGTAGGCACCAATCGATCAGGGCTAGACCCAGGTGAGGTTATAGGCATGTGATAAAGAGTCGCTGGAACTCCTGTTTCACTTGCTTGGCCTCTCTTACTGATTTTCTTTGTGCCTCATTTACACTGAGAGCAATCCAGCTAGCTCTCACAAACACCTCCTCCTCCTATCCACTTCACTACACTAAACATGCACACCACACTTCATTCTTCCACACCAAAATTAAAAAAAAAAAATAAATTATGAATTGTAGCCCAGCCTCGGAGTCCCCAGGGGGGGGGGGACCATAAATGCCCCCTCACCCGACCGACCATCCCCTGACGACCCCACACAATTACCTGGACCTCGGCCTGTTACTCTTTCTATTAATTTCTGCAACATTCGCGGACTTTCCTCTAACTTTCACTCTGTTGAGCACCATCTCTCCTCCTACAAACCTGATCTTCTCTTCCTCACCGAAACTCAGGTGTCTGTAGCAACATCCAGCAACCCCTTCTCTGTATCCTCCTACTTTCTCTATCCTAGTTTCAAAGCCAAAGGCGGATGTTGTGCATATGTGCACAACAAACTCACTTGCTCTCGTGTTCCCGATTTCGACTCCTCTGAATTCTCAACTTTATGGCTCAAACTTTCCTGTCATTCTCTTACTAAATATTTCTGTGCTGTCTATCTTTCCCCTAACTCTACCAACTTTCCCAAATTCTTTGACTATCTAAACTCTACAGTGGAACACATTCTATCCATTTCTCCATCTTAGGAGATTTCAACGTTCACCACCGCCATTGGCTCTCCTCTCACACTACTGATCCACCTGGTGAACAAGCCTACGTCTTTTCTATCCTAAATGACCTAGAGCAGTTAGTTCAGCAACCCACCCGTATCCCGGATTGCATCGGAGATCGGCCCAACATTCTTGACCCGTTTCTAACTTCTAACCCTTCTTCTTATACTGTCGATCTTTTCTCTCCTTTGGGCTCCTCCGACCATAAACTTATCTCTGTCACCTGTCCTATCTCTCCAGTACAGCCACCCGATCCTCCTAGCCGGCGGCGCTTGTGGCACTTTGGCGCTGCCGACTGGGAGGCTCTTCGGCAGTACTTCTTTGATTTCCCATGGAATGATTTCTGCTTCCATGGCCGAGGACCCTCGGAGAGTGCTGAACGCATTACCGAGGTAATCCTATCGGGCAGGGAAGCATACATTCCATTCACTTTCTCTCAGACTAATGCTAAAAAATCTTGGTTTACTCACGCCTGTTCTACTGCTGTCCGCAATAAGGAGGAAGCATTCAAACGGTACCGACGCCTTAAAACTCAAGACTCTCATTCTTCATATGTTTTTGCCCGGAATCAAGCCAAATCTGTTCTTCGACTTGCCAAACACTCTTTCATCAATAATAAATGCACTGAACTATCCAACTCTAGCTCTTCCCAAGCTTTCTGGCATCTAGCCAAAAACCTCTCCAACAATTTCTCTTACTCGTCTTTCCCTCCCCTTTCCCACTCTGATGGCACAACCATCACTTCTTCCTCTGACAAAGCTAAACTATTCGCTCAAACTTTTGCTAGAAACTCCACCTTGGATGATTCCGGTGCTATTCCTCCCTCTCCGCCCTCCTCTCTCTTACTTATGCCTAATATCCTAATCTCTTCTAAAGATGTACTTTCTACCCTCTCTGGGCTTAACACTAATAAGGCGTACGGTCCGGACGGTGTTCCTCCTGTTGTTCTCAAAAACTGTGCTTCCGTGCTGACTCCCTGCCTAGGCAAACTCTTTCGTCTCTATCTATCCTCTAACGTCTTCCCTTCATGCTGGAAGTTTGCTCACATTCAACCTGTCCCAAAGAAGGGTGACCGCTCTCAACCCTCCAACTATCGTCCAATTGCTCTTATCTCTTGTCTTTCTAAAGTTTTTGAAACTATTCTTGCTTCCAAATTTCTTAAGCATTTCTCTTCTCATAATCTGCTCTCAGATCGCCAGTATGGCTTCCTTAAGGGTCGCTCTACTGATGATCTTCTTTCATATCTTACTAACTCTTGGTCATCCTCCTTTCGGGACTTCGGTGAGACTTTTTCTATTGCACTAGACATATCGAAAGCCTTCGATAGAGTCTGGCATAAATCTTTAATTTCTAAACTACCCTCCTTCGGTTTCTATCCCTCCATCTGTGCCTTTGTCTCTAATTTCCTTTCCGGCCGTTCCATAGCCGCGGTTGTGGACGGCCATTGTTCACTTCCTCACTCTATAAACTCCGGTGTTCCTCAGGGCTCTGTCCTATCTCCTATTCTCTTTCTAATTTTTATAAATGATCTCCTTAACTGTACCTTAATTCCCATCCATTCATACACAGACGACTCAACCTTGCACTACTCCATTAGTTTTTCAGAACGCCCCAGCCAGCAATCCCTCAACGACAAACGTAATGAAGCCATAGAACTCTTAAATTCTGATCTAAATACTATTTCCAATTGGGGCAGAGAAAACCTTGTTAACTTTAATGCTTCCAAAACCCAATTTCTCCATCTATCTACCCGTCAGGATCTCCCAGCGGACTATCCCTTATTCTTCAACAATACAAAAATCAACCCTTCATCTTCTCTCAATATTCTTGGTGTCTCTTTTTCTTCTGCTCTCATTTGGAAGGACCATATTACCAGTCTTGCTAAGGCAGCCTCCCAGAAGCTGGGTGTGCTCAACCGCCTTAGGGGGTTCTTTTCCCTTGTACAGCTTCTTGCTCTGTACAGGGGCATAGTGCGCCCTTGTATTGAGTATTGTTCACATGTGTGGGGAGGTTCCTCTCACACTGCTCTCCTAGACAAAGTTGAAAGGAAGGCCTTTCGTATCATTAACTCCCGTCCACTCACCAACTCTCTGTAATCTCTCTCTCTCCGCCGCAATGTTGCATCTCTCTCGCTATTTTATCGCTACTATAATAATCAGTGTTCCTCAGAGCTATCCCAGTGCATACCACCTCCTTTACGTAGGGCACGTGGTACCCGTCTTGCAACTCAATCCCACCCCTACTCTGTGCAACTCTCCAACCCAAGAGTGAAACGTTACTCTCAAACTTTCTTCTACTCAACAGCTGAGCTCTGGAACTCTCTCCCAGAATCAGTCTTTCCCTCTTCCTATGACTTAAATTGCTTCAAACTCCGTGTGTCCAGGCATTTTGGCTCGAACGTCCCTTGATTTTGGCCCTGTCACTCTTTCAACTATGGGGGAGGCACTCGCTATAGGCAGTTATGCCTTTTGCCTCCCTCAATCACATAGAAAAAAAAAAAAAAAAAAAAAAAAAAAAAAATTTAGTAGCACACAATACAGGATAACACCTCCACACAAATCTCCAGAAGCCGATATATCCAAGACACTGGTTGAGTATATACTGATTTCATATGAATTCAAGATGAATTACAACACCCTCCGTCACAGCCTGAACCCCTTATACACGTACAGAAAGGTAACTAGAAAACAAAAGATTGGCAAGTACAGCGCCATCTATTATTAAGAACATTAAATAATATACAAAATGAATCAATTGACGCAGTCAACTGAGACGTCATAGTCGACCCTGGCTGGCACAACAAAACAACTGAGTGCCGAGTCAAAAGGGGTCGAGCACAGCAGAAACTCTCGAAGCTTCACAGTGGCGAGGGATGTGACAGTATACATGAGTGTGTATCTGTACACCCATGTTTGTGTATGTGTTCACATGTGTGTCTCTGTATTTACTAATGGATACTTGAAACATAAGTTCCTTACTCAGTCGAAGATGACGTTATAAGTCGTGGTAACCCATTGTCATGTCAGAACCATACTAGCCAAAGTACTCGAACCCTGTGCGGGGTAAAGATTAGTTTTGAGATCCCGAGAGGGCTGCAGTATGAACATAAACTCTACGGGGATCACATATCCCCATAGCACAGTTGAGATAAAATATATCAGGCGCCTGGCCCGGGGAGCCGGTGTACAGTATATTGTGAAGGGCCATGTCTGGAAGTAAGGTGGGCGGGCATTGTGGTGTGGTGCCGCTGCGTGTCTGCCTGCTGAGACCGGAACTTCTCCGGGAAGTCTGGAATCTGAGGGATTGCTGGAGGCCCCTAATGATCCTTGGTCTCTGGGTCTTCTCCTAGGCAACCTAGATGTGTGTAAGTAATATTAATTTATTTGTTTGTTATGTTTTGTTGTTTCTGTTCAGGCTCTGTCTCGAGTCGGCCACCCCCAACTATGGGGTAAGTGCATGAGTATATGCATACATACATACATACATACATGCATACAATATCATGATTATTATATTCTTTTACTAAAACAAGCATTGAATCCCCTCTGAGTACCCATGCCAAGTCTCCTTTACAGTCACAGCTAGTCTCAATGGTTTGCAGGTTAGAGAGACACAAACTTACTGTACAGGTTTATAGTGTATATCTAAAATATTATGACATGCTGTAATTACTATAGTTACAGGATCGATTAACAAATTTAATTGACACAAAGCATATGAACATATAATGGGATAGATCACAATAAGGAGTAGACTTCAGACTGGATTAATAAGAAAAGCAGTTCACATATTGAACACCTCAAACATTTAATCTCTACTTTTTCCTTAACACAATGTTTTTGCCTCCGTTTGTCTGTTTGTCTGTAAAAAAAATATCTCAGAAAGTTGTTTATCGATGTTCACGAAATTAAGTGGACAAATAGGATATGTGTCAAGGAAGAAGTGATACAATTTAGAAGGTGATTGGTAGAGCACATCCTTCCGCCAGCGTAGGCGGCACGCAAAGTTATGAAATTATGTTCCCGAAATTTGATGGGCAGATAGGAAATACGCCAAGGAATACATTATTGCATTTAAGAGACGATTTGTAGAGCCAATACCTCTGCCAGCGTAGATGGGGGTATGCATTTTCCCAAGTGCTTATCTAGTTATTATTATTAGTATTGAGTTCTGTTTTTCTTTTTGCCAATTTCGAGCATTTTTTTATGAATGCGTATAAAGCTGCCTTTTAATCTACCGCCCTCCCCCTCCCCCTCCCCCTCCCGTCTCCCCAGGCCCTCAGGAAGCTAAAAACACACCCCAGAACCCTATTGAAGCTAGCTTTAGATTTGTATTATTTTTCGGTAAAACAAAGTCCCGGCGAACGCCGATTTAAACATCGCCACAAGAGTAGAACAAAATAGTTTATAATTGCCAGACTCAATAGGGCGAAGCATCATAAAATCGCAAAACTCATGAGGAAAATCATGGGGGTTCTAAAAAAAATACCCGGAGAGATACAGTCAAGTCAGGAATGATAAAAAAAATAAGTGCACATATTGAATACTTCTGTTACACACCCCTGACCACTCAACCCAAGCCGCATCAAACCTTCAACTCATCCTTAGGGTAAAATTTCATGACAGCTTGACTCAAGTGAACTGGTCGAATCTTTGTGAGAGGACACACATTATACAACAGTCGATTATTGTTGGCAAATCCAATGTTGATACCGGCAATCGTCTGAATATTTCCGAACTGTTAATTATGAACGATGGCTTGGATATCACCAACTAATTTGTCAGCTATTGTCATCCTGTTTAATACTGTATTGTGGTTACATATTGTAGTTTTATTTATCTATATATTTTTATTATTATTATTTTGTTTTTTCAAGAGAACATGAATGGAGGAAAGAAGCACAAAGACAAAATAGAAAAGGGCCATTTGCTTAATTTAAAGCCATACTCTAGTCAGCAAATGTTTCTAGCATCAGGATTAGGTTGCAAGTATATGGAAAGCAACTCCAAGGAAGTGAATTCCAGAAAGTAGTAGTTCTGGGGATAAATTAATTCTGATGCGAAAGTTCTACATTGTGGAGTAGACAGTGTTAATTCATGTGTGTCCCACCTGCCCTAGTACTGCAGGGAAAGATGTGGAGAGGTGGTACAATTGAAGCAAGTTCCTCGGAACATTTGCTGTGATAATATCTATAGAATAATGCAAGGGATGGAACATCTCTTCGCATGAATAATGTAGGAAGATCCTGCTTGATTGCAGGGTCCTTGATTATCTTATAGCTATTATATATTTCTGTCCGACTGCCTTATAACAACCACTCTACATCCATTCCAGTATTCCATTTGAGAACGCACATGACTTTTATATACTATGGCTCGTCAGTGAAGAATTCTCGAACTATGTACAGGAGTCCCAGTTTTTTAGAGGCATTTTTATCAATGGATCTAGCATAAGCTGTCCAGCTTAGGTTAGCTTTCAATGATACACCGATTATGTCACTACTAAATGAAGTGGGAATTATTATTTAAAATTATGTGGGTGTCAAAAGGTTTGATGAGTCGAACATAATTCAGAGCGCGATTACTGAACACCATTCCATCTCAAAGATAGCATTGTCTTCTAATCTAGAACAACACCAACAGGAGCAGCAGTAACAACAACATTTTAGACGACAAGATAAATGTCTTCCTCGCTTACGCGTCGGAGATAAACAACAAATATCTCACATAATTATTATTCCAAAGAGCACCTGCCGAATGTTCCTCAGTATCGCACTATCAGTGAAGTCGGGTTCACACGATCGTTTTTTCCGGCAACTATCAATCGGCATTTATATATTTGTATTTGTGTCAGCCTTTTACGTTACTTTCCGTAGGCATCAGCAACTTTGGATTGTTTTAGTTGACCGAAATCTAATGACACTTTAATTCAGAAGTCTTCCAGAGCAGAGTTGCCAAGAAAGAAATTGGGAATAAACCCACGTGAGACTCTAAACAAGCTCCCCTTATCCCGGAGAAGCCTGAGAGGGGAGGTAGGTAGGTAGGGGGTAACTAATACCATACAACTGCCGTGTTTAGGAATCTAGAAGCCGAGGTGCTCTCAATACCCGGATTATCTCGTGTGGTGCGGGACTTGGAACACACGGCACAGAACTACACGGAAGGGAAAGTAGAGCAATAGCGATGAAAATATGAAATTATATGAACATTAAAGGGGGTTACCGGCTTTTTTGTTATCTTTCTCTCCTTTTTTCTCTTTCCCTGGCTTGTATCCATTCGGCCCCATTCAGCCAACGTTTTAAGACGTTTATCCACATCCAAGTGTCGATTTCTTCCTGGCGAGCGATAGCGAGCTAGCATTGTATGGAGAAATCCGGCTTCGCCGGAGAAATTTTTCTATCGAAAAATTTGCAAATTTTGCTTGCTGTCAAAAAAAAAAAAAAAATATGCTGGCTCGCAATCGCTCGCCAGGCAAATATTGACACCTGGATGGGGGTAAACGTCTTAAAACAGTAGGCTGAATGGATACGAGCCAAAGAGAGAGGGAGAGAAAGATAAAAACAGCGAGGTGGGCTCCCTTAAGGTTGGAAAGAGAACTATACATCTTTCATCAAACCAGGGCGAAAAATCGTCATATCTCCATATTGATTACTAAGAGTTACAAGAGTTAACCCATACAGTACCGGTGACATCCTTTTAATTATTTTCTGGCAACTATTAGACGATTTTATTCAGCTTGGGAAGGACGTCTACTAATTAAAAGCTACAGACTATCTCAATTGATCCCTTTAGCTACCATATATCCTTCCCAAAGCTTCATAAGATCGTCTAAATGTAGCTGAAATCAAATACAAATAACGTCGCAGATAGAAAATGGGTCAAAGCAGATTAATTCGATAGTAATGACTAAACACGATGATGAAAGGAGGATAAACATAATTTTCTCGTTTGCTGTCTCTAAGCAATTTTACTGGAAACATGAGGACGGAGCTTCACTTACTTATTGTAAACAGATGCTAGAGGGAAGGAAAGTAGGTCAAGTGGTATATACTCCAAACAAATACTTTTTCAACGAGAAGAAAAATAAGAAGAACGTAGACTGGAATTGGAATAAGATGTGGAGGATTAGCCAAAGCGTCGGATAAGTATTCTTACCGACTTGTTTTCAATTCCAGTTACATCTAGGGGAGGTATTGTTGGGAGTAAATTCGTGATGTACTTAGCTACAGTTTTTCATTATAATCCTTTTGTTGAGTAGAAGAAAGACATACCAAATTTGCCAATTCTTGGGTTGGAGAGCTGGACAGAATAGGAGTAGGACTGTGTTCAGAGGCGGGTGCCTCGCACTTTCCGCAAGGGAGGGGGTGTGCACTGAGAGAGCTCTGAAGAACACTGTTGTAATAGCGATAGAAAATTGAAAGAGATGCAACATTGCGGCGTGTAGAAAGATATTGTAGGGAACTAGTGAGAGGAAGTGAGTTGATGAGGCGAAAAATCTTAGCCTCTATTCTTTCGAGCCGCGGTGTTGCATCTCGTCAAATAGTGACCAGCATATAATGACAAGTACATCACCGGTACAGAAGGGGTTTCAGGCGAAGGTGGATTACATAAGATCATGGGTGAGAGGAGTGTTCTGTTTAAGGGGGAGATAGTCGCTATTTCTAGACCTCTTTATCCCTCATGTTTGGCATATTAATTTGAGATTTTAAGACGTTCGTTCCATTAGTTTGGCGATTTTGAGACCTTTCGCCCCATTTTTTTTCAATAATTAGACTTTTCGTGCCATTTAGGTGTCGCTTTTTTCCTGGAGAGCGATAGCGGGCCCGTAATTATAGAAGTAACCGGCCTTAGGCCGGGACTTTTTTCTACCGAAAAATGTACACATTTATCTTGAAAGGGGATCTAGGGGATGTTTATTTAAGCTTGATGGAAGTCTAGCGAGAAAACTAAAACATAAACTAATAAATAAAGTAGACGTGCCGTTTTGCCCAAAATCAAAACGGCATACCTAACTCTGCGATGGGATACCATCATCACTACTAATACCATCATCAATCACAATCAACATAATCACTACTACTGCCATCATCACTACAACTGCCACAATCATCACGAGTACTGTCATCATCACCATTACTATGATCATCATCACTACTACAATTACAATTATCACTACTACTCTCACCATAATCACTGTCCATTGTCACTAGCATCTTAATCACTACTGTCATCATTGATACTACAACTATCAACCATCATTACTAATATCATCACCACCATCTTACAATCATCATTACTAGTTAACATCATCACTACTACTATAACCATCATCATTACTACTGTCACAAATATTACCATAATTTATTCTACTGTCACCATCATAACTACTACTGCCATCATCACCATTACTATGAACTTCATCACCACAACTATCATCATCATCACTACAAATTTCACCATCCTCACTACTACTCACCATCATCACTAATACTCACACCATCGTCACTACCATCATCACTACTGTCATTATTATCACTACAACTATCATCATTACTTGTCACAATCATCACTACTATTATGACCATCATTACTACTACTGTCACCATCATATCTACTACTGTCATCATCATCAATACAACTACAACCATCATCACTACAATTATCACCATTATCACTACTATCACCATAAATCCAAATATTACTACCATCACTTCTAATGCCAACTAAACTAACTTAACCTAGCAAATACGTAGCGAGATATTTTCGCTCCCAGAACGAATGAGTTCTTAGTGTGTGAGTCACTAAGAACGCCATCATTGCTGGGGGGGGGGGGGGCGGGTTGCCGGGGGGGTGGGGGGGAAGGGGGGGGTCCGGGAGGTGGGGGGGGGGGGAACCATATTTTGGACCTAAAATCATAACTATTGCATAAATTCAAAAAATCTTTTTTGACTGACTTTTGCATTCACGCAACAAATGTTCGTGTGAAATTTGGTGAAAATCCGTCCAACGGTCTAGGAGGAGTTCCGAGACAGACGGACGACGACGACGACAACGACGACGACAGACATTTTTTTCGTGTGGTACCCACTATACAGGGCGGGGGGGGGGGGGGGGGGGCGGCGATACCAAACTCTGCTGACGCAGAGTTGATAAATACACAGACCAACAAACAAGTACTACCCCCTTACCGAGTTGACAAGAGGATAGGGGCTTGGAATGCATAGTGTATAGTAGAGAGATTGTAGTTATAATTCGCTCTCCGTATACAATGTGTAGATATTAACCCTTTCACGCACATATGACGCAAAGGTTGACAGATTAGAAATAAGAAATAGAGTTATCTCACTCTTATAATTACCTCTCCAAAATTAGTTTTCTGCCCACAGCTAACTCAAAGACAACTGCAGAGGTTGAAGTAACTAAACTAAAGGTTTCTAAATACCCCTGATGGTAACACAGGCTTTAAAGTATCCCCAATAGGTTCAACATCGCGTCCTATGCGTGAAAGGGTTAAATAGAATGTCACCGGTACTGAATGGATTAGTCCCATTCACTCGGACAGATTGATATTTGTGTTATAACTACACTATAATATATATGGGTATGGCAAGGGTAATTCGAGTGTCCATCACAATCTACCCACTTTCTTGGTCCCCTTCTCCCTCATGTTTAGTCCCATTAGAGTTCAGATTTTAAGACGTTCGACCCATTAGTTTGGCAATTTTAAGACTTTTCACCTCATTTCGTTGTCAATATTAGGAATGTTCGTGTTATTTAGGTATCGATTTTTTCCTGGCGAGCGATAAGCTTGGTGGAGGTCTAGCGTGGAAACTAAGAAACAATATAAAATTTAAATCAATAGACCAAAAAATCAAAACAAATCAATAGAAACATTTCCCGTCCGATGGCCGGTTCCCTTTAAATCACAGGCTCGCTATCGCTCGCAAGGAAAGAAAATGGACACCTAAATGACACCAAAAGTCTGAATATTGAGAAAACAATGGGGTGAAAGTTCTTAAAATCGTCAAATTAATGGGGCGCACGTCTTAAAATGTGAAAACTAATGGGGCTAAAGATGAGGAAGCAGGGGAGACCAGAAAATCGACCCATCTCCCTTAAATTTTATCCAAACCTTTTTCAGATTATTTTTATTCGGATTCGAAAAAACTTCCCGAACCCAAAGAGATAGGAATCCATGCAGCTCATTAATACACTCTCAGTACTAAAAGGTGCCATTTAGGTCTCGATTTTTTCCTGGCGAGCGATAGCGAGCCTGTGATTTAGGAGGAACTGGTCTTCGGCCGGGACATTTTGCTACCGAAAAATGTACAGATATATATATCGAAGGGGGGTCTTGGGAGTATTTTTGTTGAAGCTTGCTGGGGGTATAGGAAGAAAACTAAATATCTCCCATCAAGTTGACTGGGTAGGAATACGGAAAAACTATATAGAATTTATTAGCGACAATTATGAGACTTGTGTAAGAATATGGTCCGTTATAAGAACCCTTCCCGACTGCCGCTTAAGGGTTGATCCCATACCCGTTTATCGTGGGAACAGATAATACCACAACCACCACACCACACTCCTCGGATGATTACCTAATATTATGTCACTAGACCCTAAACCCCTATCCCCTATCTCTCTCTCTCTCTCTCTCTCTCTCTCTCTCTCTCTCTCTCTCTCTCTCTCTCTCTCTCTATGTTACTAACCCATCTGTCCCCTACTAACTTCCTAATCCTGCCACGGACATTAGTTCCAGGGCAGTAATTCCCTTTCCAATGTTCCCTTACCCACTCTAAACCACTGTTTGGACACTTGATCCTCAGTGTTTTGGAGGACAAGCAACCTAGAAGGGTCACTAGACCTGTTGTTGCTTGATTTCCTTTGTACTCCTTTGTACTCTCTCTCTCTCTTTTTAATACTTATTTCAGAGGTTACATTAACTGCCGTTTAATAGGCTGAATAATGCTTCTCTCTCTCTCTCTTCTTTGCTATCCTTTCATTTCATTGTCCCTTACTCTCGGGTTAGCTATCTCTACTAGAATTAAGTCCTGACCACCTCGCTGGGATCGTAAGGTCTGTGTGGTCAGTGCATCTATGTAAATCTATGTACACAAATTATCTATCTCTCTCTCTCTCTGACACATACTGCGCAAGTTACTGTACCTTTTTTTTTGTGAACGAGGTTATTGCGTATTCCTATTTCGATAAACGATATTGTCTGTATTGTTTTTATGCGGAGTAATATTAGATCCGTGGTGCTCATGGCCAAACAATCATTATGCTGTGCCTATTTCAATGTTATTTGTTTGAATGTTATTTGAATGTTTTTTGTTTGAATGTTATTTGAATGCTATTTGAATGTTATTTGAATGTTATTTGAATGTTATTTGAATGTTATTTGAATGTTATTTGTTTGTATTACTTGCAGTTATTGTAAAATTGTATTATGTTCTGCCCTCGTACTCTGTGCGGGGCGATAAATATAGTTTATCAAGGGAAGATGTTTAGTTTATTCCCTAGACATCCATCAAGCTTAAAATTACACCCCCTTGAGCCCCTTTCAAGATAATGTCCAGGCCCTCTTAAATTACAGGTTCGCTATCGCTCGGCATGAAATAATCGACACGTAAATGTCACGAAAGATCTTAAAATTAACAGAAATGGGGCAAACGTTCTTAAAATCGCCAAACTAATGGGGTGAACGTTTTAAAATATCAGAAACAATGGGGCTAAGCATGAGTGAGAAAGGGGTCTAGAAAAATATCCCTCAAATGGAAATCTCCCCAAATCAAGTCGCTGAAACCTGTTAGTCGTGGGAAGAGAGAAACACCACACTACTCTCTGTATAATCTATTAAAGTATCTCCCATTCTGCAGTTCCCTTGATGATCTGATAATAATTCCACCCTTTCAGCACCTTAATTTACGACCAGTTAACAGTACCTTAATTTCCAGCACCTTAAGTTTCCCTAGCCAGAGAGCCCCAGGGCGCCGTAAAGATAAGGCGATCAAGGTGAGCGGTAAGGCAGGTACTTTATTGGGGGTCCAGGGAGGGGGGTGTTTTGGCTTCTGGTCTCTGTCTACATTATCTTTTTGTTTATCTTCATCTTCTTCTGCTTCTTCTTTCTCGATAATCTTGTCCTGTTTTCTTCTTTCTCTCTCTCTCTCTCTCTCTCCTTTTTTTTGGTCGATTCCTAGATGTTCTCCATTTTACATTTGTCTTCGATTTCATGATAATTTGATTTAGTTTTTCTTTTGAAATTCTTATGATTTCCTTTGGTGTTTATTCTAATATATTTTTCTACCTATAGTTATGTGTTATTAAATTATGACATCAGGTAATGTCGAATATAAGGAATTTTGTTGCATCTAAGTGTTTTGTTGCACAAAAATTAAGATTAAAAATAGACCCCGAAATAAACTACTTAGATGTACCTATTACCCTATCTTATAATTGTAATTGGATATGATACCATTATCACCTTAGGAATATGTATTAGTTACAATTATAATATAGGGTATTAGTTACAATTATAATATAGGGTATTAGTTACAATTATAATATAGGGTATTAGTTACAATTATAATATAGGGTATTAGTTACAATTATAATATAGGGTATTAGTTACAATTATAATATAGGGTATTAGTTACAATTATAATATAGGGTATTAGTTACAATTATAATATAGGGTATTAGTTACAATTATAATATAGGGTATTAGTTACAATTATAATATAGGGTATTAGTTACAATTTTAATATAGGGTATTAGTTACAATTATAATATAGGGTATTAGTTACAATTATAAGATAGGGTAATTGGTACATCTAAGTAGTTTATTGCGGGGTTTATTTTAATCTTAATTTGTGTCTGGTTTAAATTATGTTTGTATGTTATGCTTAATTACATACAAGTAATATCTTAGCAATTAACTCAATTATCTCTAATAGAATGTTATAATTTTTGTTTAGGTCTGATGATGACATAAGGAATATCGAACTGTCACTGATAAATCAATAAAGATGTTTATCATTACGTTGGTGTTACTTGCCTATATATATATATATATATATATATATATATATATATATATTTAATCAATCTTGACAGCTTTTATTAGTATAATGAAAAATAAAACGCAGGCACGACAATAACATAAATTCTGGAAAATAATTTATCAACTGTACAGTCGCGCTAAGAAGTCATGTACAGTATGTGTTGATCAATAATTAGTATCGGCAATATCTAAGCTTTATTTCTTCATATCGAGTGAGATATAGAAACATGATCCTACACCTACCCACCCTATTGAACATCTGACAGACATTAATACAGCACAGAGCAAGCCAAACGTAATGGCAGCCGGGACATGCCTTATCATCGCGACCGTACTATACTGTGGAACCCCATTGGGTCTTATAGCCCATGAGCCAAGACCCGAATTTTGGGATATCGGTACCACCCGGGGTGACTAATTCTCTTAGGTGTTTTTAGCTTGCTACATGTCTCTAGTTTATGTTTTGATATGATAGCCCTTGCACATTGGTAGCTTAATGGTCGTTATCACTTCTTGAATAGACATACCCTACCGAAAATTCCGAAATTTTTTAAAATGTCAAATTTGGGGACAGGAATGCCTAAATGTCAACAAAATGCATATAGTCATTGTCACATTTAATACAAGTCCTGTAAATACACACTAAGCATGCCATGGGCTTGTACATACTATTATGGCAAATTACTACTCCTAAATATCATCTACGTCAGACTCGGAATCTGACTGTTGTGCCACCGGCTCTTCTTCAATAGCCTTGTTCTGACATGTCTGTAACCTGCACATGTCCGTGCATTTTAGACCATTGCTGAGGCAAGTACACTTAGGGAGTTCGCATGACCGCACACACTTGCAAGACAGTAGCTGCATAACAGCATCTGGTGCTGGTGAGCCTCGCATCCAGTTGACGGCAAGCTTACCGTCCTCATCTGTCATCCAACCGCAGTCTGTTGGGTTCGCAACAAATGGCTGGCTCTGAAGACTTCTCCTCCAGATCGCAGCCTGGTAGTTTGCACGCAGTGCATGCATGAAGAGGCAGTCCTCACAAGGAGGGAGTTGACTTGACTCTACCTCTCCACGTCTTGCACAGAACAGCTCATACCGAAGCTTGTTTACCTTAGTTGTGTGGGTAGATGGTAGGTACATGTGGCAGGTGATTTCCTGTAGCTTCTCAAAGAGTTCAGGAGACACTTCCCATGAGCGTCCAAGTTCGTGAAAAGCATGCTGGTATGTCTTGTCCATCTTCACCTGCTTGAGTGTCGTCATCTTCCCTCGGCCAGCGAATGCACTGACGGTATCACAGCCTGTAAAGGCATGCATACCAATCAATGAATCACACACGCTGCCTCCCAGTGTGCGGCTCAGTGTGGTGATATCCAGGAATCTTGTCCGGTTCTTCGTCCCGCACTTCTGGAACAGATGGGATGGGATCTTGTGGCACATGCCAAGACACAACACCATGACGTCTGTATCTTCTGCAGTGATGATGACAGACTTGTTCCCAGATTCTGCTGCATGAAGTGCATGGAGAAGAAGGCGTGTGTCTGCTTCTTCTTGAGTTGACTTAAGCTCAGGAGCCTCTTCCCACTGCTCTTTGGTGATCTTGAAGCAGCGCTGCTCACATGTGACATACAGCTCCTTGTCCTTGAGCTTCTCCCTGTGCTGTGGTGCCTTCCATTCTTCTACCAAGAACTTGATAAGACTTGCCTTGTTGGAGGAACTACCGAGTAACTTTCTCCACTGCTGGATGTTGTGCCCAGGTTGAATGTTCTTGAAATGAATTCCTGTGCCTGCACTTCTTTTGGCTCGTTCTGCATCCTTGATGGATGTCTCCTTGTAGATATCAAACACAACATCAATGCGCCTGCTCTTAGCACCTTCATGAACAGCGTGACTCAGTGCTGTACCTGCAAGCTGTGAAAAAGTTTTGTCGTTTCCCTTCAGTTTGTGGACCAGGCTCATCCCATCAATTATGGTAGCAGAGGGCTCGGGTATCACTTCTGCAGGAGAAACATTCCTCTCTAACTCCTTTGCGAGGGCAGCCTTGTTGGTCTTGCGGAGAGACCCATCACCGCTGGCAAGTGCCCAAGGCAAAGGCCCCAGGGGATGAGCCAAGACATCACTCATTTTGAGCTTTCTGTTCTCGGCAACAAGGATCATCTGGCCAAATAGGTTCCTGTCAGCCTTTAAGATAACCTCCTTGGCATGGTCTTGTGAGCGTGGCTTCATTCTGATGTTAGTGAACGTTCTCAGTTTCGTCTTCGTCATCGTGTCATGAAACTGTATAGTTGGCGTATCGATCTCCAGGCGCTCTTCCTTGAAGGCTTGATATGCATCCTCTCCTATTCTGTAGGCCCCTAGAAGGTCTTTGACAACTTCTGGTGGTGCCATAGTCGCAGTTGACAAACTGACAAGATCTTCTTGCTCTGCGTTGAAGGGGTTCAACCAGCTGGTCTCCATCAGTTGAACTAAAGATTGGACATCGGCCTCATCTCTTCTAATCCTGGGCATCTGTAGGTCTGGGTGGCTGAAGTCAGTATACTTTTGGCCTACTACCATAGTCCTGAGCTGCCTTAAGTACCTGCTGCGATACTCCGATGTCAGGTAGTACCTGGCGACAGCTCCGCCTTTCAGGCTGAAGCCTTTTGTGCCCCCTGGTGTCTGGGTGTCTTTGTTGATCGTCTCTTCGATTGTCTGGTCCACAGGGATCCGTCCAAAGGGATTCTTGCTACCGATCTGGACCGAAAAGCCACCTTGCATGAAGTGTTCATGGACCTCTGGGTGTTCAATGGGCAGTCGAGACATCAAGGCATAGTAGTAGGTTAGGAACCGGGCATAGTTCACTTTGTCATAGGCAAAACACCACGGTATCATCTGTCGGATTGCTCCTAGGTGGAGCATCCAGTTGCCTTCTCTGGAGGCTCGAATTAAGTCCAGCATGATCTCAACCATGTCCAGGTATGACATCCAGAATGCTGAGAGGTTGTGTTCATCTCTGAGGGTCTCAAGATAAACTTGGAAAAGCTTCATGATATGTGTGCATGATTCACTCTCCATCAGCTCTTGAAAGAGTCCCTGAGACACATTGCTGTGAAAGCTGTTGATGTCCTTCAGTGTTTCATCTAGATGGTGTATGTCCCTTGAATGGTTTTCTTCTAGCCATGAAAGGAAGCCTTTCCATGCAAGCCTCATCAGTGCTTCATACACGAGCTTGTGTAGTCTCACTGCTCTGTTGTACCTCTTGCCGTTCATCACTCCTGACACTGATCCTTCTGCGATGATACCTGATTCCACACACAGATCTCTAAGACCTGCATCTTGAAACCTCTTTCCTATGGTGGAGATGAGATTACAGATTGTGTGGAAGACACCCATCCTGATGATAATGTTCTTGAACTTCTCTTGTTTCCAGATAACTTCGGCAGCTTTGGCATAGAGTGCTTGATCAAACACGCACACAATCTTGTTAAGCTGTAAGGACTGCATGATAGCATGCGTTTGTTCCAAGATTTCATTAACGGTGGACATTTCTGTTGCGGGAGCATTGATAGTGGGCAGGTAGCTTACAGTGTCCTGAAACACTGCAATGTCTCTGCGCATTTTGATGTTGAACCCAGTCCAACTGCTGATGGACTGGTCCTCATGGTCTGACATTCGAGTAAGAAGCCAGATATGGTTCTTTGTCTTTGAATCCTGGACTTCCTTGGTAGTGTCGACATACGCAGTCTCAATCCTAGGTGGCCCTGCCCGCCGCCCAACATTGTATATTGGCAGCATTGATGATGTCTGAGTGATGCTTCTTATCTTGGACTTGGTAATCTCTGGCAGGACTTTCTCTGGCACAGAGCCTGCAACCTTGGACTGGACAGCAATGCCATTGACTCTATGAGAAGTACCTGCTCCACTTAGGGTCTCTTCAAGTCGGTCAATGTTATCCCAGGCCAGGGTTGTGAACACACCAGGGTAGATGTTTGTTGGCAGTGGAATGTCATCCTTTGAGCATTCCAGCTTCTGGATACAAAGGGCTGTATCGATCTCCTCAAACATTGAGTAAGACACACAGTGACCAAGACGATTCAGAGTTCGGATCAGTTCTGAGTTTCCTGTCAAAGACTTTACAGCATTGGTCAGCAGTACGTGCTTGGGTGGTTTTGTCTTGCCACTGGTAACAGCAAAGACCAAGTCACTGCCAAAGGAAGTGGCAAGACGTTGAGCTCTTTCAGAGGGAGTTTCACACTCACACTCTCCTGTCAGCAGGGTGTGCAGGAATTGAGTGACTGCTGCAGGAATGACATTCTGATCTGTATCGGGAGGCCATGGCTGACTCACATCTTGTTTATTGATCTCATTCCTCAGCTGCATTCCTGCTTTGGTTAAGACATCTTCAGAGTTAGCTGCTCTTGCTTCTTGCAGGTCTTTTGCCATTTTGTGTGCTTGCCGGGCAAGGTCGTCCATTGAGAGGCTGCGTGGATAGATTAGAAGCTTTCCTTTCTCATCTGGGACAAAGCGTAGTGATTCTCCAAACTCGGTTTCAATCTTTCGGCGAACATGTTTCTTTGTCGCTGGTTTCAGTTGGATAATACCACGGGACATCATGGATCTCTCAAGCCTAGATGTGAGGTTTGTCATAGGCAGTACCTCTGGGTTGGGGAATAATTTGGTCCTTATATACAAGCAGAGTTCCTCGAGGGCTTCTGTCTCAACCTCTTCGTAGCGTGCTTCCTCGCTTTCTTCCTGATTTTCACCTGCACCCGACCTGGCGGCCGCTGGGAAATCATCTTTTGTGAAGAGTTTGTAGCACGACTTGTGGTAGTGACCCTCTGCAGCAACAAGGTCTCTGCTAACTAAACCAAGGATTCTCTGGTTGAGTTTCCTTATTGCTGCTCTGCGAATCTTCTCATCTGCTCGTAGCTCAACACACTGTATGAGTGGCTCCCTTGTCTTTGTTGTTTTTATGTACTTGCTTGACTTCTCGCAGAAGATACATACTTTGGCATACACCCTGCTAGTACTAGGGGCATCCCTTGATGCCCTCCTCCTGGGGTCGACGCTTGCTGATTCTATCTTGACACCCTTGGCAAGGATAGAATCCAGTGACTTCTTCATTGTAAAGAGACTACGACATTTACGGTGATAATGTATGTGTGGTATTCCTCCTTCTTCAAGGCCCTTGGCTGCTTCCAGGACTGGATCATGCTGCCTGATTTCTGCAGCCCTGAGCAATGTGTTCCAGGAGTCCAAATCCTGTGGTGACACCAGAGCATCGCTGTCATCATCAGAGCAGTGGATGATACAGTCGATCCGTGCTCTCTTCCTCGCAGATGGTTCCATCCTGCCGTCAAACAGTCGACACACACCTGCAAAAAATATCACCATTAAACCATGAACAAACAAACACATTACATGGAAACCACTCTACATATGTTTGCTCCTTCCAATAATAAATTATCCCCAAAATATAACAAAAAATCCCCAAATATGAAATAAACCCCTAAATATGGAGAAACTTGAAATACACATCGGAATAATTCTTGTAGAGAATCAAATAAGCTACAAGAGCTGTTAAAATATATTTTTCAATGTTCCCCATATTTAAGGATTTATTCTAGATTTAGAGGAAAATACCCAAAATATAGAGTATATTCCGAAATATGAGGAAATTTGAAAAATACCTAGGAACAACTCTGGTAGAGAATATAATTCTACATAGGTGTTCAAAGTTTCGCGATGATTGTGTGATGGATTTTAAAGAAAATGAGGAAAACGCCGAGCGTCACGCTAAAAATCTTTATTTTTGGGTAGCGCCCCTATTGCATCAAAAAAATTAGACTAAGCTACCAGTGCGAGAAGGCTATCATATCTTAATGTACTTACAGTCACTCTATAAACATTTTAGTACCATTCGTGTTTAGTCACCCCAGGTGGTACCGATATCTGGCCTGGCTCATGGACTATTACTTTCTCCGGCCTTCTATTGACACTGTAAATAACATTTATCTTACATTTACTCATGTTATTTTTACCTGGTACTTCTTTTGGTTTCCCCTCAATACATGTGTGTGTGTGTGTAATTCACTCACTCACTTGTTCGTCAAGGGGAATCCACGCAATGCGAGCTAAGCTCATTATTATCGCGCCTCCTTAACTGGGAATGTATTGCGTGAAATGCATGTTAAGTGTTCATGTATCGTTGGAATGGCTGTGGATGTGTGTGTAGTCTGTATTTTAGCCAATTGGCGACATCTGGAAACGAAGGCTTAGGGTTAATCTGTATGGTACTATTTTCACTACGGTACCAGTCTCACCCGAAGGCTTAGGATGACCAGTAGCTTAGGTTGACCAGTACGATACCCATCTCACCTTGTAACCGATCACCAACCCCAGATAGGACGTCACAACTTCGTCCACTTAGCCTATTCCAGGTTCCTATTTATACTGCTAGGTGAACAGAGGCTACACCGTTAGGAGGCTTGCCCAAATGTCTCTTCCCCGCCCGGGTCTCGAACTCGGGACCTTCTGGTTGTGAGCCAGACGCGCTATCTGTTACGCCACGGGTGTGTGTGTGTGTGTGTGTGTGTGTGTGTGTGTATCTGGTTGTGTGTGTGTGTGTGTGTGTGTATGTGTGTGTATCTGGTTGTGTGTGTGTGTGTGTGTGTATCTGGTTGTGTGTGTGTGTGTGTGTGTATCTGGTTGTGTGTGTGTGTATCTGTGTGTGTATTTGTGTGTGTGTATGCTATGTTTTTTTATGTGTGTACGTGTGTCTGTCTTCTCCCTCTGCAAATATACATAAGCCTACCGGTACAAGAGTTCTTTTATTTTCAATTTGTTTTCATTCTCGTCAAAAGGCTGTTGAACTGAACATCGGTCAATAATGTTCAAGGAATTCTTTATTTTCCCTTGCGCAGTAGTTTTGTATTTTAGTATAGTCTCTTGTATACTATTCTGTCTATATTCTAATAATTTGAATTATCACCTACATTTCTTCATCAAAGGAAAGGTATTTTGGAAAGAGTGGTTCGGTTCTATAAAATCATGCACAAAAGTTGTGTGCTACCTTTATATTGCCAATCATATATTCGTATGTGTGGATGGGACTCATTAGCCTTGGTCGGAAACCCATCTAGGGGAGACAACCTTATACAAATTTGGACGGATGGGACTCGTCAGCCTTGGTCAGCAACCTTTCTAGGGGAGTAAACCTGATACAAATCTGTACTGCTTACCTAAGGGTAAGGCAGGTTAGTGGATGGATTAGCCGACACCACTGTAGAAAAATAGTGCTAAAAAGATACAAAGGGCCTCGGAGTCGGACGGATTCTAAATTGAGTGGTCAATCCTGTAAATCCTTCAGAAAACTGGCTCGGGTTGTCCCTCTTACAGGGAATAGGCCTGGTCCGCTCAGGGCATTCTGTGTATGGCCACCCTCATTAGGGGAGTAAGGCGTCCGGCAATAGATAGATAGATAGATATTCGTATGCTGATACACAAATATTCTAACAATACAAAATATGACTTGGAAGCAAACACATGTCTTCAATTGTGTCAAATAAATCATAAAATATTTCATTTAAGAGATAGCCTAAGTTGAGTTTTACAAAAAAAAAAAAAAAAAATATGGAACGACTCCTAAACGTGACTGTGCCTTGTATTTATCTTCTTTACACTATGATACACCCATCGACAAGATATATACACCAACTTCCTGTTAACAATAAACTATCACCTCTTCTTACTTTATTTTCTGTGCACAGAACCATCCCCCAGTCAACAGTTTCAACTGCTATAGAGAACATATTGTGTATGTAATGTTAGCTATTTGAACATAAGAATATAACGACTCGGCCTAAATATTGAATTGTGATATCATATTTTTTTGCTTAACATTGCTATGTTTATATGCGGGCAAGAATAATACAAATATATAGATAATTGGCATTACAACAACAATTATTTGTCGATTACAGCTATGTATGTGCCTATGTTCTTATGCCTACCTCTATCTATATAAAGCAACAACAGCAGTCAAATGCATCAGTTTCTTTCCACTTTTACCTGTGACTGAGCTCAAACCCACACTATCGGGAATTTAAGCAGCTGATAATAGGGACGAGAAGAAGGTTTGTAAATATAAAGGTGTTCAACCTGTTAAGGGGAGGTTTTTAGTTTGTTCCTTATACCTCCATCAAGCTTAAAATTACATCCTCTTGACCCCAAAGTATATAGGATTGTATGTACTTTGCTAGACCCCCTTTTAAGATACATTTGTACATTTTTCGGTAGAAAAATGTCCCCGCCATACGCCGATTCCTCTTTAATTACAGGCTCGCTATCGCTTACCAGGACAAAATCGACACCTAAATGGCACGAAAGGTCTTAACATTTACAGAAATGGGGCGAAAGTTCTTAAAATCGCCAAACTAATGGGGCGACCGTCTTAAAATTTCAAAAGCAATGGGGCTAAACAAGAGGGAGAAAGGGGTCCAGAAAAATATCTCTCAAGTGGTAATCTCCCCTAGCCTTGACTTTGACATAACTCAGAACAGAGGGTAATTAAGGGGGCAGTGCTTGGTTTTTGGTCTATGTATTTACTTATTCATTTATTTATTTTTTAGTTTCCACGCTAGATCTCCATCAAGCTTAAAAAAAAAAAAAACATAGACCCCCTTTCAAGGTAATTTTGTACATTTTTCGGTAGAAATCGACTCCTAAATGGCTCGAAAGGTCGTAATATTGACAAAGAAATGGGGCGAAAGGTCTCAAAATCGCCAAACTAATTGAACGAACGTCTTAAAATCTCAAAATTAACATGCTAAACATGAGGGAAAAGGGGGCCCAACAAGAGTGACTACCTATCCCTTCAAGGCTTTGGTTTTAGACTGTATAGGTACCATCACTCATAACAATTCGTGGACATCACCGTTTTCTATATATGGAAGTACGGTCGCGCTAATAAGTCATGGCCCAGCTGTCATTACGTTTGGCTTGCTCTGTGCTGTATTAATGTCTGTCAGATGTTGAATAGGGAGGGTAAGTGTAGGAGCATGTTTGTATATTTCACTCGATATGAAGAAATGAAGCTTAGATGTTGCTGATACCAATTATTGATCAAAACATACTTGGTGCCGAGACATCACTTATAAGCGCGACTGTACATCTCTAGAAATGAATTTATGAATATAATTTATGAATATAATTGACTGTAGAAATGAATTTATGAATATAATTGACTGTAGAAATGAATTTATGAATATAATTGACTGTAGAAATGAATTTATGAATATAATTGACTGTAGAAATGAATTTATGAATATAATTGACTGTAGAAATGAATTTATGAATATAATTGACCACCTGCGAGTTTCGGGCTATAAGTTAATTGGACCTGTAGGCATCGATATTTAGCAGAATTAACAACTAAAATACGGATATAGTGCATCTATAAACACATGAAATACGGTTATAGTGCATCTATAAACACATGAAATACGGTTATAGTGCATCTATAAACACATGAAATACGGTTATAGTGCATCTATAAACACATGAAATACGGTTATAGCGCATCTATAAACACATGAAATACGGTTATAGTGCATCTATATATATACACGAAATACGGTTATAGTGCATCTATAAACACATGAAATACGGTTATAGTGCATCTATAAACACATGAAATACGGTTATAGCGCATCTATAAACACATGAAATACGGTTATAGTGCATCTATAAACACATGAAATACGGTTATAGTGCATCTATAAACACATGAAATACGGTTATAGTGCATCTATAAACACATGAAATACGGTTATAGTGCATCTATAAACACATGAAATACGGTTATAGCGCATCTATAAACACATGAAATACGGTTATAGTGCATCTATAAACACATGAAATACGGTTATAGTGCATCTATAAACACATGAAATACGGTTATAGTGCATCTATAAACACATGAAATACGGTTAGCGCATCTATAAACACATGAAATACGGTTATAGTGCATCTATAAACACATGAAATACGGTTATAGTGCATCTATAAACACATGAAATACGGTTATAGCGCATCTATAAACACATGAAATACGGTTATAGTGCATCTATAAACATGAAATACGGTTATAGTGCATCTATAAACACATGAAATACGGTTATAGTGCATCTATAAACACATGAAATACGGTTATAGCGCATCTATAAACACATGAAATACGGTTATAGTGCATCTATAAACACATGAAATACGGTTATAGTGCATCTATAAACACATGAAATACGGTTATAGCGCATCTATAAACACATGAAATACGGTTATAGCGCATCTATAAACACATGAAATACGGTTATAGCGCATCTATAAACACATGAAATACGGTTATAGTGCATCTATAAACACATGAAATACGGTTATAGCGCATCTATAAACACATGAAATACGGTTATAGTGCATCTATAAACACATGAAATACGGTTATAGTGCATCTATAAACACATGAAATACGGTTATAGTGCATCTATAAACACATGAAATTAAATTCAGTATACTTTCTCATCATCAGAAACCTAAATTATAATGGCATTTCTGTTTAATATCAATGTTTACGGCTCCAACTTCCTTATAGCTTGAAACTCACAAGTGGCCAATTGTCTATTCATCAATTACAAAACTATATATACTATTATTGTAAAGCAAGTTCCAGCCAATAATCAATCCAGATCAATATAATGGCATAAAGAAAAACACAGGGGGTCCACGAATTTTCATAAGTGACTGTACTCAGAGCGTCACAATTAACCCCTTCTGTACCGGTGATGTACTTTTCATTATATTCTGGCGATATTTAGACGGTTTTGTACAGCTTAGAAACCCCGTCTACTCAATTCATGGCTACAAACTAATCAATTCATCCTTTTAGCTACCATACACCCTTCCTAAGCTTCATAAAATCGTCTAAATATAGCTAGAACTAAATACAAATGATGCTGGCGGTACAAAAGGGGTTAAATGATACGTACATGCCTACAATTCCTGTATCTATTAATATCCTCTTTATACAGTCTGATCCCTAGTGTTTACCTCCACTCCTGTATTATGGCTGTCTTCGTTTATCCTCTTCAAGTCCACTCTCCCTCGCTTTCACCTGTCTTAAGGGGAGATTGCCACTTGAGGGATTCTTTTTCTTGACTCCTTTCTCCCTCATGTTTAGCCCCATTGTTTTTTCAAATTTTAAGACGTTCGCCCCATTATTTTCACGATTTTAAGAACTTTCAACACATTTCTGTCAATTTCAAGACCTTTCGTGCCATTTAGGTGTCGATTTTATCCTGGCGAGCGATAGCGAGCCTGTAATTTAAGAGGAACCGGCTTTCAGCCGGGAAATTTTTCTACCGAAAAATTTACAAATTTATCTTGAAAGGGACTCAAGGGGGTGTAATCTTAAGCTTGAAGGATATCTAGGGACCAAACTAAAAACCTCCCCTTATGGGGCTAGTGCTTGTTTTGGGGGGCTACTTATTTATTTATTTATTTAATTTTTAGTTTCTTCGCTAGACCTCCATCAAACTTATAAAAACAACCCCTATACCCAGTTTCAAAATATATTTGTATATTTTTTGGTATAAAAATGTCCAGGCCGAATGCCACTTCCTCAAAAAAATTACATGCTCGCTATCGCTCGCCAGGAAAAAAAATGACACTTAATTAAACGGCACGAAAGGTCTTAATATTGATAAAGTAATGGGGCAAAACTCGTGAACGAACGACTTAAAATCGCATCACTAATGGGTCTAAGCATGAGGGAGAAGGGGGTCCAGAAAAAGCGAGTAAGTCCCCCTTAATTGCCCAAGCTGAGTGATTTATGTAATAATGAAAGTTAATGTGTTAACTCTCTCTCTCTCTCACACACACACACACATACATCGATCAGTCCTTGTCTCTTTCCTAACCACTCTCCACCACTCCCTCTCCCCCTCCTTCTCTCCCCCCCCCCCCCCCCTCCATAGTCGTAGTGGTCATCTCCGCAAACAGCCAGGATCGGCGCTGAGGGATAAACAAACAAATAAGGCGAGGGACAATTAAGGGGGCTCACCGGCTTTTTTTTTATCTTTCTCTCCTTTTCTCTCTTTTCCTGGCTTGTATCCATTCGCCCCCATTCAGCCAACTGTTTTAAGACGTTTATCCCCATCTAGGTGTCGATTTATTCCTGGCGAGCAATAGCGAGCCAGCATTTAATGGAAAAATCCGGCTTCGCAGGAGAAATTTTTCTATCGAAAAATTTATAAATTTAGCTTGCTTTCAAAACTAAAATATATATATGCTGGCTCGCTACCACTCGCCAGGAAAATATTGACACCTGGATGGGGGTGTCTTAAAACAGTAGGCTGAATGGGGCCGAATGGATACAAACCAAAGAGAGAGGGATAGAAAGAGAAAACAAGCGAGGTGGGCTCCCTTAACCTGGGGGAACGGACCGCCTCACCGTCATAAAACCACTGGTGAAGAGGCGAGGAGGGCGGACCATTGGAAACTATAAATAACTTGGGGTTGTATTATTGGTAATTTGAAGAGATGATGATTACTGTGGAATTATGGTGATATAAGAATAGCTATAAACCTCAAAGGGCATTATTTTTCGATAAATGTAATAACTTGGAGTAATTTGGAAAGATGATGAATCTTGTTGAATTAGAATATGTTGCTGTAATGCCGAAAGCTGAAAAGATGCCCAAAATAGAAAGTATTATGGAGTCTGCCCCAAAACCTACAAGCTCTATGGATCTGCCATCCCCATCCTATGTGACCTTGACTCCACCCCGACTTCAGAGGGAAACAGTAGCAGCAGCCAAGCCACACTCCCAAGGTCCCTCTGGAATCCCCAGGCTGGCACACCTGCCCCGTTCCCTCTCGTCATGCCACTGTCGCGTACACCAGGGTGAGACAGGTGGCATCAACCACCTACCTAAGGAACGGGAATGAGACCTTCTGGCCCAGAGCAGGAGGACCAGCAAAGGCCTTTGATAGATTCTTGCAAAAATCCCTCATTTCCAAACTACCCTTCTTCGGTTTCTATCCCTCCATCTGTGCCTTTGTCTCTAATTTCCTTTCTGGCTATTCCATAGCTGCGGTTGTGGACGGCCACCGTTCACTTCCTCAACCTATCAATTCCGGTGTTCTTCAGGGTTCTGTCCTATCTCCAATTCTCTTCCTATTATATATTTAAGACCTTCTCAGCTGCACCTCCGGCCCCATTCACTCATATGCTGACGAGTCTACATTACACTATTCAACTAGCCTTCCACAACATCACTCACAGCAAGAACTCCAAAACTCACCTGAGCAGGCCATAAAAGACCTATCTTCTGATATCTCTACTATCTCTAATTGGGGCAGAGAAAACCTTGCTACTTTCAATACTTCCAAAACTCAATTTCTCCATCTGTCTATTCGTCACCCCCTTCCAGAAAACTATGACTTACTCTTCAAAAACCTACACATTAATCCTTCATCCTCTCTCAATATTTTCGGTGTCTCTTTTTCGTCTAATCTCTCTTGGAAAGATCATATTTCCACTCCTGCTAAACAAGCTTCCCAGAAGCCGGGTGTGCTCAACCTCATTCGGGGGTTCTTTACCCTTGTGCAGCTTCTTGCTCTGTACAGGGGCACAGTGCGTCCATGTATTGAATATTATTCACATGTGTGGGGAGGATCCTCTCACACAGTACTTTTAAACACAGCAGAAATGAAAGCCTTCCGTATAATTTACTCAGTCCACTCACCAATTCTCTGCAGTCTCTCTCTTCACTGCAATGTTGCATCTCTCACTTTTCTACCGCTATTACAATAATCAGTGTTCCTCAGAGTTCTCTGTGTATACCACCCCCTCTTCGTAGAGCACATATCGCCCGTCTTGCAACACAATCCCACCCCTACTCTGTGCAACTCTCCAACCCAGGAGTGAAACGTTATTCTCAATCTTTCTTCTATTCAACAGCTGAGCTCTGGAACTCTCTCCCAGAATCAGTCTTTCCCTCTCCCTATAACGTAAATTGCTTTAACCCATTGGCTGCGGGAGACGTTCCCGAACGCCATGGCAATTTACAGCAATTTACAGGCTTTGAAATCCTCTAAAGGCCTGTAAAATTGAGTGCAAGGAAGCAGGACCGCAACAGGCCACACATCCTTCTCTCAGCCAGGCAGCTGAGGCACTGAGGGCTCTGAGTCAGAGTCTCACGAGATATACAGTGCTGCCAAAGGCAAATGTAACGAGAATTGCTTATCTTAGCGAATGTCTATGGTAGTGCTGCGGGTGAACCCCGCGAGCTACGAAACTTGTTTTGGTGTAATTTTGAAGCTATTTTCTTCTAGTGTTCGGCTGAATACATTTAATTTCATTCAAATACTTGCCTAATTAATCAGGAGTGCCTGAATGAGCCGTAATATGGCGGAAATATGCCCGCACCGTAAATGTTAAACTCTGTGTTTCCAGGCATTTTGGCTCGAACGTCCCTTGATTTTGTCCCTGTCACTCTTTCAACTCTGGGGGAGGCACTTGCCACAGGCAGTTCTGCCTTTTGTCTCCCTCATTCACATGGACAAAAAAATGGGGAGTAGATGGATGAATTAAGTTGGGTGAAAAGATGTAAGTCCGTGTGCGTGATGATAGTTGCACCAAGGGGCAGACCAAGAACGATGTGGGATCAGACCTTATAGTATGACCTTGAATAAAAATAAACTGACAAGTGAGGCAGCTCTGAATAGAGGTAGGATTGTTTTTTTGTTTTTTTTCTATGTGATTGAGGGAGGCAAAAGGCAGAACTGCCTATAGCAAGTGCCTCCCCCATATTTGAAAGAGTGACAGGGCCAAAATCAAGGGACGTTCGAGCCAAAATAACTGGACACACGGAGTTTGAAGCAATTTAAGTCATAGGAAGAGGGAAAGACTGATTCTGGGAGGGAGTTCCAGAGCTCAGTTGTTGAGTAGAAGAAAGTTTGTGAGTAATGTTTCACTCTTGGGTTGGAGAGTTGCACAGAGTAGGGGTGGGATTGAGTTGCAAGACGGGTACCACGTGCCCTACGTAAAGGAGGTGGTATACACTGGGAAAGCTCTGAGGAACACTGATTATTATAGTAGCGATAGAATAGTGAGAGAGATGCAACATTGCGGCGGAGAGAGAGATTGCAGAGAGTTGGTGAGTGGACGGGAGTTAATGATACGAAAGGCCTTCCTTTCAACTTTGTCTAGGAGAGCGGTGTGAGAGGAACCTCCCCACACATGTGAACAATACTCATTACAAGGACGCACTATACCCCTGTACAGAGCAAGAAGCTGTGCAGGGGAAAAGAACCCCCTAAGATGGTTGAGCACACCCAGCTTCTGGGAGGCTGCCTTAGCAAGACTGGTAATATGGTCCTTCCAACTGAGAGCAGAAGAAAAAGAGACACCAAGAATATTGAGAGAAGATGAAGGATTGATTTTTGTATTGTTGAAGAATAAGGGATAGTCCGCTGGGAGTTCCTGACGGGTAGATAGATGGAGAAATTGGGTTTTGGAAGCATTAAAGGTAACAAGGTTTTCTCTGCCCCAATTGGAGATAGTATTTAGATCAGAATTTAAGAGTTCTATGGCTTCATTACGTTTGTCGTTGAGGGATTGCTGGCTGGGGCGTTCTGAAAAACTAATGGAGTAGTGTAAGGTTGAGCCGTCTGCGTATGAATGGATGGAAATTGAGGTACAGTTGAGGAGATCAATTACAAAAATTAGAAAGAGAATAGGAGATAGGACAGAGCCCTGAGGAACACCGGAGTTTATAGGGTGAGGAAGTGACTAATGGCCATCCACAACTGTGGCTATGGAACGGCCGGAATGGAAATTAGAGACAAAGGCACAGATGGAGGGATAGAAACCGAAGGAGGGCAGTTTAGAAATTAAAGATTTGTGCCAGACTCTATCGAAGGCTTTCGATATGTCTAGTGCAATAGAAAAAGTCTCACCGAAGTCCCGAAAGGAGGATGACCAAGAGTTAGTAAGATATGAAAGAAGATCACCAGTAGAGCGACCCTTAAGGAAGCCATACTGGCAATCTGAGAGCAGATTATGAGAAGAGAAATGCTTAAGAAATTTGGAAGCAAGAATAGTTTCAAAAACTTTAGAAAGACAAGAGATGAGAGCAATTGGACGATAGTTGGAGGGTTGAGAGCGGTCACCCTTCTTTGGAACAGGTTGAATGTGAGCAAACTTCCAGCATGAAGGGAAGACGTTAGAGGATAGACAGAGACGAAAGAGTTTGCCTAGGCAGGGAGTCAGCACGGAAGCACAGTTTTTGAGAACAACAGGAGGAACACCGTCCGGCCCATACGCCTTATTAGTATTAAGCCCAGAGAGGGTAGAAAGTACATCTTTAGAAGAGATTAGGATATTAGGCATAAGTAAGAGAGAGGAGGGTGGAGAGGGAGGAATAGCACCGGAATCATCCAAGGTGGAGTTTCTAGCAAAGGTTTGAGCGAAGAGTTTAGCTTTGTCAGAAGAAGAAGTGATGGTTGTGCCATCAGAGTGGGAAAGGGGAGGAAGAGACGAGGAAGAAGAATTGTTGGAGAGGTTTTTTGCTAGATGCCAGAAAGCTTGGGAAGAGCTAGAGTTGGATAGTTCAGTGCATTTATTATTGATGAAAGAGTGCTTGGCAAGTCGAAGAACAGATTTGGCTTGATTCCGGGCAGAAACATAGGAAGAATGAGAGTCTTAAGTTTTAAGGCGTCGGTACCGTTTGAATGCTTCCTCCTTATTGCGGACAGCAGTAGAACAGGCGTGAGTAAACCAAGATTTTTTAGCATTAGTCTGAGAGAAAGAGAATGGAATGTATGCTTCCATGCCCGATAGGATTACCTCGGTAATGCGTTCAGCACTCTCCGAGGGTACCCGGCCACGGAAGCAGAAATCATTCCATGGGAAATAAAAGAAGTACTGCCGGAGAGCCTCCCAGTCGGCAGCGCCAAAGTGCCACAAGCGCCGCCGGCTAGGAGGATCGGGTGGCCGTACTGGAGAAATAGGACAGGTGACAGAGATAAGTTTATGGTCGGAGGAGCCCAAAGGAGAGAAAAGATCGACAGTATAAGATGAAGGGTTAGAAGTTAGAAACAAGTCAAGAATGTTGGGCCAATCTTCGATGCGATCCGGGATACGGGTGGGTTGCTGAACTAACTGCTCTAGGTCATTTATGATAGAAAAGACGTAGGCTTGTTCACCAGATAGGTCAGTAGTGTGAGAGGAGAGCCATTGGCGGTGGTGAACGTTGAAATCTCCTAAGATGAAGATTTCTGAGAAAGGAGAAATGGATAGAATGTGTTCCATTGTAGAGTTTAGATAGTCAAAGAATTGGGGAAAGTTGGTAGAGTTAAGGGAAAGATAGACAGCACAGAAATATTTAGTAAGAGAATGACAGGAAAGTTTGAGCCATAAAGTTGAGAATTCAGAGGAGTCGAAATCGGGAACACGAGAGCAAGTGAGTTTGTTGTGCACATATGCACAACATCCGCCTTTGGCTTTGAAACTAGGATAGAGAAAGTAGGAGGATACAGAGAAGGGGCTGCCGGATGTTGCTACAGACATCTGAGTTTCGGTGAGGAAGAGAAGATCAGGTTTGTAGGAGGAGAGATGGTGTTCAACAGAGTGAAAGTTAGAGGAAAGTCCGCAAATGTTGCAGAAATTAATAGAAAGAGTAACAGGCCGAGGTCCAGGTAATTTTGTGGGGTCGTATGTATGTATGTATAGACTGGGAAGTAAGTGTGGTGAAACCTAAGGGGGTAGTGTTTTGTGTTTGGGCTATATATATATATATATATATATATATATATATATATATATATATATATATATATATATATATATATATATATATATATATATATATACACTTTATTCTTTAGTATCCTCGCTAGACCCCTAGACCCCCTTCAAGATATATTTGTAAATTTTTCGGTAGCAAACTTCTAAAATTACAGGCTTGCTATCGCTCGCCAGGAAAAAATCGACACCTAAATCGCACGAAAGGTCATAATATTGACAAAGCAATGGGGCAAAAGGTCTCCAAATCGCCAAAATAACGGTACGAGCGTCTTAAAATCTATAAACTGATATTCGAAACATGAGGGAGAAAGGGGTCCAGAAAAAGCGAATACCTCTCCCTTAAATCAATAGTAGGTCTCTCTCTCTCTCTCTCAGCGAAATAACGAAGTAGTGTAGAGCCCTCGAATACGTTGATGTCAGTAGATAAAGCACACCGTCACCCACGAGACTCTCACCCCAGGCAAAAAACCTCTCCAGCCGACCTCTGAGGAGACCATGAAAAGACAGACCCTCGACCTATGCGGGCTATCACTAGTATCTGCCAAAGCTCTTTTTATTTTCATTTTTGTTAATGTGTACCGGTTTTGTTACATATGAACGCATACATTTGAGTGTAGACATGACCATATTGTTTCTTTATTGTAAACCTTCAAAACAAATAAACCTTGCTCGCCCAGTCTAACCTAATCTAGTCTAACTCTAATTAGGTTTGGTATCTTAACTTTAAGGGGGCCCAACTCGTTTGTTTTCTCTCTCTCCCTGTCTCTCTGGGTTGTATCCATTCGGCCCCATTCAGCCTACTGTTTTAAGACGTTTTCCCCATCCTGGTGTCGATTTTTTAGGTGGCGAGCGGTAGCGAGCCAGCATATTAAAAAACAAAAAAAATTACAGCAGGCTAAATTTGTAAATTTTTTAATATAAAAATTTCTCTGTCGCAGCCGAACTTCTTGTCGCTATCGCTTGCCAGGAAAACATCGACACCTGGATAGGGATACACGATTACACGTCTTAACCCATCACCCGTACTGAAATGGTTAAAACAGTAAGCTGAATGGCGCCGAATGAATACAAGCCAGAAAAAGAGAGAAAAGGAGATATAAAAAGCAGGTGACTCCCCTTAAGAGATTTACCTGAATAGTTAAAAATGTAGTGAGTCCGATTTTTCTACGACAATCGGGTGCAAAGTCCGAGAGAATCTTAGTTAACCCGTTCAGTGACAGTTCCGTCCTTTTCAATTTATGTTGGCTACTATTAGATGATTTGTTTTTCAGTTTAAGAAGGGCCACCAGCAATTAACAGGCTTCGAACTATCCTAATCAACCCATTATAATACCACAGATCCTTTTTAAGCTGCACAAAATCGTCTAAATAAAGCCAGAGTAAACTTAAAATGACGTCGCCGGAACATAAGGGGTTAACAGGCTTCGAACTATCTTAAGCAACCCATTATAATACCACAGATCCTCTTTAAGCTGCACAAAATCGTCTAAATATAGCTAGAATAAAATATAAAATCCGTCGCCGGTACAGAAGGGGTTAATAGGCTTCCCGGACAACTGACTTTTCCTGTTATATTTCCTTTTTTTATTTTACATCGGCGATTGATGGAATAACGATAGGTGGAATAACGATAGGTGGAATAACGATAGGTGGACATACTCGAGTGCTTCAGGATGTCGTGTGATAAGAGAAGAGGGTTCGAGGAGATGACTACATCCGAAAGAGGACAGCAGGAGAAAGGAAAGTCAGCACAGATTGTTGAGATTATGGGGGAAGAGTCGGACAAATTATCATTATAATAGTTATCTAATGGATGAACTCCATTTCAACGTATACCATAAATCTCACAGAGCCAAAACGTGCATACACTTATCTAATGAAAGCCAAGATAAAACTAGTGAAATGTTTTATGTGTACTTTTATTGTTATACCAGGCTTTATACCAGGTTTGTATATTGGTTATAGTGAGTTCTATCAAGACTGGGGAATTCAGAGTTCATACAATACATGCAAAGCATCAAATAGAGGATACACATAACACCAAGATATAGTTTAAAGAACAGTTTTAATTATCTTATACTCTATTTACATAAATAATAGATAGATATACTTGTAATAAATGGTATAAGTTTATACAACATGAAAATACTGGATTCGAGCAAAATCGAGGATCTAGATGGAGCTCGGGTATACAACATAAGTTTGGCTGTCCTCTTGGATAATACACAACAATATCTTGAAATACTTAATTCGGATAATACCCGTACATAGATTTACATTCAAATATGATCACTGTTAACACATAATAGACAAGGTTTTACACTGATTTAATATCATGAAATCTAATTTCCTTAATGCCCTAGTGAAAGATTAGACAGAGTCAATATGTAGGACTCTAACTTTTTAAGGCACCTTGCGCACTGGTGAGACTTTGGCAGAGTCGATATTTTAGGGACTCTAACTTTATAACACTTGTGAGAAATTCAACAGAGTCAATAGGTTGGGACCTAACTTTATAGTACTTGTTGTAAATTTAGTCAGAGTCAATATGTAGGACTCTAACTTTCTAAGTCACCTTGCGCACTGGTGAGACTTGGGCAGAGTCGATATTTTAGGGACTCTAACTTTATAACACTTGCTTGGAATTAGACAGAGTCAATAGGTTGGGACTCTAACTTTAGAACACTTGTTGTAAATTAGACAGAGTCAATACGTTGGGACTCTGACTTTAAGATACCTCGTCACTGGTATCGACTTAATTCAGATTTCTATTATATCTCCAGAATTAACACTTGGAGTAAAAGTTAAAGTAGCAGCTTGCAGTCGTCTGGGTCTTCGTTGGGCCCTCCAGGTTGGCCTGTCGTGTGAATCAGTTGTTTAGTTACAGATGGAGTAATGGGTATAAGATCTTAAATGAGGTTCCTTAGTATCATGACACTGGGCACCTCATCGGACTAACGCGAGTATCTTTTAGATACTCGACTATCCTGATCGTTATATTACTCGGTGATGAAGTTCTGTTCAGGTACTCTTGACTTGGAGTCTTTAATATGATGCCTGTGTCATGACATAGTGACAAGATATCGGGCTAACGCAAGTAGATAGTATGTACATGACCAATACTATTTTCCTTGACTACCACTGACCTTTATAAGAGGTTCAAAGAGCTTGGGGCGGTGTTTAAACCTTTTGATTACTACTGCCAGCTAACATGTCAGTGGACAAAAGTAAAAAATACTTCTTTATGCCGAGTGCCGGTTAAGGTGTCTCGCAGAGCCCTGAACTACTTGGGGGACCTTAGCATGCCAATTTTTAGAAATACATTTTTAATAAAAGAAGTCAATTGGGGACATGTCCATTCGAGCTTAGACTTCCTTTATTAAAGGTGCATGCCTATTAATGACTTCGATGTTGTTACTGTGTCATGACACGCAAGCAACACAGATTCCTCAATAGGTAAAATAACTCCTCAGACCTTGTGTGATATTGGGCATGCCTTTTATCACCAACTGAATGGGAGGGTAATTTTAGGACTACAAACCACTAGTATGCCAGTGTTATTTGAAGCATTAGAATTGGTTGCCCTGTTCAGTTTTCTCCAGCATAGTGATGACATTGGCTGAGGTGTCCCGGGGTTGATGTGTGGGAAGCAAAAGGTCACAAGTGCAGTCAGGGGTTAATCTAGGGGATTAAGGGGGCCCTCTAGAAGATGGGAGGCAAGTACTTTGACTTTTGGGTGGAACAGGGTCGTAAGTGTTTGCTCTGGTGGTGGGGGTAGGAGTCCTTCTCATCCTGGCTGAACACTATCTTTCTTTTTACTTGTTGTTGGGAGTCAGAAGATATCTTAATGTTTTTTCCGGGTGTAGTAGGACATCCTGATGTAATGGTGCCTACCCGGGTTTCTCTGCGGGTGGAGATAATGGGTATGCTGGTGGAATTTACATAAATGCTAGCTCGGATATTCTCGTTGGAAATCTGGGGCTGGATTTGCACGTGCGGTAGTCCTTCGTGGTTAGATGTCTTCGTAGGTGTCTTCTTGTTTGTCTTCGTAGGTGTCTTCTTGTTTTCCTTCGCCTTCTCGTCTTTATGATTAGTTGTCTTCGTAGGTGTCTTCGTGGTATTTGTAGTGATGCTGGCTGGAAAACTGGGGCTGAATTCGTACATGTATTCCTCCGCGGTTAGCTGTCTTTGTAGGTGTCTTCGTGTTTTCCTTTGCATTCTCGTTTTTGTGGTTAGATGTCTTCGTAGGTGTCCTTCTAGAGGGAGGAATCACTTCGACGAATACTAAACATGAATCATAAATGGAATTAGTCCTAGGATAACTGATGACCTAGGAGAAAGTGGATTAGGTTATACAATAGTACAAATAATACTGATCGATTGTTCTATCGTGTAGATGCTACATGAAAGAGGTTATCTTGCGAAATAATATCTCTACAACAATATGAACAACAGATTAAGTTTTTTCCTCACAACTAAGGAAAGGAGAGAAAATTAAAATAGCACAAGGTATGCTAGAATCAAAGTGCCTTGACACATGGAGTATGAAGCAGTTGAAGTCATAGGAAGAAAGAACGACAGATTGAGGGAGAGAGTTTCCACCTTAACATGTTGAGTACAAGAAAGACTGGGGAAATACCAGACGTTGACCCATCACACTTCAGGTGGGCTTCAGCAACACATACGTTAGCCTACCACACTTTAGGTAGACTTCAGGACACCTCAGGTTTGGCCTATCGCACTTCTGGTAGATTTCAGAATGCTTCGAGCTCTATATGGCAGACTCAGACTCAGGGGCGTCTCCCTTCTCTCTGTATCCTCGGCAATTCGGTTTGTCACTGGTCACTTAACAGGGTGAAGTAGTCGTTGAGGCCGTAGGAGATCAACGTCATCAGCTCTTACAATTCTGCACACTCTGGGGGTATGTCTGTCTCTCGATCATTGGGCTGGTGGAGATGGTAGTCTAAAAATCTTTCTTGGAAGCCATCTGCAGTGTCCGCCACAAAATTGGAGAAGGAGGATGGCTGTGGTGTTAGGAGGTGGATAGGAGTGGGGGGTTGGAGACTCATGGAGAGTTCAAATTGAGGACTTGTGTGGAACTGGAGGAGGGAGCTCTTGGAGAACAGATGGTGGGAGCTCGTGGAGAGCATACAGTATTCTGTATCTTGAGGGGTGTCCTTGGGCCTTATCTATGCCTATCCAGGATCACATCATGCTGGAGATGTTCCTGGTTGATTAATCAAGTTGTGTGGCAGTTGTCTGTGTATGTCCTTTGATCTTTGATTTGCATTTTCCCCAGACAGGTAAGGTGGAAGGTCAGACAATTCGGCCTGGTCAATCACTGGCCTCGGTTTCCAACTTCTTTCTTTCCGTTCCTCGATTTGGCTTGGGCAGTGTAGGTGCGCTTTGGTCTTGGTAGGGGCTGGGGCTTCCAATTGCAGTGACATGAGTGAGATAAGCTCTAAGGTGGTGGAAGGTTCTGTTTGGTAAGCATAGTTTGTCGGGACTTCTACTGGTGACATGGGGGATGGAGAGCACAACATTTGTGTCCTGAATACTTGGTTAGATGTGGGCAAGGAGGGGGAATCACTGGAGGGTCATCTAGACAGGTCCTATTGCTGGAAGTGTTGGAGGTGTCACTAGATTTTCAAGGTTTTGCCCAACATGTATTATGACTATTGCTTGGACATTCACATTAGTGTACTATTAGTATTCTATGCTAAATGCCCATGATGCTTCTCAAGTAAATAAACTTATGTAACCTGTACTCGTGTATCTGTTCTATAGTTAAGTCCCTCCAGTTAAGGAACCTAAGCCATAGAGGAAACAATTAAGGCTTATTAATTCAGAGCATTATTATCAATGTATTATCAATTGGCCTCTCGGGTGGCAGTATTTATAAATTTACATTTAAGATCGAACAACTGTAAATCATAGGGTCGTTTGATAAACAAAGTAAATACATGGGGTGAGATGGAAACAAGACAAATTCCGATTGTATATTTTGTTTTCTTATATATTTTATTTTATATATTTATTCTTTATTTTTTACATTTCGGGTTAACTGTAGTCTGTAACGTACTTCCTCCGGTACAGAACGGGTTAATATGGCAGTTTCATTCCCTGTTTTTTAACGCGTCGCTAATCTACAAATATGTCTTAACAGATTATATTTTATACAATTAAGCAATTGGTATTTGAGATTAATCTTGAATTCTGGTCCTATTGTTCATAAGCATCATCTACTACAATAATTGCATTCTTGAGACTATATATAGCTTCCATGTTGTGTGTCTATTGTGGGGGTATTCTATATATTACTTATTTTGCATCTTATATTTGAATACCAGCTGTTTCTAGTTGCCACACAAAGTCACAGTATGTCGTAAATTATCCACCTTAAGTTCTAAAGCTCTGTCACACCCCTGTTGACCTTTAGCCTAACTAAGGGGATGTACTTGACCTCTTGACTGGATCACTAGCTATGTACACTCCCCAGGCTCAGTATACTCCTCACTCATATATGTGTACTGTGTATAGAACATTTTTAATCCAACAACTAAATAATGTAATTTAACTTTGGTCATGAGATTTTATGTAATTCAATCGACTATTTTCCAAAGAGAAAGAAGTCGTTTCACTGAATTAGTTGTTTGAACTAATATTGTGGTCCATATATTATGGATGATCTTTGGAAGCTTATTTACCGAACTTGTCAAATGTCAGTTAACTTATATAGGGAATGACGTAATTGTGTCAGATTGTACATGATATGCTTACCTAATATGGTCAGCCCTTTGCAGACGTTCTAGAGCGGATATATCTATCTATCTATATATAGGTATATCTATTAGTTATAGTGTGCGTGTATTTGTTTTGGGTCCACATAGTCCGCAAACCCTTGACAATATGTAGGTGTGACTGGGCAAGTTTTTATTTTTTAGCGAAAATAAATAAATAAATACATACATATATATATATATCTACATATATATATATATATATATATATATATATATATATATAAATATGTATACTGTATACTGTATATTGTGCTGTACCTAGTATCAGTGCATTACCACAAAGCCCACTGAGATACCAACAAAATACCCTCATTGTTCCCTTATTAAATAGCATTGTATGAATATTCCCATACTCAAAATATGCTACAGGGGGGCAATGCCTAGTGAGTTCATTACTCAATAGGTGGCGTTCTGAGAGTGAGGGTCTAAGTCTAGGTGGTGAGACAGTGAATAACTGGAGTGAAGCAGCTTCAGAGATGTTGCTGCTTCGAGCCGTGGGTGGGCAACCATGCATCTTGCGAAGGCAAGATAACGGGGGCTGGTTGTATCCCAAAGTGCTACACATGTCTCACTCCCTAGGCTGGAACGAGACCTCACGGGCTTCGACGTTCAATGTACGGTTGAATGTAAAGGCTCTCTGCCTATGCCCGAGAGGGAGTAGTTGAAAAAAAAAAAAAAAAAAAAAAAAAAAATATATATATATATATATATATATATATATATATATATATATATATGAGGAAAAATAGGGAAATAACTCCATGGAGCACCATCTTCATTTTGAATTTTCGGCTTGCTCAAGCAGCAATCCTCAGGTAAAACATCATGATCCTAAAAATTTAAAATAAAATAGTTTAACATTATATCATCAAATGGACCAATAATTAAACAATACAAGTAAAGTCAACATAAAACTTTAACCATAAGCTTAATAAACTAAACATAGCAAATCAAACAGGAATTGCAAGCCTCTTAACCCCCTCAGACTGGAATAGCTAACTTACTGACGAGGAAGTGGACCACCCGGTATTTTCCCCACAACAGTCAAAATCACACTGAGGGACCGTTAGGAGTCGGAGAAATTTGAGGTTGCCATCAATCGACAGATTCTGATCTAACTTACCTAACTTACTAAGCTCAAAATGACACACAAGCGTCATATAACTTATTATAGAGATATTAAGATAGGCTAATTAGGCTATAGGCTATTAAGATGACGCGATCGCGTCATATGAGTATTTGGGCGGAACGGGGGTTAACACCTAAAATACAAAAATGGAAACACACTAAAGAAATATTATATCTTCCTCACAGAACAACTCTAATGTTATGTTAAATCAAACAAAGATGTACGTAACCACTCATCAAACGTGTCTAAAAATAATCACTATCGTAAAGGAGTTAAACATAACAGTACAGTGAAACAAAAAGGTATACGACCGCTTCCCAAATGCGTCCACACCCAACCGAAGACTAATCCAAGCTGCAAAATACTACATTATTATGGTTTCTAAACTTTCAAATACCCTAAATATAAGTCTCAATGAATCCCCCAAACGAAGCACCAACAAGAAAAAGAAACCATCTAATTATTTGAAATGTTAAGTTCAGGGTTTCGCTTCTTTATGAGAATTTTTTCGTCCAGTAATGCCTCATACTGGCTGTTGAATTTACCGATGATCTGAAAATCATTAGGTGAAAATGGATGATCCTAGGAGCTAGAGTGATTCCTAATGGCAGAAAAGGAAATTTGATTTAAAAACTTCCCTGTTCTATGGCTTTTACCCATGTGCTCGAACATCCTTATCTTAAAGGAATGCCCCGAACATCCCACATACCGAGCCTCACAGGGAAGTTTTTAAATAAAATTTCCTTTTCTGCCGTTAGGAATCACTCTAGGTCCCAGGATCATCCATTTTCACCTAATGATTTTCAAATCATCGGTAAATTTAACAGCCAGTATGAGGCATTACTGGGCGAAAAACTTCTCATAAAGAAGCGAAACCCTGAACTTAACATTTCAAATAATTAGTTTGTTTCTTTTTCTTGTTGGTGCTTCATTTGGGGGATTCATTGAGACTTATCAACTCTGCGAAGCAGAGTGGTATCGCGGAAACAGATCCCGCCCTAATACTGTGCACCACCAGCCTGTCTGTCGGTCGTCGTCGGTCGTCGTCGTCCGTCTGTCTGTCCGGAAACTCCTCCTAGACCGTTCGATGGATTTTCACCAAATTTCACAGGTATATCAATTTGGTCAATGCGATGGTCAGTCAAAAAGGCATTTTCCATTTAACTTAAAGATTAAGGTCAAAGGTCCAGGTCAAAGGTCAAAATAAGTTTTTCATTAGTATTTCTTATACTAACTGTTAGATTCTCACTAGGCTTACCATGTATATTTGGAATACCTAGGCCAGTGGTCAGCAACCCTTAAAGCTAGAAGAGCCATTTTTTAAAAGTTTCATAACAATTTTGTACTGCCGGAGCCGCAATACAAAAACAATTGGTCACATCAAACGAAATCTACGGTACTTAAAATATATGAGAATATACCCTACTTCTGAACTAAACAAATTATAGTTATATTGTTCAATATATTGGTATTCACAAGCTTAGGAAAGACATGTCACATTTCTAGAAATCATAACGATTGATACCTATGCATCTTTTCGAAGTTGAATAAACCAATCTAATGTTGCCTTTAATGTGCTATATGATGCCTTCATTTTGAAGGAAGAATTATTATTTCTGAAGCTTCTGAAGCCACACAAGTGTCCTTAACCCTTAAAGAGCAGCGCCCGGCTATTGCCGGGCACCAATTTGCAGCAAGTTAGGAGCATTATTATGGCTTTTAAAGGGTTAAAATCGAGTGCAAATGGCCGGGAGTGCAGCGGGCCACACGTCCGACTCCCAGGGCCTACCGCCGCCCACTGACTCACCCTCCCTGTGTTCTCGAGAGGCCGGCAGTGTAGCGAGTAGTTAGCGTAGCTGGGAAAAATATACCGCTATATGCTAAACTCCCATGTTACTGGTACCACTGTATGAGAACCACGAGTGCTACGTAGCTCGTTCTGGTCTCATTTTGAAGCTTTTACCGCCTAGTTTTTTGCTGAATACATTTATTTTCATGCAGATACTTGATTTATCATTCAGGAGGGCCTGAATATGCCCAAATAAGCCCAAAACCCCCCGCTAGACGAGGGTTAAAGAGCCGCATGCGGCTCTTGAGCCACAGGTTGCCGACCCCTGACCTAGGCCAAGGTCATACAAGAAACTATTCAATTCCATATGAAAGGTCAAGGTCACAGGTCAAGGTCAAATAAAAGGTCAATATGCTATTTCCTTTACTTTTCATGCAAACTTCACAAAATTTGGTGAGATAGTTGCACTTTAAATGAAAAGGAAAATAATACATTTGGACACACATATCATAAAGGTCAAGATAAAGGTCAAAGGTCAAGGTCAACTATTCTATTAATATATTTGATTTTCCGGGGCAATGTCAATGACAAAAAAAATACTCTTACATAAAGGTCCAGGTCACAGGTCAAGGTCAAAGGTCAACTTTTACTATTTATTTTACTTTTTACTCAAATGTCTTAATTTTCACAATACAAGTTACTGGTAACCTTAATATCGTATTGCCCAAATCTTAGATAAACATTTTAAAGGGTAGTTCAAGGTCAAAGGTCAAAATTGGTCTTTTACTAGTATTTCTTATACTAACTGTTAGATTCTCACTATTTTTGTTTTCGATGTGCATGAGGGAGACAAAAGGCATAACTTCCTGCAGCGAGTGCCTCCCCCAGATTTCAAAGAGTGACAGGGCCGAAATCAAGGGATGTTCAAGCTAAAATGCCTGGACATATCTAGGCCAAGGTCATACAAGAAACTGTTCAATTCCATATGAAAGGTCAAGGTCACAGGTCAAGGTCAAATAAAAGGTCAATATGCTATTTTCTTTACTTTTCATGCAAGCTTCACAACATTTGGTGAGATAGTTGCACTTTAAGTGAAAAGGAAAATAATAAATGTTGAGACATATAACGGTCAAGATAAAGGTCAAAGGTCAAGGTCAACTATTCTATTAATATATATGAAACTAACTGATAGGTTTTAATGAAATTAGGCATGCTTATTTGATTTTCATGGGCAATGTCAATGCAAACAAAAATGTACTCTTACATAAAGGTCAAGGTCAAAGGTCAACTTTTATTATTTTTTAGAAAAGATTATTCAAATTTTGGAAAACTGGCTGTGTTATGGCTTATTACTTAAATATTATATAAATCAAATTTCACATAAATATTGTAATAGTTAAGGTCAGAGGTCAGGGTCAAAACAAGAGTATTTGCCATTTACCCTAAACTCCTCCTAGACTGTTTAATGTATTGTCACCAAATTATACAGGCAAATTCAGTTGGTCAATGCGACGACCATCCAAATATACGGTATGTATTTATTTTAAGTCAAAGGTCAAAGGTCAAGGTCACAGTATATGATCACTATTTATAATCAATAAGTTTTTTATACGAATTACACCATATTCATAATGCTAGTTAATATGAACATTGCTGTTAAGCTAACTAAATCCTGAATAAGAAATTCTAAGGTCGAAGGTCAAGGTCAAAGGTCAAGTTTAAAGTTCGAAATATGATTTTTACTAGTATTTCCTATTTAATGTAAGATTCTCATTGGGCATATCATGCATATTCGGAATGACTAGACCCAGGTCATACAAGTATGAACATCATTCCATTTGATAGGTCAAGGTCACAGGTCAACATCAAATATAAGGTCAATAACCTCATTTCTTTACTATTCATGTAAACTTCACAAAATTCGTTGAGACAGTTGTGTTTTAAGGGAAAATTAAAATGTTAATTTTTCAGACATCATGAAGGTCAAGATGAAGGTCAAGGTCAACTATTCCTTTAATACCTATGAAACTAAGTGATAATTGGTAATGAAATTTGACACACTTATTTGATTTTCTAGGGTTACATCAAAGCAAACAAAAATATAATCCTACATAAAGTTCAAGGGCACAGGCCAAGGTCATAAGTAAACCTTCATCATAAAAAATACTAAATTTTCGATAAGCTGACAACTGTTAGTTGCATTTTACTTAAATATCGTATATATATATATATATATATATATATATATATATATATATATATATATATATATATATATATATATATATATATTATAATACTTAAGGTTAAAAGTCAAGGTCAAAGAACAAAACAAGAGTTTAATAATTTTCTTTAAACTCTTCCTAGACTGTTTAACCCTTTGTGTACCGGTGACGTCTTTTTTTATTGTAATCTAGCTATAACTAGAAGACTTTGTCGAGCGTATGAAGGATCTGTGGTAGTAAAAAGGGTTAAGTAAGATAGTTGAAAGCCTTCTAATTTTATTGAGGCCCTTAACCCTTAATTAGCGGCGAGCAACATAAGTCGAGTTAAATAAAGCTGGACTATGTGGCGGCGCTCGACATAGGTCGTGTGGCAATTTCAGCACGTAATGTTGCTGAGAGAGAGAGACAAGTGGTGGCAGGAGAGTAGCGAGCGTATGACTGCTCCAGACCACCGCGGCGAACCTACTGACACGAATCCCACCTCCTCCCTCCCTCTCTCACTCGCTATATACGGAATTGTATGGGGAAAGTGCCTAATTACATGCTTTTTGCACTCGCGTTGCACGGTTATTGCAAGAAAACTAGCCATCATAAAAGGATTGTTATGGTGTCATTCGAAAGCTCTGTTTATGCCCTTTCAGGGATAGATACTTGTTTTACGTTCTGGGTCTTATTTAGGCATGAAAATGATCTCGTAAACAGCCCTATTTTGGCTAAAAACACCCCGCTGGGCGGTACATATAAATGAACCGCATAGGCCGCTCGTAAGGTGTTAATAAACTAAATAAAATCGTCTTAATATCCAGTATGAAGTGAAACTAACAGAACTGTACTGAACGAGTTACGTATCATCACCTAATTTTGCTGGCAAATTCGGTTGGTCAATGCAACAATTGTCCAAATTTTGTGTTTTTGTTATTCAAAGGTCAAGGTGAATGGTGAACGTCACAGATTATGGTCACTATTTCTTTCTTATATATATTCTAAATTTGAATTACACCATATTCAAAATGCTACAAAATAATGTTACGCTGACCTTATTATAGATAAATATTCCAATGGTTAAGATTCAATGCGATCATAAATGTAATTATTTATGTATACTCCCAGGCGGACATGAACCACCAACAGTCAGGATGAGTGTCTATGTTTTAATCCACTACACACAAGTATCCTCTATCACGCTGTGGTATAGTGGATTAAAGTATGGCACTTGTTCTGACTGTCGGTGGTTCAAGTCCGGCAGTGAGTATAAAACATTTAGTATATATATTATATATATATATATATATATATATATATATATATATATATATATATACCGTATATATATATAATATATATATATACCGATTTTGCCTAAGAGATTCAATACTACTTGCAGAATTTTAGGTCGCAGAGTTGCGTATGCATTTTTTTTTTTTTTTTTTTTGTAATGCGAAAACTGCACTTTATATTTAGGGTATTTGAATCTTTAGGAACCATAATAATGCAGTATTTTGCAGTTTGGATTAGTCTTTGGTTGGGTGTGGACGGATTTGGTAAGCGGTCGTACACCTTTTTGTTTCACTGTACTGTTATGTTTAACTCCTTTACGATAGTGATTATTTTTAGACAAGTTTGATGAGCGGTTACGTACTTTTTTGTTTGATTTAATATAACGTTAGATTTGTTCTGTGAGGATGATAATTATAATATTTCTTTAGTGTGTTTCGTTTTTTTTTATTTTAGGTGTTAAGAGGCTTGCAATTCCTGTTTGAATTGCTATGTTTAGTTTATTAAGCTTATGGTTAACGTTTTAAGTTGACTTTACTTGTATTGTTTAATTAATTATTGGTCCATTTGATGATATAATGTTAAACTATTTTATATAGTTTATTTTATTATAGTTTATATATATATATATATATATATATATATATATATATATATATATATATATATACTGTATATACGTACATATATATATACCGGGTATATATATATATATATATATATATATATATATATATATATATCCACAGGGAAGAAAGGGAAATGATCACAGAGTCCCAAGCGCTTTCGTGTATTACATCTTCAAGGGACAGAGGACAGGTAGAGAAATTCTCTGCCTGTCCTCTGTCCCCTGAAGATGTAATACACGAAAGCGCTTGGGACTCTGTGTTTATTTTCCTTTCTTCCCTGTGGATATTCAGCATTATATAAGTTCACGTGTTGCTGTGACTGTCTTGCATATATATATATATATATATATATATATATATATATATATATATATACATGTTAGTAAAGCCAGGTAATACATTTTCTTTAATACATACGAGGTTGAAAGAAATGGCAATTTCTGCGTTGGAAATTTTATTATTCAAAGTTTCCAGGTCTCTGATGAGTTTTCGCTGGGTGGCAGGAAGTAGATGAATGAGATTAGCAAAATTCATGGTGGTACAGGGTTACATAAATGTACATGATGATACAGGATATACGACGCGTTTCACTGGACAACCAGCATTATCAAGTAAGGGTAGAATGATATAAAAGGTAAACAGGAAGGGTATATATAGAGGGTGGAGGATCAGAGGAGGCGAAAATCAGGGGGCAAAAGTCTCCTATTGGTGGAGGGGTGTTCTAGGAGAGCAAAAGGGGGAACCGCTTCACGCAGGCGCACTGGATGCGGGATGGTGTTGGTCGGGTGGCGGGGTCAAAGCTGATTGGCTGCGTGTCGAGGGGCGTGGCCTAAGTTGAGTGGTCCGTGTGGCGCCGGCAAAAGACGAAGCTGAAGGAGGTAGCGCGGGGGGCTGCGTCAAGGACACCGGGGGGCGAGGAGGGGCGTTAGGTCCTGTAAAGTAGTGCCTTTTGGCAGAAGGAAGGATCTGAAGGTCTAGAGTTTGGTTGTTGATGTTAGGATGTAAGGCTTGGATATATAAAGCTTCGAGTATAGGTAATTTCCTTGGGTCACTTTCTTTATCGAGTATGGTGGTGTGTTTCTCTAACACGTTGCGTGTGAGGTGGGGGTGGTTGGGGGTGAGATAGTGGTCTTTGATGGCTCCAGCCTGAAGGTACAAAGGAGTACAAAGGAAATCAAGCAACAACAGGTCTAGTGACCCTTCTAGGTTGCTTGTCCTCCAAAACACTGAGGATCAAGTGTCCAAACAGTGGTTTAGAGTGGGTAAGGGAACATTGGAAAGGGAACTACTGCCCTGCCACTAACGTGGCAGGACTAGGAAGTTAGTAGGGGACATATGGGTTAGTAACTGAGGGGAGGATAAAGTTATTCATTTACAAACGCAGTCAGTCGCGGGTTTGATGCGAGATATTTGTCTAGGCGGAATTTAAATGAATCAACGGTGCTGCAGTCTATAACGTCTCGGGGAAGCCCATTCCACAAGTTGACAACTCGATTGAAGAAGAAATTCTTAGATTCGTGCGAGTTAAAAGATTTACCAATAATTTTGCAACCGTTTCCCCGCGTGTAATTAGATTGGTCGATAGTGAAGTACTTACTACAGTTCATATTGTCGATGCCTTTGATGATTTTGAACACTTGAATTAAGTCGCCTCTTAATCTGCGCTGGGTTAAAGGAAATAGATTTAATTCTCTAAGACGCTCTTCGTATGGTTTGTTCTTTAGGCTAGGTATCATTTTGGTAACTCTACGTTGAACTCGTTCTAGCTTGTTTATATCTTTTTGGTAATAAGGGCACCAGGATTGAACGCAGTATTCCAGAAGAGGGCGGACTAAGGAATTGTAAAGGGTTAGGATAACTTCTTTGGATTTATGCTCAAATGACCTGCCTATAAAGCCAATTATTTGTTTGCCTTCTTAACAACTTCTGAACATTGTTGACTCGGTTTTAGGTTACTCGATATTGTACTCCCAGATCAGTTTCTCTGTTTACATTCTTAAGCTGAGTGCCATTCATCGAATAGTTTGCTTTCTCATTTAGGTATCCGACATGTAGTACTTTACATTTATCCGCATTGAAACTCATTTGCCAAATTTGGGCCCAACATGACAATTTATCTAGATTGTGTTGCATATCGTCAACTTGTTCTTTTGAGAGTACGCTATTTGCAATTTTTATATCGTCAGCAAATTTTGAGATTGTGCAGGTGAGACCCTCATCTATGTCGTTGATGTAAATTAGAAAGAGAATTGGTCCTAGTACCGATCCCTGGGGTACCCCGCTACTTACATTGGTCCATTTAGATGCCTTACCGTTTATGACTACCCTTTGCTTTCTGTTGCTGAGCCAATTTTCTATCCATTTCAACACACCGTCTTGTATTCCATGCGCTTTTAGTTTTAGCAGTAAACGTTTGTGGGGAACTTTGTCAAAGGCCTTTTGAAAATCAAGGTATATAATATCTACAGCTTTACTCTCATCGTAGAGGTTGAGGATATCGTGGAAGAAGTCTAAGAGGTTTGTTAAACAGGAACGTTTTTTACGAAAGCCGTGTTGAGTATCTTTAAGTATGTTATTTTCCTCTAAGTGATTTACGAGTCTGTCTCGTATGACCGTTTCTAGCATTTTACATACAACTGAGGTTAAGCTAATTGGACGATAGTTACTGGGTAGGGATTTGCTGCCTTTTTTGAATATCGGTGTTACGTTGGCTAGCTTCCACTGATCAGGCATACTTCCAGACTGCAAGGATTTATTGAATAGTAATGTCAGTGGTTTGGAGAGCTCATTCTTAGCTTCCTTTAGAACTCTAGGCGAGATTGTATCAGGTCCTGGCGTTTTATTTACATTGAGTTTATCTAAACAATTCAATACTTCTCTCTTTGTAACGGTGATATTGCTTAGAACATCTGAATTATCAATCTGAATCGGCGATGGTGTAGGTGAAGAGTAGGTGAAGAGTGAAGGTGAAGAGTTAACCGACGTGAAAGACGAGTCTGCGTCATGCCAATATAGGAATGAGGTCCACAGTCCTCATAATTACAGGTATGTTGGTAAATGACGTGATCGTCGGTCATCGGGCTCTTTATCTTGGTGGAAGCTGGTTTGTTGCGGAGAACGAGGTTGTAGGTCTTGGGGGATTTGTAATAAATTATTAATTTGATTTTGTTTTCCGGGTTGGTTTGGTGGACATGCTTGGAGATTATTTCTTTTAAAACGGCCTCATCATTTTTGTGTTCAGAGGACATGAAATTGCGGTAGAAGATCTTAATTTCATTGGGGGGGTCAATGTTGGGAGGGCTTTGGGTGTACCATTTTTCAAGATGGTGGTTGATGGTGCTGGAGATGTCGGAGTTGGAGTATCCATTATTCACTAAAACTTGGGATAGTCTTTCTAGTTCCTGGTGGGTGTCGGCCCAGGTAGAGCAGTGCGTGAGGGCTCTCCTTACATAGGCGGAGATGGAGGATAGAAGATAACGGCGGGGGCATTCACTATCGCCGTTGAGGCATTGTCCTGTGTTAGTTGGTTTAGTGTAGACGGTGGTTTTGAACCCATGGTCGTTCAGAGCTACGAGGATGTCGAGGAAGGGGAGTTGTCCATTGTTAGATTTTTCAAAGGTGAAGTTAAGTCCAGAGGAGGTCATGAAGCGACGCTGGAGTTCCTGTAGTTCGTGGAGGTCCTTGATTTGCACGAAGATGTCATCCACGTATCTACAGTAGACGGCGGGTCGTTGGGCAGCTAGGAGCTCTTCCTCGAAGGTACCCATAAAAAAGTTCGCAAAAAGAACTCCTCGGGGGCTGCTTGCCACACCGTCTATCTGCTTGTACATGTTGCCCCGGGGGCAAAGGAAGGGGGCCTCCTTGGTACACAGCTCCAGTAGTGTTTTCAGGGCCTTCTCCGGGATGTCCAGTGTTGGTGTATCAGGGCAATGGTAAATTCGACGTAGAATCATGTCAATGGTCCTATCCACTGGCACGTTGGCGAACAGGCTTTCTATGTCGAGGGAGGCGATTGTGTGGGTGTTGTTCCGGGGGGCGTCTCGTAAAATTTCCAAGAAATCGTGGGCTGAGTTAAGGTTGTATTGGCTGGGCACGTAGGGGGTGAGGATATATATATATATATATATATATATATATATATATTAGTTTTTCAGAACGCCCCAGCCAGCAATCCCTCAACGACAAACGTAATGAAGCCATAGAACTCTTAAATTCTGATCTAAATACTATTTCCAATTGGGGCAGAGAAAACCTTGTTAACTTTAATGCTTCCAAAACCCAATTTCTCCATCTATCTACCCGTCAGGATCTCCCAGCGGACTATCCCTTATTCTTCAACAATACAAAAATTGACCCTTCATCTTCTCTCAATATTCTTGGTGTCTCTTTTTCTTCTGCTCTCATTTGGAAGGACCATATAACCAGTCTTGCTTAGGCAGCCTCCCAGAAGCTGGGTGTGCTCAACCGCCTTAGGGGGTTCTTTTCCCCTGCACAGCTTCTTGCTCTGTACAGGGGCATAGTGCACCCTTGTATTGAGTATTGTTCACATGTGTGGGGAGGTTCCTCTCACACCGCTCTCCTAGACAAAGTTGAAAGGAAGGCCTTTCGTATCATTAACTCCCGTCCACTCACCAACTCTCTGCAATCTCTCTCTCTCCGCCGCAATGTTGCATCTCTCTCGCTATTCTATCGCTACTATAATAATCAGTGTTCCTCAGAGCTATCCCAGTGCATACCACCTCCTTTACGTAGGACACGTGGTACCCGTCTTGCAACTCAATCCTACCCCTACTCTGTGCAACTCTCCAACCCAAGAGTGAAACGTTACTCTCAAACTTTCTTCTACTCAACATCTGAGCTCTGGAACTCTCTCCCAGAATCAGTCTTTCCCTCTTCCTATGACTTAAATTGCTTCAAACTCCGTGTGTCCAGGCATTTTGGCTCGAACGTCCCTTGATTTTGGCCCTGTCACACTCTTTCAAGTATGGGGGAGGCACTCGCTATAGGCAGTTATGCCTTTTGCCTCCCTCAATCACATAGAAAAAAAAAAAAAATATATATATATACAGTATATATATATTTATATATATGCATAAAGTATGTACAGTATACTGTATACTGTATATACTGTATATATCAGATTACATCATGATCCTACATATCATTTCGTCTCATGCACCTTAAATAATACAATTAAAATTAGAGTCAACTTTTGCGTTATGTTTACTGGAAAATAGCTAAAGTAAAACATATGAAGAAATATTATGTAGGCAGGCCACAACTTTTGAGCCTGACTGTGCCTGTAGACAGAGGCTCACCTGACCCTTGCCGTGTGAAGGTGTTAGTTGGCGGGTTTCCTGAACCTGTTAGCTTTTTATGGTTTACAGGGAAGGTCGTTTGTATAACAGGCTTTACGGAGAAAGATATTACTTCTTGAGTTGCATATGTTTCAGCAATATGTCTTCAATGAATATGATTTTTATAAGGAAAATTAACAAAAAATAAATAAATAAATACCTAAATAAAATATAAAATGAGAGAAAATAAAAAGCAAAACTTTAATGCTCCTATTTTGATTCTGACCCTGGGAAAATCCTACTTAACCTCCCAAAAGGATCAACCTTAATTTTACGAAAAAGAAAACCAAATATATACTACTACTACTACTAATAATAATAATAATAATAATAATAATTAAAGTTGCAAGCAACTTGTCCAGGCTTCGGGCGGTTTTGCACGCAGGGTTGGATACAAGAGCTGTGTCACAGATATCAAAAGATCATTTAACTTATCGGGCATGGAGAAACTACATCCATTTTTGCTGTGGACATTTAGGAGTGTAGCTCTTTTGGTTGTGGCCGTTGATGAGTGTGGCTGTTTTCTGGTTGTGGCCATGTATAAGTGTGGCCAGGAATGTTGTGATTATTTTATAATTCTGACTTTTGCTTTAGCTTTTGTGGCATTGTCCTTATATATTTAGGTTATTATTTCAGTATTACTAAATACAACAATGTACTGTACTTTATTATATGTTTTGAGCAATTTTTACCTAAAGTAACCTAGATATTGTTTGATTATCCAGGAGAAGTCTTAGAAATAAGCTGACATGGAGGTGATTCACTCATGTAGATATAATATTGGGCTAGGAATAGCTATATTATGGCCTAGATTTAAAAATATGATCATGTATATAAAACAAATAGTATAATTTGATCATTCCTACATATTGACAACACTTAAATTTAAGTAAAGTACATAACGTAAATAATGTATAATTATATGGAGGTAACACATTCATGTATATATTTTATGAAAACGTAAGGAAGACAGCGATAAATGAGAGAGAGAGAGAGTGCGGGATGGGTTGGGTGTGAAAGGGATCTTCCGTGTGTGGGCTAATCGGCTCTCTGCAGACCCCCGTTTTCCTATGTTCTCATTTGTGTGAGAGAGAGAGAGAGAGCATGGAGAGAGAGACTAGGATGTTCTAATCGTAAGGAAGACAGCGATAAATGAGAGAGAGAGAGAGAGAGAGGGAGAGAGAGAGCTGCCTAATTTGTACAGGGGTGCAAACAAACAAGAGCAAAAGAGAGAGTGATTGGCTGTGCAAGGGATTTGCCTCTATTTGTTTGGTAACAGAGTTATAAATATGTGGAATAGGCTACCGCGTGTCTTGTGTGGGCCAATTGGCTCTCTGCTGACTCCCATTTTCTTATGTCCCTATTTTTTACAATTATATCTTGGTTGCAGGTATATGATAACATTGGTGTATAGTAAGTAGTGTAAGTAACATATACAGCTTATGAGATGAGCTAGGTGTGAAAGGGATCTGCCTTGTGTGGGCCACTTAGCTCTGCTGACTCCCATTTTCATCTTGGTTGCATGTGTAAGGGATTTGCCTAATTTGTACAGGTATGCAAACAAACAAGAGCGAGAAAGAGATTGGCTGTGTAAGGGATCTGCCTCTATTAATTTGGTAATAGTTGTAGATATGTGGAATAGAGTGCTAGAGTGGGATGAATAACAATAGAGCTTCAACATTAAATATGATAGGACGAGATGGGATGGGTGTGAAAAGGATCTGCCATGTGTGGGCCAATCGGCTCTCTGCAGACTTGTTTTCTTATGTTCTCATTTGTGTGTGTGAGAGAGAGAGAGAGAGCATGGCGATAGAGAGAATAGGATGTCGTAAATATAAGGAAGAGAGAGAGAGAGAGAGTGTGATGGGTTGCATGTGAAAGGGATCTGCCGTGTGTGGGCCAATCGGCTCTCTGCAGACTCCCGTTTACTTATGTTCTCCTTTGTGTGTGTGAGAGAGAGAGAGAGCTCCTTTAGTGTGTGAGAGAGAGAGAGAGGAAGAGTTTATAAGATGGGTTGGGTGTGAAAGGGATCTGTTTTGTATGGCCCAACTGGCTCTCTGCTTACTCCCATTTTCTTACAATTATATCTTGGTTGCAGGTATATGATAACATTGGTGTATAGTAAGTAGTGTAAGTAACATATGTGTATGAGATGGGTTGGGTGTGAAAGGGATCTGCCTTGTGTGGCCCACTGGTTCTCTGCAGGCTCCCATTTTCATCTTGGTTGCACGTGTAAGGGATCTGCCTCATTTATATACCAGTGTGCAGATGAGAGAGAGAAAGAGAGATTAGCTGTGTATAGGATCTGCCTCTCGTAACAGTTGTAGATATGTGAAATAGGCTACCAAGTGCTCTAGTGGGATCGATAACAATAGAAAGCTTCAAGATAAAATCAGATAGGATATGGATGAGATGGGGTGGGTGTGAAAGGGATCTGCCTTGTGTGGGCCACTTGTCTCTCTGCAGGCTCCCATTTTTATCTTGGTTGCATGTGTTAGGGATCTGCCTCATTTGTAACGGTATGCAAACAAACATGAGCGAAAGAGAGAGAGAGAGATTAGCTGTGTAAGGGATTTGCCTTTATTCTTTTGGTAACAGAGTTGTAGATAATATGTGGAATTGGCTATACTGAGTGATATAGTGGGATCAAGACCAATATAGAGCTTCAACAAACAAAATAGATAGGACGGGAGGGGTTGGGTGTGGAAGTGATCTGCCGTCTGTGGGCCAATCGGCTCTCTGCAGACTCATGGTCTAATGTTCTCATTTGCGTGAGAGAGAGAGAGAGAGAGAGAGAGAGAGAGAGAGAGAGAGTAAGAGTAAGAGAGAGAGAGAGAGAGAGACTCACTTTCCGTATGCCACGACTTCATAAGGCCGAAATTACCGCTCCAGTAAACTGTCCTGTTTACACAACATACTGTACACACTCCCTCTCTCTCTCGTATTCCATCACTTCCATCTACGATATAATTTCCGTCTCTTTTACTTTGTATGGCCTAGTCATTGGTGTTCACTCTTGACATGTCTCCTGCTACTTCTGCATGCATAAATAATAGCATGAAAGTGATCAATACGCGCATAATATTATGAAGTTATGTGTATATCGGGGTCCCTTCCTTCCCACTGTCTTGGGAGGGGGTGGAGGTGGGTGAAGTTTGACGTCTATGGGGAGATATCGGCCATCTCTTCTTATTACACACCATTTCAGTTCCCTCTACTCAATATTTTGCCCGGTAAGGCGAGTTATAAACAGCGCAAATATGCGTATTAGGCCCAGAGAGAGAGAGAGAGAGCGAGAGCATGGAGATAGAGAGGGGAGGGGACGGAATGGAGAGAGAGAGAGGAGGGAAGGATATAGTGACATGTAGGAAACGAAATGGAATTTTCTATCTCTCTCTCTTTAGCACAGAGCAAATGTTTATACCTACCATTTGTGCAAACATTATATTTCAGCTTTCCGAAGGCAAATAAGTACTTCCGATAAATATTCAGCCTTGTATTTAAATAATGAATCCTGTTAAATGTCATTACTTAATAGAGGCACATGGAAGGCTTACAATTATACACAGGATAAGATAAGGAAATACAAATTTCAGACTATAATTATTGGGCGATGAGAGGGAGGGAAGTGGCGCAGCCTCCACTGCCACTAGCTCGTAAGACAATTTCAGTTTGTTAATTATTATTTTCTCCTGTTCATTCTCCCACTAACAGTAACACATTATTACCTGAACAGTTTAAACTTCCTTTCAACTTACTCACCACAACGTACATAATAGGTGCATTTATAGGTACTGTACAAATGAAAAAATACAAAACATAGATAATTTGACAAATGGCAACTCCATAGTGACGACTGAGAAAAGGTGGAGCGAAACTAAATGTCTCTCACTCTCTCTCTTGCAGCTGTAATGCTGGCAGTGTTGCCAGTTTTACCACTAGATCTAGAGGTATTTACTTCAATCGAGCAGCCATTTTTGTATATCTAGACATTCACTAGGGATAATTGGAAATTTAAGACATTCTAGAGTAATTAAATTGTAAAACTTGCAAAAAGAAAAAAAAAAAAAGAAAAAAAAAAAAACTCTTTAACACCTTACGAGCGGCCTAGGCGGTAACTTCTACTACCTGCCAAGCGGGGGGTTTTACCCTAAACGAGCTTATTTCCGTGCTCTTTTTCATGCATAAAAAAGAGACAGAGCGTAATACAATTATGTATCCCTGAAAGGGCATTAATTGAGCTTTCCAATGACACCAGAACCATCCGTCTACGACCACGCGTTCTCTTGCAACGATCGTGCAAGACGAGTGCAAAATCCCTAAAATACGGTAATTTCCTTACATAATTCCCTGTGTATCGAGGCAGTGAGTGTGAGTATGTGTGGAGTAGATGTCAGTAGTCGCGCGGGACCCGTGCCGAGCGGTCATGAGCCGACCTATACTCCTCCACCGCTCGGCTCTCTCTCAGAGCACATTACGTGCTCAAAATTGCATGCTACTATAGCCGGGCCCCGCTCTTTAGGTTGGGGTTCTCTTCTCCGACTATAGCCAGGTGCCGCCAAAGAGGGGTTAAAGATTGTGGCATTATCCTAGCATTTTTAGACTATGTAGGTTACATGCTATCAACTTTTGAGAACAGATCTAGCGGTATTTTGTGGTAACACTTGACTTAAGGTTGAGGGAGGAGGGTTGAAATACGAGTCACACGGGCAATTGTCAAAACTTTAAAGGTCTAGAACTTTGTTATTAAACTAAGAATTTGGTAAAGGGAGGAATTGTTAAAAACCTTAGCCAATACTCTGCTATTCACCAAAAATAAATTTGAAATATCACTATTATTTGGTAGGGTAGGTATGTATAGGTAGGTTGGTTAAATAATTGCTGGAATTCTTAGGGACTCTAACTATTTTGAGAGAGTTAAATTTAAAAAAATTATGGATCTGAATGATTAATATAACTATTATTAACCCGTACTGTACCGTAGGATACAGTAATAAAAGTCCCCAGCAGTCCCAAGCAATGTGGCCAAAATGACAGGAGAGACCACCTTTTCACCTCAAGAGATGAGGCAAGAGTGGATCTATATTTTTTTTTTTTTTTTTTTTAGAAGACTTTAACCCTTCTTGCCCGGGCTCGCCGTCCTAAGGACATTATCGAGAGCCTGGGGGGATATGGCCGAAAAACGTTGTAATAGGCTAGCCGTATCTTTGTTATTTTAACTGCTAGAGATTTCGCACACATCTCAAAACGTAGTGTTATTTCCTATCTGTAAACTGGCGTTGAGTAGAGCTCTCTAGGTCAACTGGTTCAGTTGTGATGACGATTTCTGTGGAGAGAGATTCGATGCGATGTTAGCAATATTGGACATTTGCAGACACTAATCTCATCATAGCATACAACAACAACATTGATCCGACGTCTCTTTCTTGTTTTCGGAGGTGCAGTGTTGCAAAGACAGGCTTTGTTTATATGCGTCAGACGCACGGCTTTCAAAACACACTTAATAGGCTTTCAAGCTTACGGATTTTGAAATGACACCCGGGCTGCTGCCCATCTGCCGCGGTGTCATTTTAAAATGACAACCGGGCAGGAAGGGTTAAAAAAAAAAATAAAAAAAAAACAGTTAGCCTTGTACAGGCAGTTACAAGACAAATACATTACTGACGGCTATAACCGTCGCTGGGACTGGGGAGTTAACCCCCCAGACAGAAATAGTTAACTTACTGATGAGGAGGCGGACGACACGGTACTATCCCCACAACTGTCAAAATCTCACTGAGGGACCGTAAGAAGTCGGAGGAACATGGGGTTACCACCATTCGACAGATTTTGATCTAACTTACCTAACTTACTGAGCTCAATATGACGCTAGAGCGTCATATAACTTATTAGAGAGGTATTAAGATAAGTTCATATGACGCTCTAGCGTCATATGAGCATTTTGGCAAAACCGTCATATGACGCTCTAGCGTCATATAAGACGGAGAGTGTTAATTATCTACTGACGGCTATAGCCGTCGCTGGGATTGTACGGGTTAAGCAAAACTAGGGGATGCGGGGAAGCCTATAGACTGAAGACTGAAAAAGTTTGTGTGTGTACCTAATACATTTTTAAAGTAATTTATGAATAGACAGTTTTCAATGCTGCGGCCAAACTATTCCACCAATTTCTATTCTTTTGGTACCAAAACGTTCGGAATTGCGAGCCTCACCCAACTACGCAAACATGGCTTTGATCATCCGCATAGTTTTTAAGATGTGGATTTTTAAGTGTTTTCGAGTTTTTTTCAAGATTGCCGGAAAAAACCCCACGTGCAAAGCAAAACCTTTTCCATTACATTTGCGGAGCATTAGTAGTGGAGTCCATATGCCAAAGCCCAATCATTTCCTATGAGTGGGAGAGACGGTATTTAGGTTTCAAATTTTTCGGGAAATCGGCTGCCATGGACCTGTTTGGCCGCTATTTCTGATGTTTAGCGTATCAAAGTTGCCCAATACAAAAACGCACCTTGTGGGCAAGTCTGGTCCCGATCCAAAAAGCGGTTCTGGAGTTAATACGTAAAAACCGGCGTGGAAAAATAATTTGGAAGAATAAGAAGATTTAATTATTACAATAGGGGTTCCCCGCAGGGCTCCAACCCCGAATAATAATAATAATAATAATAATAATAATAATGATAATTATAATAATAATAATACAAATAATAATAGTAATAATGAAAATAACTTATTATTTCCTGACCACCTTGGAGATCAGTCCAACATTCTTAACTTATTTCTAACTTCTAATCCTTCTACCTTCGGTGTAAACCTTTTCTCTCCGTTTGGGATCTTCCAATCACAACCTTATCTCTGTTACCTGTCCCAGTACAGTCATCCGATCCTCCCAGCTGGCGGAGCTTGTGGCAATTTGGTGCTGAAGACTGGGAGGCTCTTTGGCAATATTTCTTCGATTTCCCCTGGAATGATTTTTTCTTCCATTGCTCTTGGAGAATGCTTAGCGCATAACTAAGGTAATCCTCTTGGGCATGGAGGCATACATTTATTTTTCTTTCTCTCAGGCTAATGCAAACAAATCTGGGTTTACTCACGCTTGTTCTACTGCTCTTCGCAATGAGGAGGAAGCATTTAACCCTTAATTAGTGGCGAGCAACATAAGTCGAGTTAAATAAAGCTGGACTATGTGGCGGCGCTCGACATAGGTCGAGTGGCAATTTCAGCACGTAATGTTGCTGAGAGAGAGAGAGAGACAAGTGGTGGCAGGAGAGTAGCGAGCGTATGACTGCTCCAGACCACCGCGGCGAACATACTGACACGAATCCCAGCTCCCTCCTCCCTCTCTCACTCGCTATATAAGGAATTGTATCGGGAAAGTGGCTAATTACATGCTTTTTGCACTCGCGTTGCACGGTTATTGCAAGAAAACTAGCCATCATAAAAGGATCGTTATGGTGTCATTCGAAAGCTCTGTTTATGCCCTTTCAGGGATAGATACTTGTTTTACGTTCTGGGTCTTATTTAGGCATGAAAATGATCACGTAAACAGCCCTATTTTGGCTAAAAACACCCCGCTGGGCGGTACATATAAATAAACCGCATAGGCCGCTCTTAAGGTGTTAAACAGTACTGTTGCTTTCAAACTAAAGAATCTTGTGTTTATTATGTTTCTGCACGGAATCCAGCCAAATCTGTTCTTCGACTTGCCAAAAACTCTTTCATCAATAACAAATGTTCTGAACTTTCCAACTATAACTCTTCCCAACCTTTCTGACATCTAGCCAGATACCTCTCCAACTATTTTACTTCCTCGTCTTTCCATTCTCTTTTCCACTCTGACGGCCTCTTTCTCTGACAATGCTGAACTCTTCGCTCAAACGTTCGTTAAATACTCCACCTTGGATGATTCCGGTGCTATTCCTTCCTCTCCACCCCTCTCTCACTTACTTATGCTAAATGTCCTAATCTCTTCTAAGGATGTACTGTCTGCCCTCTCTCAGCTAAATACTAATAAGGAATACAGACCAGGTGGTGTTCTCCTGTTGTAATCAAATACTGTTCTTCTGTGCCGACTCCCTGCCTAGGCAAACTCTTTCGTCTCTGTCTTTCCTCTAATGTCTCTCCTTCTTGCTGGAAGTTTGCTCTCATTCAACCTGTCCTAAAGAAGGATGTCCGCTCTCAATCGTCCAACTTTTGTCCAATTGCTCTAATTTCTTGCATTTCTAAAGTTTTCAAAACTCTTCTTAATTAAAATATGTGTTAAGCATTTATCTTCCCATAATCTACTTTCAGATCGCCAGTATGGTTTCCTTAAGGGCCGCTCTACTGGTGATCTCCTGGCTTACCTTTATGCATGAGTAACAAAGAGATAAAGTGTATGTGTTTTTTAAATATGACTTATGCTTTGACTAGAAGGGTTTTCAAGCGAAGACCTATGATTACTTATTTATGGAAGGGTAGGCAGTTTTATGTGTTTTCCCATTGTGGCAGGAAGTTGTTCATCGGTCTCGGCTGGTTCTGGGGTATGAGGTACAAAGGAGTACAAAGGAAATCAAGCAACAACAGATCTAGTGACCCTTCTAGGCTGCTTGTCCTCCAAAACACTGAGGATCAAGTGTCCAAACAGTGGTTTAGAGTGGGTAAGGGAACATTGGAAAGGGAACTACTGCCCTGCCACTAACGTGGTAGGACTAGGAAGTTAGTAGGGGACATAGGGGTTAGTAACTGAGGGGAGGATAAAGTTATTCATTTACAAACGCAGTCAGTCGCGGGTTTGATGCGAGATATTTGTCTAGGCGGAATTTAAATGAATCAACGGTGCTGGGGAAGATGATTGTCCGGGTCTCTGGCTGCAGTTGTTGCTGCTGCTGCTTTTCTCTTGTCTCTGGCCTTTAGAAGGGCCAGAATATTTTACGCTATTTTACACTATTTTACGTCAATTTGGGTACTTCTGTGGTTGCAGGATTTTTCGGGTAGCCTACAGGGCATCGCAGTGATATTACAGGTTTCCTCATTTGGATAGCAGGCATAACATCTATCATTAAATACAATTTGACCAGTACTAGTCTCTTTTGAATTACAAAAAGTTAAAGTGACAATGTTTTGTCTACTTATAATGAATAGTTTAGTTATCCACAATTTAACCTGTGGTATATATAATATACAGTAGACTTGTGGCAAATTAACTTCCTAATTCTAATTTTCATCAGTAGTTAAAGCAAGGAAATACTCTCCGACACAAAAATATGTAAATACAAAACATAATAACTTTGTTCATGTTTTGTTTTTAGAAGGTAAATTCGTCGTACAACAGAAAATAAAATATAGCTGATGTTTAGGAAGGGTAACACTAATTTTGATTACGACTATACGCCAATCAATTCTGTTTCAAACTACAATTACATAACACATAGATAACAGGAGAAGTGGATTTGACACGAAAATGGCCACCTTGCAGTAAGGGACCCAAAGCTGGAAAATGGACCTTTAACTTCAATCCTCAAAATATCGGCTCACAACCCACATAAATTGATGAAACTCACGGTGAAGGCAGCTAATTCAATGTCTATTTTAATGTCTGAAAGCGGTATCTAAATCCGTCCACTTGTTTCTTTGCACCGCTGGAATATACAAGTCAAACATGAAAATTTATATTATAATGGCTGGCTACATAAGTACAACTTCAAGCATACACAGTTATATTTCTAGTCGACAGATTTACAAACGCAAGCCAATGTACACAAAAATACTAATTTTATATCACTCTTCAAATTATGGATCACTGTACATAGCTTTGACAGTCCACTTTGTAACGTTACAGGCGGGGTTCGAACCCATAACATTAACAAACATCCCACAAAAGAAACCACAAAACAGAGATCTATTATTCAGACTCAATAAAAAAGTGGGGTGAACGACTTATCCTAAAGTCAAAAGTGGTATGTTAAACTTCCACAAACTAGTAACTCATGAGTTACCGAACCCTTTGTAAGATAAAAGTGGAGAGTTAAGAAAATATCAAATTATATCAATTAGCCATTGGCATTAACACCTTATTGGCGGCCTAGGCGGTCTATTTGACCGTACCGCACAACGTTTTTTTTTTACCCAAAATAGGGTTGTTTACGTGATCATTTTCATGCCTAAATAAGACCCAGAGCGTAAAACAAGTATCTATCCCTGAAAGGGCATAAACAGAGCTTTCCAATGACGCCCGAACCATCCTTGTACGACCACTGGTTCTCTTGCAACGATCTTGCAACACGAGTGCAAAAACCCTATAATTAGGTAATTTCCTTACATAATTCCCTGTGTAGCGAGTGAGAAAGGGGGGAAGAAGGTGGGATACAGTTCAGTAGGTCCACGGTGGTCGTGCGGAGCGGTCATAAGGTTACTACGCTCATCCCACCGCTCAGCTCTCTCTCTCAGCAACATTACGTGCTGAAAATGGCGGTCGACAGATGTCGTGCACCGCCACATAGTCCAAATTTATTTCACTCGACATATATCGTGCGCTGCCAATAAGGGGTTAAGAAACCCCAATGATATTCCTTCCTTAATCCTCGTCAATCATTATTTATGAAAGACCATAGAGTATTGCACTATGAAAACAAATACTATCAATATATACGGTAAGTGAAAGAATAATATTAGGTGTAGGTGGTAATTGTCAAACATTAAGTAAAATTATATAATTTATTTACATGAACTTATCTATATAATTAATTGAATACAATCTATCAAAACATAGAACATAACAACACATGTTTAACTGAATATATAAATTTATCTATTAAGAGAGTAAGATTGGACAAGGCAAATGAACTACTTATCGTATTCCCATGGTAACTCTTTTACAAGTGATGAATCAGGACAGGCAGGAGGTGGTGATGGTCTCAGAACTGAATTTACCAACTCCGTCTGCTCTATTTATACCCTTGGAAATGGTAAACATATCATACTGGCCTTATTCTGAAATATCCTATTTTACTCTCATAATCTTTGAACTTACTATATCATCAAAGAGTATGATAATATAATCATAAAATGAATCCATATCAAAATAATATTACCCAACTGAATTAATATCAAGAAATATAATTATGATCCTACGTCTGGCATGAACGTGAACATAGAGGGAGTGGGGAGGAATTGAGAGAGAGAGTGAAAGAGAGAGAAGGGGGGGGGGGGAAGAAGAAGGGAGAGAGAGAACAGGTTTGGTGAATTTCTAGATCGTTCTACACATCACCAGGTGAGGGTACACTCCAAGCCTGAAATATTGTACCTACCTTATTAAGTAAGTTAGATAACCTTAACACCTCCCTCACAAAGAGATTATAAGGGAAGCTAAATAAATAAAAAAATAATTAAATTTCCCAACACCAAACTATAACCACACTACCTAATTTACATAACTACTGCTAACGGCAGAACACGTAATAACAGGGCACCACAAATGAAAGGTTGGTTGATCTAGTTCCGGGACAACATATCTGCTATTACATTGTTCTTCCCCTTTATGTGGTGAATGTCCAGTTTATATGGTTGCAAAGCCAAGCGCCATCTCATTAACCGTTGATTAGAGTTTTTCTTTGTACACAAGAATTTCAAGGGGTTGTGATCAGTATACACTTGTATGGGGAAATGTGAGCCACTGATATACACATTAAACTTGTCTACTGCAAAAATAAAGGAAAAACACTCTTTCTCTATGGTGCTATAATGTCTCTGATAAGGTTTGCATTTACCGGATGCATAGCAAACAGGATGCAACACTTCATCATCATCCAACTGCATCAAAACTGCCCCTACACCAACATCGCTTGCATCAACTTGAACTATGAAAGGCTTGTCAAACTGAGAAGATTTTAGAAAGGGTGCGTTAATTAGCAGAGAACGGATCCTATTAAAGGATTCCTGGCACATTTCAGTCCACACAAATTTTTTCTTGGGACTAATTTAGTCGGTTACTGGGCTGACTTCTCCCTCTCCAACCACGCAACCCAGAAATATCAGCTTGGCATGGCCGAACTCACTCTTGGCCAAGTTGACAGTGAGCCCTGCCATTGATAAGTTGGAGAAGAGGGCTTGTAGTTGTTGGAGATGTTCTTGCCAAGACTCGCTGCAGACCACAATGTCATCGAGGTAAGACTGCACTCCCTGTAGGCCATCCGTCACCCGGTGGATCAATCACTGAAAGGTGGCGGGTGCATTCACCATACCAAACGGCATAACGGTATAATGAAATAAACCGTCTGGGGTGACAAAGGCATAGATTCGCTTAGCCCTCTCAGACAACTTGATCTGGTACTATCCTTTTAGCAAGTCTATCTTCGAGATGTAGTGCGTTCCTCCCAGCCGGTCCATCAGATCATGAATCCTTGGCAGAGGGTAGCAATCCTGACGGGTGAGCTGGTTTACACGGCGGTAGTCAGTACACATTCTGTATGTGCCATCCGGTTTGTCCACCAGTAGGCAGGGAGATGCCCACTCACTGTCGCTTCTCTCCACCAAACCATGTGCCATCAGGAAGTCTACTTCTCGTTGCAAGGCCTCACGCTTCCCCGGATTGGCACGGTAGGGGTGCTGCTTGACAGGGATGGCCCCATCGGTCAGCACCACATCGTGCTCCACCAGGGGACACTGCTAGGGAACATCACCAAACATCTGTGGAAACTGGACAAGCGGGCACTGCAGGTCACCACTCTGGTCAGGTGACAAGGGCTGAAACTTCAAACGGGGATGAGCTAGGAAGGCAGAGTTTTGCATTGTACTATTCTGAGGCAAAGGGAGGTCATTATGCTCCATTACCTTGACTTCCTCTAGTTCACCTTCATTAATGTTTTCCACAGCTTTCAGGTTAAGGACCTTATTATTAACAACATTATCCCTAACATGATAGGCCTTCAGCAGGTTGACATGCACAAGTCTTTCCGACTTTCTACGATCAGGAGTTTTCAGGACATAGTTGACATTACTGATCTTTTTATGCACAACATATGGCCCATGATATTTACTCTGTAAAGGCTTCTTAGGTATAGGCAAGGCTAGCACAAGATCACCTGGCTGAAAATCCCTGACAACTGCATTCTTGTCATAATGAAATTTCATTTTATCCTGAGACTGCTCTAGATTCTTCATTGCAAGAGTTACTAAAGATTTCAGTCTAGACTTAAATTGGTGAACATATGTGAGAAGGGGTTTTCCAGGATTAGCATCTAACCAAGTGTCCCTTAGGACTTTCAAAGGACCTCTGACTTCATGTCCAAACACAAGCTGAAATGGTGAAAATCCTAAAGAATCCTGTACACTACTCCTCACAGCAAACAAAACAAAATGAATGCCCTCATCTCAGTCAGCACTGTTCTCTTCACAGTACTTAGTAAGCATAGCTTTGAGGGTCTGATGGAACCTCTCTAATGCACCCTGGGATTGAGGTGACTGGCTGTGGAATGGTACTGGTGTACTCCCAACGCTTCCATAGTTTGCTTGAAGAGCTGAGAGGTAAAGTTACTACCCAAATCTGACTGTACCACACGCGGAATTCCATACTGTGTGAAAAATTTACTGAGAGCCTTTACTATGTTTTGGGAAGTTATACGTCTCAAGGGGAAAACCTCAGGGTACCTAGTGGTGGAACACATGCCGGTCAACAAGTACTCATTACCACCTCGTGTTTTTGGCAAAGGTCCTACACAGTAAATTATGACCCTACTAAAGGGTTCATCAGTTACCGGAATGGTGTTTAAGGGTGCAGGCTTTACAGGCTGGTTAGGTTTTCCATCAATTTGACACTCGTGACAAGATTTACCAAAAAATCTGACTGATTGTTTCATTCTTGGCCAAAAGAAGTCTCTGAGTATCTTGTTATAGGTCTTGTTTACACCCAAATGTCCTGCACTAAGGTCATGAGCAATGAAAATGACGTCTGACCTATATATGGAGGGGACACTATCTGATGCATTTCTTGCCAAGTTTCATCAGCTGGCACATTAGGGGGTCTATTCTTATGCATTAAAATACCATTGGAGATGTAAAAGCACCGAGGATCATTCCCTATTTCTGACTCTTCCACAGCTTTGTCAAAATATAGTGATAGTTCAGAGTCCTGCTTCTGAGCCTCCTTCAGTTTTTCAGAGTCAATGGGAATCTTGCGCATTTACTCTAGATCGGCATTATCCGCAAATAGTGAAGAAGTGTCTAAGTCAATATCATGATTATTCTTTGGTTTGTTGTTGTTGTTGTTGTTCCCCAAGCTGCCTGGCCGAACAGCCCCAACGCCCCGAGCAAGGCCAAGGCCATAACTGAGCGCCCCCACAGAACCCTCCATGCTGACCACAATAAAGCCTGGGTGACCGAAGCCACTCCATGGCGGAGAACTGAGGAGGGTGCAGAAACGCCCGGGAAACCAAAGCCCCACCCAGGGCCCTGTGCCCCTCAGCAATTATGAAGAGAAAGTTGAGGGGCAAAGGAAAAATGTGATGCTTTGGCTTCCAATCTTGGTAGATTGGGAGGTCAATCCACGGAAGAGACGCCGTCACTTGAGATCTAGAAAATATATAAGTAAAAGGAACAGTCAGAGTAAGGTATGGGTATGGCACAGATCGCTCAGTTCTCACTCTGATAGACCAGCCCATCACCAGTTCTTTGGTTTGTTACTTTGGTTACCTGCCTTACTCCTAGTGACTACAGACGAGGGAAACAAATTAGGGTACTGATCCTCAAGTTGTTCAGTATTATTGCAAGAGGAGGGAAGGGAGGTAACAATGGGGTCTGGTATCACTTTTCCCCCAGCAATATCATTTCCCATCAAAAAGTTAACCCCTTCTACAGGAAGTGAATCTTGAATCCCAACAACATAATACCCACTAGCAAACTCAGATTTCAGATATACCCTTGCCAGAGGAACAGCAAGACTCCCAACAACTCCCTGAATGAGTACACTCTGGCCCAAGAAACAGTCCTCCAAACCGGGCATCACACCCTTTAACATGAGGCTGTGAGAAGCGCCAGTGTCTCTTAGAATATGAATAGGACAGTTAGTGGAAGAATCAGAAGAAGAAACTGATCCTGTGGAAAGAAAGGGTTTAAACTGAGTAGAACTGCTAGGTGAAATATCAGAGAAAGCCTGGCTTTGAGAACTAACAATGTCAGAACTGGCAGTCAACACTGGTAGATTAAAATGGGATACTGGTACACTTTTAGCATTAGTCAGGGGGGAAGTAGCTAAAACTGCACCTCTTTCCTGTTGTCGGGTTTTAGCTTTTAATTTAGGACAATCTCTGAGGTGATGTCCCGGTTGTTTACAGTAGGCACAAATCAAAGGTCCAGTAGGTTTGATGGAGGGGTTAGGGGATTTACCTGGTGCAGGCTTACCATTTCCATTGCTCCCAGAGACCACCCTTGAGACTGGCTGGGAGACACCAGGACCATACCTACCACCGGGAGAGTGAAATCCACCATCACCACCACGAGGGCTAGCACCGGAGTCAGTGTAGGTGCCAGGCCCTCTCTGTCCCGTCCTGAAAGAAGAGTCACCATGGGTTAATCTATAATTCTCAGCCAAAGTAGCTGCCTTGTCCACTGTCTGCACTTCTCTTTCCTGCAGGTACATTTTTAATGATAGAGGGACTTTGCGGAGGAATTTTTCAAGCATAACTAACTGGCTCAACTGTGCAAATGTAGTAATTGTACTAGCTCTTAACCAACTCAGAAACTTTCTCTTTTTCTTTTACAAAACTCTAAATAAGATTGTTTTTCACCCTTCTTAAGACTTCTGAAGTCTTGACGGTGGGTTTCAGGAACCTGATCATAAACAGCTAATACTGAAGTTTTTAATGTCTCATAGGTTAAGTCTAGGCTAGGGAGGTTTGTATACACCTTTTTTGCATGTCCTACAATAGCAGTTTGGGCCAGAAATGCCCACTGGTCACTAGGCCATTTGAGTTGATTGGCTGCCTTCTCAAAAAGAATGAAGAATTGCTCCGGGTCAGTCTCATCGAAACTAGGTACAAATTTCAAGCTATGCCCCTTATCAAAAAATGGTTTGTTGGCATAAGACTCACTTTCTTTTTGTTTACCATCTTGTTTCAACTTTAGCATTCGCTCTTCATGTGCTCGCTCACGTACTTTCTCCTCAAGATCCCTTTGTTTTTGCTCCAACTGCATTTCTGTCTCACGTTCTCTTTGCTCAATCTCTCGTTGTCTTTGCTCAATCTCTCGTACTGCCCCACGTTCTCTTTGTTCCCTGTCGGCTTTTGCATTTTCTAGCTCCAATAATTTCAATCTCATCCATGCATCACTACCCCCTTCCTCTACACACAACTGATAGGCTGCCTCAGACAAAACACCATCCTTCACTAGTTTATTGATGACACTCTTTCTAATCTCACCTTTGTTATCACTAGTTTTATATAGTGCTGCATACTTTGCAGCTAAAGCAATCCAGTTGACTTTCCCAATTTTGGAAGTAGATAAGGTGCCCAGGGAGGGGTCAGCAACAAAATCACTGAGGTTAAAATCCATGATTAAATGAAAGAATGAACAAGACTATATGTGAAATTAGAATGAGCGAGAAACACTTATGATGGGTATTTAAATTGGTGGAGGCCGAATGACACACCACAAATCATAAAGAAAACATAATAATGAGATGAGGTGTCCAAGCCGCATAGCGAGTCTTAATGATTCATTAAAGTCTACAATTACCACCAAACGATGAGGGTAAGAAAGGAATATCCTGGTCAAGTCACCATGTAACGTTACAGGCGGGGTTCGAACCCATAACATTAACAAACATCCCACAAAAGAAACCACAAAACAGAGATCTATTATTCAGACTCAATAAAAAAGTGGTGTGAACGACTTATCCTAAAGTCAAAAGTGGCATGTTAAACTTCCACAAACTAGTAACTCATATGAGTTACCGAACCCTTTGTAAGGTAAAAGTTGAGAGTTAAGAAAATATCAAATGATATCAATTAGCCATTGGCATTAAGAAACCCCGAAGATATTCCTTTGTTAATCCTCGTCAATCATTATTTATGAAAGACCATAGAGTATTGCACTATGAATACAAATACAATCAATATATAAAGTGAAAGAATAATATTTGGTGTAGGTGGTAATTGTCAAACATTAAGTAACATTATATAATTTATTTACATGAACTTATCTATATAATTAATTGAATACAATCTATCAAAACATAGAATATAACAACACATGTTTAACTGAATATATAAATTTATCTATTAAGAGAGTAAGATTGGACAAGGCAAATGAACTACTTATCATATTCCCATGGTAACTCTTTAACAAGTGATGAATCAGGACAGGCAGGAGGTGGTGATGGTCTCAGAACTGAATTTACCATCTCCGTCTGCTCTATTTATACCCTTGGAAATGGTAAACTTATCATACTGGCTTTATTCTGAAATATCCTATTTTACTCTCATAATCTTTGAACTTACTAAATCATCAAAGAGTATGATTACATAATCATAAAATGAATCCATATCAAAATAATATTACCCAACTGAATTAATATCAAGAAATATAATTATGATCCTACGTCTGGTATGAACGTGAACATAGAGGGAGTGGGGGGAAATTGAGAGTGGGGGGAATTGAGAGTGGGGGGATCTTGAGAGAGAGAGTGAAGGAGAGAGAAGGGTGGGGGGAAGAAGAAGGGAGAGAGAGAACAGGTTTGGTGAATTTCTAGATCGTTCTACACATCACCAGGTGAGGGTACACTCCAAGCCTGAAATATTGTACCCACCCTATTAAGTAAGTTAGATAGGCCTAAGCTTAACAACTTACACAGCTCTTTTTCACACCTGTGAGCTTGCACCTATTGTTGTCATTTTTAACTTCATTTTGTGACCTTGTGTCAGCCCCTGTGGCAGCATCAGGATTGCACTTAGCATGGATATTACTGTTGATGTCGCGCACCATGTTGCCGGCAAACAGATTGAAAAGGGCGCCAGCCATTTGTCGCACGAGCTTGTCCACCAAGCTGTGTCCCTCAGAACAGGAGGTCCCGGTCAGCTGGGCGTTCTCGCTTCACAGGGTGCTCACCACCTCAATGAACACCCTCCTGGGCAGGTCACACTGTAGCAGCTTGTGCCGGTTGGTCTCCTCCATCACCAGGAACCTCCAGATATGACAGATGTCCAGCGTGACATCAATGGCAGTGGAGGATGGAGCCAGGAGTTTGCCACGGTCCAACAGCTCCGTGAAGGACCTGTAAATGGCCTCTACCTGCTCGCCATCGTTCTCTTCAAACCTGGCTTCCAACGGTGCAGCCTCTCTGTCGACCAGCAGGTCAGCACAGGCACCACACTTGTTGCCCCTGGTTGCCGAACGTTCCCGGGAACATTTCTTTGGGGATTTTGTGGGAGCACCTGGTTCTGGCCACAGTAATATTAGCAGTAACACTCCCCGCATACTAAAAAAAAGCGCTTACATAATGAAGAAAGATAAAGTGATCCTACTTAAAGTATTATATATTTATGTGTGCATTTCAAAGTTTTAGAAGTTTTTAGCAATATCTACTATTTTTAAACAATATTTGAAGACGTCCATTGACGCTATCGCCGACGAGTAGTTTAACCTCACACCTCACCGTTTTCTGTCGACCCATTTTCTTACGATGTGCGATTTTGGGTTTGTTTGTCACTCTCCCGCAGTAATATTTAGTTATTTGACGTCTTCTACATCATCTTTAGGAGCAACGGGGGTCTGGGGGCGGCAGCCCTTAAGTTAGTTATGGTTGTCAGGTAAGGTTAGTAACACTATTGTCGTCGGAGGAGGAAGCGGGTGCTTACCTAATCGTAATTAGTGGTGGAGTATCAAGAAGCCTTCTTGTATAGACCCACACCTCTAATATTTAGTTTTTTCAAGTTAAAGCCTCCCAAAATTGGAGGTGGGTTTGTTTACGTTCCGCCGCAAGCGCAGCCTAGCCGAGTCGCATTATCAAGGGAAGCATTAACCTAACCTGACAACCTAAACTAACCTGAGAGTTGCCACTGCTGCTGTCCACACATCAGTAGTAGGGCTCCTTAAATAACATAAGACTAAAACAACACTAATTTCCAGTAATAATCATTATTATAGAAAGATTATAAACCTAAAAAAATAACAAATACAAAACAAAAATTAAAATAGCTGTGGTCCGTTTCCTTAACACTTTGGCTGCGGCCATATTTCCGCTCATTCAGGCACTCCTGAATGATTATGCGAGTTTCTGAGTGAAATTAAATGTGCCGGTATTCAGCCAAAAACTAGAAGAAAATGGCTTCAAAATGACACCAAAACGAGCTTCGTAGCTCGCGGGCGTCACCCGCAGCGCTACCATAGGCATTCGCTAAAATGAGCAATTATCACTAATGTCGCACTACATTTGCCTTTGGCAGCGCTGTACAGTATATCTCGCGAGAGCATGACTCAGATTCCTCAGTGCCGCGGCCGGCTGGCTGGAGGAAGGAATGTGGCCTGTCGTGCTCCCGCTCCCTCGCACTCAATTCTACAGCCTTTAACACCGGTACGGGCATTTTCCGCCTATCTCCGCCATATTAGGGCTCATTCAGGCTCTTCTGATTGATTAGGCAAGTGTCTGAATGAAATGTAATGTATTCAGACGAAAACGAGAAGAAAATAGTTTCAAAATGACACCAAAACGAGCTTCGTAGCTCTCGGGGTTCACCTGCAGCGCTAACATAGACATTTGCTAAAATGAGCAATTCTCGCTAAATTTGCCTTTGGCAGCACTGTATATCTCGCGAGACTCTGACTCAGAGCCTTCAGTCTCCACGGCCGCTTGGCTGGGAGATGGAAGTGTGCCCTGTTGCACTCCTGCTCTAAAGAGGCTTTTAAAGCCTGTAAATTGAGTTAAATTGCCATGGCGTTCAGGAATGTCTCCCGCAGGGAAAGGGTTAATAGGCTTTAAAAGTCTGTAAATTGCTGTAAATTGACATTGCATTCGGGAACGTGTCCTGCAGGCAATGGGTTAATATTGACCAAAAAGGATTCTCAAAGGAAATGAACGAAACCGCATAGCCTACTAATACAGTACAAAGCTCGCGGGGTAGCGTCGTCGGGTAACTCGGACGTCTGGGATATATTTTTCAAATATTGCTTAAAAATAGCCTAGTAAATATTGTTAAAAACGATAAGTATTTAGAAAAGGCTCGCCGCCTTATTATAAATAATTTATTAGGGACAATGCAGGTCTATGGAATCCTTATACTGTAGGCCTACTCATGTATAATCCACTGTGGAAGAATAATTTTAATCATATTTATATAACCCGATATTAGTGGAAAAAAGTCATATCACTCTCAGAGCTCCTTCTGACATCCTCACTGTTTACAAACTTCTTCAGTATGGAGTATAATCGATATTTACCCCCTGCTGGTAGCCTGGTAACACAGAGTCACAGACTCACAGATGATGATTTGAATAAGTCATGGGGGGCTTCGCCCCCCCTCAACCCATCCTGTATCCCACATTGGAAATATAGGTAACTAAAACTATGAAAACACTCATTTCTCAAAATCTGGAGGAAAAAAAACATGAAAAATAAGGGTGCGAGCCTTTTCCTTATAGGCTACAGTAATTACCTTAAAAACTATTAAAACCTTGAAATGCACCTAAAATAAACAATACTTTAAATAGGATGGGTTACTCTTTCTGTATTTTGCAAGTGCTTCGTTTAATAGGTGTGGAGTGTTACTGCTACTATTACCGTTATAGGTAGCCTAGCCTATCAAGGAATTGTCTTATGTGTTAAATTTGTACATAGCCTAGCCTAGATATTTAATAAAATACCAGGTAGCATTCAAGGAGACTACTGCAGGACTCTTCTTCTTCTTACCTCTGACCGGGTATAGGCTATCCTAGTGTTTACTACCCTATACCCCTTTGAAAGGACATTAGCCTAACCTAACAACCTTACCTAACCTAACCTAGTATTATAGGTGGGGGCTGCCGCCCCCACACCCCCGCTTTGACTTAGATTTTTGGTGTATTTGTCTGTGAAGTGGGCATTTTTCAATTTGTTGATAACGAAAATCCTCCATGCGGACTAAATGGAGAAAAATATGGCGAATCTATTGGTGCCTATTTTCCCTAATAAATTATTTCTCATAACGTCGCACTAGTGTCCTTGAATATTATCAAATACCATACTCCATAGATTTTCATGGAAAGCTTTTTATGAAGATAAATAAAATATTCGTAAGTAGGCTAAGTTATTTTTACAAGATCCAGCATTATTCTTGGTGTCAAATTAAACTGTCTCTGGTGTCACTACTGTTTCGGCTAACTGCTTCCATATCACTTCCATTTATCGCCTTTAACATCATTGGTGTCTTCACTGTCATCATTATGCCTTTTACCACTTTTAGGATAGTATGTAGGATCGACAGCATCGCTGCCATCACTGGAGTTAGGCTACTAGAAACACTTGGAATCCAACAAGGAATGTAATTTGTTTTAGCCTAGCCCTGATAAAAAGCCGAAACGCTTCCTTTTTCCGCTGATTGAAGGCCAGATGGAGTAGCTACAGGCTACCAGTTAGTCACATTCTCATCACTTGTACATTCTGCCATTGTTGTGTTAAATCAGAGGAACATTAAAGCACTAAAACACGTTATATCACTGGAAATAATACGCAGTTCAGCAGAGTCGGCCACACTCTGGGAGTGTAAACTTTTAAACATAAACAATGAGGTGTGCAGGGTGCGGGAAGCGAAATTTGTCTGGTGGCTCAGTTATTTCGTATTTGTTTACGTTTTTCGTTATTCCAGTGACTTATCCTTATTGTCTAATAATACTCTAATATTTTAGACATTGTTTACCTTACTGTATGTACTTCAACAGCTATATTATAGCTGTGGTGGTTTTGGGAATCGAGAAACCTGCCCTACATAGCTCACCACAACAGCTTGGTATGGACATTCGTCTCAGCTAGCACTAAAAACGCCTACAAAATGGACACTTTCAAAGCATTTTGCATTTTTAATAATTACAAAATGATAATACTTCACAAAAACTAAACAGAGAGCACCACTTCAACTAAACAGGGTTGGGTCCGTTACTGCAGCTGCAGGTCGACTTCGCTGGCCCGTGTCAAATCCAGTTCTCCTGTTATCTATGCATAACAGTATGCAGTATATATTTTTCAACAGTAACAACACAACCATTGCGGCATGCGACTGACTTTATATTACTTCAATTCACATCTGTTCATCAAATTATGTTATTAGCTAATAGGAAAATAAATGAAAATATATTTACCTGTATAATAATTATACCACTGGTATTATTTTCTATAATCAGTATGTAAATACATTTTTTCCTGAAAACAAAAACTAAATTTCTGTGCAATTTGATTATATGAGTTTTTGTATTTGCTTTGATGTAAAATACCTCACATGCCATAGCTGCCAATTGGCTTCAAAGCTCTCCTATTTTCAATTAACAAAAAGTATATTATATCCAATACCGGTAATACTTGCAGTACAATTAGGGAAAAAATTAACGCTATAATAACAACATTCTAGACCCAGCATGTTTTCAAATAGATGTTTACCAAATTATCTGCACATCATTTGAGGTACGTTGAACGGCTTTACATAATACTTATGAACTTTTGAGCCGGACTGTACATTGATAAAGATGCTGCAATAATTGAACTTCGGCATAATGCAATTTTCATAATGACGGTGCAGCATGATAAAGCTTGGCATATAATTAGTGGCGTGTCCAAAGTACTGGGTATTTATGGCTCTCTGTTTATAGGAAGAGGTTGGAGGAGAAGAATAAGGTTACAGTAGATAGGGAAGGAAGAAGAAAGTTGAATCAAAAGTAGAGAGAGAGAGAGAGAAAGAGCGAGAGAGAGGTACTAGATACATAGGTACGGCTAGTGCTCTTGTTTTGTATTGGTTTCATTTAGTGTAACTTCCAAGTCGACTCGTAGTAAGATTCCTGTGATTAACATGTCCAGATTGACTCTGTATTGCAGTGTTTTTGTAAGATTTAATGATATTACTTAACCCTTTCCTTGCAGTCACAAATATTTTTAGGATTAACAGTTTGTTTGTGTATTTAAGCTTCTAAAAAATCTCTTGCTTAGATACACACCCTCCCACAATGAATTTATAGAACACACTGATATGAATATGGGTGGCAAGCTGAGAACCTCCTGGAAGCATCTGGCAACAACTAGTGCAGTTTGGTCTAACCAACTCAGCCGATATTACTAATAAATACGGGCACATCGTCTGCATTACATGTCTTTTTTATATAGGACGTAAGGATATGTCGGCCGCAGCGAAGGTGTTAAGACAAGTTAATGGTTGTAGTGGTGATGGTATCAGGAGGCTGCACTTGGTGTTGTAAGCCAGAAAGTGAATGAGCCTGTTTATGCGATGGCCAAAGCCCGCCTCCGTTACCGTCAAAAATTCTTGAGAGGACCGAGAAAAGACACACTCGGTCACTAAGACCAGCCCTGAACACAACCAGGGAGGAGCTCCGGTTGGCAGTTTCCCGGATGCTGCAGAGTCCCTTTTTGAAGTGCAGTAGTGAAAGGAGGGCGAGCTAAAATAAACAAAGTGAACCTGCCATATTTACGCTACTGACTGTGGTGGCTCTTGCACCGCAGATTGTCTTTTTTTTTTTTTTTTTGGCCATCTCCGGAACCTCTGACACACTACTCCTCCTAAGCGGCTGCATCTACGACATTGGGAATTAATACTAAAGTTGTTCGCATAGCCAAAATGAAGGAAGTAAACCTACCGGATTTCTACTACCGGTTAATTGTCTAAAACAGGATGTAGTGGAATCGGGATGTAGCAAAATATACTGTTATTATTGATATTTGTTTCATATATCCAAATCTTGAAATTTGGCACACCTCTTTCAGGACATCCTGTATATATATATATATATATATATATATATATATATATATATTCTCTTTTAAACAGACGAGGTAAAAGGCAATAGCAGTTTCAGCATTCAGGATTTTATTGTTACAGCTTTCAATAGTTCTAACAATTTTCCTCTGGGATTCAGAGATGAGGTACAACAGGTTAGCAAACTTCATGGTGGATCCAACGTTTCACAAGTAAACATCTTGCATCTTCAGGGAATGGAGAGGTAATGATTAGAATAGGGACAAAGCATCATATTTATACAAAATTCGAGAATCAAGAATAGGGAGGTGGGCGGAGCTACTGGGTGTGGGGTGGCTGTTCATTGGTGGAAGGCAGTCTATTCGCGAGACGGGCACTAAATCATATCGGTGGTTTGTTGTTTGCTGTGGGTGGCTGTGATTGGTTGGTGTTGTCAGTTGTGTGCTGAGCGCGGAAGGGTAAGGGAGGGGGGCACAGGGCGAGAGGAAGGGGGGCAGTATGCCTGTAGCGCTTGCCTGAAGGAAGAATTTGAAGGTCTTGTGTTTGGTTGTTGATGCTGGGGTTGAGTGTTTGGATGTATAGAGCTTCTAAAATAGCTAGTCTTCTGGGGTCTGATTCTTTGTCGAGTATGGTGGTTTGTTTGTCTAGGTCGGCGCGAGTTAGGGCAAGAGGGTGGGGGGTTTGATAGTGATCTTTTATATCGCCAGATTGAAGGTGGAGGGTTAGTCGACGGGAAAGGCGAGTCTGTGTCATTCCAACATAGGATAGGGGTCCACAGTCCCCAGAGGTGCAAATATGCTGGTATATCACATGATCGTCTTTCGGTTGGTTGGTGGAAATGGGGCGGTTACGGAGGACAAGGTTGGAGGTCTTAGGAGATTTGTAGTAAATAATGAGTTTTATTTTATTGTCAGGGTTGGTGGGGAGGACGTTTTTGTGAATTATTTCTTTCATAATGGATTCGTCTGTTGTGTGGTCGGAAGACATGTAGTTTCTGTAGAAAAATGTAATGTCATTGGCCGAGTTGGTGCTAGGGGGGTCTTGTTTGTACCATTTTTCTAGGTGGTGGTTGATGGCATTGGTGACGTCAGTGTTGGAATACCCATTGTTGACTAGGACCTGGTTGAGCCTTTCCAGTTCATTGTGTGTGTCATTCCATGTGGTGCAATGGGTTAGGGCTCTCCTGACATAGGCGGCGATGGTGGACTGATGGTATCCACCATCGCCGCCTATGTCAGGAGAGCCCTCACCCATTGCACCACCTGGAATGACACACACAATGAACTGGAAAGGCTCACCCAGGTCCTAGTCAACAATGGGTATTCCAACACTGACGTCACCAATGCCATCAACCATCACCTAGAAAAATGGTACAAACAAGACCCCCCTAGCACCAACCCGGCCAATGACATTACATTTTTCTACAGAAACTACATGTCTTCCGACCACACAACAGACTAATCCATTATGAAAGAAATAATTCACAAAAACGTCCTCCCCACCAACCCTGACAATAAAATAAAACTAATTATTTACTACAAATCTTGAAAGCTGTAACAATAAAATCCTGAATGCTGAAACTGCTATTGCCTTTAACCTCGTCTGTTTAAAAGAGAATATATATATATATATATATATATATATATATATATATATATATATATATATATATATATATATATATATATATATATATATATATATATATATATATATATATATATTATGAAGCAAGGTTTCGTACTTTGATATAATTAAATCGGATTTATGAAACCCCTATATGCAATTTTCATATCGTGGACATGACTTGAAAGGTAACTTTCGTGAGGTGGATACAAGCCTGAATTATAGCGCGACTGAAGGACGATATATTGGCGCCAGACTAGGGTGTGGACGTGTGGGTGGTGAGACATGGCCCCACGAACAATACCCACCCACACAGACGACACACCCACATCAACTCTACACCCACACATTATGCAGCCATACAGACGGGACACACCCACATAGACGACACCCAAATACTCAACACATCCATTCAGAAAACACAATCACACAGGACACCTTAGTCACACATTAGTTAGTTAGTTGGAATTTGGACTTCAGAGGCAATCATCCCAATTGGATTATTTAGCCAGCACACTGTAAGTCAAGAAAAACGTCAGGACTGGAGCCTCTCTGCCAGAACCCCAGTCACTTACACACACATTCTCCAGCATACATCAATTTATGCCACATGCAAACATCACCAAATGTCTGTACATAATCTCTTATTTCATTCACTACTACATAATGTTATGGAATACCTACTTTTCACATTCTTTATTCTCATGTAAAATTACCATATGTTTTGAAGATGTATTCACTAAATTTGATGTTCTGGAAATTGAAGGCTACCCATTGGGGTTATTGTAAGTATACTCAAATGTCGTATATAAGTATTTGCGTAATAACCAGAATAGCACAGTGAGAAACGTGAACATTAGTTTAAACTTAACACGATTTTGACTGGTTTTAATAAGGGAGTTTTGTGGGATAGGGATTCACAAAATCAGAATCAAATTACCTCATGTGGGATAAATGAAGCTACTGTCTCGTTTATTTCTTAGATCCTGCTTGCCATGGGAATTAGGTTACATCGCTTTCACTCCCACTGGATTTATGCAAACATAGCCAAAGATTGTTCACTTATATGACCTTGGGTATTCGAAGCTATCCCGAACGAAATCGAAACGTTTCATATATTCCTTACCATTTGATTATTTGCATTTCATGGGTTACTTTAAGGGGGGTCACCGTTTTTTTTTATTTTTACCTTTATCTCCTGTTCTCTCTTTCCATGGCTTGTATCCATTCGGCCCCATTCAGTTAACTATTTTAAGACATTCATCCCCATCCAGGTGTCGATTTCTTCCTGGCGAGCGAAAGCGAGGCGGCATTGTATGGAGAAATCCGGCTTCGCCGGAGAAATTTTTCTATAGAACATTTTACAAATTTAGCTTGCTATCAAAACAAAAAATATATATGCTGGCTCGCTACCGCTCGCCAGGAAAATGTTGACACCTGGATGGGGGTAAACGTCTTAAAACAGTAGCGGCCGAATGGATACAAGCCAAAGAGAGAGGGAGAGAGGGAGAAAAAACGAAGTGGGCTCCCTTAAGCAATTCAAGGACTCAAAAAGGGCCAAAGAGCGTAAACCCGAGGACATCAATCTCTGTTTGAAGAATCTATTAACTACACTCATTCTACACTCTCCACATATATCAATCATTCTACACTCTCCACATATATCAATAATTCTACACTCTCCACATATATCAATAATTCTACACTCTCCACATATATCAATAATTCTACACTCTCCACATATATCAATCATTCTACACTCTCCTCATATATCAATCATTCTACACTCTCCACATATATCAATCATTCTACACTCTCCACATATATCAATAATTCTACACTCTCCACATATATCAATAATTCTACACTCTCCACATATATCAATAATTCTACACTCTCCACATATATCAATCATTCTACACTCTCCACATATATCAATCATTCTACACTCTCCACATATATCAATCATTCTACACTCTCCACATATATCAATAATTCTACACTCTCCACATATATCAATAATTCTACACTCTCCACATATATCAATAATTCTACACTCTCCACATATATCAATCATTCTACACTCTCCACATATATCAATCATTCTACACTCTCCACATATATCAATCATTCTACACTCTCCACATATATCAATAATTCTACACTCCACATATATCAATAATTCTACACTCTCCACATATATCAATAATTCTACACTCTCCACATATATCAATCATTCTACACTCTCCACATATATCAATAATTCTACACTCTCCACATATATCAATAATTCTACACTCTCCACATATATCAATAATTCTACACTCTCCACATATATCAATCATTCTACACTCTCCACTGTTACGGCTGGATCGGCAATACATATTCGGGATTCTTGATCGTAGGACAGAAATGGCTTAAGTGACAACGACACGCTCGATTCCAGTCCCAAATACTATATGCTCCAGACAACAAAAGCACCAACGCCCTACAGAGTTATCGTCTACGGTAACGAGGTACCTTAACTCGGCGAAAGTGTACAACAGGGGTAGGCTATGAGGCTAAACTCCCTCAGACATTTATAGGTTACGTTATTACTAAAGAAATGCAATACTCAAGAAACTACGTTAATATTAAGCCTCTAATAATGTAGAATAGAAGCAGGCTAAAGGTATGACAGTGAAATGCTAAATGACAAATGTACACGCCTACTTGAAAGCGCGTGCACTACACTAACTGTCCCCTACTAACATGCACTAGCATGTAGCATACAAGATGTTCATGATCCAGTAGATACCTAATAATACACATGGGAGGAACATAAACAGTAGTCACTTATTATAATAATGAATCTATACTTGGAATAACTAAAAGGTTGCAGGCAACAGTACTGCGCCGGTAGCCTACTACCGCATAGGCTACTTCGCTTCTCTCACTCTGTCTCCCCTCCGAGTCCGTATGCGCCCTACGCAACAGAACTCCGGACACAGCAGCAAAACGACAGTGCAGTTAATTGATACATGAAAGTATTAATAGTGTTGTCTTGTGTGTGAGTAATGTGTATTGTAAAGTGTTATAGATATATACTTAAAGAGAGCTGCAATGCATAGTAAAATAAAGATATATCCCACTCATCATCCCCATGTGTTCTAGCTAGCAGGCCAAGTCACAGGAACAACGAGTCCCAGCACCGAAAGCGAGAACCCAGGAGAAGACTGTAGAGAACACAAGGACAGATAAATTACGTTACTCTACTATACCGGCACTACGAGCGAGCTGTAGTCTCGGGTGCTACACTCGCTCCTGGCTCGGTATGCAAATCAAGGCTAAGTCCTCGTCCCTCTACAGACAACTCCTGGGCATGGTCGGGCTCTTACACATGGCACCAGTCTAGTCACAAATGGGATGATGAGCAGGGCATATAACTCGTGAACATGTAGAACGTTCACCAACTATCCTCATCAAGAAGATCGCTGTTCACATTAACCCCTTAAATCTAATACATGTAAATATATGCTTGTCCTAAGAGTAATGCGAGAGGTGAGTGCTGAAACTCCTTTAGGACCTCAAGGGAAGGTTATGCATTTAAATAGAGAGAAGAATGAAATGAGAGTAATGTCGTCAGAGAGAAAGAGTGCAACCGTGAGAAGTGGGGAGAGAGAGCAAGGGATGTTAAAATCTCAAAGGTTCTAGGCAACCTAGTCCAGGAACACACAGCCAACCTCCAGGCAGTGTGCTGTACGACAACATGGGCCCAGCCCAGGCAGGCAACAATGGACTACCAACCCTATCGCGCCTAGCTATAAGGGCAAGGCTGCCAACCAGTCCATACGTCTGGCAACCACCCGGCCGGCAGCGCGGCGTGTTGCTACCCTCTTGCTCTGAAGCCCAACTCACTCTCTCTCTCTGAATTCCCATTATCCTATCTATCAACTTCTCTATTGATACTACATATTAAATGGAAGGTCTCGACATGGCTTAAAACAAAACCCACCACTGGTTAGCACATGACGAGACCTTTGCAGAGATACAAAGAACATAGTTATAAGTTGTCACACTCAATATACATAGCGGCTGACGGTAGCCAGATCACGGGCGGTACAGTGGAGTACCAAGGAGTACAATCAGGTTGCGTTGCCCAGCACTGGGGTGCGTCACACCACATATATCAATAATTCTACACTCTCCACATATATCAATCATTCTACACTCTCCACATATATCAATAATTCTACACTCTCCACATATATCAATAATTCTACACTCTCCACATATATCAATCATTCTACACTCTCCACATATATCAATCATTCTACACTCTCCACATATATCAATCATTCTTTCTCCACTCTCGTTACACCATCCACACCAATCACTCTCCACACTCCACACTCTCCACACATATATTAATCATTCTTTCTCCACTCTCGTTTACACCATCCACACCAATCACTCCCTCAACAGAGTCAAGAGTCACTGCCTACCCTAGCATTCAGGTCCTCTAAAACTACCACATTTTCATTTTCCTCAAGGGAGCCCACCTCTCTTTTTTTTCCCTTCCTCTCCCTCTCTCTTTGGCTTGTATCCATTCGGCCCTATTCAGCCTACTGTTTTAAGACGTTTACCCCCATCCAGGTGTCAATGTTTTCCAGGCGAGCGGTAGCGAGCCAGCATTTATATATTTTTGTTTTGACAGCAAGCTAAATTTTTACATTTTTTGATAGAAAAATGTGTCCGGCGAAGCTGGATTTCTCCATACAATGCTGGCTCGCTATCGCTCGCGAGGAGGATATCGACACCTGGATGGGGATAAACGTCTTAAAACAGTTGGCTGAATGGGGCCGAATGGATACAAGCCTGGGAAAGAGAGAAAAGGAGAAAACAATAAAAAAGCCGCTTAAGGGGAGGCAGACCGTTTGTTTGGTTTATTAATTCACTTATTTATATATATTTTTTAGTTTCCTCCCTAGACCTCCATCAAGCTTAGAAACCCCCCCCCCCCCCTAGACCCCCCTTCAAGATAAATTTGTACATTTTTCGGTAGAAAAATGTCCCGGCCGAAGGCAGGTTCCTCTTAGAATTGCAGGCTCGCTATCGCTCGCCAGGATATAATCGACACCTAAATGGCACGAAAGGTCTTAAAATTGACTACGAAATGGGGCGAAAGGTGTTAAAATCGCCAAATTAATGGGCCAAACGTCTTATAATTTAAAAAGTAGTGGGGCTAAACATTAGGGAGAAGGGGGTTCATAAAAGCTGGTGACCCCCCTTAAACCCTTAATTGTAGACAACCCTCATACCGTAGCCCAAACACCCTCCACCCTCTCTATCGTCCTTTCACATACACTCACACACACACACACCTTTCACCCTTAACCCCTTCTGTACCAGCGACGCCCCTTTGATCATGCTCTGGTAACTATTAGACGTTTTTGTTAAACTTAGGAAGGACCTATAGCAATAAAAAAAGCCTTCACAATATATCATCCAACCCTTTACACTACCACAGATCCTTCCTAAGCTGCATAATGTCGTCTAAATATAGCTAGAATAAAAACTAACAGACGTCGCTGGTACTCAAAGGGTTAAGGGGGGATGGTTCGTTTTTTCTGGACCCCCTTCTCCCTCATGTTTAGCATATTAGTTTTGAGGTTTTGAGACGTTTGTTCCGTTAGTTTGGCGGTTTTGAGACCTTACGCCTCATTTTGTTATCAATTTTAAGACCTTTCGTGCCATTTAGGTGTCTATTTTTCCTGGCGAGCGATAGCGAGCCTTTAATTTTAGAAGGACCTGGCCTTCGGCCGGGAAATTTTTGTACCGAAATATGTACAAATATCTTGAAAGGGGGTTTAGTTTTTTTTCTTCTAGGCTTGATGGAGGTTTAGCGAGGAAACTAAAACACAATTTAATACATAAAAATATAGACCAAAAACCAATCACTACCCCCTTATGCAACATTGGCACCCACATTAGCCTTGATGACACCTCTCTCCACTCTTATATAAACCCTCTCAGCGCCTCCTTCACAGTAATACCTACGCCCTCTTTCACTCTCACTCTCTCATCTAATCCGGTCTGTCTATCTATCAATTCTATTCTATATACTCAGGCCCAATCCCCACTTTTCCTAATTTTTGTTTTTTTTTGGAGGGGGGGTGATTCAAGACAGAGCCAGAATGGGGACAACACAACAGAAAACAATGAAAACAAAACAAAAATACAAATTCACCTTTTACATTTCCAAAATCCACTTGATCTTTGTTTTGCTCCGCGCAACACGTCATACTTTCTTCTTTCAATCAACCTGTTAATGTCCTCTCGCTTCTCATTAATTCCACAGCCATTCTCATTTATAGTTCCAATTCTTTGGGTCTGGGACCACTTTCACGTTCCCTCGCCCCTATCATTGTTGTCTCGTCTAGTAGCTGAAATTTAACTCCTTCAGTATATGAGGAAGCATTTCTTCCCTTTTTGGCCGAAATTTAGACGACATTATACAGCTTTGGAAGGCATTTTCGAAGTCGGAGACAGTTATTATGATTTCTAGAGAGCCTTCCAAAACTGAGTAAAATCGCCATATGGTAGCTAGAATAAAATAAAATAGTGCCTCCTAATACTGAAAGAGTTAGGTGCAGCATTAGCGCCTCAGAGTGTAGATACCCGTTGAATAGTTACCAGAATTCGTGTGAATTCGTGAAAAAGAGTAGGACACAACATGACATGGAAATTGAGAGTTCAAGGCTCTGATTCACCATTTCTTTGTGTTAAATCTTATAATAACCATATATAGCAATTATTATAATGGAAATTTATGTTTTTTGTCAACTTTTGTTAGAGTTTTTTTTATATAGATGTGTGTGAAGTTGAACATCAAATTTGGATTAAATCATGTTTTTATTTGTGTACAAAGTAGTTACTTATGTTCTTCTTAATCTGCTAATAGGGTTTTTATAAACTCCTGCTGACAGACAAACACAGGTAGACAAAAGAAACAAATGACCACCAATCACACAATGTCCGCTGATCGTCACTTTGGCCGAGATAAGGTTACTTTATTTTATTTGTTTGCTTTATGATTTTTGCCATAACCGATGATATCATAACTTATATGTACCCTTCAAATATTGTTGCCATAACCGATGATATCATAACTTATATGTACCCTTCAAATATTGTTGCCATAACCGATGATATCATAACTTATATGTACCCTTCAAATATTGTTGCCATAACCGATGATATCATAACTTATATGTACCCTTCAAATATTGTTGCCATAACCGATGATATCATAACTTATATGTACCCTTGAAATATTGTTGTCATAACCGATGATATCATAACTTATATGTACCCTTCAAATATTGTTGCCATAACCGATGATATCATAACTTATATGTACCCTTCAAATATTGTTGCCATAACCGATGATATCATAACTTATATGTACCCTTCAAATATTGTTGCCATAACCGATGATATCATAACTTATATGTACCCTTGAAATATTGTTGCCATAACCGATGATATCATAACTTATATGTACCCTTCAAATATTGTTGCCATAACCGATGATATCATAACTTATATGTACCCTTCAAATATTGTTGCCATAACCGATGATATCATAACTTATATGTACCCTTCAAATATGGCAAGTAGCCCCACTCTACACCCAGACCGTAAAGGAAAAATCACACGAGCGCTATATCCAGACCACCTTTACACATTGCAAACTAGACTGAGTATTAACTCATATAGTAATGGTGGCATCCTTTTTCATTATATTCTGGCAACTAGTAGACCATTTTATATAGCTTATGAAAGAAGTCTACCAATTACAAGACTACAGACTACAGTATCTCAATTAATCCTTTTACCCTATTTCTTTCCTAAGCTTCATCAACTCGGATATGCAGCGGTTATCAAATATAAAAGACGTCGCCGGTACTGTGAGAGTTAATGGTTGTTATACAGTATATATTCTATTCTATTAGTACGTTGCCAGGCCGGAGTTGCCCAAACAAGGCCGGGTAAAGTAAGGGGAGATTTACACTTGTAAGATTATATTTTCGGGACCCCTTTCTCCCTCATGTTTAACCCCTTTGCTTTTGAAATTTAAAGATGTTCGCTCTCATCAGTTTGGCGATGTTAAGAACGTTTGCCCCATTTCTGTCAATTTTAAGACCTTTCGTACCATTTAGGTGTCGATTTGTTCTGGCCTTCGGCCGAGACATTTTTCTACCGAAAAATGTACACATTTATCTTGAAAGGGGGTCAAGGGGGTGTAATTTTAAGCTTGATGGAGGTCTAGAGAACAAACTAAAAACCTCCCTTTAACCCTTTCACTACCGGATACGTGTGTTGCTATATTTCAGCAATATTTAGACGACGTTATGTAGCTCAGGAAGGATCTGTGGTAGTTAAAAGAGTTATTTGAGATAGCCTGTAGCCTTTTAATTGATACACGTCAGTCATAAGCTGAATAAATCGTCTAATAACCGACGGAGTATAATGAAAAAGACGTCGCCGGTACAGAAGGGGTTAAAGCATCGTCACACAGGCAGGTTTCTTTTTCTTTTTGCCTATAACTGATTCTGGCAAAAACAAATTCTTCTCAGCTTCGCTAATCTTATTTTTAACCCGTTTAGTACCAGTTCCATCCTTTTGCTTTTATGCTGGCTACTAATGCATGATTGTATTTTATGCTGGCTACTAATGCATGATTGTATTTTATGCTGGCTACTAATGCATGATTGTATTTTATGCTGGCTACTAATGCATGATTGTATTTTATGCTGGCTACTAATGCATGATTGTATTTTATGCTGGCTACTAATGCATGATTGTATTTTATGCTGGCTACTAATGCATGATTGTATTTTATGCTGGCTACTAATGCATGATTGTATTTTATGCTGGCTACTAATGCATGATTGTATCTGGCTACTAATGCATGATTGTATTTTATGCTGGCTACTAATCCATGATTGTATTTTATGTTGGCTACTAATGCATGATTGTATTTTATGCTGGCTACTAATGCATGATTGTATTTTATGCTGGCTACTAATGCATGATTGTATTTTATGCTGGCTACTAATGCATGATTGTATTTTATGCTGGCTACTGATGCATGATTGTATTTTATGTTGGCTACTAATGCATGATTGTATTTTATGCTGGCTACTAATGCATGATTGTATTTTATGCTGGCTACTAATGCATGATTGTATTTTATGCTGGCTACTAATGCATGATTGTATGCAGTTTCCAGCAATTAACACACTTCGAAGTATCTAAATTAACCTTTTTAACTACCACAGATCCTTCTTAAACTGCACAAAATCGTCTAAATATAGCGAGAAACAAATACCAAAAGACATCGCCGGTACAGCAAGGGTTAGGTTCCTGATTTATGTAGTAGAGTGAATTAATCGATTTGTGTAATTGGCAGTGTTACGTCGTCTTAAAGGGAGATATGTCATATTTCTAGACCCCCTTCTCCCTCATTATAGTCCCACTAGTTTTGATATATATTTCGAGACGTTTGCCCCATTAGCTAAGCGATTTTAAGACTTTTCGCCCTATGTCTTTGTCAATGTTAAGGCCTTTCGTGCAATTTAGATGTCGATGTTTTCCCTGGCAAGCGATAGCGAGCCTGTAAGTTTGTAGTAACCGGTCTCCGGACGGGACATTTACAAATTTATCTTAAGAGATGGGTCTTGGGGGCGCTTTATGAACCTTGATGGAGGTCTAGGGAGCACACTAAAATAATAATAAAAAGATACATAACTAAGCAAATATATACGTCCCATTCGCCCATTGCCCTTTGTGTCTCTCCCTTTAAGGTTGGGCCAGTAATGTAATTCAGTGCGGTCATTTACATAAGTTCCCCCTCCTCCATATACCAACCCTTTCCATCCTTTTATGCCCATAATTCAATAGTATACCATCATTTTCATCCATTTTTTTTCCTTTGGTCGTCAATGCCCGCCTGTCTGCCCTTTTTTTACAGTGCCGTATAATACCGAGATTAGTTATATATTTACAGTACATCCAGACGTGCTATGTAGTACTCTAAAAAAAAAATTTTTTGTTGTTGTTGCTAGGCCTATGTTACATAAATCCTACATAAATCCTGGCCTTGAGGGGGTAGTGCTTGTATTTATTTCTTAGTTTATTTTTTAGTTTCCTCGCTAGACCTTCATCAAGCTTAAAAAGACCCCATAGACCCCCCTTCAAGATAAAATGGTACATTTGTCGGTAGACAAATGCCCCGGCCGAAGGCTGGTTTCTCTTTAAATTACAGGCTCGCTATAGCTCGCCAGGTAAAAATCGACACCTAAATAGCACGACAAATCTTAAAATTGACAACGAAATGGAGCGAAAGGGATTAAAGTAGCCAAACTAATGGACCAAAGGTCATAACATCTGAAAACTAATAGGCCTCAACACGAGGGAGAAGGGGTACCAGAAAATTTACCCATCTCCCCTTAAGTCAAACCAGGATACTGTACCAATCGCTGTCAAACAATTTACTTTACTTGTCTTTTTTCTGTTTATCTTTTATGTTTGTCTGTTTTGCTCAGTTCTACTGTATAATTATATTTTATATGAATATTCCTTCGTTCCCAAGATAGTTTCAGAACAAACAGACACATAATAGATTAACATACCCTTGTGTTATCCACATATAGGCTACTGGCAGCATACATGGTAATGAGAGTACCGTACTCAGTTGAACACATATCTCTGGTATGCATATCATTACTGTGGAAAGGTGCCGGCAAATTCCACCCGTAATAATATACTTAAGTCTTCCTTCAATGATCCACCCAACCTCTTGAACATCTCATTTTCTTAAGTGTGTTAAAAATGAAAAGCTAGGATATGATTTTGTTTGACAAAATAGTGATACTTGTGATACTTGTATGGTGAGCGAGGTGAACTATAACTGGCGGCTTTATATGCTCCAACCCTATTCACAGCCTTCCTTGCCTCCCTCATTACCTCTCTAGACCTCTCTCTCTCTCTTTTTACAATAGCTATATGAGTGAAGAGGCTTCGTGGGCATGTTATCGGATGTGCACAGCTCCGACATTAAAAGAGCTAAGGGACGGATTAACTCCTTCCCATATTAACCTCTACTGTACCAGAGGGTATTACTATAAATGTAACCTCCAGTACCAAGCATTGTGGCCAAAATGGCTTCAAAGTCGAGAGAGAGCATCCTCTCACCTCGAAAGCTGGACGAGTACTGAGCCAGCTCGCCCGTGGGACCTTAGATACACTCTGAGAAGTGTTGCCAAGGTCTCAAAGCAGTATTTACAAGTCATGGTGCCAGGTACCACTCGTTACAAGGACCGATTATTACTGACGTACAGCGTCCGTTTCTGGGACTGGCAGGTGACTTTTTTACTGACGGCCAACATCCGTCGCTGGGATAGTACGGGTTAAAGTTCAGCCTCATTATACACATTTCAACTACAGGTATATCTTAATTTTAGATGATATTCTGCTATATTCATTCTTTGCCACTTGGTCCATCATACATTTGCTAGCAGTGAAATTGTAGCTACCAACCAGGGTGAGCCAGGACCTTCATAATTATTATAATATATTAAGTTAAGTTACAGTACTGGCAGAATGAATCTGGGAAAACTTGTTCCATATTCTTGTGGATCAAGGAAAGAAATTTCGCTGGTGGAGAGCAGTCCGCGAGAATGGTATAACCAAGAGTTGATGAGGGAGCTTCTTGTAGTCTCAATTCTCTCAGTCTTCTTGACCTGTAGACTCTGTATAAGTTGTAGAATATAGATGTAGTACCCTCTCCACATTGGCTTACCAAATCAGGCTCAACCCAACAAGAATGGTTCACAAGTGACATAGCTTCAGCGCAATTTGACAGAAAAAGGTTGCATACAGAAAGGCCAAAAGAAGTCAAGACCGAAGAGATTTAGATTCCTTCAATAATATGTATAGAAGAGTGAAATCTCTTATAAAGGAAGCAAAGCAGAATGAAGAACTAAGGGTTGCAGCCCTCTGCAAAGATAGTCCTAAAGAGTTTTTCAGCTATATGAACAACAAGAAACCATTCAAAAGTAGTATTGGACCTCTAAAGGATCCAACAGGCCAACTTCAAACTTCTGACACTGATATAGCTAAATCCCTAAACGACTATTTTGCCTCAGTATTCACAAGGGAAAATACCAGTGACATGTCAAGTCCAGGACTAGTGCATGAGGGTGAAGTTCTTAGCAGAATTAGATGTACCCCAGAGGATGTAGCAAACAGAATAAATAAGTTAAATAGGTTCAAGTCATCCGGCCCAGATAGCTTTCTTCCCCGAATTGTACGAGAAGTGCGAGATGAAATCGCACCTTTCTTGGCAGACATATTCAATAAATCACTAGAAAATGGAGAGGTCCCTGAAGACTGGAAACTGGCCAATGTGACCCCAACCTTTAAGAAAGAGGATGACGAGTGTCCCAAGAATTATTGGCCAATTAGCTTGACTTCTATCATTGTAAAACTCTTAGAAGGGATACTAGTAGACAAGATAGTTGACTACCTAGAAATCCACAATTTAATTACAGATTCCCAACATGGATTCAGGCGACACCGATCATGTCTTACCAATTTGCTAGAATTTTTCAATGAAATGCTGAGTGAGTATGACGAAAGTAGAGCCATAGACATCCTTTACTTAGATTTTCAAAAAGCTTTTGACAAAGTACCTCATTGCAGGCTAATGTCAAAAGTGAGTGCGCTAGGTATCAATACAGAGGTCACAAATTGGATAGAAAGTTGGCTAAGAGGTGGACAACAACGAGTGGTAATCAATGGTGTTTCTTTTGAGTTGACTTCAATCACTTCTGGAGTTCCACAGGGATATGACCTTGACCCACTGCTGTTTATTATAAAATTATATCAAATGACATAAATATTGGTCTGTTGAGTGTGATCTCCAAGTTTGCAGATGACATAAAACTTGGAATGAATGTGAAAGACCCCAAAGGGGTTGAACAGCTCAGGATGGACCTCAACAGGTTGGGTGAATGGTCGGAGACATGGCAGATGCCTCTAAACTTGGAAAAGTGCAAGGTGATGCATATCGGCCAAGCAAACCCCAAGTCAGGCTATTCACTATTGGGAATGCCTCTGGAAGTGACTGACTTGGAAAAGGATTTGCGTTCTGATTTGCAGTGACCTAAAGTTTTCCAAGCAGTGCTTTGAAGTAGAGAAGAAAGCTCAGAAATGATTGGGCTATATTAAGAGGCAATTTAAGTACAGAAATAATGGAATATGGTGTTCAATTTTGGTCTCCAGCACTCAGGAAAAATATAGAGCGACTAGAAAGAGTACGAGCTAGAGCTATAAAGCTTAAATTCCATCGCTTAAAATAATGAGCTATGAGGACCTCTTGATCTCTTTCCGTTGGAGACACGCAGACTATGAGGTCAGCTCATTGAAGTATTTAAAATACTTAATGGGTTTAACAATGTGGATTATAGCAAAATGTTTAGCCTCAATATGAATACGACATGCAACCATGGCTGGAAATTAGAATTGAAAAAGTTCAGCACTAGTATTTGTGGAAACTTTTTCACATATAAGATCGGTTCTATCTGAAACAAACTTCCCACCGAAGTTGTAAACAGTTCTTCAGTAGAGCAGTTCAAGAAGAGAGTAGATAGTATTTTGCACACTCAGTAAAGAGTATAGTGCACTAAACAGTCTCTCTCCTTCCACTTCGAGTATCTTCTTGGAATGGACCGCAAGGTCTCTGAGATACTAACTATTCCTTGTAACTCTTTGTAACTCTCTCTCTCTCTCTCTTACACTCTCACCGTGCAGATTATTGACACATTTTTCTGTCAACGAGGTTATCTTGTGATCTTATACCAAGATATTTTGTTGTCCACATTGATCTTATGCTAATAAAAGTTGGTATATTTGACACATGCCCAACAAATTTATATACTCCATTGTAACTGAACTATTGTATCATCAATTTGTTTTTGTATCGAAATTTATAATAGTTTTCCCGAATCCGCATTGTGGGGAGGTTAATAAAGGTTATTTTCTCAAAGTCTCTCTCTCTCTCTCTCTCTTATAAAAGTGTTTGAACTGAGCATTCCCATATTTTGACGATCTTTAAAATTTCACAGTGTATACACAAATTATTTTACTTTTCCGTTTCTGAGACACCATGTCGGTATATTCACAGTATTTACTCCTCTATGTCGGTATATTCACAGTATTTACTCCTCTATGTCGGTATATTCACAGTATTTACTCCTCTATGGAAGATACCTTTAACCCATTTAGTACCAGGGACGTCATTTCCTCTTAGTCTGGCCACTATTAGACGATTTTATTCTGCTTAGGAAGGACCTCAAGCAATAATTAGGCTTCAAACTGCCTCAACCAACCCTTTTAACTACCAAAGTCCTTCCTATCTATCTATCTATTGCCGGACGCCTTACTCCCCTTACGAGGGTGGCCATACACAGAATGCCCCCAAGCGGACCTATTCCCTGTGAGAGGGACAACCCGAGCCAGTTTAGTGAAGGACTTACATGATTGACCACTCAATTTAGGATCCGTCCGACTCCGAGGCCCTCTGTGTATCTTGTTAGCACTATTTTTCTACAGTGGTGTTCGGCTAATCCATCCACTAACCTGCCTTACCCTTAGGTAAGCAGTACGGATTTGTATCAGGTTTACTCCCCTAGACAGGTTGCCAACCAATGCTGACGAGTCCCATCCACCCGGATTTGTATAAGGTTGTCTCCCCTAGATGAGTTGCCGACCAAGGATAACGAGTCCCATCCACCCGGATCCTTCGTAAGCTGCATAATATCGTCTAAATATAGTTAGATTAAAATATAACACACGTCACTGGAATCCAAAGGGTTAATTCTACAGTACACTTTATGCTTTTACAAATAACAAAGAAACTAACAAGCAAACTAGTAAACGATGACTAAAAATGAAACCTAAACAAACTTTGAGGGGGGATATTTCACTTTTTGGTCGATTTTTTGTTTTAATTTATTGATTATTTTTTTTAGTTTCCTCCCTAGACCTCCATCAAACCTATAAAGCAACAACCCTAGGATCCCCCTTCAAGATATATTTGTACATTTTTCGGTAGAAAAATGTTCCAGCCGAAGGCCAATTCTTCCTAAATTACAGGCTCGCTCTCGCTCGCCAGGAAAAAATCGACAGCTAAATGAAACGAAAAGTCTTAATATTAACAAGAAAAGGAGCGAAAGGTCTTAAAATCGCCAAACTAATGGGCTGAACGTATCAAAATCTGAAAACTAGTGTGGCTAAACATGAGGAAGAAGAGGGACCAGAAAAACTACCCATCCCCTCTGTAATCCCAAAGCTGCTATAGAATGTAAACAGGCTGGAAGTTCCGAGTTGTGACCGGCTGAGTGGGGGAGGCGTGAATTAATTATAGTATTATGGACCAGGGAATTAAACCACCAAGTTTTTCGGCAACGTTATTTTTCTATGTTTTTCTCCTAGCACTAGTTCGAGATTCAAAAATGTTCATGATTATAGGTGTCCCAAAGTCTCAAAAGCCTTTAATACCAAATTGCCAGAAACCATTTGTCGAAAACGTAGCTGGAAAAGTAATAATTTAATTCTGGCTTAAACTTATTATATCAAGCAAAGGGGCACACATCGCCAAGGAGCTTATCTGCAAACACCTTTTGACTCAATTGCTGGGCGAGGCAAGGCTCAACGCCACAATACTAGTCCATTCCATGGAGCTCTCAACATGATTGATCGACTTGACTCAACCATGAAACACGATGGTGTTTCCCGAGGTCTTCTCCACTCAGGGTTGTAAGCAGTGTATTACTACATTAATTGTTGAAGTCCTGTCGATCAAACCTTTCCCTTTCTAGATAGGGATGCTATGCCAGTGGTAATTGTATCAGTTCGACACAAACGGCAATCGGGATAGTAAGCTACCCATGGAATATAACTGCACCACCATCTTTAAGAAGTTCTCTAGAAATACCACAAGTACTGGGTGCCTTCCCACCTTTAAGTCTAGCCACGGTGTCCTCCTTTACATGTTCAAGGGAGGGTACAACTTAAGTAATTGGTGAACTTCTCAAAGATCTCAGATCAATGCGCTCTACAGTCATCGTCCTCTGATTTGAGTTGACTATTTGTCATCCTAACCAGTTAAGTAACAGGGCAGTTTTAGACCGTGTTCCATGACTAATGTCACATGTTGACCTCCTAATAACCTCTGGGTCTTGGAAGAGTTACAAACTGATGCAATAACCTAAAACTAAAACAAATAATTGATCTGAAGTAATTCAATAGACAATCAATATTGTTTGATTAATTAGACAGTATTTATAATACAAATCAGCAACTGTTATCCTCGTGTACACAATTACATAGCCCATCCTAATATAAAATATTATATAATATGTTTGCTGTTTAGATTACAAAACACGACTCCTCTCCAACTAACATACCCTGAGCCTGCCAGCATTATCTTGGCAGTTCACCTTAAGGGAGCCCACCTCGCTTTTTTTCTCTTTCTGTCCCTCTCTCTTTGGCTTGTATCCATTCAGCCCCATTCAGCCTACTATTTTAAGACGCTTACCCCCATCCAGGTGTCAATATTTTCCTGGCAAGCGGTAGCGAGCCAGCATATATATATTTTTGTTTTGACAGCAAGCTAAATCTGTAAATTTTTCGATAGACAAATGTCTCCAGCGAAGCCGGATTTCTCCATACAATGCTGGCTCGCTATCGCTCGCCAGGAAGAAATCGACACCTGGATGGGGATAAACGTCTTAAAACAGTTGGCTGAATGGGGCCGAATGGATACAAGCCAGAGAAAGAAAGAAAAGGAGAGAAAGATAAAAACAGCTGGTGACCCCCCTTAACATTAGTACACACACCCTAATGATGAACAGATCGGATATTATTTTATTCCCTTTCTAACCCTTTACAAACATTTCGTAATCTACTGATAAAATGATTCGTGTGGCATGGGCTTGAAGCGTTTGTGTAGCTTACCATCAGTTCTGCAGGAGACTATATTTTATGCAAACCAGTTCTGACATTCTTGCAAATGTTGACATTTACTGTACTGTTAGTCAGCCTACCAAAACCTAACTTATGCTAACTTAAATAAACATATTCCATACATACAATGTATATAAATGAACAAAATAAAACAAATTTTTGGACTGACCTATTCGTGTTAACATCCATTAATTCATTCTCAAAATACTTTGCGAACAGGCTCACAGAATACTCTCAGCCCCACACACGTCAACCCATAACCACCCACCCACCCATCCACACACACGTCAACACCCACCCACAAATACACAATACCTCGCGTTCTACGAATATAGCGATGCGCAGAGTAATAAAGATGTAGTAGATGTAGTGTGTGTAGCAAGTCAAACAGAAGAGTAATAAAGATGTAGTAGATGTAGTGTGTGTAGCAAGTCAAACAGAAGAGTAATAAAGATATAGTAGATGTAGTGTGTGTAGCAAGTCAAACAGAAGAGTAATAAAGATGTAGTAGATGTAGTGTGTGTAGCAAGTCAAACAGAAGAGTAATACAGATGTAGTAGATGTAGTGTGTGTAGCAAGTCAAACAGAAGAGTAATACAGATATAGTAGATGTAGTGTGTGTAGCAAGTCAAACAGAAGGGTAATAAAGATGTAGTAGATGTAGTGTGTGTAGCAAGTCAAACAGAAGAGGTTAGGATAACCCTTTCTGTACCGGTGTCGTTCTTTTAACTTTATTCTGGCTGCTATTAGACGATTTGTGTCAGTTTAAAAAGGGCTTCGAGCAATTAACAAGCTTCGTACGTACCACCACAGATCCTTTTCAAAACTGCATCAAATCGTTTAAATATAGCTAGAATATAAAAGCCGTCGCCGGTACAGTAAGGGCAGATGGGGCGTTTTTATATATCCCCTTCTCCTTCATGTTTAGCCCCATTAGTTTTCAGATTTTAAGATGTTTGCCCCATTAGTTTGTTGATTTGAAGACCTTTCGCTCCACTTCTTTGTCAATATTAAGACCTTTCGTGCTATTTGGCTGTCATTTTTTCCCCTGGCGAACGATAGTGAGCCTGTAATTTTGGAAGAACCGCTGGACATTTTTCTACCGAAAAATGTACAAATTAATGTAGAAGTAGGATATAATGGTTGGCTTTTTTGTTTAGGTTTATTGGAGGTATAGGGAGGAAACTAAAATAATGATAAATATGTATAATAATCAATAAACCATAATGCTATGTGTAAGATTGGGCAGAGTTAGGCAGTATCATTTAATATCTCTCCCCTTCCCCGCTGTGCCTATAATACAGCTTCCTCTCCACCACCACACCACCACCACCACCACCAGTCTCACTTATCCCAAAATAATCACCATTACGATCTGCGCTCCGCCCCCACCAACCCTTAAGGGGGGTCACCGGCTTTTTGTTTTATCTTTCTCTCCTTTTCTCTCTTTCCCTGGTTTGTATCCATTCGGCCCTATTCAGCCAACTGTTTGAAGGCGTTTATCCCCATCCAGGTATCGATTTCTTCCTGGCGAGCGATAGCGAGCCAGCATTGTATAGAGAAAGCCGGAGAAATTTGTCTATCGAAAAATGTACAAATTTAGCTTGCTGTCAAAACAAAAATATATATATGCTGGCTCGCTACCGCTCGCCAGGAAAATATTGACACTTGGATGGGGGTAAGCGTCTTAAAACAGTAGGCTGAATGGGGCCGAATGGATCCAAGCCAAAGAGAGAGGGAGAGAAAGAGAAAAAAAGCGAGGTGGGCTCCCTTAACCGCCTGAGGGGAGGGGGTGATAAATGAATAATGAATGAGTTGTATTTCTTGGTATAGGTTTTAACCACAGGGCAAGGAAATAAGTAGTCTGTAACTCTTTGGAGGAAGTAGCTGTATTTTCATTTACTACTACTACTACATTTTTTTTTTTTTTTTTAAACCACTCAGCCTGTGCATCCCCTCTTTGGACCCTAAACCAGGTCAGAACAGTCATCAAAGCGCCCGACTTGGTAGTCATTCAGCTACTTCCTATTCCGGGGTAAGCACTCAGACTAATCATTTGTGGATAACTACTAATACTTTGATTTTTATTTAATATTGTACAAACATTTTATTTTACAAGCATCAGATATTACTATTCTACACCATGCAACTTCAATCCAGTAGTCGCCTCCCTATTTTTTTTTTTTTTTTTTTTTTTTTTTTAAGAGACAATGAACGGAGGAAGGAAAAACACAGATAAAACAAAAAGGTCCATGTGCCTAAAGGCATCCTCCATTCATAAAATGTTTGTAACAACTGGATTTAAACATTTGTAGATTGTAAGTTTGTGGAAAGCAATTCGAGGGAAGTGAATTCCAAAGAGTAGTAGCTCTGGGGATAAATTAATTCTGATAAGCAGAAGTTCTGCATTGTGGAGGAGAAAGTGTAAATTCATGGACACTCTCAGCTGCCCTAGTTCTACGGGGAAAGATGTGGAGAGGCGACACAATTGAAGCAAGTTCCTCGGAACAATTGCTGTGAAAATATCTGTAGAATAATGCAAGGGATGCAACGTTTCTTCGTATGGATAATGTAGGAAGGTCCTGTGTGATTGCAGGGTTATTGATTAATCTAATAGCTTTATTTTGAATTTTGTCCAACTGCCTCAATGCAACCACTCCCCTTCCACCCCACAGAGGTGAACAGTAATCCATCTGAGAACGCACATGACTTTTATATATCACGGCCAACTGCTCGCCAGTGAAGAATTCTCGAACTCTGTACAGGAGTCCCAGTTTTTTAGAGGCATTCTTAGCAATGCTTCTAACATAATGTGTCCAGCTCAAGTTAGTAGTTAATGTTACACCGAGAATGTCAATACTAGGGGAAGTGGGAATATTTACATAATTAAAAAATATATGGGAGTCAGTGAGATTCTGTCGGTTAGAAAATTGAATGTACTTGGTTTTCTGTGCATTAAAGGAAACTAGATTCTTTTGTCCCCATCCATTAATTCTAGAAAGGTCCTGGTTCAGAGAAATTGCAGTGTTTATTTTTGAATTTATAAGATCGGGTTGGGTGAAAGAATTGGTAAATGTGAAGGAACTGTGGAGTGTTGAGTCATCTGCGTAGGAATGTATTGGATTATGAGTGGTAGATATGAGATCATTGATATGAATGAGGAACAGAATTGGGTCCAAAACTGATCCCTGGGGAACACCAGCATTTATTGAGTGAAATTGAGAATAAAGGCCATCTATGCGACCCTCTGCCACTGCTGCCTCGTAGTCCACTTCTGCCACCGTCGCTGGTTGTGGTGCAGACAGTCTTGTTCCCCGCAGGCATAGTAGTGCTGATCTGAACAATGAGAAAGATAGACGGCACCTCATCAAGGCTACGACGTGGCTCCTGGGCTGTTGCTTCTTCTCTGCGATGATCTCTGCAAGCCTTGAATAGAAGCACTGGGCCCTGGGTCCCATCCATCCAGATGTGGTGAAGACTAGTGGGGTAAAGCTGCCTTGTTAGATATTTAAGATCCTTTCCCCATATGCCCTAACCTTCTCTTGTTCGCTTGTTCGTTCCTCTTGTGTGCAGCATCCAGAGACAGCTCGCTGTAGCTATGGGCCATTGGGTCAACTACTCTTATGTCAAACTACTACTACTACTACTACTACTAATAATAATAATAATAATAATAATAATCATTATTATCATTATTATTATTATTATTATTATTATTATTATTATTAGCACGCACTGTACAATTACACCACAAATTACTTGACCAGGAGGTAAACTATTGTTGTTATCTAATAATGATTGTAACGTTTTCTCAGTCAGTGGAATTATGTACTTTAAATGCCTTGTTAATTAACATTTACATTGTGTTAACGTGGAAGTGGTCGATATCCTCTAATGATGTGCTTAGCCAGATAATTGTGGTCGATAGCCCCTAATGATGTGCTTAGCCAGATAATTGTGGTCGATAGCCCCTAATGATGTGCTTAGCCAGATAATTGTTGTAGTCCCTGTTCAAGGAGTTTGTGGCGTGAGTGTACGTATCATGTTCATATTTATCAAACACTTAGTTGCATCGATTATTGCAGTATCATTCAGACCGAGGAGTGAAGCATATAGTTGTTTTAGCTGCACAGTCGCTTTAATTAATCCTTATACATTTTGAAACCTGGAACTGATTAAGGGGGGATGGGCCGGTTTTCTGGACCACTTTCTCCCTCATGTTTAGCCCCATTAGTTTTCAGATGTTAAGATGTTTGCCCCATTAGTTAGTCGATTTTAAGACCTTTCGCCCCATTTCTTCATCAATGTTTAGACCTTTCGTGCTATTTAGGTGTCGATTTTTTCCCTGGCGAACGATAGTGAGCCTGTAATGTTGGAAGAACAGGCCTTCGGCCGGGACAATTTTCTAATGAAAAATGTACAAATTAATATAGAAGGGGGATCTAATGGATTTTTTTTTTTTTTAATTTGATGGAGGTCTAGGGAGGAAACTAGAAACATAATTAATACATGCAAAAATCGCCCAAAAAGTGAACCATCTCCCCTTAAACGAACCTCCGAAAAACAAATATCTGGTGGTACAGAATTAAGGAGGAGATTCAATTCAACCCGAGACAGCTTCGAAAATTTATGCATCCGAATTATTGACTACGACTGTAGCTCACAACAAAAGCTCAACACTTATCTATAACACTAAGGGAGCCCACCTCACGGTTTTTCTCTTTCTCTCCCTCTCTCTTTGGCTTGTATTAATTCGGCCCCATTCAGCCTATTGTTTTAAGACGTTTACCCCCATCCAGGTGTCAATATTTTCCTGGCTAGCGGTAGGGAGCCAGCATATACAGTATACTGTATATATATTTTTTTTTTTACAGCAAGCTAAATTTATAAATTTTTCGATAGAAAAATGTCTCCGGCGAAGCCGAAGTTCTCCATACAATGCTGGCTCGCTATCGCTCGCCAGGAAGATATAGACAACTGGTTGGGGATAAACGTCTTAAAACAGTTAGCTGAATGGGGCCCAATGGATACAAACCAGGGAAAAAGAGAAAAAGAGAGAAAGATACACAAAAGCCGGTGACCCCCTTAACCGTGTAGTTCTTCCAGTGGACCGTAACCGTGGGCCATACTTTACCTGTAATTTGGCGCCTTGTTGACAGGTGAACGGAAGGTCTTTGTTGGGCCTAAATTGGGAACCTCCCCCAGAAAATTGTGCCCAAATTGGAAAGACCCAAAGTAAATGATGTTGTTACCCGGTTAGCCTTTTTAACAGGGGAGATGGGTCGTTTTTCTGGTCACCCTTTCTCCCTCGCGTAAAGCCCAATTTGTTTTGAGATTATAAGACGCTCGGCCCATTAGTTTGGCGAGTTTAACACCTTTCGCCCAATTTCGTTGTCAATTCTAAGACCTTTCGTGCCAATTAGGTGTCGATTTTTCCTGGCGAGTGATAGCGAACCTGAAAATTTAAGAGGAACCGGCCTTCGGCCGGGAAATTTTTCTACCGAAAAATGTACAAATTTATCTTGAAGGGGGGTGTAGGGGGTGTTTTTCTAAGCTTAATGGAGGTCTAGCAAGGAAACTAAGAAATATAGGAATATAGGAATTAATAGAACACAAAAATGGCCCATCTCTCCTTAAGTTAGGTGGGGAAAGTATCTGTGACTAATAGTATTACTGTATATAGTTAGGTTTGTGTTACTAGCTATTACTTGGACTGGTATTAAAAATATATGTTGCTGTAATTCTATGAGGCATCGATAAGCTGAGAAATGTGTTCTAAATTTGTAACCTTTTTAGTGGGGTTTAATGAAAATATAAAAGTTATGCAGCAAAACTGTTTTAGTTTGGAGACAAAACACCACATGACAGAAAACGCTGTAAATGCTTTAGTCTGTTTTTACTGATGCTGTTGGGTCATCAGGGCATTTATACGAGATACATTATTTTTAAAAGTGTAGTATTGAATATGAAGTTATCGCCAGATAACATCATCGACGATATTTACATTAATAACTAAGCAAATTACTACTAAAAAATCAGAGGTAGATATAGTGTATAGCGAGATGCCGAAGTATTGAGGTGAGGTAGTGATTGAATGGATCTGGAAAATTTGTTTCTTAGCGTGGGAGAAAGGAAGTGTAGCAGAAGACTGGAAATCAAGTATAAGTGTACCCCTGTATCAGGGGAAACGGGAGAGAGAACTGTGTGGTAACCACAGACGAATATGTCTCCTAAGCATAGTAGGGAAGATACTATAGGACAGTAATTGAGAGAGTGCGAGAGATAACAGAGCAATGGGTTGCTTAGGAGCAGGATGGGTTTAGGAAGGGAAGAGGATGAATAGCTCAGATCTCCTTGAGGTGTATTGTGGAGAAGTATACAAATAAAGGCAAAAAGTTATATGACGATTCAATAATTGATACAGATGAACTAGAGGCTATAATATCATGAAGAGGACCTAGGCCCACACTGGCGGGCTCCCCATAGCCCACGTATTCTCTTGAGAGTACAAATCTTCAACAAACGAACGAACGAACGAATGTACGCCGCCTTCATGGACTTGGAGAAAGCATATGAATTGATAGGAAAGGTCTATGGAGAGCACTGAGAACAAATTATGAAGTTAGATGGCAAGTTGCTGGAAGCAGTTGAAAGCATAAATGAGGGTACATGGGCAGTAGTGCGTATAAAGGATGAACGGAGCGAGTTTTATTTGTTTTCTAAATGTTGGATTAAAGCAGGGGTGTCTGATGTTCCCAGGGTTATTCTATATATTCTTGGATGGAGTTGTGAAAGTAATACAAGAAGAGCAATAGATGAATGGAGTACCCTTGGTATTGAAGGTAGTGAGTGAAATTTCCTGTGCTGCTTCATCCTGCAGTTCTTTTGAGTGATGATGAGTGGGAGTTGCAATGTTTGGTGAATATATGTTTGGTAATGTAAAGAAACGGAAAGTGAAGGTCAATGTTTTAACGAGTAGGGTTATGGTCTTTGAGAGGAATGCAGTCATAGAGTTTGAAGTAAGGTTGAATGGCCAATTAATGAACAATGTCAACTAATTCAAGTACTTGGGTATTACGATGAGTAAAGATGTGAGTATGGGATATGAAGTACAAAGGAGTACAAAGGAAATCAAGCAACAACAGGTCTAGTGCCCCTTCTAGGCTGCTTGTCCTCCAAAACACTGAGGATCAAGTGTCCAAACAGTGGTTTAGAGTGGGTAAGGGAACATTGGAAAGGGAACTACTGCCCTGGAACTAATGTCCGTGGCAGGATTAGGAAGTTAGTAGGGGACAGAGGGGTTAGTAACTGAGGGGGGGGGGGATAAAATAAAGTTATTCATTTACAAACGCAGTCAGTCCCGGGTTTGATGCGAGATATTTGTCTAGGCGAAGTTTAAATGAATCAATGGTGCTGCAGTCTATAACGTCTCGGGGAAGCCCATTCCATAAGTTGACAACTCGATTGAAGAAGAAATTCTTAGATTCGTGTGAGTTAAAAGAGTTACCAATAATTTTGCAACCGTTTCCCCGCGTGTAATTAGATTGGTCGATAGTGAAGTACTTACTACAGTTCATATTGTCGATGCCTTTGATGATTTTGAACACTTGAATTAAGTCGCCTCTTAATCTGCGCTGGGTTAAAGGAAATAGATTTAATTCTCTAAGACGCTCCTCGTATGGTTTGTTCTTTAGGCTAGGTATCATTTTGGTAACTCTACGTTTGAACTCGTTCTAGCTTGTCTATATCTTTTGGTAATAAGGGCACCAGGATTGAACGCAGTATTCCAGAAGAGGGCGGACTAAGGAATTGTAAAGGGTTAGGATAACGTCTTTGGATTTATGCTCAAATGACCTGCCTATAAAGCCAATTATTTTGTTTGCCTTCTTAACTACTTCTGAACATTGTTGACTCGGTTTTAGGTTACTCGATATTGTTACTCCCAGATCGGTTTCTCTGTTTACGTTCTTAAGCTGAGTGCCATTCATCGAATAGTTTGCTTTCTTATTTTGGTATCCGATATGTAGTACTTTACATTTATCCGCATTGAAACTCATTTGCCAGATTTGGGCCCAACATGACAACTTATCTAGATTGTGTTGCATATCGTCTACATGTTCTTTTGAGAGTACGCTATTTGCAATTTTTGTATCGTTAGTAAATTTTGAGATTGTACAGGTGAGACCCTCATCTATGTCGTTGATGATATAAATTAGAAAGATAATTGGTCCTAGTACCGATCCCTGGGGTACCCCTCTACTTACATTGGTCCATTTAGATGCCTTACCGTTTATGACTACTCTTTGCTTTCTGTCGCTGAGCCAATTTTCTATCCATTTCAACACGCCGTCTTGTATTCCATGCGCTTTTAGTTTTAGCAGTAAACGTTTGTGGGGAACTTTGTCAAAGGCCTTTTGAAAATCAAGGTTTATAATATCTACAGCTTTACTCTCATCGTAGAGGTTGAGGATATCGTGGAAAAAGTCTAAGAGGTTTGTTAAACAGGAACGTTTTTTTACGAAAGCCGTGTTGAGTATCTTTAAGTATGTTATTTTCCTCTAAGTGATTTGATAAGACAGGGTGCAACAAGGAGGGAGGGTTGTAGGAATGCTGAAAGCAGTAACTAGGAATAGTGAGGTGAGCATGGATGCAAAGAATTTACTGCATGATAGTGTTGGGATCCCGATACTGAGGTTCGAGAGTGAGGCACTGACGTTATTGGAGAGAAATAAATCATGTGAGAGAGGGGTCTAAATGGGTTATACTTGAGAAGTGCGTGTGGAGTCAAATGAAGAAACAGACATACACATGAAGAAGTATTACTACTTATACCTCTGTCAGTATATATGTATAGAATAGGTACCGTATATATATTATTGCAAAGTATATATATATTGTTGCCTGTTACTTAGTCATTGCACGACTGGGGGAACATTTGGTTCCCCCACCATTGTAATATTGGTCAAGTAAATAAAGAAGATATAATTGTACATCTTCCTACTCCATGTCTCCACTTTTTATAAAACTTTCCTGCTGACCTGGTTAATGAACCCAGTTTATGCTTCTAAAATAGCAGCATAAAAATGATAATTAATGAAGATTCCGGCCCTAAGTATCATAACTATGATTGATCAATTGGGTAGGTCAGATATAATATAGGATACACAGGCTATGCTATATATGGTTACTAATTATATACAGTATATAAACATACAGTATATATACAGTATATGTATATATATATATATGTATATATATATATATATATATATATATATATATATATATATATATATATATATATATATATATATATATATATATATATATATATATATATATATATATTGGTGAATCATACATACATTATTTACATACATAAGTTATAGATATTTAGTGTAGGACAGATGGCACCACGTTCTAAATAAATGAATTGACTAACAATCTGATGCAATGTTAAGTACACCAAAACAACAAATATATGGAATAATAGGGTTGAACAACAACTACGTATTTACAAGGTGTTTTCCCAAGAATGTATGTGAAAAGCAAGTTAAGTATGCTTCTCAAGGGGTGTGTGATAGTGGGGCGTATAACTAGAGTGTCCGTAAGGCAGGTGTTGTGGGAGGCAAAATTCATAAATCATTGTAAACTTTTATACTTACTGCAAAAGCTGAATCACTCAAGAGTGTTGGAAGTTAGATTTATGACTCCAAAAATATATTATTATTATTATTATTATTATTATTATTATTAGTAGTAGAAGTAGTAGTAGTAGTAGTAGTAGTAGTAGTAGTAGTAGTAGTAGCAGTAGTAGTGAAGTTGCATGGTATAGAGTAGTAGCATAGTAGAATAGTAGGAATAGAGTAATATATGATGTTTGTAAAATATAATGAACTAGCAGGGGTACCCGGCGTTGCCCGGGTAATCACCATAATCACCATCACTACTACCACCACTACTACTACCATAATCACCATCATCAATCACTGCTACCACATTCATCACAATACTACTACAACCATAATCACCGGCCTCGACCTCCCTGTGCCTCATTAAACGGCGACCTCGATTTCGGCCACTAAATGACCTCCGATTTAGGATCTGACCTCATCCGTACCCCTATTTTGGGGGGCTGCGAACAACTTTCGTTCCGTACACCTTTTCGATCGGAGGCCTCCTTCTGCCCCAAACGGCCATTGTTTCGCATTTGTTTTGCTCCCGTATACTACATAAGTTCTACCGAAATTTTTATTAAACAAAAGTGTCTCTGATTTCCACTAAACTCGCGTAAAACCATCTCCAAAGCCTGGGCTTTCCAACGGTGCCCCACACTCCCACCTGGCACCAAAACTGTGGGAGGAGTTTAGTAACAAAGGTCGGGAACTGACAAACAGACAAACATTGACCTTTATTTATTAAGATGTACAATATTAAATATAAATCAAAGAGACAAAAAGAAGTAGTAGTAGTAGTAGTAGTAGTAGTAGTAGTAGTTTCTTTGATTTTTATTTAATATTGTACATTCATTATATGTTGTAGTAGTAGTAGACGTAGGCCTAGTATTAGTATTAGTAGTGTAACACATGTAGTATAGCTTCGGGCTTGACGGTTCGGTAAAGAAGTTCTCTGGGTTTACGAGACGTGAGTAATGACCCACTGGCGGTGTCGCCGACGGTGTCTGGACAGACCCCGCCTCTCTCTGACCACCTTAAAGATTTATGGTATAGGGAAACTACAGTCAAGGCATAGGCCGGGAATATCTCAAGGGGAAACAAAAAAGTAATGTTAAAAATTATACATACATACACATACATGTTTTCCATAAAGTAAACGAATAAGGTTAAAGACAAATCACGTAGGTGTCAGCGACTCTGGAAAAATTATGGTCCACTTATATGGCCATAGTTCCAGCTGATTGGCTTGTGCGACTGTTATTCATTACTAAAACCTTTGTTTAGAACGAATAATTACTACAAGAGATATTGGAGACGGTTGCAAGAGCCAATCAGCTGGAATTATTGACATATAGGGGATCTGTTATTTTGCCAGAGTCACTGAAACAGAGTATAGTAATTTGGAAAGAATAATTGGGAACAAATATTGCTTATCATATAGGCAAACTTATATAATTGATCTGTCTCCGTTACATTTCGTTTATGATTGTTCTAAAATATATATTTTGTTTTCTGTAATGTGTATAGAGATACCAATCCACCATGCAAAATACTTTTTGAGAATGAAATTTCGAATACAAATAACTGTATATTAAAATATGAAGTAGTCTACCACATTACCTTTTGTTATTTGTTATTTGGTTATACACTTGCATGCTAATACCATTGTTACTTACACATATCAACATTCACTGTCTTCACATACCGATGACAAATGTTCATAACGTAAATGTATCACAAAACAAAGATGATTTATTTGTATATATTTTTTCCTAGTGTCAAAAATTATCTCCCGGAAATTGGAGGTTTAAAACTGTCCAATAAACTGAAAGTAGACCCTGGTTTATGACGGCAACATTAAATTAGGCTTTTCCGACTTATTGACATTTCCATTTTTGTTTTGGTCTTTTATGTCGCCGCAACAGATCAACCAGGTCCGGACCGCCAGAAAAACAAATACACAAACGGAAAGATAAAACAGACAGATAGATAGATAGATAGATAGATAAATAGATAGATAGATAGATAGATAGATAAAGATAGATAGATAGATATTTTTTCTATGCGTATGAAGAAAACAAAAAGAAGGTTGTCTGTAACGAGTGTCTCCCCAAAGCCAAAACAGTGACAGAGCCAAAGTCAAAGCACGTTGGAGTCAAAATGCCTGGAAACACTAAGTGTAAAGCAGTCTAAGTCATAGAATGAAGGAAAGATTGATTGAAGGAGAGATATATAAATATCCAGATAGATAGAAAGTTGTTGTATAAGGTGAGTGAGAAAACAAATTGTCCAGTAAATTTGATTTGCAGAAACTAATATGTTTCAAAAACAGGTAAATTAATACCACTGTGTATGATTCATTATATTGAGAAACTCTATTAAGAAAGGTGACAAACTAGGACAAATTAATTGTAAGCGTGGACTGACTATGTACATTGAACACAGCTAATTAACATGATGTTAAAATGGATTGGTCTTTTGCTTGTGCGTGTGAGTGTGTGTGTGTGTGGAGAGAGAGAGAGAGAGAGAGAGAGAGAGAGAGAGAGAGAGAGAGAGAGAGAGAGAGAGAGAAGGACATAAATATATATAGATATCACCACATCTTCGCCCGACCGAGCCATAAAGTTGTTGGTTTGGGTGGGCTGACAGCATCATTTACAAGTCACAGCAGCTCCCTCCAAGTCTCCCTGGGCGCTCATCACCCCCACCCCCTTACACACACACACACACACACACACAGCCCCCTACACACACACATACACCTATCTACACACACACACACACACAGCAAGATCCACTGTAAACGAGAAAAAGGTGGGTGATGAAGGTGGAACTGATTCAACACTCGTACTCCTAACAACTACAGTATTTCCCTTCCCAGCGTTGTTAACCCCTTCTGTACCATCGACAGTCTTTCTACTTTATTCTGACTATTAATAATCGATTTCATTAAGTTTCGGAAGGATGTTTAGCAATTATAAGGCTTCGAACTATCTCAATCAACCTTTTAAACTACCACAGATCCTTCCTGAGCTGCATAATATCGTATAAATATAGCTAGAATAAATTATAACACACGTCACTGGTATAGAACGTCACTGGTATAGAAAGGGATAATGGACATGACTTGGAAATTAATTTACCTTTAGAAATAGGCGTGCTAATTCGTCTACTCTCTTTAAACCACACTCATTCCCACAGTATTCGTATTAGGGAAGGGATTTAGTTACTTAAAATATAACTTTAGAGGATATCAACCCTTCTGGATTATTAAGTCAGCACACTGCAAGTCAAGAATAGCATCAGGAGTGAAGCCTTTTTCGAGAACGCCAAACCCTTGTGATGGGAAGAGAAAGCTTGTTGACGAATACATATGTCAGGGGTTTGTTCCATGGGCCAGACCCCCGAGGTGTCACGAATTGGTATAGTCACCCATACAAATTAGTAGATCTCACCTATTTCTAATTATGGAAGTATATCTCTGGAAACGAATTTATGCCTTTAATTGTCTATACATCAACTGCAAAACTATAATATACTATTTATTGAAAAGCAAGTTCCATCCAAAAACTGTGCCAGACAGTTAGATTTGCATAACGAAAAACAGAAGGGGGTCCACGATTTTGTATAAGTGACTGTATCATCACCTGTATAAGTGACTGTATCATCACCTGTATAAGTGACTGTATCATCACCTGTATAAGTGACTGTATCATCACCTGTATAAGTTACTATATGATACATTTGAGGCAGTGAACATTGATTGAAGATAATGACTCGGGCATGTGCTTAAGGGGGGTCACCGTTTTTTTATTTTTTATCTTTCTCTCCTTTTCTCTCTTTCCCTGGCTTGTATTCATTCGGCCATTCAGCCAACTGTTTAAAGATGTTTATCCCCATTCAGGTGTCGATTTCTTCCTGGCGAGCGATAGCGAGCCAGCATTGTATGGAGAAATCTGGCTTCGCCGGAGACATTTTTCTATCAATAAATGTACAAATTTAGCTTGCTGTCAAAACAAAAATATATATATGCTAGCTCGCTACCGCTCGCCAGGAAAATATTGACACCTGGATAGGGGTAAACGTTTTAAAACAGTAGGATGAATGGGGCCGAATGGATACAAGCCAAAGAGAGAGGGCGAGAAAGAGAAAAAAAGCCGGTGACCCCCCTTAAAATGATATGAAGGATTGTGGGCATTTCAGACCCACGGCTTTACAGTGACTCTCCCAACATGATCTACCCATGATAAATTGCCGAATTGCGAGTTTCAGGCTATACGGAAGTTGGAGCTGAAGATATCGATATTTAGCAGAATAACCAGGTATAATACGGTTTTAGTACATTTATTAATACATAAAACCAAATTCAACATACTATTTATCCATCAGAAACCTACATAATTACTGTATTTGTGTTTAACATCGATGTTTACAAGCCTAACTTCCTTATAGCCTGAAACTCGCAAGTGGTCAATTACCGAGATTCGAAATCATTCCTCGCCTAACTCCATTGTATTACCAATCAGCCAGCAGCACACCCAGAGTATATGCACTCAATATACACTCTATAAAGTATACACTCCATTGTGTTACCAATCACCCAGCAGCACACCCAGAGTATATGCACTCAATATACACTCTATAAAGTATACACCCCATTGCTTTTGAGATTATAAGACATTCGGCCCATTACTTTGGCGTTTTTAAGAACTTTCGCCTCATTCGTGTCAATTTTAAGACCTTTCGTTCCTTCTAGGTGTCGATTTTTTCCTGGCGAGCGAAAGCGAGCCTGTAATTTAAGAGGAGCCGGCCTTTGGCCGGGACATTTTTCTACCGAAAAATGTACAGATTTATATTAAATGGGGGTCTAGGGGGTGTAATTTTAAGCTTGATGAAGATCTAGGGAACAAACTAAAAACTTCCCCTTAACCCATTCTCTACCGGCGATGTCTTTTAAATATGATTCTAGCTAAATTTAGATGATTTTGTGCAGTTGAAGATGGATGTGTGGTGTTAATATAGGTCGAGTGAGAGAGTTCGAAGTCTTTAAATTACTGGAGGCCCTTTTGAAACTGATTAAAATCGTATAATATATCTATCTATCTATCTATCTATTTACTCAGGCCCAATCCCCACTTTTCCTATTGTTTTGTTTTTCTTTTTCTCTCTTTACCTTTTTCTCTTTTTTTGGGGGGTGGCCGACTCAAGACAGAGCAAGAACAGGGAAAACACAAAACACAACATATAACAACGAACACACACAGACAAAACATAAATTCACACACATCTAGGTCACCCAGGAGAAGACCCAAAGACTAGGGTCACCAAGGTCCCTCCAGCACTCCCCCGGCCCCCGACCACTCGGAGAGGCTCTGATCTCGGCAGGCAGACATGCAGCGGAGCAGAAGCCACAAGCCCGGCCACCACATTTCCAGGCGCACTCTTCATATTAATCGTCTCCCCGGGCCAGGCGCCTGATGGACTATTATCTAGTCCATCTTGCGCCCGACCCCTTCCCCCAAATGACCACATGTTCACTCATCTATTCACAAGCATTCTCCATTCATTCCTGTTTATTACCACTTCCTTTGCCTGATCTATAGTCATTCCTCTATCATCCAAATCTTGTTTTACACAGTCTCTCCATCTCAATGGGGGTCTTTCTGCCCTTTTATCTCCCCTTGTATCTGACTCACATATTCTCTTTGCAAGCCTTTCATCTCCCATTCGTTAAACATGACCATACCAGCTCAGCACCCTTCTGTCTACTCTGACTGACAAATGTTCCTGCTGCCCCACTCTCCTACGTATCTCTTCATTCCTCAATCTGTCTCTACGAGTGACTCCACACATACTTCTCAAGCAGCTCATCTCCATCACATCCAGCTTTCTTCTCTCCTTTTCCTTCAGAGCCCACGTCTCAGCCCCATACATCACTGTTGGCACAACAATTCCTTGATACATTGCACTTTTTACTTACATTCCGAGATTTCTCGTCTTCCACATACTTCCCATTGCTCCGAAAACCTTCCTTCATTCACACACTCTCTGTGTTACCTCCATGTCCATACCTCCACTCCTGCTTATTGTTCCTCCTAGATATTTAAAACACCCTACTTTTTCCAATATTTTCCCATCCAGCCTCACATCCAGATTCACCCTATGATCACCCCTATTACACACCATTACTTTACTTTTATTGACGTTCACCATCAGTTTCCTCCTTCCACAAACCACACCAAGCTCTTTGACTACCCACTGCAGTTTCTCCTCAGAATCAACCCTGTGTCATCAGCGAACAGCAACTGATTCAACTCCCAATCTCTACCATTCTTTCCTACTAAACCCAATCCTCTTCCCATAGTTCTCATTTTCACCTCCCTCAACACACCATCCATAAACATATTAAACAGCCATGGTGACATTACACAACCCTGTCACAAACCTACCTTTACCTCAAACCATTCACTCAACTCACCATTTCCTACTCTAACGCAAGTCATGCTCTGCTCCCTTCATAAAAACTCTTAACTGCTTCTAACATATTTCCTCCAATTTCATAAATCCTTAACACCTTCCACATTGCTTCACGATCCACACAATCATGCGTTTTTCCCAAATCCATAAAGCCCAAAATATTTCCTTATGCTTCTCTAATTACTTCTCGCATAACTGTGTTACTGCAAACATCTGATCCACGCACCCTCTTCCCCTCCTAAAACCGCACTGTTCTTCTCCTATTGCAACTTCCGTACACTTTATTATCCTCTCTATCAATACCCTGCCATACAGCTTTTCAACCACTGACAATAAACTAATACCTCGATAACTTGAACACTCCTGCCGATCTCCCTCCCCCTTGTACAACGGCACAATACATGCAGTCTTCCAGTCTATTGGTACCATTGACACAGCAAAGCACACATTGAAAAGTTTCACCAACCAATCTATTATCACATCTCCACCCTTCTTTATACACTCAACAGCAATACCATCCAAACCTTCTGCTTTGCCCGCTCTCATTTGTTTCACTGCTTCTTTCACCTCATTTTCCTCAATCCTTTCATTCATTCCCTGCCACCTGGGTGGCCTGGGTAACCTATCTCCATCAACCACTGCTTCTCTTCCATCTCTTGCATTTAAAAAAAGTTTCAAATACTCGGGATATCTTTTCCTCACTTCAACTGGTTCCACTAGTACTTCTCCATTTGCATCTTTCACTGACTCTTTCCTCTTTTGTCCTCCTTTCCTTACCTATTTACCTTCTTCCAGAACATCTTCTTTCGTTCTTCAAAATTCTCACTCAACCTTTGACCCCACTTTTTGTTTGCATATTTTTTCGCCTTTCTAATTTTCCGTATTGCCTCTCTCCTTTTCTCCTTGTACCTCTCCCATACCTCAACACTACCATCCTGTAAAACCCTCTCAAAACACTGTCTCTTCTCCTCAACTGCCTTTCTCACCGTATCATTCCACCACTCCACCCCCGGCAGGGTTGGGTCATTGACACAGGGCCCACCCGGTCGTCATCATGCGACTGTGTCAAGAGCATTGCAACGTCCCAAAGCTGCTCGTCGGTGCAGCTTTTTCTTTAGTAATATAAGGGGACTTCACTCTAACATCAATTCTGTACACCAATTTCTTCAAGCAGAATCCCCTACTCTCCTTTTTTTGACAGAGACTCAAGTAACATCCACATCTGACACGTCTAGATTTAATTTTCCAGGTTATCAACTGCTCCAAAATTTCAGACCTAAAGGAGGTGTATGTTGCTTCGAAAAATCTGAAATTGCCCTGGAGGAGGTTACTAGTTTCAATTGTTCCTATTTTGATTATTCTATATACAAATTAATTTCTGCTGGTAAATTTAAATACATATGTTGCATCTACCGTTCCCCAAATACTCCTCCAGAGCAAAGTCTTTTTGATTCTCTGTCCTCACAACTCAGTGTCCTCAACTTAAATGCTTCTTCTGAAATCACTGTGTTGGGTGATTTTAATGTCCATAATGTTGAATGGCTCACTCATTCAGCCAGGACTGATGATGCTGGTCTTGAATGTGAGCTATTTGCAGACTCATTTAATCTCGCTCAACTAGTCAACTAACCTACCTGTGTACCAGATAATCCTAATCATAATTCCCACCTACTGGACTTATTTTTAACAACCAATTCCGAAAATTATGATGTTACAGTGAGGTCCCCACTTGGATCTTCTGATCACTGTCTGATACAGGCCACCTGTCTATCACCTACCACACCTTCCCACTCTGAACCTGTTTTGGTGACTAAATGGCATTACGATAGGGCAGACGGGGAGGGTCTTCAAGGTTTCTTTATTGATATTCCCTGGACCTCTTTCTTTTCTAATGATGCACACTCCACCTTGAGCCACATACAAGATTTTGTAAAAATTAGAATGGAAACTTTTATTCCTCATCAAAAGTACAGTAAAAGATCTAATTCACCTAAATGGTTTGACCATAATTGTGCTAGAGTAACTGAACAAAAAACAATAGCCTACAATGCATACACAAGATCAAAAACACATGAAGCCTTTAATTACTTTAGAAACATCAGAAATCATGCCAAAACTGTATTAAACCTAACTAAATCAAACTTTCTCCACAAGCAGGCAAATAAACTTCTTAATAATCCAAATGATAATAAAATATTTTGGTCTACTCTTAACTCATTCAAATCCAACTTCACTACTGCTTCATCCATTCCACCATTAAAATCTCCGACTGGCAATCTTGTAAGTGACCCACGAGGTAAAGCTAACCTTCTTGCGGATATTTTCTCCACCAACTCAACCTTAGATGAAATAAATCAAGATGTCCCTGTACTTAATTTTAAATCGCCTGAAATTCCCTCACTTAATATCCATACCAGACATGTCAAAACTATTTTGCAGAATCTCTCAGTAGATAAGGCATCCAGATGAAATTCCTCCAATAGTAATTAAGAATTGCTCCTTGGTGCTCGCTCCTGTATTGGCAATTTTTTTCCGTCTGTGTACTCATACCTCATGCTTCCCAGTACCCTGGAAAGAAGCAAACATCCATCAAGTTCCTAAAAAAGGTGCCTCTTCAGATCCATCAAACTACAGACCAATAGCTATAACTTCCACTCTTGGTAAAGTCTTTGAAATTATATTAAATAATCACATAATTAAGCATCTTGAGAATAATAAATTAATCAGTGATAGGCAATATGGTTTTAGACGATGTCGATCAACTGCAGACATTCTTTACCTTCCTACGCATCAAATCAACCAAGCTACAGACCAACATGGTGAAACACATACAATAGCACTGGATATATCAAAGGCATTTGATAGAGTCTGGCATCAATCCTTATTGTCAAAGATGTCACACTACGGCCTTGCATCATTAGTTCCACTAATTTCTTCTTATCTTCATAACAGAAAAATACGTGTAATGGTAGATGGCCTTTATTCTCAATTTCACTCAATAAATGCTGGTGTTCCCCAGGGATCAGTTTTGGCCCCAACTCTGTTCCTCATTCATATCAATGATCTCATATCTACCACTCATAATCCAATACATTCCTACGCAGATGACTCAACACTCCACAGTTCCTTCACATTTACCAATTCTTTCACCCAACCCGATCTTATAAATTCAAAAATAAACACTGCAATTTCTCTGAACCAGGACCTTTCTAGAATTAATGAATGGGGACAAAAGAATCTAGTTTCCTTTAATGCACAGAAAACCAAGTACATTCAATTTTCTAACCGACAATCTCACTGACTCCCATATATTTGTTAATGATGTAAATATTCCCACTTCCCCTAGTATTGACATTCTCGGTGTAACATTAACTACTAACTTGAGCTGGACACATTATGTTAGAAGCATTGCTAAGAATGCCTCTAAAAAACTGGGACTCTTGTACAGAGTTCGAGAATTCTTCACTGACGAGCAGTTGGCCGTAATATATAAAAGTCATGTGCGTTCTCAGATGGATTACTGTTCACCTCTGTGGGGTGGAAGTGGAGTGGTTGCATTGAGGCAGTTGGACAAAATTCAAAATAAAGCTATTAGATTAATCAATAACCCTGCAATCACACAGGACCTTCCTACATTATCCATACGAAGAAACGTTGCATCCCTTGCATTATTCTACAGATATTAGCACAGCAATTGTTCCGAGGAACTTGCTTCAATTGTGCCGCCTCTCCACATCTTACCCCATAGAACTAGGGCAGCTGAGAGCGTCCATGAATTTACACTTTCTCCTCCACAATGCAGAACTTCTGCTTATCAGAATTCATTTATCCCCAGAGCTACTACTCTTTGGAATTCACTTCCCTCAAATTGCTTTCCACAAACTTACAATCTACAAATGTTTAAATCCAGTTGTTACAAACATTTTATGAATGGAGGATGCCTTTAGGCACATGGACCTTGTGTTTTCTGTGATTTTCCTTCCTCCGTTCATTGTCTCTTAAAAAATAAAAAAATAAAAAATCGCTTCGCTTCCTGATACCTCCGCCTCCTACTTTCCTTTTACCGCATACTACCTCTGCACTTGCTTTCACTCCTTCCTTAAACTGTTGCCATTCAACCTCTACTTCTCTCTCTTCCATCTCTCTCACTTCCATCCACTTTTCATTTAGTCTTTCCTTGTACTCCCTCTCTTTTGCACTCTTCTCTAACTCACTAACTTTTATTACCTCTCTTACTTCACGCTTGTCTCTTATTCTCCTGTAACTCCTAACTCTTAGCTTTCCCTCCACCAGGTAATGATCCGACATACCCTCCGCCTCACCTCTCATCACATTCACATCCAGCAATCTACACAATCTTTCCCTTGTCACCAGCACATAATCCATCAATGCCCTCTCTACAATCTCTCCCCTCACAAGTCTATGTCATATGTACTTGTGTATACGCCTTTTTTTTAAGAATGTATTTCCTACACTCAATCTGCACTCTCCACATACATTTTTTCCGTCTTTCTCCACTCTCATTTACACCATCCACACCAAAACTACCGATGACTCCCTTAATAGGCTCATTTCCTACCCTAGTATTTAGGTCCCCTAAAACTATAACATTTTCATTTTCATCAAACCCTTGTAAACAATCTCTCAAATCCTCACAAAAACCTTCCACCTCGTCTAACTCCCTTTCACTTCCTGGCCCATAAACACTTACAAAAACCCACCTTTCACCCTTAAACCGCATTCGCACTCACATTAGCCTTGATGAAACCTCTTTCCACTCTTTTATAAACTCTCTCAACTTCTCCTTCACAATAATAGCCACTCCCTTTTTCCCATGGACTCTCTCATCTACTCCAGACTTTCTAACTATCACGTTTCCCAAATCCAGTTCTCCCTCTCCTTTCATCTTTGTTTCATTCAGTGCAAGCACATCATACTTCCTTCTTTCAAATAACCTTCCAATGTCCTCTCGCTTCTCATTTGTACTACATCCTTGCACATTTAAAGCTCCTATTCTTAGGGTCCGGGACCACGAACGTGTTCCCTCGCCCCTATCTCTGTCTCGTTTTTTGGTAGATTTATTTAATGAGAGAAGGATACCAGGCCCCCCGCCCCCGATCCCCTTTAGCCGACTTTTACGTCTCGCAGGAGAAAGCGGTGGTGGAAAAGTTCTCACCCCTCCACCACAGAGGAGGCTATCTGCACCAGAAAGTGGCGGGCGTTGGGGTCGCCGCATCCCTACGCCATTTGAAAAAATTAAAGATGTAGAAGGAGAATAAGATAGAAAGATATGGAAAGTAGAGGCCACCAATCCTCACTCTGACAAAGGGTCAGCCCACCACTGTTTGGTGGCATTACAGGCATAGTTGACATTGATCTTTGACCTTCATCTTGGCCTTCATGATGTCTGAAACTTAAACAAAAAAATAATTTTAATTTAAAGCACAACTGTCTCAACGAATTTTGTGAAGTTTGCATGAATAGTAAAGAAATTAGCACATTGACCTTATATTTGCCCTTGACCTGTGACCTTGACCTATCCAATGGAATTATTTTAATTTGTGTATGATCTTGGCCTAGGTATTCCGAATATACTTGATATGCCTAGTGAGAATATTACAGTTAACCCGGGAACGGTGAGAACACTCTTGAGAGGTAAGGCCTAAAAAAAAACGGTCTAGGAGGAGTTTCCAGACAGACACACGGACGACGACGACGACGACGACAAACAAGTGGTGCACAGTATACGGGTGGGATCTGTGTACACAATACCACTCTGCTTCGCAGAGTTGACAAGGAGAAGGGGGACTGGCAAGTCCTAGGAGATAACTGAATAGTTAATGCATGCAGTCACCAGGGTATATCTTCACGAACTACAATCTGGGTCACAAACTAGGGGACAGGGATTACTAACTAACTGGGCACGTGATTCTAGGCTTGGTACTCACATGTGGTGCTGGGATTTGATATACTTCTCGTAGACGGCTGAATAATCTTATCACACGGTCCGGGGCCTTGTTGCTTCTTCTGGATACTGTCTCGTAAACTTGGCGTTGCACGCTCGTGGGCCAGCCACACCTTAGGTCAATGTCTGCTCCCCACAGTTGCATAGCAGGGGTCTAGTTATTTTCCAGGGGGGACACCTGCTTGCCTCAGACTGTGCCCTATCAGAATGAGGGTTCAACTTGCTTGGATCGACTTTTGCACCATGTGTTGCAGGACAGAGCCTCTCTACGTCCTATGGGTTATCCTTCTTTTTCAGGCTATGTGCCTTGTCATCTTCTCTCAACTATCTTAAGGTTTTAGCTGGCTTTGTCTTCCACTCCTCCTCCAGTTGCAGGAAATTGGCATCAAGGAATGGGGGTAATCAGCCATCGCATGTCTTGCAACTCCACATAAAGACTTGGGTTGGCAGCAGCAGTAGTATTTGTACTATTTGGAACTCAGCTTCAGGCTTATGGTCAGGATTGATATAGGGCTGTGGCAACAGTGGCAGGGAGGCTGTGAGAGGGAGCTGCTTCAGTTGCAGGTTAGGAATGGAGGGAGAGGGTTGTTGGCTTGTAGGGTGCCAAGTGAATACTGATTCCCTCCTGGGGGATTCTGGGTTTCTTGCTTCTAGATTCTCGGGAGCCAATCCCCCGGAACTTGCCTTCCTGTGCTGGTCCTCGGCCAATCACCTGCTTAGTTTTCTTCCTCTGTTCATCCAGGGCTTGCCTTGACCTGTAACGAATGTGGTGGCTAAGCTCGATGGCTAGCAGGGTATGCTCGGTTGCTAGCAACCGAACGTACCCTGCTAGCCCTACCCTGTCCCTCAGGGGAACAGGGCCTGAAGTGGTGGGGAGGCTTATTGCGTGTACTGGATATGTTGTCCATGATGGCTGAGTGTGTCACAGGAGGTGTTGAGATGTATCGTGTGGAGGGCAGCTGGATCGCTCCTAATCCTGATGCCCCCACGAAGAGAGGTGGGCAGTGTGGCAATCGCGGTTGCTGAGTGATAATTTTCGTCTTGATTCCCAATATGTTATAATAATGATATTGAGAGTTTCGATTGATTCAACCATATTCGAGCAATGTATTATTAGTTTTCCCCAATACTAAAAAATACCACTACCCAGACCCCCTTCAAGGTAAAAAACTCCACACAGAGCCCGTCAAGCTAAATATGCACCGTCTTAAGGGGAGGCAGTTGTTTTTTCGAGACCTCCTCCCTCATGTTTAGCCCTATTAGTTATGAGAACATTTGCCCAATTAGTTTGTCGATTTTCAGACTTTTTGCCCAATTTCCTTGCCAATATTAAGACCTTTCGTGCCATTTAGGTGTCAATTTTTTCCTGGCGAGCAATAGCGAGCCTGTATTTGAAGAGGAATCGGCCTTTGGTCGGGAAATTTTCTACCAAAAAATGTACAAATTGATATCGAAGGGGGGTCATGTGGGTGTTTTTTTTTAAAGTTTGATGGGGGTCTAGAGAGCAAACTAAACCCCCTCCTTAAACCATTGAGCTGAACCAGTAAATTATGCTGCACAATACCGTCTGAGCTCCCTTAAAGCCGGTTTCTCCTAAATTGCAGGCCCTCTGTCATTCCCCCAGAACAAAAAATAACACCTGAATCGGCTGAAATGTTTTGTAATCACCAAACTAATGACGTGAAATGTCTTAAAATCTCCTAACTAATTGAGTGAAACAGGCAGACCCCAAAATGACCTGCCTTGGGCCAGATAGGGTTATGGCTGGTTCATGCGAGAGCTTTTTCCCGGTGTCTTTTCTAAGCAACTCTGATCTGGAATCTTTTCAATTAAAGTTTTATATTTACATATACACTTTCAGCCATTATTGCGATCTACGGGGATGGTTGCCTATACCATATGCAAATAAGAAACTCGAAATGATACACGATACAAAAATGCCGGAAAAAGGTCTCGTGTGAATTCGTCTGTCGGGTAGAAAGTAAAGGATAAACAGAGAATAATGAGTGAGTTAAACGGACGACGGTCACCGTTTTTTTTTTTATATTTCTCTCCTTTTATCTCTCTCCCTGGTTGTATCCATTCGGCCCCATTCAGCCAATTGTTTTAAGACGTTTATCCTCATCCAGGTGTCGATTTCTTCCTGGCGAGCGATAGCGAGCCTGCATTTTATGGAGAAATCCGGCTTCGACGGTGACATTTTTCTATCGAAAAATGTACAAATTTAGCTTGCTGTCAAAACAAAAATATATATACTGTAAATGCTGGCTTGCTACCGCTCACCAGGAAAATATTGACACCTGAATGGGGGTAAAAGTCTTAAAGCAGTAGGCTGAATGCGACCGAATGGATACAAACCAAAGAGAGAGGGAGAGAAAGAGAATAAAAGAGAGGTGGGCTCCCTTTAGAATAATAATAACTCTCTCTGTACCGGCGACGTCTTTTTAAATATATTCTAGCTATATTTAGATAATTTTATGCAGTTAAACCCTTAACTGGCGGCACCCGGCTATTGTCGTGTTAAATAAATGTGGCCTATGTGGCGGGTCCCTGCTATTGTCGAGTGCAATTTTGAGCACGTAATGTGCTCTGAGAGAGAGCGGAGCAGTGGGAGGAGCGTAGGTTACCTCATGACCGCTCAACACTGTGGCCGTGGAGCTACTGAGCCTGTACTCCTTTGTACTCCACCCTCTCTCACTCGTTTCACACGTAATAATGTAAGAAAATGACGGTATTTTACCGATTTTGCCCTTCGGTTGCACGATCGTTGCAAGACAACCAGCCATCATAGAAGGATGGTTCTGGTGTCATTGGAAAGCTGAATTAACGCCCTTTCAGGGATGCATAATTGTATTACGCTCTGGCTCTTGTTTATGCATGAAAACGAGCACGGAAACAAGCTCATTTACGGTAAAATCCCCCGCTGGGCGGCACATCAAATATACTCCTCCACCCGCTCTTAAGGTGTTAAGAAGGATCAGTAGTCGAAAAAAAGGTTAAGTGAGATAGTTCGAAGCCTGGTATTTGCTGGAAGTCCTTTTCAAACCCAATACAATCGACGTTATAGAAGCCAGAATAAAGTTAAGGGAATAGTGGCCGTTTTTTGTTGGTCTATTAATTTATTTATGAATTAATTTTTTAGATTCCTCGCTAGACCTCAATCAAGCTTAGAAAAACATCCCCTAATAAATGTGTACATTTTTCGGTGGAAAAATGTCCCGGCCGAAGGCATGTTCGTCTTAAAATTACAGGCTCGCTATCGCTCGCAAGGAAAAGATCGACACCCTAGTGGCACGAAAAGTCTTAACATTTACAATGAAATGTGGTGAAAGGTATTAAAATCGCCAACATAAAGGGCCGAACGTCATAATATCTGAAAACTAATTAGGCTAAACACGAGGGAGAAAGGGGTCTAGAAACACGACCCATCTCCCCTTAAGAGCATGGTACCGGTACTAAAGGGATAATGGATGCCTTTATTACTTCGTGAACCCTACTACAACACTGTAATAATATATCAATATTGCTTATTGGCTCACTGGTAAAGTATCACTCTAGTTTTAGGTATGTCGAATACTATAGGTAGCGCCAACGAACTTGCCAATATTCTGGACCCCTTATAACTTCTTATAACTCAAAATAATTGAAAGCAATCGGACTGACATTTTTGCCATTTGGGAAGAGTCCACCAGGAAATAGGTGTGAAAATGTACAGCCAGTTTGCTCAAGGTCCTTTTGAGTTACGAAGAGGTCAGGGATCGAGATAATTGTCACGTTCGTTGGCGGTACCTATAACTAGTTTTATTAGTACTTACTATCGAACATTTCTAAGAAAGTCTCGTCGATTATGTGATATTACAAATTGTTCTTTTTTCACAGTTAGCTGTGTGGATACAAATTACTTACTCACACACACACTCGCTATATCTCTCTGTCATATACACACTTGGTGTCACTTACTTACAAACGAACACTCTGCTTCCTACAGACACGCAGAATGCACCTTTATCTCTCGATCACCTAGAGTACAGTATCTCTCACTTTCTCACACACACCCCCTATCCCTCACACACTCACTCTCTCTCTCTCTCTCACACAAATGTGGCAAATTACCTTTAATGTTGACAAATGTCAAATTTTGCACGTTGATACAACAATATAAAAGTATGATTATCAAATTAAAGGCCAACCAATAATAGCAAACTCTAAGGTTAAAGATCTCAGGGTTATAATATTTGAAAACCTAAAATCCTTAGAGCACTGTCCGGCTGCAGCAAATAAAGCTAACAAAACCTTGAGATATATCATAGAGAAATGTTACCTTTATAATCGAGAACATTATTTTGCCGTTGTTAGCATTGTTAGACCCCATCTTGAATATGGTGTTCAGCTCTGGTCCCCGTATCTTAATAATTACAGAAACACTCGATTCCGATTCCGTGCAAGATACTTAAAGGATTTGACAGAGTAGATATCAGTGCTCTATTCACGATTAATAACAATGCTGCAGCACGAGGTAATGGAATGAAATTCAATAGAAATAAGGCATGCCTAGATGTCATACATAATTTCCTCAAATACAGTGTGGTCAAAGAGTGGAATAGTTTACCAAAGGAGGCGATCGATAGTAATTAAATTGATACCTTTAAAAAGACTGGACGAACACCTGATAAATACTTACTTAACACTTAATCAATCACATCTTTGGATACCTTTGGATGTGTTCGCCGCTCTTCTAGCGGCACCAAGGAGCGCGACGCCCCTCGTTATGGGTGGTGATTTGGTGCAGTAGACTGTTTGAAGCGACAGCTCGCTCCCTTGCGAGGATGGGCTCGTCTGGCACTTTTTGCAGTTCGACATCTAGGGCTCTCTTGAAGTTGTCTAACGAGATGTCCCTCATGTCTCTTACTCGCCGTGGGAGTTTGTTGAAGAGACGTTATTGTTTGGATTAATGTAAATGAATCAGTAGGTAAGTGTCAATTCCCTTCCAAACTAATTTCTTTCTATACTCTATAAACACTTTCCTTATAGGCATTTCCTGACCCATATGGTTACTCTTCATCCTTTTTTCTGGTACGGCTTTTTAGCTGCTGTACTTTTTTCTACTATACACTGTCCCTGTCTTGTAGTATTAAGGCCGGACCACCTAGTAGGGACCGTTGTTTGCAACGTCTGTGTTGTCTGAGTATCTGTGTAAATCTGTGTAACTCTCTCTCTCTCTCACACACACAAAAGAAGTCACTATGATGGGTGGAGTACAGGGTGGAGTCTAGTGATGAGGGCAGAAGGTTCATGGTGGTGGTGGTGGTGGTGGTGGTCACTTTTATGTCTCAAGATGTTTCACCCTCACTGACCTCTCTCTTTTTACCCAGTGCACCACGCCTAGTCTTAAGTTTTTGTATTTATTTATTTTGTTTTAGTTTGCTCCCTAGACCTCTACCAACCTTAACAAATATACAAACATAAATATATAACGATTTTCTTTTTTTTAAACAAGCCCTTCCCTCGAGATAAATTTGTACATTTTTCAATTGAAAAATGTCCCAGCCTCAAGCCGGTTCCTTCTATATTACAGGTTCGCTATCGCTCGTGCTATGGCACGAAAGTTCTAAATATTTGCAAAGACATGGGGCGAAAGGTTTTACTTTAAAATTGCCAAACTAATGAGGTGCACGTCTTAATATCTCAAAACTAATGGGGCTAAGCAGGTGAGGGGGAAAAAAAAAATATATATATTTATATATATATATAGATATATAAATACAAACTTAAGCCGATATCACACGAACAACTTTCTCATCAACATTTATTCTCAATACTGGCTTGGTAGCCTATGATACAAGCTTTTTAACGACTATGTCACCTAAATGCATCTATCACCAGTTTAAATTCTAATACCAGTTACTTTTTCTGGACCTCCTTCTCCCTTATGTTTAGCCCCATTAGTTTTCAGATTGTAAGACGTGTCCATCATTATCTTGTCGATTTTAAGACCTTTCGTCCCATTTCTATATCAATATCAAGACGTTTCCTGCCATTTAGGTGTCGATTTTTTTTCCTAGCGAGCGTTCCTGAGCCTGTAACTTCAACCAGGTCTTTTTTCTACCGACAAATGGACAAATTTAACTCGAAGGGGGATCTTGAGGATAATTTAGTAAGCTTCATGGAGTTCTAGAGAGGAAACTAAAACAATAATAAATAAATAAATACATAAATCAATCAATCAATCAATCAATCAATTAATTAATCAATCAATACATCAACTAATAGATAAACCCTACCCCCTTAGACAAGAATAGTGTCATCTGATTGCAGGGGTAAAGAAGCCACCCTACTTAATTAAACTACACCCAGTCATATTTTATCTGACCACCACATCCATCGTCGGTCATATATATATATATATATATATATATATATATATATATATACAGGCTGTTTTTTTGTTTTTTGTTTTTTATTAAAGCATTATTTCCGCATAGCCATGTTGATAAGTTATTTTGGTTTGTTTATTTTCCAAGTTTCACATTATAATTTTACGTCGACCTCAAAAAGTAACCCTCCAAACCAAACTGCCTTTGTGGAACCTCCACACACCTGCGTTGGTCAACACCTGTAGACTCCTTATCTTATCTGCCTTTATCAAATCTTACAACACAGCAGGAGTCTCATTATGGTTGTTGTTGTTCCCCAAGCTGCCTGGCCGAACAGCCCCAAGGCCCCGAGCAATTCCAAGGCCATAACCGAGCGCCCCCACAGAACCCTTCCTGCCGACCACAATAAAGCCTGGGTGACCGAAGCCACTCCATGGCGGGGAGCTGAGGAGGGTGCGGAAACGCCCGGGAAACCAAAGCCCCACCCAGGGCCCTGTGCCCCTCAGCAATTATCTCATTATCTCATTATGGTTGTTCCAAGCTACTTTACATTCTATCGACTGCTTTCTTCGGAAAAAATTGCAATCTTTCCTTAAAATAGCTTTAGCTTTATCATAATGGTATTAACCCTCATCTCCATTATGGATTTACAATTTTGTTTAATTAAAGAACAATATTATAATACTTATGCTTTGATTGTATATATATAATTATATAATACTTCGATTTTGCTCAAAATATAGCTGTATTAATGTGTTCGACATTTTTGAGAAGGCTCCCACAGCCTCCAAACCACAAACATGCAACCTTGTGTAAGAATGTGTCTTTGTAAGACGGAATCACACCTGCTCTTTTTCAGGAACTATTTTATGGTAATTTGGTCTAAAACTTGCTGAATTAAACAGAAATGTACAAATTCCGTCAGCTGAAATGAGCTACCTTCCGTCTAGTCGGTAATACTAATAAGTAACACCCCGTTCTTAACATTAATCATCCATTACAGACCCCAGTGTACTTGAATAAACTAATGAAAGCATGTGGTCTTCCCGGGATTCAAACTCGGGACACCACACCCAGAACTTAGCATCTAAGCCATTACACCACCAACACAGTTACCAAATATTGCTTCAATAATGCAGGGGAAAGTATTGGTGTAAATCCACATTAAGGGGAGGCTGACCGTTTGTTTGGTCTAGTAATTAATTTATTCATATTCAATGGAAGTAAAACAGAGAGTGTGTGAAGGAAGGAAGGTTTTCGGAGCAATGGGAAGTATGTGGAAGACAAGAAATCTCGGAATGAAAGTAAAAAGTGCAACGTATCAATGAATTGTTGTGCCAACAGTGATGTATGGGGCTGAGACATGGGCTCTGAAGAAAAAGGAGAGAAGAAAGCTGGATGTGATGGAAATGAGCTGCTTGAGGAGTATGTGTGGAGTTACCCGTAGAGATGGATTGAGGAATGAAGAGATACGTAGGAGAGTGGGGCAGCAGGAAAATTGTCAGCCAGAGTGGACAGAAGGGTGCTGAGCTGGTATGGTCATGTTAAACGAATAGGAGATGAAAGGCTTACAAAGAGAATATATGAGTCAGATACAAGGGGAGATAGGAGGGCAGGAAGATCCCCATTGAGATGGGGAGACTGTGTAAGACAAGCTTTGGATGATAGAGGAATGACTGTAGATCAGGCAGAGGAAGTGGTAATAAACAGGAATGAATGGAGAATGCTTGTGAATAGTTAAGTGAACACGTGGTCATTTGGGGGAAGGGGTCGGGCGCAAGTTGGACTAGATAATAGTCCATCAGGCGCCTGGCCCGGGGAGACGATTAATATGAAGGGTGTGCCTGGAAGTGTGGTGGGCGGGCTTGTGGCTTTGGCTCCGCTGCATGTCTGCCTGCCGAGATCGGAGCCTCTCCGGGTGGTCAGGGGCCGGGGGAGTGCTGGAGCGACCTAGGTGACCCTGGTCTATGGGTTTTCTCCTGGGTGACCTAGATGTGTGTGAATTTTGTGTTTTGTCTGTGTTTGTTCGTTGTTTTGTCTTGTGTTTTGTGTTTTCCTGTTCTTGCTCTGTCTTGAGTCGGTCATCCCCAAGAAAAAAAAAAAAAAATAAATAAATAAATCGAGGAAAATAAAAATAAAAAATAGGAAAAGTGGGGATTGGGCCTGAGCATATACAGTAGATGGATAGATATTTTGTTTTGGTTTCCTCCCTAGACCTACATCAAGCTTAGAAAATCACCCGCTAGACCCCCCTTCAAGATAAATTTGTAAGTTTTCGGTAGAAAAATGTCCTGGCCGAAGGCCGGTCCTTCATAAAATTGCAGGCTCGCTATTGCTCGCTAGGAAATAATCGCTACGTAAATGGCACGAAAGGTCTTAAAATTGACAACGAAATGGGGCGAAAGGTGTTAAAATGCCAAACTAATGGGCTGCACGTCTTATAATTTCAAAACTAGTGAGGCTAAATATTAGGGAGAAGGGGGTCCAGAAAAAACTGTCTTCCTCCCCTTAACTCCTGTGTGAATTTCCTCCGGTGTTGTGTGAGCGGTGTTTGTTATCTGTAAAGCTCCTGTCTGTCACTGTCTGGCGGCTACTATATATTACCGTCTACCTGGTCCTTACCCACCTTCTCTGACACCTCATTTTGTTCATTTTTGTGTCGAACTTTGGATTGGATGTATTGTATTGGTCTGTGTTTAGTTTTCTTTTATTTTCACATTTTTTACCTGTTCTGAAAATATATTTGAAGATTTTTTAAATTGTTATGATCTATAATTTGCTTGCTGACCACCTTTAATGTCCCAGTTCATATCTATCTTTCCGTCTCATATTTCATGTTACCTGTATATTTATATGAACCTGAGTCGAAATGAGAACGAAATGTATGTACAGTTGGTCAAGGATGAAAGTATACAGTTTTTCGTCTGCTATAGCCACACATAGTTTGTCATGTTGGCAGCCCTGGTAGCCATATCTCAGAGCCCGCCCACCTTATAATTACAGGGTGTTTAAAAACGTGTTCCTGGACTTAGTTGTCAGACGGAAATATGAATATATTGCTCTATAACCTTTGACGTGAATATCACTTCGGAGATATTAAACGCTTAATGTTATTGATAGATATACAAGAAAATAATGCGAGAGTGAAAACGAAAATCAAAACGTCTACCTATATACGATATTTCAGTGGAATACAGGTCCATTTTCACACATAAGAACATAAGAAGAAAATGGGAGTCTGCAGAAAGCCGATTGGCCTAAGCAAGGCAGATCCCTGTCCCACACAACCCCAATTCATTACAAAGCCCAATTATAGGCTTCACACTCTAATACCCTGAGGATCATCTTACCAAAAACGGTTAGAGATTAACGCAGGATTATGGAGGTCTGCAGAGCGCTGATTGGCCCAACCCGGCTGATCCCCCTTCACACCCAACCCTTCTCGTCCATATGCTTATCCAATTTTATCTTAAAGCTCCCTACAGTTTTAGATCCCACTATAGCACTTGGTAGTCCATTCCACCCGTCTACAACTCTGTTACCAAACCAATACTTGCCTATATCTTTTCTGAAACGAAATTTATCTAATTTGAAACCATTGGTACGAGTTCTTTCGCTATCACTGAGCTTTAGTACATTTGCCATGTCCCCTTTGTTAATCCCACTAAACCACTTGAACACCTCTATCATATCCCCTCTAACTCTGCGTCTCTCTAACGAATGTAAACCTAATTTCTTCAACCTTTCTTCATACGAAAGATTTCTAATATTATGGATCATTTTTGTCATTCTACGCTGTACTCTCTCCAATGAATCTATGTCCATTCTGTAATAAGGACACCAAAATTGGACAGCATAATCCATATGGGGTCTCACTAATGACAAGTAAAGTTTTAAGATAACATCAGCAGTTCTGTTACTCACACTCCTAGAGATGAACCCGAGAATCCTGTTTGCCTTATTACGAACGCTTATACACTGTTTTCTAGGCTTCAAATCATTGCTAACAAACACACCTAGATCTTTCTCGCAGTCTGAATTTTCTAATTCTAAATTAGCTAGTTTATATTTAAAATTGTTTGCATCTTCCCTATCTTTAATACCTTGCATTTGTCAATGTTAAACTTCATCTGCCAATTTACTGACCATTCATGTAAGGTATCTAGATCCCTTTGGAGGCACTCTATATCGCTATCTGAATCAATTGATCTCCCTATTTTAGTATCGTCTGCGAATTTACTTATCCTACTAGTTATACCTAAATCTAGGTCATTTAGGTATATAAGAAACAACAGGGGACCTAATACCGATCCCTGGGGGACACCACTTTTGACTGCTCCCCATTCTGACTTGGTACCATTTATGCTGACTCTCTGCTTACTACCAATTAGCCATGACCTAATCCATCCTAACAAACGCCCCACCTATTCCATGTGCCTCAACCTTTCTCATCAATCTCTCATGAGGGACTCTGTCGAAAGCCTTTACTGAAATCTAAATATATTATCATATGACTTGTCATTATCTACTGCTTCATATACCTCTGAGAAAAAAACTACGCAAATTAGTAAGGCAAGACCGTCCCTGAGTGAATCCATGCGGAGAAGAATTTATTAAGTTAAATGTTTCTAAGTGGTTTCTCATTTTCCTAGCAATAATGGACTCTAGTAGTTTTCCTATGATTGAAGTGAGACTAATGGGACGGTAATTGGATGCTATTGATTTATCACCTTTTTTGAAGATCGGAACATACATTTGCAAGCTTCCAAGCTTCTGGAACTATACCTGTTTCTAATGACTTGTTAAATAGAAATGTTAATGGATAACTTAACTCATTCGTACATTCTTTTAATACTCTAGCATATACCTCATCAGGAGCAGGCGATTTATGAGGTTTCAGTCTGTCAATTTCCTTTACCACAAATCATTTCTACTTATAGTAACCGTACTTAACCTATTTTCTATACTATCGCTGTATACCTTACGGACTTCTGGAAACTGTGCCAAATTTTCATTAGTGAAAACGGAAAGAAATTGACTATTTAATGTACTGCACATTTCTAAATCACTTTCTGCCAATTTTCCTATCGAAGTTTTAAGGGGACCAATTACATCTCTAACCTTGGATTTATATAGTTGGTAAAAAGCTTTAGGATTATTTTTTGAATCATTGGCAACCTTAATTTCATAATTTCTTTTTTCCTTTACTAGATAATCCTTTTTTACCTGTCGTGATAGATTCTGATAGTAAGCAAGTAGTGAATTTCGCCTTTTTTAATTTTTCTATATATTCCTCTCTTTTTGACTAGAAGATCTAATAGTCTATTATTCATCCATTTGGGTTGGTTCTGTGGTTGATCTAAATTTTCTTTTGGGGATATATTTATTTTGCGCATTGAATACTGACTTGATAAAATTATCGTATGTATCTACCAAGTTTGACGTCTCCTCCTGACTTAAGATGACAGGTGCCTGAGAAAGGATACACTCTATTGGACACCTGGATCGACTTAATTTGTTGACCATAGGGTCCGCTAACAGGGCTTCTCTTAACCCACCATAATTGGCTTTTCTGAAGTCAGGTATTAATGTTGTATTCTCTCTGATATTACCTTTCCATTGTATATTAAAATACACAGAATTGTGATCACTATTTCCAAGGTGGTCCCCGATCTCTACACTATTTATCATATGTTCATTGTTACTGAAAACTAAATCGAGAATATTATCACCTCTAGTCGGCGTATCTATGAATTGAGATAAAAAACGATCTTGTACTACCTCAATAAACTCCTTTGAATCAGAGTCGCCTATTTGTTGCTGCCAATCTATATTAGGGAATTTAAATTCCCCCATAATGCACACGTTGCTAAGCCTTGATGTATTTTAATTTCCTCCCATAAAGATGTTCCGTCATTTCTACTCATATTTGGCGGTCCTATACATAACTCCAATTACTAAAGTCTCACTACCTTCGTTAACTTGACCCAAACACTTTCATTTTCATTATTTACTCTAATACCTGATTTTGTACAGCTTTTTAATGACCTTCTGACAAACACGGCTATACCGCCACCCCTCTTACTTGATCGGTCATATTTAAACAAACTATAGCCCTGGTATATCAAACTCTGCTAAAAAATGCCTGGTTTCTGTATTAATCCATGTTTCAGTTAGCGCTATTATGTCTATATTTCCTTTGCCAACCAGTGCTCTAAGTTCGTTCATTTTGTTACATAAACTCCTGCAATTTGTATAATAAACACTCAAACTATTACTTGTATTTGCAACTATTTTTCTATTGTTTTTAACTAATTTATTTTTACCTGTTGAAACTACTGGACCTAGACGGAAAATCTACGCTATCAGAATGTTCGTTATTACTATCAATTTGATGTGGCTGGGATTCTATTTTACTTACACACCTATGGTTTATTAACCAAACCCCGCAACAAACTTGTCGAGTGAGCTGGCACTAAGGTCGAAAACTCATAGTCGAGAGAGATGTACTCCATGCTGGGCATACAGTGCATCCTTACCGTAGAAGAGGGTCCAGTTATCCAGGAATGGAATAGTATTTGCCTTGCAATACTTCTCCAGCCGGCTATTTACACCAATAGCCCTGGAGGACCATTCCTTCCTTACCCCTCTTCTTGGTAGGATACTGTGTACCACACGAACTCCACCCTTCTCCTTGATCCTCTCCAACATTTCCTGGTACGTGGTGAGCAACTCCTCAGTCCTGCATTTCCAAATGTCGTTGCTCCCTGTGTTGAGGAAGATGATGGGGTCCTCTCCACTCGCTTCCATGACACCATCTAGCTTTTCTGCCACCTTCTCGACTCCGGCACCAGGAAGACAGACAACTTTACCAACATGTGTGTTAGTAGCCCTACCAAGGTATTTAATCATTGAATCCCCTACAATTAAAATAGACTTAGCTGTTTTCTGTTGTCGGCGTGTAGCAGGAGTTGTAGCAGCAACAGCAGCAGACTTCCCCCCCTCCCCTCTCACTGCCTCGATGATCGCCACTTACTCGCCATCACTCTCATCAGCCAAGGTGCCCTGAAGTTGTTGTGGGTCTTGAGTGGCTGCCTTTTCAGCTTGCAGGCCGTTGCACTGGTTGACACCACTTTCCAAGGGGCTTCACGATCCCTGGGAACACTTCCGGTAGCCTCACACTTCTTTTCCGCCATAGCTAGTCTCAAGGCCAAATTTTCATCTTTGAGACACTGAATCTCCTGCTCCACACTCTCCAGTCTTTCTTGCAAAGCAAGACAAAGCTGGAGAGTATGGGAGGAGACAGCAGACTCATCAACAACAGCCATCACTAAGAAAGTTCACTAGGACCTCACTAAGGGTAAACCGGTTCACTAGCGGTCACTGGGGACGTCCGCACAGGTCAGGGGTCAGAGGGCAACTGGCAGGGGTCAGAGGGCAACGTGGTATGTAAACAATATGTGGTAATATGTGGCTAATAATGTAGGGTATGGTGATATCAATGTTGCAGTTGGTTTGCAGGTGTTCTGCTGATAAAAATTAAAATAATAATAATAAATAAATAAATAAATAAAAATCACAAGTAAAGCCTCATTATGCTTCGAGGACTGACTCATAAAGCAATGGCGCTCGCAAGATGAGTAAAATTGCTGGGTCATTACCCTATTGAACACACAGGCTTCCTTACGTCCACGTTTAGGAATTAGATTTTTGTGTATCTAAAGTAGACGAATATGGAGTGGCTATAAAAGATATTACGATATACACTTAACATTATAACATTCATAATAAATAATGAGTAGAAAGAGGAATCTAATAATACTTGTTAATTAATAAGTAGGGATGGTTTGGGCTAGTGGAAAGGCTGTCATGGCTGCCAACATGACAAACCATGTGTGGCTATAGCAGACGAAAAACTGTATACTTTCATCCTTGACCAACTGTACCTCGGTGGTGTTTTGAGCTATGACTTAAGAATTATTATTAGATCTATAATTATTTGGTTAGCTCCTCTGTAAGGTTTGTGTGCTATAGTAAATTAACTATTGTTTTTAGAGTGTTACGAATCATATTATGATATATAAACATTTACTGAGCTCCCCAGCATATTGTGTGTGTTATAGTAAATGGTTCAACAATATTTTGATGAATTATGAATTATATTGCGATATATAAACATTTGCCTTCCTCCCCTGTATAGTTTATGTGCTTTAGTAAATGGACAAGTTAACCCCGAGGCCCCACATGTGTCGCGCCTCTCACAAGTTCACCGACCAATACCTGCTTACGAGGCCTCACAAATTGTAGGCCTGCATTATAATCTCTGTCTCCCCTCATGATCTGTCTCGCTCTATTCTTTCTTTTCTCTCTTTCTCTTCTTTCTTTTTTTTTTTCAATCCGTCGGGAAGAGACCACATAATTACACAACAAAAACATACACAAACAATAACTCAAAACCACATAAGTGTACAAGAAAAAACATACACAAACAGTAACTCAAGACTACACATAATTACATAACAAAAAATACACAAACAGTAACTCCAGACCACACAATTACACTACAAAAACATACACACACAGTAATACAAGACCATACATAATTACACAACAAACGCATCCACGACACCAACTCAGTCACACAAGGCAAGGCAGAGGCACCAAGAGACACATACACAAGCACATAGACACCACAAACCACAGGGCGGTTCGTATGTCTGGGAATAAAAAAACAGTCTCCTCCAGGCCTTTACAGTGGGCTATCAGATGGCTGTATGTGTGTGTGTTTGTGTGTGTGCTCTGTATAATATATTGTCTGTACGTGTGTGTGTTTATGGTTTGCTTAACTATGCATACCTCATTATTTCGATTTTGCATAATGTTTACTTCTTTATTTGATGCATTGATGCTTGATCACAAATAAATTCTTTATATTTAAGACACATTGTTAATAGTATA